>OY728135.1:695063294-696313294 GCA_963277665.1 Viscum album
GTATATACTGCTATATTTCCTAATGAACTACCTAGTCATTCCATAGGGTTTGAGGGTGATATACTAATTCAACTCATTCTCAGATCCTTTCTAAGGTCAAAGAGTCTAAAGAGAATTTATCCCTTTAAATTAGAGTAATTGAAAAAAACATAAAAAATGATAAGGGTTTAAATTGACCTACTGCCTCATCATGCGATCTGCTAGACTTCTTTCACAATGAATGATAGATCTATTATTCATTTAAATGATTATCATTATATTTATTATATTATAAAAAAAATAACATGTACATTCTATAACACCATAATGATATGTTTTATCACCTCTAAGGATCTCAATACTTCTCTGAGATTGACCATGGATCCGGATACAATCATTTAAGGGTAAAAAGTCAAGATATTTCTATGATATTATTAAATACAAGGTAGAAGAACTGCGAGTTTATAGTGATTCTATTTAAAATTAAAGTACCCATTTTATTTTCCTTGATCTAATGAATATATTCTTATATAATACAATAATTAATTTGTGATTTAATTTATTTATAATATTATTATGTATTCAATGACTAATAAAGAACCTGACTAGAGTATGAAAATGTTGTAGAAAAATTGTTTAAGGAGATGTATTCAGAATTTAGAAAATGAAAATTATGGCTGAAGAGGGGTTCATTCTTAGGAAATGTAATCAAAACTATGTGAATATCATTCGATGCCTAAAAGGTATAAGTCATACAGATGTATACCAGATTGAGTAGTTTAACTATGATCCGTAGTTCTCTTGGTTTATATGGGTATTACCAAATCTTCGAGATAAATTTATAATAGCTTTCAAATAAAAAAACAAATATAACATGGATGAATATAGTGTTAGTATAATGAAAAAAATGTTTTATGTAACTTAAGAAGATTTTGAAAACTACATATATAATAACATTACCCTATGGTGGGGAAGGGTTTGGTTTAATTAATGACGTTTTATAAATGTGTTTGGGGTTCATCCTCATAAGTGTATGTATTTTAATTACTTATGTTTCAACTGAATTAGACACTCATGTGAAAAATTATCAGTCACACGATTTGGATCTATCTATAGTGATCTTTGTTTATATATATTCTATATTATATCTATGGATAAAAGAGTAACATATATATATATACATTAATAAAAATATATAATAAAATATATTTCTAGAAAATTAATTAAATATGAATCAAAGGAGAATGTTGATGAAGATAAAATATTATAACTATTGAATACATTACCAAATATGGAGGAATATAATGTGGGTGATGCATTTATTAGAAACTTCCATGATACTCTATCAATGCCGATGACTGAAAATGAACCAATACATATAAACGTTTTATGGATTAATCCTTAATTATATAGGTGGGGGTGATGAATCCAATCATTTACAACTAACTGATTAACCTTCCCTTGATTGTAAGATCAAAGAATATGAGAATCATAAGGTCAAGATGTTGAAAAAGGAAGTGAATATTATAGAGTTAATCATTGATAATTATAAATTTTTATGTTTGGGGTATTATATGTGTGTCCTATCAAATCCTGAGTCAGAGAACAAAAATGTGGATGATGCTCGCGTATCATCCATCTCTATAAAACATAGAAGAAAAAATATGTATATATATAGGAATAAAAATATTATATTGGAAACCATCTGGATATATTACATAATATGTATATCAATTCATGGTATTGTCACACATCAATTATAAATAGAAATATTATAATGGTATGTTGCTTCCTTTATGCATACCAATATAGAAATTGGATAAAATAACTTAGGAAATTTTTTTAGGACTCCCAAAATCATTTAAAAACGGAAATTAATTTTCGATTTTATTCGGTCTCCTTAAAATATCATAACATTTTATTTCCATAATGGAATATTTCTCCCTGGACCGACTCACTAAAATTTTCATTATGTATTTTTTGACGCTAAATTGAGTACCACTATCCATTGTATCTGATGGTATTTTGAGGACTACTATGATATTATTGATAAATATTTAGAAATATTTAAAGATAGATATGGAATTTATCTATAACTTTCATCCTCAAATAGATGGTCTCTCATATATTAAAATTTAATACACTAGAAGATATGCTAAGATCTTATTTTATGTATCTACATGGTTGTTTTAATCTACATATTCCCCTAGTATATGTCACATATAAAAGTAGTATCTATTAAACCATTCAAATGGAACCATATGATGCTTAACATGGGAATTAATTTAGGACTCCAACATAATAGGATGATTTTGGAGAGATGATGATGACTAGTCTTGAATTATTCCCTAAAATGATAGTAATGTTTCAATAAATTGAGTGACATAAATAAATATTAAGAGAAATTTATATAATCATTGATGAGGTTGAAAATTTGATATTTTGATATTCTATTCCTAAAATATCTCCATTGAATTATGTTATGATAATTGGGAAGAAAGGGATGAAGGGATCTAAATACATCAGGCATCTTCAAATCCATTATAATTTTTGGGTTTTTTCCTATCAATTATTTATCCCCAGTCACCTCTTATATGAACATAATTCATTCATTTCATCAGTTTTTTGAAATAACATAACAAAGCCTTCAAATGTAAAATACTTGAAGGATTCTCAATTAGAACATGATCTATCATAAGAGGTAAAACTATGTGAAATTATGAACGGAAGAGACATGGTTATGTGTAACAAGAAAACTAATATGGTAAATTATCTATAGAGAAATCATATGTTTATGTATGATAATTGGTAAAATTGATGACGTGATGAGAGAAATGTATCCTCACTTTTTTATTCTATGTTACAAAATTTTGAGGACAAAAATCTTTTAATAGTGCTTGAATTTAGTGACTTGATTTTCCCCCTTTATTGAATTTCTTGATCCATTAATTTTTTTAAAAAAATAAATATAGAGATATGATTTGTCATTAAAATTAGAATGGATAAATAATACTAACATGAAACTAAAAAATTTATAAATAAATAAATTTATAATAAAATTATAAAATTTAATAAATAAAAATATTCATACAATTGGATAATATAAGAAAATAATAAATTATATTATTAATATTATTATCTATTTAATAAAACTGATATTTTTAATGTTCTATATATTTATTATTAATTCAAAATTTTAAAAAATAATTAAAATGAAAAAGTGATTTATTATAAAATGTGGTTTTCATGATATTTTATTACTTTATATTAATGCCTTGTTTAGCATTTTTATTATGCCTGTTTTACGAAATTAATATAACATTTATATTTATCATATTAATATTATCATATTATGACATATTGTTATTTTCTAAAAATAAATATTTTTCGAGATAATAGTAAGAATAGATATATAATTAATGACATTACTTTTATGAAACTATCTTATCATATGAATACATTTAATGTTTTTAAACCATTTAATATTAAATAATACATTACAATTTATAATATGACAATTTTAAGGACTATTTTTTAATTAATAAAATTTTTCTCGATATATTATACAATTATGTTGTGTTTTTATTGAAAGTGTGTTTTGACTCTTTTATTAAATAAATTATGAAATGATATAATAATGTACCGATTTAATTTATTAATAGATAAGAATTAAATTAATAATAATAGTAATTTCTAATTGATTAAAATATATTTCATTAATAATTCTACCCTAATCATAAACAGTTTTCTCTTAAAAATAAGTTTTATAAAAAAGCGTTTTTTTTAGTTTTTGTTAAAATTAATTATCCAGATAAATTTGATTTATATTATAAATTTTTTATATCATATCATGAATCAATGTGTATGAAATATATAACAAGAATCATTCTATTTTTTGGATCAAAGGATAAATTATCATGGAAAAATGAACTCACAATGGTGAAAACTAAAAGTCTAAAAGTTGGAAACCATAGAGGTAAGGGTCATATCATGTTTAAAAAAATTATTTTTGAATTTTTTAGCATTTAATTGATTATATAAACCTTAAACTAAATTAGTTATTAGATTATTTGGAACATGTATTGATAAAAACATCCCATTTTGTAGAATTTTTGGGTCTTTATAAAAATATTAATCCTTTTCACATATCAATGGGGAACTCCTCTCCACACTTCCCCTAAATATAAGTACATAATTTTTTTTACCACACTATAACATGATTTTTTTGTAAACTCTTATCAACCATAATGTTGTTATGGTCCTTAAAAAATAGAATCCATTAAAATTCTATTCCCATTCAGAAGGGTTATAATCATAAAAGTTAGTTAAATTTTCTATAAACTATATTTCTTTTTATTTTTTTATTTGTTTCATTATTATTATTAAAATTTAATTTCACCATCATGAAATTATAATATGATTATCAGTGTTATTTATTCATTATATTATAATTATGGTGCAAGAAGTAGTCACCCTAAAATTTTCTATTATATAAATTAAAAATATGAATCATGTGTTGTTGGGACTACTTACTCACTAAATAAACATGTTTCATAACCTTCACTTGAAAAAATGTGTAGTTTTATATTATATTTTTCTATGTATATACGATATATATGAAAATTTTATATTATTAATTTCATTTATTTGGAATACCAAAAATTGTAATGATAATTATAAGGTAATTAATCAATATCAATAAAAGACTGAGAGTAGTTATTTTCTCTTTTTATTTTAATTAAGAGTGAATAAAAATTCCATGTAATTGAGTTATAACATTATAAGTATTTATAAAAAATAATTTATTTAACCATTATCTTATTTTAAATTAAATTATTTTGAATTAAATTTGAAATCAACACAAATTTTATAAACCTAGTTCAAAAGAGTTATTATTATTAACACAAAATGGTGAAAATAAATTAACATAATGTAATAAATTAAAAGAATTATTTTTGATGAATTTTTTTTACAATATTATATCAAAATATATTAAAAAATTATTAATTAAGTTTATTATTTTTTTGATCATATTGTTTAAATAATTATAAGTAAATCATGGTTAATGGTAAAGGGCTTCATATATGAAATTCCTTTCATGGATTTTTAAAAAATTATATTGAGCAACTTTTCACAAATCCAATCTATTTTTTTATGATAATTTATTATTCATAGTGAAAAATATTGTTTGAACAAAAATCATTCTTGAGTAAGGTTTTATATTCATCTCTTATAAACATAATGGGTGGTTTTTTAAAAGGGACTCATAACTATAACTTTTACTGAAATGAAAAAAAATGATTTCCAACAAATATTTGTTTTAATTGGTTCTAATTATTATAAAATGTTACATTTTTTGAAGTTTTTCATTAAATTTTATTATATTTTAAACACTCTTAAAAAAATTAAATTTTTATATCTAAGGATTTATTATTTCATCTTATTTTATATGTTAAAAAACCTCATTCTTTCTCTATGGGTTAAAAGTTAAGAATATATTTATTTGGAATATATATCTATAGATGATTATGATGGGTGGAATCATATATCTATCTCTAATGAATAGGTATATGATTATATATCATGATATAGTCAGGTTTGTACATATTGTCTTTTTTCACGTTGGATATGATCGGCTTCCTCACATTTTAAAGAATATAATTTTTTAAAAAAATTTGGTGCCTAATGGGGTTTCTAAAAATAATTTTCCCAGGCATATATATTTTCTACATTTTCACATTTATCTAGTAATAAAACACTTACATTTTTTATAATAATTCGTTGTTTCAAGATTCATTTGACTTCCAAGAATGATATTTTTCCTGATAATTCCTTTTGATGTATCCAAAAAATTATGTCATGTTTATATGTTTAATGTTTTATAATTTATCTTTCATTAATGATTTTTATGAGCTTATATGGCTATATAATGTTTTCTGATTACCAATAACTGAATAACGATATCTTACTTAGATATTTTTATTTTCTCTATGTTATACACTATCTTATGATATAATATATTATGATATGTAAGATAAAAAAATTATAATATGTGCCCACCCATGTCTAATGATTGTATTCCTAGGTTAGGAATATGAATAAATCATTTTAATTGTCTTGGAATGATTATTTAGGATCACAATTATTAATTTTTTAATTAGCTTTGGTTTCAATACTACATGTTCACGTTTGGGGGGGGGGTTGTGGATCTATCACTATGATTGGATCACAAAATTGGGATCTAAAAAGGAAAAAATTGGGAAGTGGCCTCTAAAGGTGATAGTATTGGTGTTGAAAATAAGTGATGGTGACCTCTAATGATGAAGCATTGATGTAGGAAGGAACTTGAGTAATTATTGTAATATCCTCCCTTAGTTACCTATTAATATTATAGTGAGACATGGGATCAAGAGGGGAGATAATATCTAAGGGTGGCCTCTGAAAACAAAGATGTGGCACACACCAAAATAGTTTTAGGGCGGATGAACACTATCTATAATGGTGTTGTCATAGGGAAATTGAGGAAAGATCCAAGGTTATGGTTGAGGAGACCGATCCATGTTGGTATTGTGATACCCTAGATTCATAATGCTAGAAGAACCCCTATAGGATAGTTTTGGGGGGCATTGGGAATGATATTTTGGAATTCAATATACAAAGACATCAAGGAATGAAATAGTCCTTCAAGGACATGAATAATGGTTCTTCAACAAAGACGGTCTCTAGGACACAAATAATTAATTAAATTAGACAGTTTTGTTATTGTAAATCCCTGTGAAGAGGTATGAGGCATGACCAACTAGGGTTCATGTGTGTATGGGTTTCATTATATCTTGAATCAACTCCAAAACTAATAGAAATAAATAATTAAATTTATTCATTTCATATTTCTATAATTTCACCCATAATTATTTGTTAAAATAAAAAAATAATTTGTTAAATATTATAGATCACATATATTTTTACAATACCATTTCCAGTTATGTAACATGGAGATGTATTAATGACCTTATAAATGTCAATAATTTCATATATATGATATTTATTCAGGAAAAGTATTTTCATATACATCAATGTAGGTTTATTAATAAATTTTAATATTATATTCATATAGGCTATAGTATCATGTTCTTAAATACCCAAAAAAGGTTCCATGATCCCAGTTCACCACATGACCTCAAGCATGTCTCCACAATTACCTGAGGCTACCGACTAGAACCGAGGGCCTATATTGGTATGTTGGGAGACTATTCACTCATCACAATATGTATCATAAACAAAGAACCTTACAAGACCATCCATAAATATCCTTCCAAGAACCCATGTATCTATATTGGTGTGGTTTAATATCACTTTTATTTGAGATCATCCTTGGAGGCACACTAAGAAATACTAATTATCTCCTATGGCTTATATGATCAAATTCCCTTGATTATGTCCTTAGAAATTCATAAATAATTCATGTTTCACTCAACATATAACTGAAAACTCATACATTTGCATCCATGGTATTCAACATAAGGAGGTTATGTGTCACTCGGGGATACACATGGTAAAATCTAAATGAGTCCATCAATTGAATTGTTATATCAATCCATGATTCAAACATTATATACAAGAATAAATATACTCAACAGAATTTAATCATTATCATTTGAACATGTCATGGAAAATAACAAGATCGTTGAAATTTAATTTTGAATCTATGGTGGTTCAATCATAGTTAATCTTAGAGGGATTGCCTCTCAAATAATGACATAGGAAGATAATTATAACCAGCATCCCAGGCTTAAATAATACTATTACATAAAATAACATCTATTTATCTGTCATGGAAATTTCACTAAAAATGGAATCTCAATATTAACATGAAAAATCATAACAAAAGACAAGGGTAATTTTCATTAAATCCCTTATCTTTAATCAATTAACAAAATATTGATATCACAATTAAATTTAAACATCAATTCATTATTTCAATAGTAAAATTACAATTCATTTTTTGACATCCTTGGAAATTTTTTTAGGGAACACCAAAAAGGTGTCCAATTTTTTATGCATTCAAAATGGTAAATTTAAATACACCACATACTCAAAGGGGTAGTTCTAATAAATTTTATTAACCATTTAACATTTAAAAAAGGTCCTTCTTAATTTCATATGATAAAATTATTATTTCAATTCATGGAGTAAATGTCATTTCATGGCGTAGTGTGAGATTTGGTCACATGGAACAACTACATATATAGAGAAATAAATATTTAACAAAAACAAGTTGACCACCTATTATAGGTTCATATTAGATATATAATACATTATGATCACATGATTCGACTGAAATCAAGATAAAAGCAAAGAACACGTGAAGAAACAAATAAAATGGAATTAATGGTTTCACCAAAATAGAGAACCTGATACAAAACAAAAAGATAAAGAAAAAAATTAATAGCGTACTCACTAATAAAAATATAATGGTATAAACAATTTATGATTCAATTTCTATATAGGGGGAGTTCAACCAATTCCAAAAATAGTATCCTATGAGATCTTAAAATAGAGCAGTCTCTATTTTTACAATGAAATGAGAGAATAAGGGTTGAAATATATTTAATAGCATAAAAATGATAAAATAACCAAAAATCATTCATATCAAGGTTTCCAAACCATGGGCCATCTACACAGGGTCTGTTGTAGAAAAGGAAAACATCATATAGTTTTCCCCAATAGTTTTACTAACCTAGATAAAACCATGAACAACTCTATTGTAAATATTATATATACGACCACATGGTCTTTTAGGTCAAGTCACATGGTTTTCTCTAACTTTTTACCATTCCAATAATAACTTTCTAGCCTCACAATATTTTATCTAACTGTAAATCATGCCATGAATTGTTTACTCAAACTGTGTGCCAGACTATTTTCACCTGAAGTGTTGGGTACTAGGCTCCAAATAACCTAGAACACATGAAATACATCCAAGATCTCAAAGGGAATTCAAATTAGTCCACAATTAAATATATAAATAAACATTCTACAAAATTTATAGGATATATACCTCAAATAAGAACCATGTGCTTAAAAACATCCTCCCTTAATAAAATTCATCCCAAAATTCCCCTCCCAAGGGTTACAAAGATTGTCTGAGAACAACATCCACCAATAAGATCATACATCATCCACCCACTCATAGGACTCATTATGTACTCCACCAAGATACCCAATAAGTTATACTAGAGGAAATAAGAATCATCAAAAAACCATAATATTATAATCAATAATATGTAAAGGATGAATAACCCTAAATAAAACTCAACCTCCTCGAGTAAAATGTCATGAGATGGGTCAAAAAATAGTGTCACACTTTAGAAACATGTATGAAATCGTGCAGTAGAATGTTCATTTGAGGTGACTAAAAATAATATTTTCCGACCCAAATCTCTCTAGAATGTCAAACAACCAGACATATTATGGTGGAATCATACCCTATCTCCTAATACTCATGTTTCCCAGCCTTAGTGAGACAAGAAAGAAAACCTGATCCGAAACATCAAACTCAAGTGGTCATTTGGGGATATCAACATATGTTTTTTAATGTGGATTCAAAGTATCCATCCACTTCTAAATCAACTAATCATGATCAGTGGTTTTTTGATCAATATGAGGGCCAAGAATATATACCTTTCAGGTGTTTATTTGATATAGGTGGGGTCATAATTTCCTACTGTAAAACACATCAAATGAAACCATCATTATAGTAACCTAAAATATATTTTTGTATTAAAATTTAACCACGGGTACATTCCTCTCCCAAGAGCCCCATAAATCTTGTATGCAATCCCACAGTATGTCCTCAAGTACCTAAATCATCTGCTTTGACTAGCTATTGATCTGATCATGGAATGTTGTGCTCAAAGGAACCTATTTACCTTACAACCTCTACAACCATTTCTAGAACTGTTGATAAATTCATGAATCCCTATATGAAATGATAGTATGTTAGACCTTATTAATTAATACTATCTCATAGATATAAAAACAATTTATCTCAACCACTTTGAATATTTCATTGATCATAATGAAATGTGAGAAATTGATAATATTTTGAACATTAAAACATATTTAATCATTACCATAATGATAACTTGGTAAACTATTCAAATAATCCATCATGACATAATTATATTCCAACTGGATAATGGGTAGATGTTATAAATATTTGGATGGCCGCTGATACTCCACCTCACCTAAAAATAGTAAAAATATCTCATGACACACCCATCACCACCTCTTTATATACTATTACAATAGTATTGTTGATGTAAATCCCAATTCATCTGGCCGATTCCATGATTCACTACCCAAGTTGAACATTCAAAATCTTCGATCAAGTCCATGAGCATATCTGTTGAAACCCATACGTGACCATGATCTCATTGAACTTCATCCCCACCATTGGTCCAACCAAGAAGTGTTCCCAAATCTTCCACACTATCCCATACCACTAGTCCCTCACAATATCATTGATGCCTCACAATTACTCTATTAAGAAGGGAATATGTCACAACTATCAATGATAGCTATGTATGTCCCTGAACATCATAAACCTCCAAGTTCATCTAATTGAAAAACTATATATGCAACCCCTTTCTAGTTCCCAACTTCACTAACTCTATCTAATTCAGCATGATCAATGTGTCATTCACTATAGTGTCTTTTCCATATATGGAGGCAAGGTCGAAGTAAAAATACTGTAGGTATTAAACCCATATTTTATACATTGGATTCTGATCACACAATATAAATATGTACTTTACGATATTTTAGTTTTTTTAAACCAAAAAATAATAACCAAGTAATTAATTTCTCCAAAAATATAATTTTTGAACCACTACAGCTATCTCAAGATCATCTACTGGGTAGTTCGGCTCACATGACCACTACAACTGAGCATCATACACCGTGAATCTATCCCACTAAATAATAATAATAATTATCCTAATATCTAATTCATTTTCGTATATTATATACATCTTGTATTTATTTTAAAAAAATAGTTTATTCACAATAGCCATTCTCCCATTCAATCCCTTTAAGTTTATATCAGATGAATCTTACCATACAAACATAACACCCTACCTTGTCAAGCATGTGATCATAACATATAGGAATGACAAGTCTTTTAAAAAATATATGTAATATATATCTACCCTTAAGATAATATATACCTCAATTATGTTCTTGGGATTCAATTAGGAAACTATATTTCTCAACTTATCTTAATCAACTAATACTCTTGCCTCTATGATAATGTAACCTAGTATGTGAATGTGGTCCATCAAAAATTGATACTTTCTAATATTTCATATAAATTAAGATCTCAAAGTGTATCCAATATGATCTCAAGATATTTGTAATGCTTGTGTTCATTGTGAAAAAACACTAATATATCATCCTTGAAAACCACCAGAAACAAATCAAGATAAGGATGTAAATCATAGTTCGTAATTTCCATGAAGACGGCTAAATTGTTCTTGTGACCTAAAAGCAAGAATAAATACTCATATAGACCATTCCTACTTTGAAATATTTTAAAAAAATTAATGATGATATAACTTACACCTGATGACAAGATTATCTAAAATAAATCATTGAGAAACCCCAATATCCTTAGATCCAGTTGATGTGATCATCTATTTTCAATAGATGAGAGAAGTTCATTATGGAAAACCGGTTCAATTTTCAGTAAATCAAACATTGGCTGAAGGTATCATCAACCTTTTTCACAAAAAGGACCAGCAATCCCCATAGAGAACTATTGGGTCAGAGATAAACCTTTTCCACTAAATCCTATATCTACCTCTTGAGATATTTTATATCGATAGTATCCATTGGGTAATGAGCAATAGATTCCATTTCATCTCCTAGTAAAATTTATTTAGATAACTCTACCTCTATCACATGAGGAAATCCTAAAATGATTTCTGGGAAGAAATCACTGATGTAATCAACAACTGGAGGGAAATATTCTTCACATGTACCAAGATCGTCTAGATATAAACTCAATATCTAGGAAATCAACATTTCGATCCCATGATGATCAGGTCTATCTTAGATCATCTGCACATCTTGTTTACCTTTTTGAATAAAATAACCATCGTCTTGTGATGTGGAAGCCACCATTCAATGATAAAATCACAAAAATCATGAACTGAAACCAACCCTTCCATCCCAATAATGATGTTAGAACCTATGATATATATGAAAAAATGACCCATGTGATTTGACACCCACCGATATCAAGGGGGATCTACCATCATTTACATATAAAACCCATTCTAATAAAAATTGATGTTTATAGTCTTACAACATCGTCATATATTTGAACACTCAACCTATGAAATCCCACAACGAGCACATATATTAAGCTACGAGAATCCACTACACCAAAAAGTGAAGAATATAAGGAAGATTATACTTGAATAGTATATATGACAATATAAGATAAGAGATCCTACTTTGTAAGGGTCTATTTCACTACATATATCTATCATAATCAATTGCCTTGTGATACTACCTTACTACCATGAGATGATCTATTATGTTGTCGTTGTAAAACTAGGGTCTGTCTTACACGGTCACAACAACCACCTTTTCCGGGTAAGTCATCTAGACTACATATCAATTTTTAATGTTATGGTAATGACCCATTCATGAACATGGAGTTGGTGTAGACCCACTTTCAATAGATGCTGGAGGAAATGTTCTGTAGAAGCCCTATTGATGGAAAATCTATCTACATGAATGGAACTCAACTACATCCCCCGTACATTGTGGTCATGAATTTCCTAACCTATCAAACTTGTATCACCACACATGGCTACCTGGGTGTTTGATCTAGCTAAGAGAATCACCATATATAATCTCTAGATGACATTTCCTGGTACTAGTTGATGTAGTACCTGATCTGGATTTTGAACTGCCATGGCCCACAAATCCATTCTCTCTTAGTCTACACTCTTCGATAAGTTATTTATTAACTATTCCGAAAACAATTGCCATCCAAAATAAATTCACTTATGATTAGATTTCATACATAAAACAATCATAAAATTCCATGGCATTCGATAACTCATCACCCTTAAGAATAGGCGTGAAGTGCTGGAGCTCAAGAAGATGGTCCAAGTAATCCATAACTGATAGTGCTACTTACTCTAGGTGAAAGTACTCTTGGGCTCTATAAGCCCTTATGTAATAGTGATATAATTATTCAAACAATCCCCTATGAAAATCTTACCTAGACATCTACTAACGATGTTATATCTATGTTTTAACATCACACCATATCATCGAGGAATCAAACCACATATACATAATGAGTTATACCCTCTTATCAGGAGGCATTACAAGATGATAAAATATAGATATTATGGTATCTAGCCATGTATATTCAATATATGGTACTATTTCCCATAAAAAATTAGAAGATAATTCTTCTATAACTCACACATCAACTATTCAATTGCAAGGGTATGTTACTATTCTACCATAACTATTTCCATAAACTTGTAAAAGATTTCATGGAAGTGTTCCTCAACACCTATGGATCGTAAAAATATAATTTTTTAAAATGGAACAACTAGAGGATCCACTGGTAGCCTATTTCATACCACATCCTCTGTGAGTTCATCACCACTCTCCTAGCATAAATCTATATAACATCACAGTGGGAAACCTCTAAAAATGCCAAATTTGACACCTCATATCAATATCATTACCAATTTTCATATATCATAATAGAAAATATTTATTTGGGATAGGTAAAATAATTCCTCTATAAGAACACACCTCTTTTCCTACTCCTAGATTTATGTCTGGGCATCATATATATCATATATAAGCAATATATACCACCCAATACCCACTAAAAAAGATAGTTATGTGTCAAGTTATCTTCTATAACCAACATCAGATTACATTTCATTGTTACTTGAATTTATATATTCATTTGGTATTTAAATAAATTTTCATTTTCAAAAAGCTTGAAACAATCATCCACCATATTCAGATTCATGAGGGCCTATAGTCATTAGGAACCCAATTATCAATTAATATTATTCCCCCATAATAAAATTCATATTAACAATCATATTAGAGGGTATATATCTAATAGAATATATCATAATGACATGCAATAGGAAATTCATCATAAATAGCCTGGCATAATGCAAGGAATGCGAATATTATAAATTTCTTATACTGATGCATGGGATAAGAATAACCTCATATAATAGGGGTTAAACACTATTGATCCCAAAATCATATTAATAATGACATCACATACCATGTTCATTACCTAATGGTGTAATAAATTCAACTATAATAGAAAAAATTTATAAAAAATCAATTTAATACAATGTAATTTGGACTTTTTCTAAATTATGGATACCTACACCCGGTAAATCATAATTTTCAAACCCCATTTATTTTATATACAATTATATCATATAAAAATATTAAATAAAATCATAATAAAATCCTCTAATATTACTTTGTAATGATCTGTACATGTATGTCTCTAAAGGGTTCCCTGATCCCAGTTGGCAACATGGCCTCAAGCGCATCTCTATAAATGCAAGAGGTTGTTGACTAGTATGATGTACTCATTGTGTCTATGGGGAGACTATACCCTCATTACTAGAGTGTAGAAACATCTAATATCATATCATAAAAGTACCAGAAATATTAAATCAAACAGAAAAAAGATACACGACATGAAGTGACAACCATATCGAAAGGAATCTCATATACATTGATGATAAGAATACATATCATCTGTATACAATCACAATTCCAAATAATGTATAAATAATAGGTATACAATACATGAAACAAAAATGTAGAAAGGACAAATTTGTCCCAGCTAGCATCACGAGCCTCATATCGGTCCCATGCTCAAATACTCAAAAGAATAAATCAAGAACCTATATTTGGGTTGTTAACATAAATATACATTTAATAATATAGCCTATTTGAGTTTATAAATATTTCTTAGACATGATGTGATACAAAATCCAAATAGTTAACCACCCATGGTCTAGTTCCATCTAGTCATAGATCAAATTTAACAATAGTGTGAAAACACAAATAAATTTATAAAGGCAATAATGAAAGTAAAAATCCTATGAAGTCAACATTATCATTTATAATCAAATTCATTTAACCATACAATCTTATTTAATTACAATGTCTCTAGATCTGACATAATATCATATGTTTCTCATTGTATTAAATAATTATTAAACAATACATTTATAATGTTAAATACAAATACTGAATCCATGAACATTCTTTGGCATGTCAAAAATTCCATGTACATAATTTCATTCAATAACCATTATAGTAATTGAGCCTGACCTTAGAATTCCTTTTGTGGAATCCATTTATCTCTCTAGGTGTATCATAAACAAATCATTTTACCGGACCATCCATGGAGAACTACCCAATAACTAATATGTCACTCTAAGTGTAGAATAACATTTCTTTAATTCGATTATATCCTTGGAGGTCCAATATGGATACTCAAGTATCATCAGTGGAATATATATTTAAATTCTATTGATTACATTTGTCAAAATCCAAATGGAATCCATGTTTCACCAATCTTATAACAATCATATCCTCTGATTCCATCCTTAGTAGTCTACATAAGGAGTTATAGAGTCACTTGAGCATAATCCCGGAAAAACCAAAAATCTTTCATCCATGGCATTCTAATATGAATCATTTTTTCATCCAAGGAATGTAATCATACATGTACTTAATAAAATTTAATCATGATCATTGATTTAGGTAATAGAGAATAACAACAACATTGAAATTCAATATCATCTCTAAGGTTGATCGAGGCATGGCTAATCATTTAAGGATTTCCTCTGAAATATTCACATTGGAAATTCATTTTATCTGGAATCACATCCTAGAAAAAACTATTACATGGGACATCCTCTGTTTAACTCAGAAAGAATTTTAATAAAAAAAGGATACTCATGAATAATCAATAAATTTCAAGGAAAGGGATGAGGGTCAGGGTTATTCCATCCCTTCTCTTTAATAAATCAAATAACAATTAATTTCATGGTTCCATTTCAACATCAATTAAAAATTGCAATCATAAATTAAAAATTAATTATTTCCAAACCATCAAAAAGAATATATGTAACACTAAAAGAGGCCCAATTTAAAATTCAATAAAAATGGTCCATTGTAATTAATAACAGACACAAATAGGTAGATCTATTCCATGTTCTAATTTTTTTTCACATTTATCATTTTTTAATGTTAGTTGCATAAGCTATATATTTCAATTCAATTAAAGGATCAAATATCATTTAATGGTCCTACCTGAGAATTGGTTGTGCATCCCAACGACATATATAAACACATAAATATTTAATTGATGTAATGATACCACTTTCCATATATTCTTTGATGATAGATCATACAGTATCAACACCTGATTCAACTCAGATTGGGATTAAATCAAATAATTGATGGACAACCTATTAACATGGAAAATTTTATTGCTCTTAAAAATACAAAAAAATACTAAAAAAATGAGGAACATCATAATATAAATTAATTACTCCCCGATGACTATCCAATGAGATTAACAGTTCTTGATTTTGGTATGATATACAGGAGATATCTAAAGTTAAGTGTGGATGAGCCCGTGAGGGGCACCACACTTGGCTAGGGTTTCTCTTACGCCACCTCCCTCATCCCGGAACTGCGCTCCTTCTTCCATGGCTCAGCGGTTTGAGGTGGTGTTTTCTATACATCTGCGGCCTTATATCGGCTCGTCTTGCGCTCATCGGGGTCTTCGCGACTCGATGTTGATTCTGCACCTGAGTCCTTGGTCCGACAGTTCGAGTTCAGCACTTTGGCCATCAGTTTGGGTGTTCGGAGGTCATGTGTTGCTTCTCTGGTTTTCTCGAATGGCGGTGTTGGGAGATTGGTTTGTTTCGAGCTGATGAAGATGACATTGGGAGGGTTTGTCAGGAGAACTCTTGTTCTTGGAGTTCGGTGTGTAATCATTTGAAGCTGGTATTTTCTTGAATCTGGTGATGTTCTGTATTGTCTGTTCGTTTTGATTTTCTTTTTTCGGTGATTCCTGGATTTCTGGTGATGTTCTTCACCTCGCAGTCTTCTATGCGAGTGATTTTTATATTTCACGGATGGAAAGGGATGGGTTTTTTGGTTGTGAATGTGGCTATTTTCTGGCCACAATGATGGTTTGTGACGATGGTGGCGGGGTCAGAACTCTCTCCGGTGCCCTCGATCACTGGATCTATTGGTTATACGATGTTTCCAAAGGATTTCTCACCGACATTGAATGATGGTGGTGACGTTGATGGGTTTAATGCTCGTGGGTGTGAGAGGCATGAGGATGCATGGAATGTTGTGCGGATTCATGGCATGTGGATCGAGGACAGCTGTCTGGTTTACTTGAGTATGAAATTTGAAATTTGAATTTGACTGGATGGTGCGAGGTGGTCTTTGGAAGCGGTGATGTTTTGTATTGGGTACTGGAAACCATCAATCCGGCCATGAGAAATTGTAAAATAAGTAATTTGCAGGAAAAAAATTCCAGGAGATACCCCAATTCAAATAATAATCTCAATGGAGCTCTTAAAATAGATGGGTTTTTCATCCATTAGAGAAATTTATAAAATTAGTTTTTAAATATAATTAGTAAGTAATAAAATAAAAAAAATCACCCAATTAGATGTATCACATGGTTTGGATGCATGGTTTCCATAACCGCCTCTAACTGTATATGATTTTCAATAGGAAATTAATACATTACATAGTTTTCCTACTCAATTTTTCTTGCTGTGTTCAAAATTGTGCAAAACTCCATTGTAAAAATTGTAAACATGGCTGCATGGATGTGTGTACCAAATCACATGGTTTGGTTAAACTAATATTACTTGCCCTTATTAATTTCCATCCTCACATAATGTTATAAAACCATGCAGCTTACCCAACACAGTATTATCAAACTATGTGCTAGGCCATTTTCACCCAATGAGTTCATTCACTAGCTCCAAAATAGCCTTATAAAACCATGATACTTCCATTACCACAATAATAATTTATTTTAGGCTATAATTAAACATTTAAACTGAAATTTTCTGGAATATAATGGATCTATACAACAACGAGGAGCTGATTTCTTATAGAAGTTTTAATCCGCCCAAACGAATATATAATGTCAAAATTTATTGATATATTGAACGAATGTATTATGGATAATGATTTAGCTTTTTTAAAAAATTAAAATTGTTATAAATTTCATATTTAATAATTATTTCTATTTCTATATCAATATAAGTGAGGGGTTGTTGAAAATTTTAAAACATTTCTTTATGGAAGCAGTATTCTGCTTATACACGGGAGAAACACTCTCATTTTTCAATAGATAGTAGAGTAAGATGGTTGATTATATATTATAATTACATATTCAGAATTATGTAACAGTTCAAAGATATATTCATTAATTTTATCTACATATATAGGCATGTTTTTTCTTGAATAAACACATTACAGATATTTCCAAAATTTCAAACAGAAAATTCTATGTTCACCATATTATTATTATTTTTTGGAATAAATTTTTATTAATTTTTTTTATCAAGAAAAATTGGTTCATAACTGTTCAATTCATTATTATATCATGATAACATAACAAATATTATATTATTTGTAAAATATAATTTTCAACTATTAACCAAAAAATATAAAATTTTACAAATTCTAAATATTTTCCCCAAAGGTAATTTTGACATGAAAATTATAAAATTGAAGTTTATTCAATTTTTTTTAAAAAACGATTATTTTTAAAATAAATATAAATATAAAAAAAGTATAGAAAAAATATATTCTTAATCATAATGTGCTCTAAATCAATCCTCATATCAATTTATATTTAATTTTTTGATGATTTATTATTTTATACATTTAATTCCTATAAATTTAATCCATTTAATACTATTCAACACAATAGTTAATTATTATATGAAAAACAGCCTTTTGAACACTAAATTATATTAATTACATCACATGGATTTTTAATTATATAATCATTAAATTTAATCTTCCAAAATAAAAAATATTATATAAGTATCATCTATGAGTGATGAATAATATATAAGTTATCATAAATAATATTTTTTTATGGATAATTACATATTTCATTCTTATGGTGATAGATGTAAATCCTTGGAATACTCTTATTTTTTTCTTTATTTTTTTATTCTAAACATTTTCATAACAATACGATCATATGATGGCATCCATTAAATTATTATTTTCCTACTGATTTTATATGATAATCAATTTTATGATATCATGTTATTCCCCTTATATCAATAGTTATATTTCAATATATTTTTCCTTTTATTAGTAGGAATTAATGATCATTCATTTACATATATATATATATATACACATGTTATCTTATGTTGCAATAGAATATCATTTATATATAGGATCCCCTTTTTGAAATCAAATTAATAAACATGTAATTAATAATTCAATTATTTTATTTATATGTCTAACCTCACAAATATTATAGGCTTCTAGAATAGTGGTTTTTTTTTTAAAATTATATATTAAAAATATTGTAATAAAATTTGAACGAGGTTTGGGTTTTTGTCTAGATGGATCATGGAATACGGCAATAATTATCGATGAAAAATCTATATAATTCAACAATAATCTTTCTATCAATTTTTCAGATGAAAATGAAGACCCTTTAATATCTATGGCTCAAATTTCCTCTAATGAAATGACTTGATATGAATTTTATTGATCCTTTCAGAACAAACTCTATTCATATAAAAAATAACAATTATATCAGGTTGATTCCACCGTGACTTTGTTGAGTATTCATTGAAACTCATTCTACTAAAAATATAAAATCAATGAAAATAATAAAGGATAAAAAAAGAGGATGATTTTAGAAGAACTAAACACAAATTTTGATATGAATCCCATAAAAACACATTTCAAGTGTCTAATTGAAGGATAATAAAAGATGATGGTGACACATCCCATATTGAGAGCCAAAAAATAGTGGACAAGTAGGTTTTCCACATGTCATCAAGCGTTCCTTCCTATATTATATAGTCTCTCAACTAGTAGAGAGGGGTTAATGATTGTATAGTGGGTATAATATGCCCTATAAAAAATAATAAATACAGTGGATGAAATAATACATTATTATTAGTTGGATAATAAATAATAACTAGAATGTAATAATAAATAGAACAATGAAATATCATGTAATCATGCTGGAAAATGTTATTCCCAAATAGAATGTGGTAATTATACATCATTTTAGACTCATAAATGAATAATAATTTAATATAAATAAACTCATATAGTGAACCTACTACCCCCATATCCCAAGTAAGGTTCTAGTCCCTATGGAATATCAAAGAGATTAATAATTTGAAATCATAACCCATATCCATGAGATCTATTCAGTTAATTGATGGCGTCTTGAATAGGGTGTGAGATAATCTCATAAATAAACCACCAATATATTACAATTAAATAGATTATATGAGTATAAAATGACGTAATGTGATGTTATTAAATTTTATTTAACTAAAAATATTAATCATGCTAGTCTTTGGTTCTTGAAGGGACACCGGGATGATGATACCTGATTCAGAGAAACTGGACTGACATTGATCAAGGGGATATAATGATATTGATGATGTATATTTATACATGAATCTGTAATGATAATAATAATAAAAATTTTCTCATAAAGATATTCTAGGATCCATGGCTATAATCCTAAGAATCCCTATAGATCATGGTGTCAATTTAAGGTTATACATGTATCTTGTCATTTATAGTCTAACATCAAGGGTATAATAGAGTTTAATAAGACATAATGTAAATTCATTTAACTTTTTATCTTTTCAATTTAATTTGTATTTGAATAAAATTTTCTCTCAATGTATGAAATAATCTCATTTAGTCTATAACACTATTTAGGGTAGTTTTTATCAAGAGATGAAGTATCAATCAAGGTGTACAAAACATCATAGAACATATGATCTTGTCTAATGAATTCTACATAAGGGATCAATGTGTCTCTTTTGTATAGTCATAATTCATCCAACCTATTATCTCGTATAAGAAAATCCATATAAATAATTCATTTATCACTCAAGGAATATCCTAATTCCTTAAAACTATGAGACCCTCAATTCCATTAAATGTATGGAATCATAAAATAACTCAGGGAATAATAAAACACATAAACTTACTCTATTGAATAGTAATGTATATTCCATGGGAATTTCAATAAATATCTCAATTAACCACCAACCGGTCATTTAATAGAATCACTTATATGTGTTAGAATAGGATATTTAAGTCTATATGACATCCAAACTATCATCAATATACATTTAATTTATAAACTAGTATTATATGCTTGATTTTCTCTAAGAATTTAAAGGCCATTCAAAAATTTATTATTATTAATTTAAATTAATAATTTAATCACATGACTCATAATTTATAAGTTCGATGTTTATGCATCCAAAAAAATTACGTTCTATTAAGCTCTTACATTAGTTCATTCTTACTAAATTATTCAACACGTCTTAACATTGTATTTGGCTACACATTAATCATATCTAAATATATAGATAATAAATCATTCTCTAACAAAGATCAAATCCACTTTTGTTATAAAGGTGTATATTGTAATTTATATTGGGCCAGGTAAGGATACATGTAAAAGGGTAGTTCAATAACTTAATTTAACTTCTTTATTGATTCTTCAATTATTTTATGTAAAACCATCAATAATGTATTTTGTATAATTATACATATTCCCCATCAATTAAATATATGTTATACAACCATGGGTTGGTACGTACTAAAGTTCCAAGGACTTACAATATCAAAATACCTCATTAGGGTTTTAGGTCATAGCATAGGAAGTGAAATTTTTCTATTATATAGTGTAAGAGTGAAATATAGGGAATCCAATAGATGTCACAAAACCAAATTTTAATAAAATAATAAAACTACATATTATAGTCCATAAAATTCCTAACTTATTTGAAGAAAACATCTCTCATCTATTTTATGTATTTGATTTTAGTTCGAACCTAATAAATAATAATAATATATCAATTCCTAAAAAATAGGTTACATGATATTTTATGGAAATAACATTATATATATAAATAAATAAATAAGTAAAATGGATAGTTGACTAATTGGTTCACTTCAATGATGACATAAGATGTTCAATTTTTATATCATATGAAGAAAATACACCAATGCCTATGTGAGGTAGAGGTGAGAGCTCTATGTGAGATCCAATACATTGGTTGAAGGTGGAGAATGGGATGTTTAGGGTCAAAATAAGAGAGGGGGAAAACCATAATCTCAATCACTATAAAGGGAAACATGATTTAGCTGTATCATTTTGTAAATTGAATAATTACCATGTTTTTCTAGTTCTAAATAACCCATATGGCATAACAATTCCCCACAGGGTTAACTATATATGCACCAACCATGTGGGCATCACTTCCCATACACCACTATCTCAACATGGCAGGAACACATATTTAGAAAAACTGCACAATGACTATCCATGGTGCTTCTAAACATGCATTATGTCACACAATTTCTATTATGGTGCCTAATAATTTCATAAAAACCCTCCTATATAAAAAATGGATTGATTCTTTACGAAAAATGGTTAACAATAATCAGGTGCTAATTTATCCCCTATTTTATTTTCATAAAATGTGGTCTTTGAATTATAATGCTACCAAGAATCGTATAAACATCCTATATATCTATCAGGCCTCAAAAACATCAAAGAATAAAAATTTAATGTGTTAAAACTATTGAAATTTAAATCTTACTAATGATTTATAAATCTTCATACCCATCAAAAAAATTAAAATTCTTTTAAAATATTCCACCTAGTCCAAAACTTGATACATTACAATATGAGATTCCCTCATATGAGATACATGAGGATTGAATAATGTTTTTGGAGGAGTAAAAAATATCTAGTGTGGAAAATTTAATAATTACATAGTAATGGAATACTAATGGCCTCATGGTTATCACACAATTTCCAAAACCTTCCACTAATTGTGAAGGTAGACCTTTCATTCAAGACTACACATAAATAATTTTGTTTTATATTTTAGTAAACCATATACCTTTGTTTGAATACTCCCAAAATAATTCGAAACAAAATATATAACATAATGAACCATGAAAGTTCCTTGAAACCATACCTAAAACTGAAATTTAGGGTATTTTATGGTTTTCATACAACCATGTACAAACCATTAAAACCCCCAAAGGAAAACAAACCTACAATGTTTACATGCATAATTATTACTAACCATATGACATCTACATTATAATGTAAACCCCTTTTAAGAATTTTCCACAATAATATATCAATTTTGAGGTTCTCTTAATCAGATGAAATATCATGGGGTTTTTTATCAATATAAAAAACCATATCCATGTTATGCTCAATCTCTTGGAATTATTATTCAACTCATGATTCTCAAAATAACACTTTCTCTAATGTTAAAATTCAAATATACCCTAAATATCAAGACTCCTAATGACAAATATTTTAATTTCAATGTTATATCACACTTTTATGGTGATATAAAAAATAATTACTTGATTTGGGCATCTTATTTACTCCATGAAATCATAGATCATGGTGTTAAATGAAAAAAAACCTTATTAGAATATTTAACATCATGGAACAACATCATACACCATTAGTACCCATATTTACAATTCGAAATATATGTAATATTACTATAATGATAATAAAACAATTCAATCACAATAGAACCAAAATAACTAAATATATCCCAAATCCCATCAATATATCTTTAACTAAGACTATATTATTTTTCTTAATCCATATCTTAGCTTCTCTTAAATTATACACTTATAGATTAAATCATGATATAGTAATAAAGTAACATAATATTAGACATATTCTTGATGGAATATCCACAATGATATACATTGGTTTTATCCATGATATTTTATATACATATGACCCATTCATGGGACTATTTTACCAAACCCCACATTCACTCAAACATCAATTCACATGAAGCGCACATATATATTCTATGATATTCAATGAAGATAATCAATTACATTCATCATTCAAGATAGTGGAATTCTATTTATTTATAATATTTATAAAAAAATTATGAAAATAAACATTTTGTGGAATCCTTGGTAATAAGTGAACAATGGAATTAAATCACATATACATATATGTTCCATGAAATTCATACATCCACTAACATATCAGGAATTAATTGACTAAATAAGAATAATATATTAATTGTTAGAAGTTAAACCCTTGGTTTAACCATTTTATATATAAAAGTAATTGGGTAATTCAATTTAACTGAACACTTTTGAAAGCAAATAATTCAAGAATATATACTTAATATCCTTTTTATACTGAATGATTAAATTATTACGTAGCTGTATGTTAAAAAATACCTTCCATGACATGAATAATTATATAATAATTTAAGAAACCAGAAATATCATTTTAGTAAAAATTTATTTCATTATCTACAGGAATTTGAACAATATTTTTAAAATTGATTCCAAGATCATACCATAACAATTTTCAATACAAAAATACCCCTACATTATAGAAGAATTCACATTTAGTTAGATTGAAAACTACATTATTGAGACACATTGAAAATTTTGATTTTAATGTTTAATCATATTAAAACCTATAATATTGAATTAATTTATTAAAAGTGAGTTGAATACCAATGAAAATATTTCCAATGGGATACCCATAGAATCCCCATTTCCAAACTCAGGACTTATAAAATTTCAAACACCTCAAACAATGAAATACCTCTTAAAGAACCCTAATCCCACCAGGAAAAATGAAATTATATTGATGAAACTACATTTATAATTACAAATATCACTATGAACACTCTATTGTGGGTTATCTCAAGCATGGAAAGAGGCATAAAGCTTCTACAGTTAATATATTTGACTGTAATTCAATATTTTCCTTATTATCCTAAGTATTTTATTATACAAGGACTAGTTACCTCTTTACATGAACAACATGAGTCATTTTACCCTTCAGGAACATATTTCATCAATAAACATTGCATATTGGTAATTAAACATATGTGTAATTCACCTAAAACATTATATAAATATAAAAATTAACATGTGAAGGGTATCAATCATATAAATATATTTTTTATCACGTAAATTCTTCAATAATATATATATATCCCCAAAAAATTGAAATATAATTATATGTAATCCTAAACCACTCTAGAGTATTCAATATATATTTATATCATTGTGTCTTAATCTATAGTTTTATTGACCAATAACATCCTAGTGACGATGACACATATACCAATTATTGATCTTTAACAATGATATCCAAATATAAAAGTCTTCATTATTCATGTATATTCCATTTTCCTCGTCCATATTGAACCATTAATTGATGAAATTATTCCAATAAATAATATTCTTCATTAAATAATCGGTAACATATATTTATTGCCTCACCCTTATCAAGAAGAGTCATTAATGATATATTCCTTATAAGTAGACCACAAATGATTTTATTTTTATTAATGCATGGAAATTATTATCATATGAAAACTGCAAAAAGGAATGGAGTTCCTCCCATGGGACACTAACGTATTGAATAATAGAAGGAAAATATTCCTATATTAATGACCCCAATATATTCCTCACATAATTTTTTATAAATAGTAAATTAATCACATTAAAATTACCTTTTGGTTTTTAATATTATAAAATTAGAGAACATTAAAAAGTAATGCATATGAAAAATTCCATTTTCGAAAAAAAAGTCATCACTTCTAAATAACATACTTATTCTATTTTATCCATTTTAGAATAATATTTTTAACATTACTATTGACATCAATATCATTTATTTTAATCCATGAACCATATAAATAATTATTTAAATATATATAATGAACATATAAATCCCAGTAAGGAGAACATAATGAGAAGAAAATGCTTTCTATCCTGAAATAAATGGAATATCATGAATAAAACTATATATAGGAACATTAAGCCCTAATAAGATAGTAAAATTATATTCAATCATGAAATAAATTTCATCACCCATTTTGATGGAATTATATTTTAAATATTAAAAATATGAAATTAATATGGAATGAGATTAGAATAAAAATGAACGGTTTATGGAACATGATAATCATATCAATAGAACTCATCTATAATAGAATAATAAAAATGAATAATTCTAAAATATATTCTTCAAAAAAAATAATTTTACAATATAGTGGGTGGATGTATAATTTTTTGACCATCGACTGTTATATTCAAATTACATTAATTATATCATGAATAAGGCACACATGGGAATTCATATAATTATATAATCATAAGAATAAACAAATACTGAATAATAGAAAATATATAAAATAGAATGAGTAATATAATTTTATTTTTAAAATAATTAATGAAAATAAAAGAATAAAAATGTCTAAAATTTATATTATAATAATAACATTAGAGATAATACATAAAAAACACTACCATCATATCTAATAGAAAAAAAAATTCATAGATTATTGAAATAGAATAAAGGATTTGGAAAATCCATTACTACCATGTAACGCCCCGACCCCAGTTACCTAGAGTCGGGGCATTTTTGTGTAACATTGACATGATCACAAAAGATAATTTCTCTAAAGACTAATTAGTTTAGTAGCCTTAGAAACACTAGATACATTCATAAATGGTACATTACATCATAAAGTGAAAAATACAATAACATTGTCTCCATAGTCCACTCCCATATCCCCTTCAGTCTATCCCTGCAGGTCAGTCATAAAATATTTCTTCACATCCTGGGAAAAATAAAACATTGAAAGGGGTGAACATAGATGCTCAGTAATGATAACAATATAGCAGAAGATTTTATAAATAAACATAAACATTTAAGGAAATGTATAACTATAACAAAAGCCTTTTAAACTTGAACTTCAACATAATATGGCAAAAGTAAAATTAGATAATTCCATTTACTTATTCACATGGATATTCTACTGGTCGAATAATCACATGCAATATCAATAACCCCTTTCACAATTATGGAATGCATAATGCCAGACTATCATAATCATGTACCCAGGCCTCGTGCCAAGACTACAAATAATATTTTGTCAAGGCCTTGTGCCAGGACACTAGTTTGTCTCATGAGACCTGTCGATGCATCGAGGAGCTATAGCGGGCTCCACCTGTAACTTATTAAGTCCAATGCAATCCTCATATGAACAGGTTTAAACATATCATAAACCACAACATAATCGTATCACATAAAACATGCATAAAGGAAACATAACATTTCAAAATTTCCATCACAAGATATCAATACAACACATTGATATAATAAAAAAACACTTTCAAAACCATTTTCAATACAAAAATAAAAGAAAATTAAAACATTGTATTTATTTTTCATTTGAAAAAAGTTATGTCTTGTAGAGGAAGCCGAAACTCAAATAATGGTCATGACGGAGGAGAAGTCATTGTCTCCACGTACGTACGACAGGAAAAAAAATTCATTTTATTCATTTAGTAAAATTCTTCGTATAAAAAAATCCTTTTGAATAAACGTAAAAGTCAAAGGGGTTTATACACCATATAAAAGAAAGTCTTGTATTAAAACAGAATATGCCTCAATGAAAGAAGATTGAGAAGAAGTCCCTCACAAAGATCATTTTTTAAATAAAATAGATCTATTATGTGTATTTACTATAAGTA
Organism: Viscum album; assembly: GCA_963277665.1. NCBI lineage: Eukaryota > Viridiplantae > Streptophyta > Magnoliopsida > Santalales > Viscaceae > Viscum > Viscum album. Next base: position 695,091,216 of record OY728135.1, read on the forward strand.
CACATAAAGAAAGTATAAATACAAGATAGGACATAATAATATCATGACATAATTTTAAAGTAGTAGATTAACCCAAAGAATGGAAATTGGGTTAAGAAGTTCCCTTACCTCTTGTCCGACTTGACTCGATCGTTCTTTAACCTCCTTGATAATAAAATAGAGATAATATATACTTTATTAAGAACCTTTTTAAAGTTAATTATTCCTCTTATATCACTTATTACCATGTTGTGAACATTATGTAATTATTTAAGTTAATAACGGTCGTTTTGTAGATCATTGGTACTTAAGTAAAAAATAAACTTCTTATAATTACAAGTTGGTCATGTGGTAAAATATCCATTACACCCAGAATTATATTCATGATATAGATATCATATATATTATATATATCCAATATATACTTTCCTTTATAAAATTACATAACATTTAGAGGTTGGAAATGAAATGCACCGTTCCTGGAGATGGTAAGCCGTTCGTACGCATGAACGCTACTTTCATTTCTATTTCATATTTTAATGGAATGAAACATAATGATATAAAGTTATATTATAATTCCAGTATAATATCATATATAATATCACTTACCTTATCCTTCATACATCCCACATATGACATTAACGATTCAAATAACTTTGAGGGGGTGGTAGTCCGCACTTCCTCAAATGAAATTATCGCATTTGAACAACATGCAAAGAATAAAGATAAGTTTTAAATGTAAAATATTGAAGAATAGAAAAGAAATAAATATAATATATATCATAAATAAATATAGTTTCATCATAATGGACACCATGAGAGGTGGTAGGAGAAGATAGAACAATCATCATTTCGTGAGGCAGTAATTCGCCATCCACGGAAACAGTATGTTCTTTAACCATTAGACGGAGGTGTGTGTAAGTGTAGCTCGAATGCATATCATAAAAAAATTCTAGTATATTTAATATACTTTTTTTGTTACGATATAAAGGAATAAAAAGAGTTTAGGGTGTTGGAGAAGCAAAATAAAATAAAAGAACATAAAAGAAGACATTACCTTAAAATCGGGTAACTCTTTTTAATTTTAGCCAAAGGATTCCATGGGAAGACTTATGACCAATGTTAGGCTTATAGGAGTAATAGAGGGAAGGTGAGAGAGTATTTGGATAGAGTTTGGCCGAGCCAAATGGCTTAGATGGTGTGAATAAGGTGGTAGTAGTGGGGGCCTTTTATAAAAGGAGAGGAGGGGCACTTTTGGAAAGTCATGAAATGTTACTTTATTATATAATGCGTTTCGGATTTTAAAGGTCCCACACTTATATATTTCAAGGCTTAGCTGATAAGGGTTATACATATACTAATCCAATAGGTTTTTGATAAGTTTAAGTCTTATATTTTACATTATCTTTTCATTTTATTTGAATCGTTAATTAATGAGGTAATCACTGCATCATCATGGTGTCATAAAAAATTTAATTTATTTAATGTCTAAAAATTATAAAAAAAATATAATGATGTATGAAATATTTTTAGCTTTCCAATTATTAGTTATAGTCTAAATTTTAACTTATATAACCCCATGTAATAAGTTTTTTACTAAAATAACACATGTTTGTGACAATTTTACTTTTTACTTTAAATAAAAGTTTATTAATGTAATTTTCTTACCCAAGTGGCTCCATGGGGTCCCTAAGATGACCCATGGATTGTGTTGATTGGGAATGAATCATCCAATAAGGGTAGGACAAGTGTAATGGTATTTTCATATTTTTATAATATCATATTTACCTTAAATTTCACTAATTACCTTTAATCACGATTATTTAAACTTAAAACTTACTATTTACCAAAAATTATTTTAATACCATTAAACCACATTTTAATTCCTAATGAAAAAATGTATGTCAGATTTTTTAAAATAAAATCTCATAAGTGGTAATGTTTCTTTTAAATGAAAAATCAGTTTTTTAACTACCACTTTGTGGTTTCAATATTCATCAAAAATTGATGTTTTTCAGAACAATGCAAAAATTTCACCCTAGGATATAATACATATTCCGAATTCAAAAATTACGTGTATTTAAAAAAATTAAAAACACATAAGTTTCATTAATTAATTTTATAATTAATTCCAGATGTCACAACAAATAGCGTGTTTTTGAGAAACAATATATATCGAAAGATTGACAATTGTTTATGTCCAATTTCAAAGTGAAATTAATTATAATGACCACCGTTGGATAAAATGGTTAAAATATATTCTAATTATACTTTAAAACCACTCAATAGTATAATTTATCACTATAAATTATTTTGATTAAAAAATTTCTTTTTAAGTATTTTTCACTATTTATAAAAAATTGGAACTTCTCAGAAAAATACAAAAAATTCAACATAGGCTAATTTCGATATTCCGAATCCAAAAAATGAATTCCATTTGGAAATATAAAATATATATAATTTCAAAAAGTGGGTATTATTATTAATAACAGCTATTTTGATTGGTCTCAGTGTGTTAGAATCTCGAACTTGCGTACAATGCAAGTTATTGCATTATTGAAAGAGAAGCGTATCGTGGAAGCTCGGGGTGTTACATACCATCAAAGATTATTCATTTTTAAATTTCCTATTTAGAATAAATTATAATGTGTTATAATTTTCATTTTATTAATATAAGTACATTATGTAGTCATATATGATTATTTTACATCATTTGATATAATATTAAAAAATATATTTCAAGACACATGTCTATGTTATTCTTGTTTATTAATATCTTCATGTCTTGCTAGCTTGGAGATTAATCGGTATGATGTTTGGTTTCATTATTGCTTAATATTTCAATAAAATATCTGAAAAATTTATAATGATTATTAAAATGGAAATTAATTATATTATTTAATTATTTTAATAATTCTATCATTAATAAAGTTTGTAATTCTAAATGACCTAATTTGTAAAATTTATAATTTTAATTTTCAATACCTAATTATTTATATATATAATTTATGGTGATAATAACAAGACAACATTAACACATACATATAAATAAAAAGTAATCCACTATAATGTGGGATTTACCAATCATGAGAATATGGTAAATTAAAATGAAGAAACATGAATTAAAGAAATTATCAAAATCATAATGTGGAGAATAAATCAACCAACTATTATAAAAGATAATTTTATTATATATATTTTACTAAAATAATTATGATGATGCATTGATTTAAAATAATTGTAAATGAATATGAATACGCCATCTATAAGTGGCATAGTATTCCAGAAAGTTTCTTATAAAAAACAGGAAAATAAATCTAAAAAAATGGAATTGAATATAGAATTAAAATTGAAATTGAACTAAATTATATGTTTATTAATATCATTTCGTTTTTATTATGTAGTTTTATATTTAAAAGTCAAGGATTAAATCATTTTTTACAATATAATATACACAGGAATTATATCTCATCATTAATTAATAAGATGAAATTTAATGAAGTATTCAATTTAAAATAAAAGGGAAATAATACCATTGAGTATCTCAAAAAAACTACATTGATTGAATTTAATGGTTTAGGAATGACATTGGTAGATTATAGAGAGTGAAGTTATTTTACATATAAGGGTATATAGAGATGAAAAAATTTTGATTTTAATGAATGTAGTTAATTGTTTTAGAATATAGTGTAAACAACATATTTAAATATTCTATAACGGTTAATATTGTAGTTTTCATTAAAAAATATCGTGAAAATTAAAATATTTATGTTTATGATATAATAAATTTATTAAATATAATATTTATATTTAAGAATGGTGAATATATCTCAAAAAATTATTAATTTATGTATCTTAAAGCCTATATGTTTTCCTTTCCATATGACTGTACAATCATTGAATCAAAAAAGTAGGTGGAATAATTATAATACTGGTTAATAAAAAATAAATAATTAAATTAAAAATATACTTTTATTCATAATATTTGTCATATTAATCCATTTACAACAATATTTATCATCATTTTTATTATGAAAACATATTTAAGATAATATTTTGGACATTAAATATATTGGTTAATAACTAGTAGGAATTTAGATAATTAACTGTTATATAACATTATAATTAAATAGTTAATATCAAATAAATTAATTACTCGTCATATTTATCATTAAAATTCAATAATAACCGTATACATTACGAAGTAATATGTCTAATATAGTATTTTCTACAATACATATATGATGAAAACACTTCCTCAATATTTCAAAATTATATGGATAATTAAATATGATAAAGACTAATATATTATTGTTAAATAATATTTATATGATATTTTAAAAAATATATATTTTAAAAATATATTTTCTGATAAAGTGTTATATAATTTATGATAAATATATATTAATATGTGGTAGATTTAAATTTGGTATCAATTTCTTATTAAATAAAAGATATCAATTTTTTTTCTCAACTTAGGATATATTTAATTTTTTATATTGACATTAATAATGTTATTTTATCTACATTTATTATTATTACATGGTATGTACCATTTTAAAATTGTCTATAATGTTGTAGAATAATATTAAATAACAAGTTTCAATGTATGTTTTTATCTGGAAGATGAATTTTTCAATGGAATTGAAATCCATTACTCATCTTCTAATAGATTAAAATTTTGATATATATTTTCAAAACAAATATCATCTCAAATATTATAATATATTCTATATATTTATCAATTATTATAAAAAATTATAGATACTTAATAAATAAAAAGTTGTAGAATGCAATTTTGAATTTTTCTCTTACATTTTTAGTTCAATTATTATTCAAATATACCTGTCAACTAATGACCATAAAGAATGTAAACATTACAATTAAAAATAAATGAATAAAATATTTATAAACCCATCTTAAAATTAATATATCATTTATATTATTTTCATAATATTTTCATATCAAAATAGTGATTACATAAAAAAATTTATATTTAATGTCATATCTTGATTTTATTAATATATATTAAAATATGCTTCATTCAATTATTAATTGATGATTAAAATATATACAATGTAATATATTTTTTTGTAATATAAAAAATTAATTTTTAAATGAAATTAATTAATATTTTTTTATTTAATGGGATAATTTTTAGTATCTTATTGTAAAAACAAAATATCAATATAAGTAAATAAAATTAATATAAATTAACATTTTTAAAATAACTAAAAAAATAACCATATATAAATATGAAAATATATTTATCGAAGATACTCAACTATCAAATAATACATATGATCCTACAGGAAATAAATATAATTAATTTTCACATTGAAATGAATATTTAATTAATCATATTAAATATGTTTAATTCTTCATATAATGGGTCTCTTATATTTTATTTTCTAATAATTTTAAAAAAATAAAATCGATCATATAATAACAACCCATAATATTTATGTTGCGGTTACCCCTATGTTCATATAACCATTTTATACAACATTTATATTTTCACCTATAATAATATTTATTCTATTCCATCAGTATTCCCTAAAATACATATAATATTAATATTAGTCGTCCTTTTTTTGAATTACATTACATTTTATAACTCTCAAGGGATAATATGATGATTAATATTATGACATAACATAATTTTAATTTACTTGTCTATATTGTCCCATTGTACATGAATTGATCATAAGGTGCATTTTAATCAGTCATATAATAATAATAATAATATTATCATTATTATTATCATTATCATTATCATATTTTATTTTTATACCCATTTTCTATTATATATAATATACATTAATTTTATTATGACAAAGAAATATTTTCTGACAAAATAATTCTTACTTAAAATATGGGTTATTATATTTTTCCACATTAATGGAATTCTATCCTTGCAATTTTTAATCGTTAAAGAAATTTACTACGTCCTAGATATTGAAACCCATTATGCCAAATCATCAAACATATAACTGATTCATAAAAATATTTCATAAATTTGGAAGAATATAATAACATTTCAAAATATATGAAACAATATTTTGAAAAAAAATTATTACACTTTATTTTTTCATTGATTTTTCAAGTTAATTTTCTACAAAGAAAAATCACAATGATAAATATTTTTAATTACAATCCAATTTATCTATAATTTTATGCAATTTATTATTATATTATATAGAATAATTATATTTTAAAATGGAATTAAATAAATTTATTTAATTGTGAACATTGATAAGCCTCTAGTTCAAAACATTTCTCATTATTGAACTGATCATTATTTATTTCAATGAAATGTCAAGTTTGATATCCAAATATTTATTTCTTATAACACATAAAGAACCCTATAAGATAATATCCAATTTTATATTTATAGAATTTAATGAATAATGTATTTGTTTACATGATATTAATTTTTTATTTTAAACCCTTCGATATATTTCAGTACATATCAATTCCAATCTTTAAGGATGTTATTTCTATTGGAATATTTAAAATGAGTTTGTAAAATCATTTTACATAAAAAAATCCATAAAAATAAATATCAAAACTAATAATTTTTTTTTATAAATTTTTTTTATAACATCATATTATAAATCTGTGTTAAAAAAATTCATTAAAAATAAATTTATTACACACCATTCTAATCTTTCAAAATATTCATTATAAAAAACAATTTACTCTTCATTTTTTTTCAAATAAAATAAATTTCATTAAAAAAAATTAAATGAACCATATGAAAATATAGTTAATGGAAAATATCTCAAAATATATTATGTAACATGGTATTAATATGATTCCCATTATTGTTTTTCTTAAGGAGTGGCCATTATTGATTAATATCCCAAAAAATAAGATTAATTACATGGTTTATCTTCTGATGATCTGAGTAAATCAAAACAATTATTTACATCTCAAAATTATTTTTGAATCCATCATTTATCATTGGTTTTAGTGTTTTTACAAATGAAAGAGTATGTTGTCAAATGAAATTGAAAATTTCATAAATATTTATCTACGTAGAAAATTTATTTGTTATTATATTAATTACATAATTTATAATTTGTAGTACTTAATTTATAGCAAAAATAAACTACACATCTCTCATTCCTACCACTTTAGGATTCCAATTTGGAATGTTATTTTTCTTCATCCTCTCATCAATGGTTGTTCACCAAATTATTTATATGAAACTACATTATGAAATTGGATAAAATAAAATAATTTATTAAGTCTAAAAAATAATTTTCATTAGTATCCCTTTTCAATAAAAAGAATATATAAATAACTACCCTTATATTATTAAATATTTTAACCTTGTTATTTTTTTTAAAATTTTTGTCCTTATGTTTCCAATATAAAATCAAATCATCTATTATAATGTTAAAAATTATCTAATACCAAATTTGATGACTCCTATATAACCATCCCCTCATTTTATTTAAATATTAGAACACTCATATTTCAATGATCTTTAGGTTTTAATATTTTTTTAATTCATATATATAATCATTAACTATGTAAAATAAAACAATGATTTTTATTATTTATAAGAATCAATTTCTTCATGAATAAATGATGTTTCAACATTCATATTTTTCGGATAATCATTATAGCATGGATTTTAATCATATTCAAATAAATATAAATCATTAAGAAAATTCAAAGTAATTACAAAAAATTGGATGGCCATATATATCACCATAAGTGGTAAGATGTTATATAAAATTACAATACTCATTGAAATATAAAGAAATTCACTGAAATTATCATATATAAGAACATTTAATATATATGTGACCATAAACATATATTCAATCATGTAATAAATTTCATTACTCATATCAAAATAATTGAATATGGATCATTATAAAAATCATTTAAATGAGGAAACATAATAGAATAATAATGAATTGTTCTTGTAATATTATAATCACATCACCCATAGAATCTTATAATTACCCATAGTGGAATAAAAAATAATAATAATTCTAATATAATATATTTTAAGAAACAATTGGGGGTATTAAATATAGGACCATACATCATAATATACAAAATAAATGAATTTCATCATGAATAAAAAAGGTTTTATATTACATTTTAAGGAATATAAAAAAATTATAAAGTTATCAAATGAAAATGAAAACAATGAAACTGAATGGTAAAATAGAGTAACTTTTTAATTGAAATTGAAAGAGAATAATTGAACATGGATAAATAATGAATTTATCTGAATAATATTTTTACAAATAAGATTCTATCAAAATATTTTAGTGATTTTCAATGGAAATGTAATGTAAGGAATAGTGAATAAATAAAAGTAATTATTATGATGTCTCGTTTCATTATTCAATGATTCTTATGCATGACTTTTCTAAAACAAAAATATATTATAATATGCTAAAATTGATTAAAATTACAAAATATAATATTAGTTAGTTACATGTATTTATTTTTAATTTATTTAATAACATATTTGAATATAAATTTGATGATTTATGTCTATGGTATACATGGTTGATAGTCATAATAGTGAAAAAAATGCATTATAATGAAATTAGTATTCATTATAGATTAAAATTTTAAAAGTAAATATAAATTGTTTTTATGATGTTAAAATACATATTATTACGAAATTATTTACTTATTACTAAAATTAATAAAAAAATATTATTATATTAAAATGAAGAGATTTTTTAAATTCGTTATATATTATATTACACTTATATTTAATTATTTGAATCATTTGTAGTGGTTACACTAAACTATTATTAACATATACTCATATAAATGAAATAATACACTATTAATAGTTATTTCACACTTAGTATCAGAGATTTGGAAAATAAATGAATATAAATTAAATTAATTATTAATATTATAAGTCAGAGTCCAAATGAACTCACTACTAGATAAAAATATATGATAATATATCAATTTAGGGGAATAATTACAATAAATTTCTGATTAAACATAATAATTAATAAATTTATTCACCTAATGTATAAGAGGAACAACCATCCCAATAGTTTACGATTATAAGAATGATAAGAAAAAAAATGAAAATATATGAACATAGAAGAGAAAATTAAACAAAATTAAAAGTTAAATATAAAAGATTTATAATTTTTGTTTTTTATCTGTTGAGAATGAGAAATAATTGAATGAATCCTAAATTTGTAAATTATATAAATATTTGAGAAATTTTATTTTTATATAATGTGTCCAAATAAAATTATGTAAACCACTAAAAATAGCTATGTTATATCTTCATATATCCAATAAAAACTACTTTTATCAAGTTGTTCAGTCGAGAATTAAATTAGATGAGTATAGGTAATGAAATTATATAATTTTAATTATTATATGAAAGTGATATATGTGCGAAATTCTAAAATAAATGTAACATATTTAAAACATATAATATGAAACCTATTTATAATTTTTTAAAAGTATATATACAAATTTTATTATTAAAATTTCTGAACAATTATAAAATCCCAATTTTAAAAGTTACCTCATTAGTTAAATATCATATTTATACCTAAAAATCATCATAAAATACATATCTTTTAGTCCTTATAATATTACATACATTACTTCATCTACTTAGTATTTATTTTCCAACTACAATGCCCTGGCACCAACAATACATACAGAATTTGGGAAATTATTTAATTATTTGATCTTTTAAAATTTTATTATAATATTAAAATATTTTTATTCAATATTCTTCTCCTCTAAAAACATCAATGACAATAAATTTTCTCTTTTTTATATTAGTAAAAATTTTAAGATATTATTATTGATGATTTCATACATTATTCACGTTCTAAGATGAATTTGGATAAATATCATTCCATAAAATTTAAAAATTCATAAAATCATATAAATATGATTCATTACCTTTCTTATATATTTCATTAAATTTAATATATACGTACCATATCATAAATATTTTCTACAAGTAACTATTTTAGAAAACTGTCTTGAAAGAACTATGTAATAATTACAAAATCATATAGAAAGTCATTCTAAAAAAATATACTACTAAGATAATATTTATATTTTTGATTATATATATTACCACTTAAAATTGTTTCTATATGGTTATGTAATGTACATTATAATCTTATATAATAATATATTAATTTGTAATTTAATTCCATTTTCACTCAACCACATTTTTCAAAAATGATATCAAATTTCAAACTCAACATCTAATTAATAGATATACATTTATTGAAATTAAAAATAATAGATTCTTGTATATTACATATTTTTAAACATTTTATACCATTCCTAATTGATATATCAATTTTTGGTCACATATTTAATGAAATATTGTAATGTTTATTTTGAACATGAACTCTAATTTTATATAGGTATTAAACACCAATACTCAATTAATGATCAAATGAAATTTGGGAAAATATTTTATTTCAATTATACATTAAATATAACATCATATTTAAAATGTTTATTTATTATTATAAAATATTCTATATCATTTTTAAATATTGACTTGAATAATTCAATATCAATTTATTCACTTATTTTTTAGGGGAATTAAATTTCAAGGGTATCACTCATCCAAAAACCAAAATAATTTAAAAGATTTTATTTTTAGATAAATTCATCTACATATTAATAAAAATATATGTTAAAAATAATTAATAATATATTTTCATTAGATTATATCAAAAAATAGATAAAACATTACATTTTTTATTTAGAGTAATATCATAATTTTAATAAATTTATAATAAAATAGTATACATAAAATGATTACATGACAATTGAAAATATAAAAATAATTTTATTCTAAAATTAATGGAATATAAAAATGTTTATTCTTAAAATAGGGAATTAAAATATATTAAAAAATAATATATATATTTCTTCGAAATTAAAAACCATATTCTTATTTTTAACCATTTTATAATTAGAAAAAAGATAAGCATAATAAAAATGTCATCTAAATCCAACAAATAAAAATAAATCATTATTTTTAAAATATATAGTATTTAATTAAATATTTCAACAGGATTATTTTCATGAAATGAAATAACTATTAAATATTGATCTAATTTTTCATTATATAAAATTATTTAGTTTAATATATATCTATAGTTTTCGATATTATGATTACCTAATCGATCATATATTTTGAATCATAGAAATAATATTAGTGATCATAATATGGTTACCTCATTAGTTATATAATAGATACAAACAATAGCTATCCATAATAGTCATATATCAATTAACCTGAATAATGAAACAACCCTTTAATTTGTTATTTATTAAGTTATATAAATCTATAATATCATTAATTTAATTATAATATTTAATACGAAAAATAAAAAACTATATCAATTAGTTTTTCTTTAATTAATAATTTTATTCAGCGCTATGATTCTCATGAGTGATAAAAATTATGAATATATCATGATCAATAAGTTTTTACATTTTTTTCATCACTGAAAATATATATATTGAGATTCTTGTGATTATAAATGCCTCTTAGGAAATTTCAATTTATTATTTAAAAAATATTTTAGAAATTTTTAGAAATTTTTTATTTTAAATGATACAACCTTATATTTATACGAAACACATATATTTTCTTAAAAGAAAATATATAAGAATAATAATCTAGGTTATTACAAAACCAAATCATTATATTGTACTCTAAATGGCCATTGCCTTATGTGTGATAAATAATACACACATTCTCCTATGATCCCCATGATCTATATTTAATTCCCTAGTTTTATACTCCTGGATATAGTGTAAGAAATAAAATCATTACTCATACACTTCGATTCCAAATGAAATGAACATGGAATATGACATCTATATTTTAAACTTTTACTATAACATCATAATATCTTCTATATGATTCAAAAAATCCCATAACCTTAAGGCTTACTATATTTCAATATTGTTGACAGGAACATATTATTTTATATATAAAATTGTTAACATTTCCCATAATTAGTCATCTCATGTGATACCCTTATATGCATGTACTATATAATATTCTTCTTCATTACTTGTATAATAGAAACATAATAAATGTTGAGTTAATATAATTTTCCAAGGTTAACATAATAGATAAAAATCCATATTCATCCCATATTATAATATGACCATGTGTGTACATGAACATAATCATTGCACATAAACATAACAGAATTAATTCATAAAAATTAATGCCTAGAAAACAAACTAGATATCATTGGATATATTTTTTTTCAAAAAATACAATTCCTAGTATTTGTGAAACATTAGTAAATTATATGTTATCATGACACATCACAATTCATAAAAAAATAATACAACAAAAATGTAATCATAGAACATGCATTGACATTATTATTAGAGGCATTCATTATATAATTGAATGTGGTTGCCACCAACCCAATGTTTAGTAATCATAGGATTAGAACCTGTGTATAATTTCTAGATTATGATAAAAAAATTTAACCTTTCTTTCCTTTTTATAACAACCCATGTACCTTTTGAGGCTTTGGATGACCACATGTTTATCTTCTTCAGCTTTGGAAAACCACAATTGATCTTTTTCAAATATGTACTCGCCTATAGTGTACCCCATTTGTATTGGGGGAAACTGCCACATACCATTCCTATAACATGAGTTGTAAATAATTTGAAAAATTATTACGAGTATATATCCATCCCATTCATTATATAATAATAAACCAAAAATATATTTTTCAGTTTATCCTGAAAATAGTCATAATATAATTATATCATTATAGATTGTGGATAAATAAATGGGTTTCATAAAAACATCAATAAGATATTATGATATTTCTTATAGATAATTAAAGTGCATTGTTTCATTCAAGTGTATACCCTGTTAATAAAAATTAATATTTTAATATATTGAAATTGTTTAAAAATATCTTTTAAAAAAAAATTTATTTTAATTTTTTAAACTTGATAAATTTTTTGAATATTATTATTAAGATTTGTTTTAATATAAAAAATTTCATAAAAATAGTAAGAAAAATTATAGATTAAATCTATGATATATTGTATGGGAAACATTTGAATAGACAAAGATGCTGTTTGAGAGAATAAATCATTCATATAATAAATGGTTATTAATTATTTTCATTCAGAACATTTTAATGGGAATGATAATGATTATAGAAAAAATTCATATAAAAAGGGTAAGAAGACAATCAATTTATATTAAATCTCATGTACATTGAATTAGATAATATAAATCATAACATAATATAAATATATACATATATATAATAATATGGAAAATTTGAACATAAAGGTTGAATATTCATGACAAAAAAGAATTGATAAGGTCAGGTCCACATACAGTATTCTGTTGTATTGAAGTGCGAAGAAAGAAACATGAAATAGTGAATACAAGTAAAAAAAATATTTATAGAGAAGGAAAAATGGTTGGGGTTATAGAGAAAAGAAACATGAAATTTCCCCCAAATAATGTTTAATTGTAAAAAATATTGAATTCAATGTGATATTAGAAAATATATTATTACCTTTACTCTTGAAATACAAAAAATGTGTTTTATCCTACTTTATAATAAAGGTACAGCTATAAGTATATTATTTTCAAACCATATAAATATCAATTAAATATTTTATTTATTATTTATAGTCAATTATAACACATCGATTAGATATTAATTATTTATTTCATTTCAAAATGTTAGAAATATTAATTATTTTGTCCCAGTTTAATAATGGTAATATCAGTCGTCATTTATTAATACAATGTTTATAATTAATATATTACTAAATCAATTTTATTCATTATTTATAATATGTTATATATTTCCATTTTCATTTTACAGAATGTTTTAAAAATATTAAGGATAATTTGATCATTGAGAAATATTTTTTTGATAATTTTACAATAATAAATAGTTAAATTAAAATTATCACTATTTTTTTATCACCATTATAGAAAATCATTAAAAATAATAAATTAATTTCATATAATTTATTTTTACTATTAATGATATGATACTCATTTATATTTAAAATGATGATGTTGGTATAACATCGTTAATGTTGGTTTTTGAATAGACACAAACATGAACATGCTATATTATTTGTTGAGTAAGTCTATAGAGTTATATAACAGTTACATCATATTATATGAATAATAATTCTATCATTATAACATGATTATAGTTGGGGATGTGTTTTACAAAGTGTTTATAAGGGATTTTAATTAAAAAAATGGGAATAAATAGAAACATTGATCAATTATATACTTCTCAAAATATTTATCTTCAGAATGAAGGATTTAATATTCCTTCGTTGTTAAAAAATTTCATACACATATAATATGGCCTTATTATGGGAATATGGGAAATAATACTGTATAGTATCTAATGGTCAGAGTGTCTTTGGAGGGTTCTTTTTATAACTGATTTTGGGGGACATTTATGTAAATTCTCATTCTTTAAAGTATATGGTTTTATATTTAAATCGAAAGAGGATGAAATATAGAAACAAAATTTATTTTAGATATATTATGGTTTATAAATCCATTACATATGAATTTATAAATAGTTATTTTCTGTATTTTTAATCATTAACACTCAGTTTAACAATTTTACCCCATTTTCTCTTTACTCTAGTAACTAAATTTTTACATCAACTTTTATTGATTATGAAATATGTAAAACTATACTCCTTATAAACATTAATAATTATGAATAAAAATTTGGACTCTATTTAATCTTAATAAATTTATAAATATGGGTCATTTTTATTTTAGGTGGGAATATAAAAAACTTATAATAATAATTTATAGAAAAATAAATTTAGAAAAATTATGTGCTTTTTGATTTTTTTTCATTTCAATTAAAAATTATATTGTTTTTAATATATAATTATATGAATTGAAAATTTTTAATACAATAATCCATAAAAAATTATTAATTTAATTTATTAAAATATAAACATAAAATACAGTATGAAATTTCATTGATAAATATCATCTTGTATAATTAAATGCTTTTAATAACATACCATTAAAATTAATTAATTAATATTAATCCATGAATTATTATCATTACATATATTATGATATTTCAGAAAAGTTTATAAATATATAAAATCTATTCTTAATAATAATAATAATAAATATGTAATCCATAATAAATATACATTTATATAAAACTATCTTGATTAATTTTTATATTTTTTTCATTATTTTTTCTTTTTGAATTATATTATTTTTTAAATTTTTACTAATAATTTCAAAACATCAATATAACAATTGGATAAAGGAATAATTAGGCACTATATACTCCAAAAACATATTTATGATGATTACATTTCTAATAGACTTATTTATAACAGTAATATCTCATTATTATATATTGTATTGTAATCCTCATTAAAACCATTCAACTGAATTAATTCTCTATAAACATGTATATTTTCATTCGATGTCTATTATTTCACTCTATATCTTGAATTGGGATGATTTTATTTATTGAAAACCATGAGTAAAATAATTTTATATTTTTAGTAATTTAATTTACTTTTGAAATTATTCCTCCAGATAATTTATTAATTATATTTCATATTTTATTCAAATAATTTTTGATTCATATATTTAATTATAATATTTTGTCTATGTAAAATTTATAATAGTATTTTTTTTGTTTTCCATGTCAAATATTCAATTAAAAATAATTTTTATTTAAAGGGGAATACATACTAAAATCCTATACCGTTACATTATACAACCCTTATATAAATAATTTCTTTGTAATTTTTATTTTCTCTCAACAATTAAAATATTTTAGGGTACTTATAAGAAATATAAGACTGTAGATATTATTTAAAACGATACAACTAACTTACTATAATTTGAAATGCTAAGAAACGCAAATTATCTATAACCATTTTAGAATAATACCACTGAAGATTTTGTTTTGAGTCCAATATAATGGATGTAATTATGTTACATAATACATATTATTCCTTGAAATAGTAAATGATAATATATTGAATTGGCGTATAAAATATTATTTCATTATTCTTGAAATTATTATTGGATTAATGTAGAGAGATCCATTCTATTCCCAAAATCACGTCAAATTTTACTAATGTGACACAGAAAATAATTACATGAATCACATTCTCAAGAACATTAGTTAAAAGATATTTTTAACCATGCATGAAATTTGCATATCAAATGTTTTATTCTTCAATAATTCAACACATAATATTTGGGAATGAATTTATTAGCTTATAAAATTTTCGAGAAATGAAGAAGTTGGTAGACCATGGATCAAACAAGACATATATTGTTATATACTGCATGATATTTTTACCTTATTATTTTTCAGGACTTGTCCCACGGGGCCCAAATCGTGACTACCCCAAGCTAACCTTCCATAGGCTAGGGGATGGTGACTAGCACTAAAGGCATAAATCCCTAAATTGGGAAGACATTGACTTTATAACTGTAAACAAACACATCATAGAACACAACTAGAAGCAAAACACTAAGTAAAAATTTATACAAAAGAAGTGCTTCAAAGTAAAAAGGGGCCGTAAATACAAGCCCAATAAGAAAGTAAATTTACAACTGAAAGGAAGTACAATTGAAGAAATGTAATGCAGCTACTGGGTGGTGCTCTGGGGTGCCTACCTGAAGTGTAGGTACATATGGCCTCCTCAGCACTCCACGTCCGTCTATCTGCTCCATATACCATCACGCTTGGTGGTTCACCTATAGGTAACATCCAGTCCTGCTACACTATGCCTCAGTCAGAGTTGTCTGTCATCAGCAACAAACACGACCAGGTGTGGGCATAGCCCGTGTAGGAGTGAGTATAACGATACTCAGTTGGGACCCCGGGATCATCATGGTCTCTCAAAATCCAACAAGGATAAAACAAAAATTATGAAATCAATGGATAACCATTACTTAGGTATATGCACATACATATACCTATGTTATCTAGTAACCCATCTCAATCATGAGGGAAACACAAAAGTCATTGACTCAGCACAAACCATGATTTTCATTATCAATACCACGACTGGTGGAGAAATCCACCTCTTTCGAGTATAGTGGTCCAGTCATGACACTGAGGCGCTTCTCAATAACCTTTGACTACTGAGGTACTCATCCTGTTGAGTACCGCGAGTCTACTGCCAACTACCAGGCGCTCCTCCGTTGTCATTCTACCGCTAACAACCATACGCTCCCCCTAATATCCTACAGAGGTACTCCTCCTGTTGAGTACTGTATGTCTGCTTCCAACTACCAGACACTCCTCCACCGTGGGTCTGCCGCCAACTACTAGGCATTCCCCACTAGGCTAGTCAAATCACTCTGACTGGAATCAGTCAAGCAGTCGTCAGGTCTTCTAGCTACTAGGTCTCCACACTTTTCCTGCTCATCGCTAGAAGGATCTGCTCCATGAGCTACTAGGAAATACTCCAACTTTCTTGAAGTCCCAAGAAAGAAGTATCTCAAAGATATGTCAGGTTATAGGGGTATCAATGCAACAGACGACGCGTCAATCAGATGCTCGGTATGTAAGTTATTATCCTCTTAGTCCCGGGGGCCCAGTTGGATTCGTGTATGATCCAACCATTCCATATCTCAAATATACCCCGAACTCTAGTGGGGTATTCTCAAAAGGACGGATTCATTCCAAGAATATCGGCTCTGTTGACGTTTCATCAAATGTACGTTTGGTGCCAAAGATATATCCTAAGAAGGTAATGGGTCAGTAATGGGAATGAGTTTGGTCTGACCCTATCGGACCAACATAGACCAACCCAGTATTGGCCGACCCGGTCTGGGCTGACCTAGTTAGTCTTGTAATGTCTGACCATTCCCATTGGGTTGGTCAACTCACTATTTTTTGGCCCAGTCTGCTGGGCACAACCCAGCAGACTGTGAGGGAGGTTCGACCTAGAGGTCGCTACATAGGCGACTCAGCCTGAAGGTTGGGGATGGTTCGGTCAGTGCTGCGAGGGGCACATCACGAGAGACTCGGCCCGGGAGGTCGGTCCAGTCAGGGAACCCGCATGCAGGCCAAGCGGAGCGCAAGCTGGATGTGGGTGTGCAAGGTAGGGTGCAATACGGGCCGGACAGGCAGGGGGGCAGGGCGTCAAGTATGGTGCTGGGTAGGCCACAGCAGGTGTCGGGCAGGCCGTGGGGATGCTGTAATGGCACCGATCAGGGCGCGGGGGCACCGGGAAGGGTGCTGTAGGGTGCCAGAGGGGCGCGGGCAGGCGTGTCGTGCGCTGGGTAGAGCACCGGGAGGCCGCATGTAGGCGGTCCGGGCACCACTCGGGCCAGCGGTGGTTTTCAGGAAGCTTCGGTGCGCCGTGGGGGCAGTGCGATTTTCGGAGGCCACAGCAAGCGCGTCCTTCATCGTTTCAACCTTCGTCGTCTCCTCCTCATCGCCATGCCATAATATGCCACAAGAAAGAAGAATAGACTGAGGATTTTGGGCCATGTTAGGTTTTCCTGCATCCTTTGAGCTTAAGGGGATATCAATTGGTTCATCGAAATAGGAATGATAAACATCAATTATTTACATCCATGAAAAGATTTCTTTTCAAACAATGATGAGAAAATAAAAAGGGATAAAACATAAGGAAAACCCCCTACCTTTGATTCGTCGATCGAAGTTCGTCGTTAATTGACGGTGTTGCAGAAATAAGATAATGTAGTTCGACGTTCACCGCATTTTTCACACACTCCAAACCTGAGCTGTTTCGGCCATGGAAGACACTCCATGTAGGTAGGATCTGAGGGAGGAATTCAAAGTAGGTTGTTGGCAGCGTTTTAACGTCCTTCGTTCTTCATTTGGAGAACTTCTTTTCTCCCAATATCTCCTCTTAAGATCCCACAAAATGAGAATTTCCATGCAAAAAATAATATAAGTTATCTAAAATTTAATTGGAACAACAATTTAAAAATGGTGGAATAAATTTAGAGGTTCCCCTTAATAAATTACATGCGTTGGAAAAATTTGTTAACGGGGAGGTCAAGTGGCTGCCATTAATTAAATTACAAGCGTTGGGGAAATCAATTAAAAGGGAATGGTGGCACCAATTAATGGTAGAAGAGGTCAGGGGACTCCCCTATCATTAATGTGGGGAGTTGGGAGATTATCCACCCTCCCATTAATTGGGGTTCTTTAGTCTTGTGTGGTCCCCAGGACGTAACCTCTCATGGGAGGTTAGGGTGTGACGGTCCGACCATCGACTCCCAATTGATGGTTTTAACCAACAACCACCCTCACTCATGGAGGCTCAATAATAAAATAAAGTATTGTACGTTTTATTTTATTATTGTTTTTTTATAAAAATCAAAAAACTAACTTTTATTCTCGTTTATCCGCTGTCGTGTGAACACATTCTTATGCGAATACTGGTGGTGCGAGTTCAACGCTGCCCTCGTATTTAAGTTCCAACCACCTGTTCAAAAGTTATAAAATATCACTCATACGTTTATTGAACATATCCGAACAAAACATCAGAAATTGATTTCAGGCACACCGGCCCTCGGAATCAAGCGCCGTAAAAATTCACAGACTCGTAATGATCTCATGTATTTAACAAAAAAATTCCCACAGAATTTATGGATCTTTATATTCTCCCACATCAGGGATTTACATCCCCATAAGCTACAACTCAAACTATGGGAATAAATGGGGTACTGAGCACACATCTGATCCTCCTTCTCCCTTGTTCTCTCCTCGAGGTTCTCGTGCTGCCAACGTACGCGCACCTAAGGTATTGACCATTAACGTAGGACCCGCTCCTATCGATATTCAATCTCCACTGGAACCTCAATAAAAGTTTCTCCATAGTCAACATCCAGCTCTCCATGGTCGATGATGTGGAAAGGGTCATGCACGTATCCCCTCAGCTGAGATATGTGAAAGATGTCATGCACCCAATGCAACTGAGGTGGAAGAGCTAAGAGGTAAGCCACCTCACCTACTCCGTTAAGGACCTAGAAAGGTCCAATGGACCTTGGATATAACTTGATGCCTCTGCCAAATCTCTATAGAACTCATCATGTTTAGACACATAGAAAGACATTTTTGACATCCTTGAACTCTAGAGGTCTCTGTATCCATTCAGCATATGACTTCTATCTGCTCTGTGCAGTATTCATGCGCTCCTGGATGATCTGCACCTTCTCTGTAGTAGTTCATACCATCTCTGGCCCCACTAGTGCTGACTCCCCAGGGTCATTCCAGCACAAGGTTGATCTTCAAGGCCTCCCATATAAGGACTCAAAATGTGTCATCCCTATGGTGGAGTGATAGATATTGTTTTATGAAAACTCCACCAAAGGAAATTGATCATCCCAACTGTGAATGAAGTCGTGGACACATGCATGTTGCATGTCCTCGAGTGTCAAAATGATCTGCTCAGTTTGTCCATCTATCTAAGTATGGAAGGCGATGCTCAAGAAAATTTATGTCCTGAAAGCTTCCCGCAATCCCTTTCATATCCAGAAAGTAAACCATGCATCATGATCGAAGACATTAGAGGAAGGTACTACATGTATTTGCACAATGTCCTAGACATAGAGGTGTCCCAAACTCTCTACTGAACACTACTCTCTGATTGGTATGAAGTGGGTTGACTTGGGGAGTCGGTGAATGATCACCCAAATCGATTCATGAACCCTATATATACGTGGAAGACCTGTCAAGAAGTCCATGGATGTAAAATCCCATTTCCACTCTGGGACCTCTCAAGGCTGATTCAAGCATGCTGGTACCTGGTGCTCTGCCTTCACTTGTTGAAAAGTGAGGCAGCATAAGACAAACTCTGATAATGTCGTATTCATACCGGGCCACCAGGGCTGTCGTCGAAGGTCCTTGTACATCTTTTCCACACCTGGATGTACCACTAGAGGTGATGTGTGGAACTCCCACAACACTTCCTTCTGACGTACCACTAGTTACATGGTATGTCCCCTATAAGGGATGACATGCTCCCCACCATCAAAGAATCCTTTAGGTGCCTGCCCTATGGATATCTATGCACGTTGTGTCTCGCAGTCAGTGTCCCCATGATGAGCCTCCTTGAATCACTGAAGAAGAGGGGGAGTGACTGTAAGAGACTGTAGAAAGACTGATCTGTCTCTATCCACAATGGATATCTATAAATCATCCAACATCTCTGTCGCCTCTCCTAGAAACTCTATACTAGATATCCTGATGAGAGCATCTGCTACAACATTCCCCTTTCTAAGAGTATAGAATATCTCGAAGTCATAGTTCTGGAAGAACTCGATCCATCATCGTTGTATCAGGTTTAGGTCCTTATGAGAGAAGATATACCTTAAAATCTTGTGATCAGAGTACACGGTAAAATGATGTCCCATCAGATAGTGTTGCCACATCATCAAGGCATAGACCATTGCTTCTAACTCTAGGTCATGGGTAGCATAGTTTTGCTCATGCTGTCTCAGCAATTGACATCCATATGCGATCATTGGTCGCTCCTGCATCAGGACACACCCCTATCCGGTCCCTGATGCATCCCAATAAACTATGTACCCAACGCCCTCCTCTGGAATACTAAAAATGGGGGCACCATTCAGCCTCTGCCTCAGCTCTTGAAAGCTCTGATGTCATCTATCCACCCACACGAAGGGGTTCCCCTTCTTTGTCAAGGATGATAGTGGTGCTGCAACTATGGAGAAGTTTGGTATGAACCATTGATATTTTCCAGCCAAACCCAGGAAACTCTATACCTCTGACAGAATCTTGGGTGGCTACCAAAAAAGTACGGCCTCAATTGTTGCCGGAACCACTGCAACTCTAGCCTTCGAGATGACGTGTCCCAAGAAGTTAACCTATTGAAACTAAAACTAGAACATCGAGAGATTACCATTAAGGTCGTCCTATCAAAGTGTGTCCAGTACAACCCATAAATGGTAGGCATGATCCTCCTCAGTAGTCGAGTAGATCAAAATCTAAAACAAAGCGATCGAGGTAAGGCTAGAAGATATTATTCATGTGACTCATGAAAACTACTGGATCGTTGGTTACATCGAAGGGAATTACCATGAACTTATAGTGGTCATAATGACACCTGAATTTCGTCTTTTTCACATCACCATCTCGAACTCTGAGCTGATGATAGCCCGATCTGGGGTCTATCATTGAGAACCACTGTTCTCCCTTTAGCTGGTGAAAGAGGTCGTCAATTCTCTGGAGTGGGTACATGTTCGTTACGGTCAACTAGTTTATGCGACGGTAGTTGGCCTAGATTCTGAAGCTCCCATCCTCCTTCTTGGTCAACAGAATCAGGGATGCCCAGGGAGAAACACTGGGTCAGATGAATCCCTTCCCATGCAAGTCCTCCAGCTGTACCCTCATCTTGAGAATCTCAACGGGAGCCATCCGATATTCTGAAGTAGATATTAGTGCCATCTCGGGTTACAGGTAAATGTGGAAGTCCACCTCTATGAGAGGAGGTAGTCCTGAAACTTCATCAGGGAAATCATCCTTGTACAGATCCACCACTACAGGACAAGTCGGACACTCCACATCAACTTCTCCAAGGGTAAGGCAAGCCAATTAGTGAGTTATCGGCTGCACCCTCCTCCAAGTAATTTTGTACTATGCTGGAAAGGCTCCCTTCTCACCGATAAAAGAAAACATGTTCCCATCCATGCGAACACACTACACTTTTCGCCTAATACAACCGATCTAAGCATGGACTGTAGAGAACCATTCCATACCCAAGATCACGTCGTAAGGCCTCGACGCTGCTTCTAGGAGATCCCATCCAAAGTTCTCGCCTCTTATAGTATGCTCGCACTATTGGAACTAGTGAATAATCATTGAATCAGCTCCTGTATGAGTCTCCAGTTGTAAGGATTGAGCCAACAGCTTTTTTGGAATCTCCGACCACCGAAAGAGGGCAGTCTCAATGAACGAGTTACTGACACCGTAGTCTATAAGAACTGCAGCTAAGGTGTAGTAGACACAGATCATACCTCAAATCATCTCTGGAGCACCGTGGTCATAGGCGTCAGCTTCCTAGAGCTGAGCTCTCCCATGTCCACCTAATCCTTGAGGTTTGGGCAGACTTCCTGGTGGTGGTGGTGGTAACAACTCATAATGCCGTCTACTGCCAGCTGCACATCCAGATCCTCTTCCATGTCTACCTCCTCATTGAGAACCACCTTGTTCGAACCTCTACCTCTGCCTGGGGGTCCCTCAACTGTCTGCGGATCATCTACTGGCGGGTCGGACAGTCACGAGCCTTGTGACCCTACCCACTGAATGAGTAACTCTGCTTGCTAATAGAATGAGTGTCTCTGCTCTGTGTGCCCCACACAACCGATTCTGAGTCGTTCAGTTGTCCACCTATTAGTCTAGTCCTCTTGAACCTCTGAAACATCTATCTACTACCATCTATAGAAGAATCGTATGTATGTCTTCTAGTGGTGGGTCTCACAGCTGGAGACTATTCAGCAAGGAAACTCTCCACTACGAGGTATCTCTCTAGCACCCCCGCCTACATCGGAAATCTAAGTGAGATCATCGGAGCTATGATATCATTCCAGAGTCCCATCGTGAAGGTTAAAGTCCTAATGAATGGGTCTCGTACCATATCTGTGGAGTAGTGTGAGTGGTTGGTGAACCTCGCAGAGTACTGTTCTACTATCATGTTACCCTACTGTTGATGCAGTAGCCCTTGTATCCACACCTCTCGAAGGGTTGCTGGAACCAACTCAACCCGAAACAAGCTCTCGAAGTCTATACATAGTAGCATCACCTCATCATACACCTGGAGCATCAAGATCCACTATCTGCCTATTGCTTCCTGAAAGAGACTCGTGGAAAGGATCAACATGAAGTCTGCTGGTGTCCCGACTAGCCTGATGACTTTCACCACAACCACCAGCCAATCCTCATCCGCCTGTGGGTATGTCTCTCCACTGAACCTGAGGGGCCTTTGGCACTTGAACTTGTGCAACATGCTCAAGTGGCGTGCATCATCTGTTGGTAGGGCTGGTGGCATCGGTGGGCCAACAGGAAGTAGTACCTCTTGTTCTTTTGCTTGTAAAGTGCCATGCACCGAGGCCTCATCGCTTAATGGGTTGTCTTTATGTCGGACTCTTTGGGCTCTAATAGGTCATATGCGGGGAGGAATCCTGAAATAAAAAGATGTCACACTGTCAAATGATTATACCTGGTTAGCTGACCTGGTTGAACTGCTTAAAGAAAACATTTTTAAAAACGCACGCATTCTATGTTTTCATGCACCGAGTCAGAATCAGAAGTCAGGGTCCTGGTGTATGGATACATCGGCCGCCCGCACAAACACTGGACTCCCTAAATAGAAAATCACACATCATACCCTTAACATTATTGATTCATAGAAAATAATGATTAGAGTTATAATATCTGTAGTAGAATAGACTCCTCTGATACCAGTTTTTCATGACCCATCCCCCGGGGCTCGTATCATGACTACCCCATGCCCGTATTCCATAGGCCAGGGGATAAAGACTAGAACCAATGGCGTAAATCCCTAAACTGGGAAGTTATTGAATTTATAACTATAATAAAACACATTAGATTACACAACTGGAAGCAAAACCCTGAGTAAAACTATATACAAAAGAAGTGATGGAATGTAAAAAAGGTTCCGGAAATACAAGCTCAACTAGAAAGTACAAGTACAACTAAATACAAGTACAAGTGATGAAAATGAAAGTCACTACTGGTCCTTCCTCCGGGTTTCATACATGAAGGGTAGGTACAGATGGTCTCCCAATCAATCCACGTCTGTTCGTATGCTCCGTGTACCGTCACGCTGAGTCATTCACCTCCGAGTACCTTCCAGTCATGCTACTCTCTGCCTCAGTCAGCGCTGTCCATCGTCTATAACCAACACAACCAGGTGCGGGAATAGCCCATGTAGGGGTGAGTATAACAATACTTAGTATGTTCCTAGAGACATTCATGGTCTCACAAAATCCAACAAGGATAAACCACAAAGTATGAAATCAATGGATGACCATTACTTAGGTATATGTACCTACATAGAGCTATGTTATCTAGTAACCAATCTCAATCATGAGGAAAAAACCAAAAGTCATTGACTCGGATCAAACTAGGATTTTCATTATTGAAACCACAACTGCTGGAGAACTGATCCTCTTTCCTGTACATTAGGAATGTCGTGAAATTGAGGCGCTTCCTACTAACCTTGGACTGCTGAGGTACTCCTCCTATCGAGTACTGCGGGACTGCTTCCAACTACCAGGCGCTCTTCCGCTGTTGGATTGCCACCATCGACCCGACACTCCCCCTAATAGCCTACAGAGGTAATCCTCTTGTCAAGAACCATGGGTCTACCGCCAAACTACTAGGTGATCCTCTATCGTGGGTATGACGCCTACATCCAGGCGCTCCCTAGTGGGCAAGTCGAATCACTCTAAGCCATGTCGGTCATGAAGTCGTCAAGACTGCCAGCTACTATGTCTCTACTCTCTGCCTGCTTGTCAGTGGAAGTTCCACTCCATGAGCTGCTGGGAAATAATCCAACAATCACAAAGTTCCATGAATAAGTATCTCAAAAGTCATCCAAGTCATAGGGGTCTCAATGCAATAGACGACACGTCAATAAGACACATGGTCTATTAGTTATTAGCCTTTTAGTCCTGGGGGCTTGGTTGAATTCGTGTACAATCCAACCTGACCATAACTCAAATATACCCCGAACAGCAGTGGTGTATTCTCAAAGGGACGACTTCATTCTATGAATACTAGTGCCACTGACGGTTCGTCAAACAGACGTTCGGTTCAAAAGATATGGTCCAAGAAGGTAATGGGGCAGTAACGAGTCCTGGTCCGGTCCGACCTGGTCGGACGACTCGGCCCACCCAAGTCTAGGCCGACCTGGTTTGGGTCGACCCGGTCAGTCTCACTGGGTCTAACCGGACCCGTTGGGCAGGCCAGGTTAATACGTTTTGGCATGGTTCTCTGGGCCCGACCCAGCGGACTGCGGGGGCGGTGCGGCCTGGAGGTCGCCTTGTAGGTGACTTGGCGCGAAGGCCGGGGTCAGTTCGAACATTGCTGCGAGGGGAACGGCTTGAGCAACTCGGCACATGAGGTAGGGCTAGTTGAGGAACTAGCGGGTAGGTTGTGCTGAGTGTGGGCGGGGCATGTGTACACCAGGTACGGCGCAACAGGGGACGGGCAGGCCGTGAGGGCGCAGGCAGGGCACCGGGTAGGCATTGGGGGCACAGGGTAGGCCGCGGTGGCTCCGGTAGGGCACTGGGTAGGCCACGGGGGCACCAGAGGGCCACGGTCAGGCGGGCTGTGCACCGGGATGGGCGGCAGGAGGCCACAGGTAGGTAGGTCGGGTGCCTCTCGGGCCAGCGGTAGTCGGATGGATGCTTCGATGTGCCATGGGGGCGGCACAATTTGCGGAGGCCATTGGTAGTGTAGCCTTTTTTGTTTCCACCTTCATCGTCATCGCCTCATCGCCATACCGTAGAATTCCACAATAAAGAAGAATTGATGGAGGATGTCGGTCCATGTTAGGTCATCCCACATCCTCTGTGTGTAATGTTATATAAATTGGTACATCAAAATAATAAAGAAGAACACCAATTAATTACAAACACACAATGATTTCTTTTCAAACAATAATGATAAAAGAAAATGGATAAAACACAAGGTAAATGCCCTACCTTGGATTCGTCGATCGATGTTCTTCGTTCATTGATGATGTTGCGGAAAGAGGACGATGAAGTTTATCATTTTCCGCGTTCGTCACACACTCCCAACTCCGAGCTTCGTCAGTTGTGGAAGACACTCCACGTCGGTAGGATCAGAGGGAGGAAGTCAAAGAAGGTTGTTGGAGGCGTTTTTTGCGCTCTTCGTTTTTCATTGGGAGAACTTCATTTCTCCCAATATCTCCTCTCAAACTACCACCAAATGAGAATTTCCAAGCCAAAAATAATATAAGTCGTCTGTTATTTTATTTGCACAATAACATCATAATGGATGAATAAATTAAGAGTCTCCCCTTAATAAATTACATGCATTGGTACAATTTATTAGTGGGGAGATCAAGAGGATCCCCATAATTAAATTATAGGCATTGGCATAATTTATTAAAAGGGAAAGGTGGCACTAATTAATGGTAGAGGAGGTTAAGAGACTCCCCTCTCATTAATGAGGGGAGTTGGGAAATTTTCTACCCTCCCATTAATTGGGGGGGTTTTAGTCCCGTGTGGTCCACACAACGTAACATCTCATGAGAGGATATGTTCGGGTGAGACCCACCACCATAACCTCTCATGGGAGGTTAGGGTGTGGCAGTCCCACCTCCAACTCCCAAGTGAAGGTTTTGTCCAACAACCACTCACACTCATGGAGGCTAAAATAAAAAGATAAAGTGTTGTACATATTATTTTATTATTGTTTTTTATAAAAATCCAAAAACTAAATTTTATTCTGGCACATCCATCGTTGAGGTGAAAGTCTTTTTAAGCGAATACCAGTGCTGCGTGTTCAACGGTTCCCTCAGATTTCAGTTCCGAGCACCGGTTCAAAAGTTATGAAAACCCTCCCATACATTTACTGAATATACCAAAACAAAACTTTAGAAATTAATTTCAGGCACCCCATCCCTCAGAAGAAAGCATCGTAAAAATTTGCAGACTCGTAAAAATCCCATGTATTTTAGAAAAATATTTCTACAAAATTTCTGGGACTTTAAATTATTTTTCACTTTTATAACGCACATTATTAGATGATATTATAAAATATTTCCATTTTTCTATTGAAATAGGATTTTACTGATATTGGTTATCATTATATTCCCTTAGATTGGTACAATTGTTTCTATAATGACCAAATTCATGATATTTAAATAAATTAATTGTTTGAAGCACCATAGGATGAATATTTATTTCTTCTATCACGTTAATAGAGCCCATCCTCCTTATATGGATTTTAATTTTCTAATTTACTCCATTATAATAAATAGATCATCTTCCAATTTCAATAATACATTTCCTTTGGGGTTTATTTTGACATTATAGGCATGCATAGTACTAGATCACATTTTTCATCATGGTCTCTTTAAACCAATATTTATTCATGATATATTTTTATTATATTATTTTGGGAGATATAATTTTTTTCAGATCTTATTAACAAATATAGATTGTTATGTTATTTTAAACATAAATTTTTTAACATTAACATGTATCTGACTAAAATTAAAAATTTTAAAATCCATACATTTTCTTTATCACTAGTTATTTAAAAAACTACTATTTTTTCCATCCACTGACTAAAAAATATTTTACTATAATTATCAAGTAATAATATTCAATGTAAGAATTAATATAATAAATAAAATCTATCATATGTTATTATAACATAAAAAAAACTTATTTCAAATTATAAAATATTTTGCATATATTTTTCATTTTGGTTCATCAAACATCATAATTGGTTCAATACTCTTCTTCATCATAACATAATCATAAAAGTTAACTAACCCCCACTATTATACAAACTGAAATTCACATACCCACATTCTTGTATTCAATGATAAATATAAAAAATATAAAAATATTATTTGATACAATGTGAGATGTCCCAAACATATCACACATATATTTAACATTATTTTCAAAATATAAAAATTTCATCTCACAAAATCAGAATATAAAAATAAACTAATGTCTATTGTATTTATATATTAACTACACGATCTTATGATTTTAAAATATTTCATCAATATTTCCAAAAACGTTTTTTATCAAATATAAACTATTTAGATTCATCATATATAATTATTTTAATCATATCATAAATATATATAAATATATAAAATTGGTGTCCTTAGATTCCCAGTAAAGTTAAATAGAGAATATGAGATTATAATATTATATTTGATAAAAATATGAACATACGAGTATAAGAACATAATCAGTGTAATATAACAAAATATGAAAAAATCATTCAAAATAACATATTCCATTAACAATAAATAATGATATTTGTTTTGAAGAAACCTTAGTTAATATAGTATGGAAGGAGGAGTTAATAATATTATAAAATGTCATAGTTAAATTTAATAACATAATAATATGGAATCAATATGAGTGTACTATATTCATCAAGATTATCAACTGGGACATTAATCACATAATGGAATTCGATCACTATTATCCCGTAATTTAATAGGGCTATGATAAAAACTAGTGTTTTTTTTTCTTGGTATAACCTCCTTCATACAATTTTATCTTTGGATAAAAAAATTCATTACTTTTTAGGATTTTGATAACCACTAATCTTCATTTTTAAGCTTGGTCTAACCTCATGGATATTATATTAACCTTCATATCACCATCCATCAATCATTTTGTGATTAATAAAACCACAAATTTACACTCTAAATCTCATGATATATAAAAAATTAATAAATATATTTGTTGGATATTTAAAACTAACTTATCATATAAATATTATCCATAAATATGTGTTCTATTTAAATATAAAAATTATACGAACCACATAATATCTTGACTAAAACCTAAGACATAAATATATTTCATGAAAAATTAGATAATATAATATCATAATCCATTAATAGAATGAAGGTGGATTATATTATTATATAAAAAACCTAGTGAATAATATGTAACATTAATGGATTTTGACATATATTAAAAAAGATTATAAAAATTATAAAAAATGTATTCTATAATTAAGAAGAATAATCCTTTAAATTATATAATATTTTTAAAAAATATTAACAAAAAAATGGTAATAAAAATTTCTTTTTCACTCAGTCATTATGTGGTGAGGAATCTTGTTAAATAGAAACAATGATTAAGGAAGGAATATGAGTACATATGGAATAGTATTAAATGAGATATTCCTTTCACCCTTAGATAAAAATGATATGATTTATTTTTATCCACCACCTAGTAGAGTAAATTTCTTAAATTATTAATGGATATATCATACACCTTCACATAATATTAACTATTATATTCTCATTATGGGAATGACCAAGATACAACTGAAGCACTTCATTGCACCTATTCTCTGCTCGAGCTTTGGTTGGGGGAGCTTCTGCCAGATAGAAATGAAAAACTAGCTATGAATTGTACAACCTAATGAATAAGGGTGTGGATATTAGTAATTAATACTATAAATAGTGAAAAGGTGTATCCAAACTATAATAATTTTATAAAACTATCTTTCTGAATTATTTATGGAGAAAATCCAACTGTGGGGATGAATTAACAGTAATAATTGTTGGAAAATCCTATATTGAATCATTTAATGAAGATAATTTATTTAAAATTGTATTTATATTGAAATATTAAATAAATTATCATAGATAATCTATACATATATCAAAAAACAATATAATGTTTGTTGAAACATAAACATAAGAGAATTAAATTTGTATGAGGAAAATAAAAAATAAAAAAAGGTATATGATATGAAATTATAGAGATTTTTTCTGGGAAAGAACAATGAATTTCACATAATGTTTGTTGAAACATAAATAATCGTTATTTGAAAGAGATGTTAGAAAATAACAACATAAATTTTCCCAAAAATTTATTTAATAAACATTAAACATCTGTATAATAAATATTAAAATTATAATAAATTATTTCAAAACTATATTCACATATAAAACATTTGATATAGTCTATTTTTATTCTTAAATTTCACAAATATTAGGAAATAGTTGTTTATTTTCTTCATTAGTAGTTACTATTTTTTTAGATTCATTTCAGTTTTATAATCAAGATGTTGATCCCCATTATTAAGTTCAAATTTTATCATTAACATATTATTATTTTTTATGGAATTCCTATTTTTCTAAAAAAATCAGTTGAATGTTCACTTTTTTAAATTTAGGGGAATTATTTGTGAGAATAGAATCAATATTGAATAAATTATCAGAAAATTTTTAATAAGAATTATTGATTTTTAAATGATAATTACGTATTACCCATTATTGAACTGTATTTATAGTAAAAAATAAATATTTAGTAGCATATATATAATATTTTAATATGTTGATAAACATTACTGTTTAAAATTATGACCCATATAGAGATTCTTCCATGGAAATGGTTTAACAATATATAATACCTCATGATTTTAAAATATGAAGATCATATTTGATATCATATATGAAATATAACACTATGTTTATAAGGTAATATGAAATTCTGAAAGTTTACAATATATTTATTTTTTCATAATTCAATTACATCGATATCTTATAATATAGTCAAAACTGGGTTTGAACAAAGAACAATACTCAATTAAAATATTATAATTTAAAAAAGACCATTATAACCATATTATTATGTTGGAAAGTATGATTCAAAATTAATAAATTGTAAAAAATATATGGTTTAAACATGTTTCAAATTTATTATATTTATAAATATATACTATATATTAAATAAAAATAATTTGATAATAAAAGAATCATTTTTTAAAAAACTGTATTTCTAAAAGAAAACTGATTCATCACTTCATTTTTAGTTATGAAAAAATTCCATTTCTAAACTTTTAAATGATTATATTTGATATCAAAGACATTTTATTTGAAATATATATTTCTAAATAATTTTTTAGTTTTTTTATTTTATTTTTCTAAGATGTTTAATTTTTTAATGAATAATGAAAAATACTAAATATTAATTGAAAACTTCAATTTTTAAAAATTAATTTTTTATATATTTCATATTTTAAATTTTTTCTAATGATAAATTATTTAAATTATAAATCATTAAATAAAATCTAGGTCATTGAAATCAATTTTATATTGAATTTTGATTTAATTTCATTCAATATGTTTGAACATTTTCTCTTTGAAAATCGATATTCTCATCACGTCTACAATATTTATTTTAAAATTTTTTTTTCCAATAATGTGAATTTAATATATAAATTTAGATTATAAATTTTTTATTCGAATAATTTTTATTATTTATTATTTAAAATATAATTTTTCACCACTGTGATTAGTGAAAAAAGAAAAAAAATTATTTTGATTAAGGAAAGAATGGGTTTTCTTGGGTGTTATACTCAATAAATCATTTTGTAACCTTCCTTCTAATTGGAAAAACATGGGGACACATTTTTGCTTTTAAAAAATACAATTTCGACACTCATATCAACTATAAAATCCCCCCATTATATTCTCATCATCACATATTTAAACAATTTTTTATTGTCCAAGACATATATTAATAACATCCCACTTTCTTTCCCGTCATATAATATAATATTTGTGTTTATAAGAAAATTATATGAATAATTTGTGTATAATCTTATAAAAATATGAGAAAAATTAAAATTATTAACTATGTGTTTTTGTTTTATCTCTTTTTCCTCCTCTTTAATATATTAGTCATTTATTATTATTAAATAACACTAGTATCTACCATATTCATTTAAGTTATTATGTTATGTTAATGATCTATATATAAATAATCTTCCCTCACATGGGAAATAATAACATCACTCATGTGTATGGGGGACTATGGCCACACGAAGGGTTGTCCAACATTTTCCGTAAACACCACTCATAGTTGGAAATGATGACGGATATAAAGTATATATATATGATATTTAAAACAAAATAATACCTATGGAGTCATTATTTGATATATACGACTATATTAAATTCTATAGGGGAAACAATAACATCACTCTTGTCTATATTGGACTACTAGCTGGTGATTGATGTGACTCATTTATCTCTAAAAATTTTCATGGAAGGTAATAAGGACAATGATAATAATTATATATAACATAAATTAAATAATTATTATATATATAATATTTTTTTAATTTTAAAATTATAATATATCATTTCCATTCTTACACTAAAAATTTATAATGTCATTCGTGAATGCATGGACTACCGTATTCACAAAGCGATGTAAATCTCTATTTATCACAATAGAACATAGTTTATATATATAACTATATTTAAATAAATAATATGTTATATATATATATTATTGTGATAATTCTATAAATATAAAATATTACCCACTTTCTATCCCTAACCATCATTTAAAATTGAACAATTACTCATGCGTACATATGAGATACCTTTAAAATTATTGTAAGATTGTTCCTTTGTTTAATAACCATGTTTTCTGAATTATTTTAAATGTAGAATTTCTGTATAAATATAATAATTATGTAATTAATATTTTTCTGAATATGTATAAATAATGACCATTTACCATAGTCAACCAAGCATTTTAATTTTAAACACACAAGACAATTAACATCAAAACATCCATTGTAAACATAAATCATTGAGTAATCATATATAACATGGATGTTGGTGAAATAAAAGGAAGAATATACATGAAAATTATTAATCACAATGTATATTAGTAAGATATGTTTATTTTTTTTTTGAAGATGGATAAATTATGTGAGATGTTGGACAAAATCAAGGGTTTCTACTCTCACATTTACTTCAATGAAATACACTCCAAATTGACCACTAATTTATTTTTTGTCAAGTAATATACTGAATTTTTAATTTTATATCTATAATTATATATAATAATTGTATTAAATGTTAAATTTAATTTCCTTTATTTCATGAGACTTATGGTACAAAAGTTTTTATAGTGATAAGTGTTTTTTGATAGTAAAATCATTATTCGTGATTATTATTTTTTAATTAATAGATTCGTGGGATTATTTGTTATTCGTAACCTAAAGTAAATCTATTTTCTTCTCATATGGTTGGTAAATAACTTTTTCAATTTGTACATTAAATTATTAATACAATATATTTATGAAAATGCGATATTATTTTACACTACAATCAAAATTCATTTATCATCCAAAACCATACTTTCTAAAAAATAAAAAATGTATTAATATTCTCAAAATTGTTTTCTAAATACATTTTTACCCTATATCGAGTGTATAATTTTTTTAAAAGTAATATTCTAGTAAATTTATAAAAATTGTACATATCTATCCTTTTTGCAATGAAAAATTATTGTTCTTTTTAATTGATACAACATATAATAAATTAAACAATATTATAGTTTTAATTTATTTAAATAAATAAAATAATTTTTACATGTTTCATATTAAATAATATTTTTTCTTAATACTTTGGAAACTCTATGTTATTAAAATTTATTTTCAAAGAAAATATTTAACAATATTGTTTATTTTTATTTTTCTTGTATTAAAATTAAATCTCTATTTTTGAATGATTGTTTTTTTCTTCCAGAAATGTTCTATATAATCATTAAATATCATTTTTCCTCTATTAGGTCATCATTTGATGTTAATTTTTCATTAATTGGGATATAATCAATTAATACCATCCTTTTTATTTCTTCAGATGGTTAATACTTAGCTTGACTTGGGATGCATTATCTTGATATAATTCATTTTACTCGAGATGGTTTATGATTTTGTTTTATGAATAAGGCAAGTAATTAATTTTATTATGAAATCATGAATATGATTTTTTTTGTTCATTATGATTAAACCCTTTCATATATGGAAAATATTTCAAAAATTAGTTGATGGTGGGCATATTGTAGCTCGTCGATGAATCTGTCTGTCTCATGAATCAATCTATATTTGGTTTTGGATGAATATATATCCAAATATATTGATGTATTGGTATATAGACTCGAAAGTAATAAATTTATTGGAAATAGTCCTCGATGATATTTCTTAGTTTTCCAAGATTATACATTAAAAAATTATGAATTCTGTTTTTTATATTACATGTGATTGTTCAATTAGTTATAATATTCATGGTTAAGTCTCACTCTAATGTGATTATTTATGTCTTAATATTTTATCATCTTTTATAGGTACACTATTATTTACAAGTTATATATTAATCATAATGTATTTTAGTTATTTAACTTTCCATATTAATTATGCCTATTTTATTTATATCATCAGGCTTACCCATTCTGAAGTTCTTAATAAACCCCAATTTAATTTAATTTTATTTTCACAATGATATAAGGAATGATTTTTTTATTGATATGAAAGGACACTCTATGGGAATAATGAATTCCTAGATAAAATTATTTCCATATTTTATGTTTTAAAATGTAATATGAATTCCAATTATGAAAGTATATTATAAGACTATTAAAATATTAATATCTTTAAAGTGTGATTCAAAGAGTTTTATACAAATCTAATAATGGAAACACTCGTTTTGGGTTACCGGTGTTTGGTTCTCTATAGTTGGTATCACGGGAATGTTTTGCAGAACCCCTAGGGAAAAGATTAATAAAAATAGAATATTGAAAATAACTCTTTGATAGAATTTGAGGATAATAATAGATTAAAATCCTTATTTTTTTGGTAAGGTTGATATAATGTGGTTTACGTAAAAATATATCCCATTATGAATAATATATATTTATTTGGTCTTGGGTCAGATGTACCTAGTTGTACTAAATCCAAAATGGGTTCATTGGGCATATCTAAATTGTTATGTGGTCTTGAAAAATGGATTCCAATACAAATTTTTTGAATCTCCTAAGGGATATTATTACTATCATTTAAAATTTCATTAAAACCCATTAGGATGGACTTGAGAATAAATATATCCATAAATAAATTATTTTTATGATTATAATATTATCTATGTATAAAAATTTCAATTTGTAATATGTGATCCACTAGTTTTTGTATTATATATTTTGAATTATAATGTTATGATCTAAACTACTATATGAATTTTTTAGGAATGGTTTCAAACATATATAATCATAACCAGATCAATTCACATACCTCATGTAAGGATGACCCATGTTCATGATAATAAAGATGAAGATGGCACTAGATTTGTATGTAATCAAATTATTACCATATTTGGGTAGTTGACTCTTAATGTGATTGTTAAAAATTCCAAAATATAGAAGATTATTAATTCACCATGTAGTGTAATGATGTTATACTGATTTATGATTCAACAACCTCAATCTATCAACTGGACTAATAACCCATTTTAAGCTGGGAAATAGATGTGTTCCATAGATAAGAAATTTTTCTATAGAATATTTGTCTTAGGAGTATTGATTTTATGATATTTTACTATCTCGTAGAAGATGAAAATAAATGGTGATGATTAATTTAAAAAATATGGACAAGAAAGAAAAAAAAATGGTGTAGAAGGATATCAAGGTATTATTATTAGAAAAATAGTTTCCACAAGAGTAATTAGTTGATATGGAAAGACAGATCATGAGTCTAATACATATATATGTGAAAAATGATGCTATGATTAAAGAAAACTCTACATGGATTTCAAGGCATGTTGTGGAATATCTACTTACTCCAAAGAGAAATATTGACCATTTCATTGATGGGAATAAGAAAATCTTTTGAAGGGGACTAGTCTTTAGACATTAGAATCATATAAGGATATAATATACTATACTATCAATACCTAGAGTAACTTTTCCATGTCTTGTTAGTATGGTGGTATGAAAAAGAAGATGATGATTATAGATAAACACGCAGAGAAAGGGAGTGAGGGGAGAAGAATTTACCAACATGTAATGATTTTTAAAGAAGTGAAATGGTTCATGATTAAATGGAAAAAGAGGTTACTTCATGAATATCTAAACATTCCACCATTATTTTGATTACATGGTAGATAAATATTATTATAATGTAAAATTATTCCTTTATAATGAGATGGGGAATAATGAAACAAAATTCAAAAATCACAGATAAAGTATGAATCAAAATAAGCTATGCGATCAAGGTTGAAAATTTCATATTCCTAAAGTTGAAGAGGAATTATTAATATTATACTATTCAAATTTTAAAATTATGATTTGGGGTTTTTTTAATCTATGATAGAATAGATATATGAAATAAGAAATGTATATTGATTGTAAGGTAGTAATATTTTCGGAAGGAATTTAAATCATATGTCGAATGGTACTGAGAAAAGTTATTCAACATCAAATGGAACTTCTTGGACCGTAATGAATGAGTTCAGATAACACAAAAAATATTCTGGATATTGAAATATTAATAATAATGTGGTTTTAATGATTTTATTGGTGACATTTTGGGTTTATCTGATCATTTTTTTGTTGTATTTATAGGATATTAAACAAATAAGGTCCATAATATGGGAAAGGTGGATCCCCAAAATTTTATTAAATAGAATAAGTGAGAGATCAATCATTAATATTGTTTTTACCAGGGTGGTAGTTAAATAATTTCAACATATTATCCTATACCATTTGAGAAAAATAATTTGGGGTTTTAGAGAACCATATAGTGCTCATATCTATGATTTCTCTCTTTAACAATGAATTTACCTCTCGACTAGTTTCCCCATAGGTATATGAGTAAAACAAAGTGAGGTTATTGACCTGGTTCATGAACTCAATTCAATAATTTAAAATCCCCCATGAAACATCCCTTGTTCTATAATTAATATCCCTCAATAAAATTTCAAAATTACATTCTATCCATAAATTATTCAAATTATATTGGACACCATTTTTAATAGCATGTATCATAACCCAAAATTAAAATTCATAATAATATACATGTGCAAATATAATTATGGAAAGAACCATTTACAATGCTACAAAAAATGAAGAAGACACTTCTATAGCTGAGGGTGTTTCCAAGACAAAGGATATATCTTCAATGAATAATTTTAGAAAAAATCATTAGAGGAATTCATTGTACTTACATGAGTTAAAAAGGACAAAGGGGTATCCATAAAACCCCTAATAATATATAAATATTCATATCCTCAATCTTGTTCTCCAGGGTATCTATTTTTACCATTGAAGCTGCAAAAATTACCCTATGAACTGCAATTATGGTAGTGTGTATTGAACATAGATGATTTTCAAATGCACTCGCAATAATTTATTGCTATATAGCTACAAATATAGAAGCTTATAAAACAAATAATAGTAATATAAACCTATTCCCTCTTCCCAATTCAGATTCTTTCATGCATAATGATAACTAGTATCAATTTACTGCCCCAAAAAATCCAAATAGATATCTAACATACCTTGAAATTTCCTTTGAAATGGTACAATCCATGAAGACGTATTGTATATTATCATCGGCCTTTAGAAACAAGGGACATGTTGACATAAGGAACATACAAGATATTATAAATTGATCATGTGTGGGAAACCTATTTTTGCATGTCCTACAAAATAAATGGGCAACCCACATGTCGGGTGATAACTCATATGTCATGTGAAAACACATTGTATCCATCAAGGCCACAAGGGATTAAAACAATAACTAAAGGATGTTAATGGTATAATTCCTACAATAAAAATGTTGGAGTTGGTGGCCTAGAACAAACTACTTTGTACTTTATTCATTAATAAATTCCTTATCACATCTTGATTGTTCTCTTATGTGACAATGCATGGGATAATTTCCAAAGGACAACTGTTGCATCAAACGGTCTAGTGGATCCCTGCTATGATGAGAACCCGAAAGTGACATAAAACTGTTCTTGAATATATGTTCTATGTTCGGATGATGTTATTTGAGGGACATAAATAATACTGGCAATTACGGGTGGGGACTCATTAAACATTCAGTCACCTTCTCATGGTGTGCGCCCTCGATAATATCCTTGAGGATATTATGAGAACGAGACCCAGCAGTAAGAAATATACATTTCATAGTGTCATTGGATGTTCCAATGTACAGATGTGTGCATTTTTCCTTAAACTTTAAGATTATTATTAATGGGTGTTACAACTCACGCACATAGAAGTATTGATGAAAACTGTGGCGACACACTGTTCGCCGTGTCGTAGGATACGTTGGGTGCGTCATGAGTAATACTGCATTAATAGATAATGTGAGAAAGGATTTGTCCTTTCTGTTCCATAATTGATGTATATATCTCAGGCCCTTTGATGGAATTGAAATATCCTAAGTAAATCCATGGCCATGGTAAGGAAGGGGCATGTTCAATTATGGAAAGTCAATGAAAGAATAATCGAGCACATGGGTTGGTGGAACTGGAATTCAACCTGCTTGATTATAGATATCAAAGAAAATGGATTATATTAAACAGAAAACATTCGTATGTGGTGACACGTTAATTTATTGTTAACTTATTTCTCTTGGATTCTCTGACCCATTGGTAGACAGTAATCTTGGTCTTTAAGCAAACCCGACTAATGCCAACGAGAATGAAACCTATAGAGTGACACCCTAAGTGTGTCTATGTATCTCAGTTAAATATTAATTTAACATGTTAAATAAATTTTAATCCCAAAAATGGTTTAAAAATTATTTAAGGAAGCTTGATTTCATTTATTTCGACACTAGTTATTAGGAGAATATATTGTGTAGGAAATAATATATATTTATTAGCGAGTAAAGCATTTAAATTTATTTATGAAATAAATAGAAATTACTCAAGCACTAATAAATGTGGTGGAGGAAATTAAGATAATTGGAAAATAAAAGTACACATCTTGTATATTAAATATACACATCGTGTAGTTTTATAGAAAATGAGTACACGCCATGTATTAATGATTACATGCCGTGTAGTTTTTCCAGTCGGGATTTTGAGGATATAATATTGTTTTATTAAATGATATTTTATAAAATCAGCGTGGATGCATGTCAAAGAATTAATAATTCAAAATTGGGGTTTTTAATAAGAGTTAATGAAATAAATAAAATGCGTAATGCATTTATTTATTGTCATAACTCTATAACCTCAAACCCGATTATAATTATCCTCACAAACCCAACACTTTTCCAGGGAGAATCACTGTTCACAACAATTATGGAGAATAATATCATGGACAAAATAACTATTTCCTCTAAGAACGCTCTCAATACCGAGAGACATCCTCCTCCATTGGATCAATGTGATCAAAGGCGGAGACAACAAGTAAAGGTTCTTCTGTGCTCGCACCTAGAGATCCCTTCATCGACGTCCAGAGATATGTGGCACATGTGTGGATTACAGCTAGAGGAATCCTACAGATGGATTCTATGACACAACGATGGATGAAAAGATCGTGACTGAATACATCAACGAAAAAAGAATTCCACCAAGGAAATTCTTATGAATTAATTAAATTAATTATAACCAACATATGATGATCATATCTCTTTGGTTTTGGGACTCCCTCTTTTGTTTTTTGTTCTTCGTTCTATTCCGATGATCCCACATTTTATATCATGACGAATCTTGGTTTGAACGTAGTTTAACACAAAAATCAAAGCTGGGAAAACCCTCCAACACACTTCCACTACACCCGGAACCTATAAGTGGTATCAGAGAGGTCATACCATTGATTATATTTATTTAGTTATTTGATAATGATTTACACATTTAATAATTTTGTTGTTTCAATTCACGTTAATCATTTTTTAAAATCTAAATCTTGAGAACCATTCGTCCCCTCTCTATTCTCATTCACTTTAAGAAAATTAATTTTTCTATTAATATTGATTAAAATAAAACAGAAGAAATAATTCTTGAGGTGACCAACATTCCTAGCCATACAACACCAAAATATAGGGCATTTATTAATCAGTACATATAGTGTAGTCTAGGTTAAATGTATTGGACTGTTCTTCTAAATATGGCCATATATTTGATTCTATCTATGTAATTTATGACACCCTTTGTTGGCAAGGAACAGGTGGCACATGGTTCCCAGATTACACACCGTGTGGTCCACTAAACACGACGTTTAGTCCATTTGGGATGGGATTGAACTGTGTACCCCATATAAGGCTTGCCCGGTAGGAAATCGTGGAACATGGATACAAAACTGTGTGTGTCCAACATAACATGCCATGTACTCCAAAAAGTTCTGATGTACATCAACACACAATGTCCCCGGGTGTGTACTTATGATGGACGGTGAAGAAAAGTACTCACCATGTATTCAGAACTACATGGTGTGTACTCACCAAATAATGCAGATTTATTACAATTTATGATTATATTATACAAACCCTTGAGACATGTACCATGGTACATGCATAAATCTGAGGCAAAACATGTGATAGGTGTTTTATATATATGTGTTTCATTTAACATTTTCATAATGAATGGGAATTCACCGAGTTGACACCAAGGTACAAGTTACATACAAGGATAATTTAAATTTATTTAAAATTATTATGGATGATAATCTCAAGGAAATTCAAAAAAATGTTTTGGATAAAAGGATTGATTAATGAAATAAAATTAATTGATTCGAGTGGGATTTATCTTAAACAAGAATGATTAAATAATTGAATTTTAGTTTTATTTATCCATAAATATAGTTGAATATATGGATGATCATGAGCTAGACCTAGACCATTGTATGTGAATGGTTTCTTTAATTTATATATTAAAATTAAATTTATTGGCATATGAGACCACTTCTCATTAATATGTAGGGAATGTGCGCCCAAGGATTATTTTATGTAAAAATCCCTTTTTACCGCTCACCTGCATGTGAGATAATTTCTTATATAATGGATGGGGCTCCCAAGGTAGTGGAGGGAACTCATGTCAGGAGCCAAGGTAGATCCAATCCAATGAGATACAAAGTTGGAAATGTGTAAAGTTATAAACATGAACCTGAATGGTACAAGGTGTTTCTCCCCTAGTTCTTGGGTTAGTTTATCAACCACTAGATAAACTAACTAATAGAACAAGCTCATGATCAACCATTTATTTTATTTCTTTCAGTTTCATGGTTTATTTATTGTGGGTGTGTTCTCACGATCACACAATTAATTATTTAAACAATCGTACAATATTGAACTAAAACAATGACTAGCTTATGCGTAAATATTATCTTAGACATGGTTAATCACTTGAGTATATCCCACTTAATTTTAAAAAGCATGTAGTCAATGATAATAAAATGGAAATTTATGTATAAGGATAAAATTACTCAATGAAATATTATGTCTGCATAGCCTTCCATAATCATTGTTAGAATTAAACCATAGTTCAAAGTTCATGACCAACACTAGTTGAGGTGATTTCAATTATCGAGGAATTCTAATTCATGGTTTTGGGTTGAATTGAATTGGTTTGCATCAAGTATTGACTGCCACAGCAGGACTTGGTATGGCAAAGAGGTAAAGGGTGAGAATATCCAAAATAAAAGGATATTACGATTAGGGAGTCCACTCATCGGATCTAGGAGCTATGAGTTAATGCAGTTGGAATTTTGAATGCCTACCTAAAACCATTCATGTTGCTTGACCAACCCAAGTTGGGGTAATGCAAAGGGAAATATGGATCCTTTCCACTAGAATATTCAGGCAACAAAATATTCTGAAGTCAATGGTGAGGGCTATTGGATTTTGATAAAATAGTGGGAGACTAATATGTATTAAATTATTTGTTTGTCTCAATTTTATAATAAAGTACCAATCCTTTTCTAATCATTATTTGTTGAAATTACTAAAAAAATGACCTCAATCATATCAATACGAATCATACTCAAGAAGGAAAACCTTCTCACTGGAACCAATTTCCCAGAGTGGCGGAGGCGTTTACGCATCATTCTTCCCCACAAGAAGAAATTGTATGTGCTGGAAGAGCCTATTCAAGTTGCACCTAGAAACAAGGCCATTGATGAGGAACTATCTCATTATATGAAAACATGGATGATTCCACATATATCCAAGGTTTCATTCTATCATCCAAGTCTAATGAGCTCTTGAAGCAATATGAAAACATGGAAGCATATAGCATGATGTAACACATTAAGGATATCTACCAAGAGATGGTGAGACACGGGAGATTTAAGATCTAAAATTCATTGTTTTCAACTAATCTTGGAGAGTCTATGCTAGAAGGGCATCATGTAGTCAAGCTTATTGGCTAAATCAAATGCCTGAACATCTTAGGGATTAAATTCCCAGATGAGTTTCGTAAAATTCTCATCTTATCATCACTGCCCAAGACCTTCTCAAGATTTATTGTCAACTTCAACATGAGAAATAATGAGAAGAGTCTATCGGAACTTCTGAGCTCCATTCTCCAGGTAGATAACCATATGGGTAATGAAAAACCCACAATCCATCATGGTGAATAAGAAAATGAAGTACAAGGTAATGATGCCAAAGACTTATAAATGGTTTGAATCCCCCGAGCACCATCCTTCCAAGAGTGGGAAGATACAGAGGCAGGGCAAGGAACATGAGGAGGTGTGTTCTACATCTAGTAAACAAGGCCACTAGAAGTGGAACTGCACCAAAAAGCATGGGGATACTAAAGGTGTGTTCGTTATTGAGTATAATCTTTCTATTTCTACACATTGGGTATTATATACAGCTTGTGGGGATCACATCTATACTCAAATGCAGGAATCAAGTAGATTTAGAAGGATTACCAGAGGAGAGGTGGATCATCGAGCTGCCAATGGAAAAAGTCTGATTGCATTGGCTATTGGCGATTACCAACTCTCATTGCCGACTAGGATGATTTTGGTTTTACATAACTGTTAGTATTTGCCTAGTGTTACCAAGAACATAATTTATGTATCTTATTTGGATATATATGGAATTATTTTTAAGTTCGGACGTAAGGGTTTCCTCTTTTATAAGAACAATGT
The DNA here is from genome assembly GCA_963277665.1 of Viscum album. Classification (NCBI taxonomy): domain Eukaryota; kingdom Viridiplantae; phylum Streptophyta; class Magnoliopsida; order Santalales; family Viscaceae; genus Viscum; species Viscum album. The sequence goes on from OY728135.1 coordinate 695,134,921, forward strand.
ATGTTATGGTATGGCACATTTAAATAATGGTTTGTATGTATTTAATTATGAAAACCAGGTGTTGTCAATAGATAACGAAACAAACTCACATGACTCATACATAACCCAATTGTGGCATCACCTTCTCGGTCATGTAAATGAGAAGCGCTTGACAACGCTCTGCCAAGATGGTAATTTGGACTCTACTAAGCTAAAACCACTTGATAGATGTCATGTTTGTTTACACGGTAGAATTACCAAGCCAACTTTTGGTGGACAGGGTGAAAGTGCTACAGAGCTTCTAGGATTGGTGCACACATATATATGTGGACCATTTCCAGTAGAAGCTAGAGGTGGATATTCTTACTACATTACAGTACTGATGATTTAAGTAGATATGTCTATGTCTACATAATGAATTATAAGTATGAGTCATTAGAGAATTTTAAGGAATTCAAGAATGAAGTAGGGAATCAACTTAGTAAGAATATTAAGAATCTTTAATTTGATCGAGGTGGAGAATATCTGAACAAAGAGTTTATCGATCTTCTTTGGGAGTCTGGGATTCCATCTCAACTCAGTCATCCTTATACAACACAGTAGAATGGTGTTAGTGAAAAGAGGAACCACATATTGTTTGATATGGTGAGGTCGATGAGGAGTCATGTATATTTTCCATTATCCTTTTGGGGATATGTATTAAAAACTACAGCACACACATTAAACTGAGTAGAAACTATGGCGGAAAATGGAATTCCATCTGAGTTATGGAATGGAAAAAAACCCATTTTGTCGCACACATGTTTATCGGGATGCGAGGCATTTGTTAAGGCCTTTTCAGGAAACATAGTAGCACCCTGGGGAAAGAAGTGTATCTTTGTAGGATATCCCTAGGAAACAAAAGGATATTACCTATATAACCCTTCAGACAAGAAAGTTACTATCACTATACAAGTTGTCTTTCTCGAGAGAGATCACATCCTCAAAAAGTATAGTGGGAGAAAGATGGATTTATAAAAAGTTTATGGTCACGATATACATGAGTTGGTATAGGAACAAGATCCACAGGTCCCCATGGAAGAGGTTCTTGAAACACAAGTACTGCGTAGAAGCTCAGGAGAGGGAAGGGAACCAGAGAGATTTGGTTTCCTAGTCAACAATGATAGTGAATCATTATTGTTGGATAATGATGAACCTCTCTCCTACAAGGAAGTAGTATAAATATCATAATATGCATGATGGATAGAAGATATGAATTCCATGATGGATTCTAGGTATCAACACCATGTCTGGGTTCTGGTCGATGAGCCAATTGATGTAAATCTTATTGGATGAAAATGGGTATTGAAGAGAAAAATGGACATGGATGGTCATGTTAGAACCTATAAAGCAATGCTAGTGACTAAAAGATTTAGATAGAGTTGAGGTATTGACTATGATGAAACCTTCTCGCCAGTTTCCATGTTTAAATCCATAAGAATAATACTTGCCGTAGCAGCTTACCATGACTATGAGATTTGGCAGATGGATGTCAAAACGGAAGTCCATAACGAGAACCTTCAGGAAGATGTCTATATGACACAACCAGAAGGGTTTGTGACACCAGGTGAACCCAAACAGGTTTTCAAGTTGAAGAAATCCATTTATGGATTAAATAAATCATCCAAGTCATAGAACATATGATTTGATGAAGCCATAAAGGAATTTGGTTTCAATAATAACGAATGTGAGACATGAGTCAATAAGTTGTTTAATGGGAATGCGATCGTTATCCTAGTTATATATGTCGATGACATATTTCTTATTGGAAACGACATACAGGTCTTACAACCAAAAAAGGAATGGTTGAACAAGTGTTTCTCTATGAAGGACATGGTGGAAGTAGCTTACATTCTACGGATCAAGATCATTCGTGATAGATCCAAGAGGTTTCTTAGACCAAGTCAGCGTACATACATTTTCCAGATACTAAAGAGATTTAGTATGGAACAATCCAAGAGGGGATTGATTTTAGTGTCACATGGTCTACTACTTTCTATGAAAATGTATCCTCAGACACATCAACAGAAAGTTTGAATGAGTAAGATCCCATACGCTTTGGCTATATGATCCATCATGTATGCCATGCTATGTACCAGGCTTGATATTTCCTATGAACTTAGCATGGTAGGCAGATATCACGAAGATATAGGAGAATAGCATTGGACTGATGTTAATATTATCCTTATGTATCTGAGAAGAACTATGGATATGTTCCAGATCTATGGAGGAGACGATGATCTTTTCATCAGAGGGTATGCTAATGCTGGTTTTCAGATAGATCAAAATGATCTAATGTCGCAATCTGGATATGTTTTCTGTCTCAATAGAGGAGTTGTGAGCTGAAAGAGTTCAATTCATCTAGTTGTCGCTGATTCTACAGCAGAGCATGAATATATAGCAGCTTCTGATGCAGCCATGGAAGCCATCTAGATTGGGAACATTGTCCAGTAGCTTGATGGGTGGCCTAGAAGAAATGATCCCATTACATTATATTGTGATAATACTGTAGTGGTGGATCTTACAGAAGAACCAAGGTCACATAAACAGACAAATCACATACTCCTAATGTATCACCTCTTGAGGGATTTATATCAGAGGGGTGAAGTTGCATTGCGAAAAGTTTCCATGGAAGATAATGTGGTGGACCTCATGACTAAATGCCTATCTTAGAAGAAGCATGTATATCATGTGAGATCTAGCGGGGTAAAGGTTGTTAGTAGTTGGCTCTAGTCCAAGTGGGAGTCTGTTTGAGTTGGTGTCCTAGAACCAACCACTTTTTACTTTATTCATTAATAAATACCTTATCACATCTTGATTGTTCTTCTGTGTGAAAATGCATGTGATAATGTCCTATGGACAACTGTTACATTAAAGGTTCATAGAAGATCCCTGTTATGATGAGAACCCAGAAGTGCCATAACACTATTCTTGAATATGTGTTCTATGGCCGGATGATGTTATTTGAGGGACACAATTAATACAATCCATTAGGGGTGAGGACTCATAAAACATTGAGACACCTTTTCATGGTGTGCTCCCTTCGTAATATCCAGGAGGATATTATGAGAATGAGACCCACCAGTATGAAATCCATATTTCATAGTGTTAGTGGTTGTTTCTATCTACCGACGTGTGTACTGGTCCTTAGACATTATGATTATTATTATTGGGTATTACAACTTGTGCACTTAGACGTAGTGACTAAAACTCGGACGACACACTGTTCACAGTGAGGTAGGATATGTTGGGTGTGTCATGAGTAATACTGCATTAATAGATAATGCATTAAATGATTTGTCCCTTATATTCCATTACTGTAGTAGATATCTCAATCCCTTTTATGGAATTGATATAGCCTATGTAAATACATAGCCATGGTATGGAATGGGAAAGTTGAATTCTGGAAAGTCAAAGAATGAATAATCGATCACATGGGTTGATGGCACTAGCATGCAACTCGCTTGATTAGAGATATCAATAAAAAGGGATTATATTACATGGTAAGGGTTTGTATGAGGTGAAACATCAATGCAGTGTCAACTTCATTCTTTTGGGTGCCTTGACCCATTGCTAGACAATAATCTTGGTCTTTAGGCAAGCCCACCTAATGCCACTGAGAAAGACACCTAGAGGGTCACACACATAGCATGTCCATGTATCCTAGTTAATATTAATTTAACAAGATAAATAAATATTATTCCTGACTGTGGTTTAATAATTATTTAAGGATGCCTCATTGCATTTATTTTGACACTAGTTATTCGAGAGAATATACTGTGGATGAAATAATATATATTTATTAGAGAGAAATCCAGTTACATTTATTTAAAAAATAAATTGCCACTACTAAAGAAATAATAAATGTGGTGGTGGAAATAAAGAAAAAAGTGAAATAAAACTACACACTGTGTATATTAAATATACACACTGTGTAGTTTTAGAGAAAACGAGTACATTCAATGTATAAATGAATACATGCCATGTAGTTTTTCTAGTTGGGATATTGAGGATATAATTTTGATTTATTAAATGATATTTATTATAATCAGCATGGGCGCATGTCAAGGAATTAATAATTTGACATGGGGGTTTTCAATAAGAGTTAATGAAATAAATAAAATGTATTACATGTGTATTTATTGTCAAAACTCTATAACCACAAACCCGATTAGAAATATCCTCATAACCCCAAAAATTTTCCATAGAGAATCCTTATGCACAAAAAAATTGTAGAATTCATTCAATGCTGAAAGAACTACTTCCTCCAAGAACACTCTCAAGACCTAGAGAGATCCTCCTCCATCTGATCAAGGTGATCGAAGGTGGACATCACAAGCGAATGTTATTCCATGGTAGAACCTAGAGATCCCTTTGACAACGTCCAGAGATATGTGACACATGTGTGAATCACCATTAGAGAAATCCTACACATGGATTCTACGATGCAATGATAGATCACAAGATCTTGACCGAAGACATCAACGAAGAAAGAATTCCACTAAAGCAATTCTTGTGAAATAATTAAATTAATTATAACCAACATATGATTATCCTATCTCTATGGTTCTAGGAATCCATATTTTGTTATTTGTTCTTTATTCTATTCTGAATATTTGGAATTTTATATTGTGACTGATCTCGGATTGAATGTTGTTTAATGCTAAAATCAAAGTTGGGAAAACCCTCCAACACGCTTTCACTACGCTCGTAACCTACAAAACTACATGATTTCATAGTTAAGATATCATTTTATTTAGTCAAAAATTTTATGGATGAATATTAATTTTACACCAGTGTTGTTTATATTGAGGTTCAATCATTACTATTTTATATTTGATAACATGTGACAACTCTATTGGTTTTAGAAAATATATATAAATAGACAGAAATAATTATCACTCTTTTATGGATATTATAATCCAATTAATTTTTATTTCAGTGATTTAGAATTAAAAAATTCATTTCATATATTAATTTATTAATTTAATAAATGAAGGTTACAATGATTCATGTAAAAAGGTGAAATTGTGCCCATGATATATTAATATTACATGTAATATTACTTTTATATTTTCTCATTCTATATGGTTATACAATTTAATAACTCTAGTAAAATCATATTGATAAAAAATGTTATCCTAATACATTGTTTTATGTTAAACTGATGGTATTTTAAATGATAAAAAAATATTTTTTAGGGAATTTTACTTTCATTTATAATACACATTCTTATAATAAAATACTTTTATCAATTTATTAATAATTTAAACTTTTCATCCATATTCTTATATTCACTCTACTCAAATGTTCTCCTACATATAATCATATTTAAATTTCATTATATAGATATTTTATAGTTCCCATATCCTTTATCAAGAAGAAATTTTGTTAATCGTTGTCATTATGAGGTTCTTCTAGATGTTTATTTTCAAATTAAAATACCTACATTAATGTGATAGTGATGAAATTATGAGGACACAATTTATTTTTGGGGGATATAATGTAACACACCGCTATGTTGAAGTATAATATTCATATTTGATAGGGTGTATGAAATGAAAACCCATGAAAATAAGGGAATGAGAAATCCATATAATTTTCATTATATTTATTATTAAAGAATTCAATTTATTTGATATGTTTCAATGTATGCAAGATCAGTTTTGAATAAGACATCATACTTTATTAAAAAATAATTTTTAAATGCGATAATAATAACCAATTTGATTAGATTATAGATATAGAGAGTATTGAATATATTATCCTTGTAATATGGTTAACACTTATATAAAATAAATAACATTTATATAAATTTATTATATATAAATTAATAATCATTTGAATGTAATAATAATTTTTTCTTAATAATTTTATTTTTCTAAAAAATATAAGTTTCCCCAATATTTCCACACATATGATAATAATAATTATTTATAGTTATGTTAGATTTATATGATAAAATAAAAATCTTATTTCAAATATATATATATAAATATTCATAGGGAGAATTTTAGGGATATTTCTGAGATGTTTCATTTATTGATTAATAGTTTAAAATAAAGAAATTTAATTAAAAACTATTTGAATTATTTATCAAGATAAAATAATTTTAAATTGTTTTCAAAGTTAAATTTGTTCATTAAAATATATATTATTCCAATTTAGGTGAGTTTAATTATCATCCTATTTATGTTTTATATAAAAACATTATAATCTCTTAAACATCTTCGCATTGAAAACATGATTTCCCATCATATTTGCAGGAAATCATTAAATTTAAATTTTCGAAATTTTTTAATTGAATTTCGAATTATGTGTTCCATATTATTCATAATAATAATTATAAATAACTAATAATTTTTTAAAATTTTTTTATAATTATTATTAATGAAGAATAAGAAAAAAGTATTCACTATAGTTAATGTAAAAATAAGCTCACATGTGGGGTTAAACAAAAAATATAAGGGAAAAATGACCATAAAATATGTCTAAAATAAATGTTATTGATAAATTATTAACCTATAATTTCTAATTCTCTATAATAATCCGTTTTAGAATGAATTAGATTTTTGGAAATGTGGTTACACCTTTTTAGTTTCAAACATTACAAGAGTGCCTCTCACCTCACTTATAAATGGTGACCCCCTTTAACCACATCTTCAAAACTTAATACCTTTTTAGATTGGCCAAGAAAATTAAATATTACATTCCAGATTCCATTAACACATAATATGATGATTGTTTGGTCATAAATATATTCTATAAATAAATAAGGTTTAATCCTAATAATGTTGTTCAAGAAAAGGTAAAATTACCAACGATGTGTTTTGATTTTATATCTTCTTTCACATACTTAAAATATTATTAATTTATTATTATATAAAAAAAATATCTACCAAATATTTAGATTAAATTATTTTATGGTAATTATCAATATCCATCTCATCTTCATTCAAATGAGAATATATAACATCACTCGTCTGTGGATGGACTATTGCCTCATGAATCGATGTGACCCATTTTCTGTCAATATCTTTTACAGTTGGGTATTATGATGGATATAAAGTGTATATATATATAATTTTAAATATTATTATACCTATTTAATAATTATATCATATATACCATTTATTTTTATTCCATAGGGGATATAATAACATCATTCATGTTTATAGACGACTACCACCTCGTGAAATGAAATGATTCTTTTATCACAAACAAATTACATGTTAGGTAATAATGATAAAGTTAATTAATATATGATATATACTTGAAATTATATGATATTAATGATATATGTTTCATTATTTAGGTATATTATTTCATTTGTACATAAAATTAAAAAATACGATGTTGTTCATGTATGTGTGGACAATCAACATCATAAAGTGATGTGAGTATCTACTAATTTAAACACCACATGGATGAAATATATTTGTATCTTTAAAGTGATAAAATTTTATATATGAAATTTTTAAAATTATATAATGATAAAATATTATTTACATAATTTTCATAAGGATCATTGAAAAATTTAATAGTTACTCATGTGTACGTATGCTCGACTATCTGCACGATTGAAAGACAATTTATTTTTTTGAAAAATAAATCAAGATTTTTTAATTATAATAAATGTAAAAATTCCATAATTATATGATTAGTATAATTATGGATATTTTTTAAAAATTAATAATGTTTTCCATAGTAAACATACCAATGTAATTTTTGACATATAAGACAAATATTTGCGAAACATCTGATGTATACTTATTTGATTATAGAATCAAAATATAACATAGTAAAAAGTGGAATAAATGAAATAGTAGAATTTAATTTTTTTATTATGAATGTACATAATTAATATAATATCATAATTTAGAAACATAATGAATGTACTTAATGAGTAAGACATAATGTAAGGGTTTCTCGTATCAATTTTACTTTTGTGAGACAAGTGCCATATTCACCACTTATTTCACAATTGTAGTGTATATAATAACATTATTTTTTGTTATATACTGTATTCATTTATATTTATGAAATTTCATTATACATTTAATTATATTTATTTCATAGGGAATGTGTTAAAAAACTTACTAATGTGGTAAGAGTTTATTTCACATTCTCATCATTATTTGGTATTGTTTTTGTTTAGCTCCTTGGTGGGTGGAATTATTTTATATTTATATCTTCAAATATATCTATTATCTATTATTATATAAATTCATGATCTTTCCAATAAAATACTACCCTTTTTCTCTATTTTTTACTTCAATGGATTTTGAAATTTTTTAAGAATATCTAACTTTATTTCAATACATGGAAGAATATCGTTTTTATTCTAAATTAATTTTCAAAAAATTAAAAAATATTTTAAAATTATCCAAATAATTTATTAAAAAATATATTACCCATGTATTTTTTAAATTTTTTAATGGAATATTCTTCTTGGCTTCAAAATAAGACACATTTCTATGCTTTTTATAGTGAAAAATAAAGATTCATTTTAACTTGTATGGCTTATACAAAATTACCTTCTGTCATTATCATAAATCCATTGTTTAATAAATTTTATTTTTTAAGAGAAATATTTTCCTTATATTCTTGATATCTATATAATATTTTTATAATATTAAAAGTAATTATTTCTAGCATTTTTATGCAAATTTTATAGCTTTATATAGAAAGGGTGATTTTCAATTAAAGGATATTTTACTCAAGGAATGTTGCATGTGATCTTTAAAATTTATTCCCATCTGAAATATAACAATTTATGCATATTATTATTAATGTTTATATACTACAATAATAGTATCTTTATTATTTAATTATATGGTTTATTCGTTCGGGTGTGCTCATTCGCTTTGTTTTCATGATCAGTTCTCTTGTATTAGAATATGGATGATTATATAAAATGGAAATAGAAATAAAGAATGTATGAAATAATATATTAATTAATGTAAAAAAATTAAATGATCATGTAAGTTATTAGGTTATTCTGGGTGAGGATGAATCATTTTATAAGATGTTAGTGATAATCATTTGGATTATTTGGGGTTGTTTTTTCTCACAAATTTTTTTTTGTTTTATTATTTAAGATTTATTTATATAATGATTCAAAAATATTACATAGTATTTGATACATATATTATAGTTTGGGTTAACCATAACAATTGTGTTATGACCAACCATTAAATAATTCATAGAAAATTAATATTTTTTCAATGACGATGAAAGATTAAAACCTCATGAATGAGGTTTTAATTTTTTGATCTAAAGTGAGTAGAGAGGGGTTAAATTAAGGATTATTAAATAATAATAACAAAATCTTATTATATTTGAGGTATTTGAGTTATCATATCATTTGGATGAGGAGAGTTTATCATAAAATAAGAAAATAACTTGAAAAGAAATTAAATTTAAAGTAAAGAGGAATTTACATCTTGAACTTCTCCTCCCTGAAATCCTCCATAGGGGAATGCATTTTGTCATTTGATTAGAACAAGATCTATTTAATTTGGTGGAGGGTATTGGTTAGATTATTTTTTAGAATTTTTAGATGAATCATGCTTTGAATGTGTGAGAAGAAAATGTAGTGATATGTTTTATTTATAGGGGGTAAGAGTTGTGTTATCTTATTATTTTAATCATTAGTCTATTGTTTTGCCTTAAAAACATGAAACAGTTTTGATTCTTGTGACAAAATAAAGTTAATATTTCATTTTAGTTCTAACTAATTGTGATTACTTTATCCGAACATAAAAAATGACTAAATAAGTCTAGTATTTGATATTTATCATAAATTATCAAATTTTACTATTCACAAAAAAATTATATATTTTATAGAGCCCAAACAAATCACACTGACCATTTTTCAATGTGATTAATTCCAAAAAAATATAACTTTTTAAAACAATTTTCTAAATATGAAAAAATTAATTTATAAATAAAATCATCATTTTCTCGAAAATTATATATTTTAACTTTATAAATCATTTTATAAATATTTTAAAATATAACTATGGTCTCAGAAAAGTATATGAAAATCATAATAAAATAAAATATTAATTTATTTATACATTTTATAAATATACATTTTCTTTTAAATTATTAAATTAACAATTAAAATGTAAATAAATATTTTTTACTTATATAAAGCATTACAATTATTTCATAAATTTTAAAATATTTATTTAAACATACAATGATATAAATATATTTAAACTATCATTTATAAGATGAATAATTTAATTCATACTTTCATGTGTGAGGTTTATATTAATTTGGCATGTTTATTATTCATAAGGGTCATATAACTATTTATAAGGTTATATTACAATTTATTCGGTACATGTTCCTTAGAATATGGAAAAGTTTCTTATTTAATTACTTCATCATTTATAATGTTTTTATTTCATTCCAAATATGATTTTATGTGTTTTACACTATTTGGGATGACTATTAGAAGGTAATATCCATTAATTGAAATCAAGGATGGTACTATCTTCCCCCTTATGGAATTTCACCATCAAATTTTAATTTTTTCTTAATAAGTTGAAATAAGGTGAGGGTAGCATTATAATTTAATAAAATTAACAAGAAACGAATAATAAAATTATTGGGATTGAATACTTATATAATAATCATCTAAAAAATTAACTTTTATCACAAATTGATAAACATGTAAATGAAAACCATATCCTAAATTATGATTCCCTATGATTCAATCTAGTCTATCCATATATATAGAATTACTTCTATGGTTATTATTAATGTTCAGTATTCATAATCTAAAAAATATTAAACTACTCTCTAAAACGAATAATAGCATCCCTAGCCTTTTTCAAATATTAATAAATAACTAACCACCAATTACAAGCCAAGGATCATGACTTCTATTGTATTTGGATGAATAGGTACATAACTATACATCGTGAAATCCAAAATAATAAAATCTTTTTATTAATCTCTATAATGAGATCCTAAATTTTATTGACCTCATACTTCTAGATAGGATAACCTGGGGAATACATGAAAAAAGTTATGGGCAAATGAGCCTAAAAAATGAGTAAGCATAAGAATAGAACATAACACATGGTTTGGAAGGAATATCATAATGGTATAAAAGACACGGAAAATGAATAATAATAGGGAATAAAAATATTTATAACATGGTAACATTTTATCATGGAATCATATGAATTTGAATACAATATATACCATTATATAAACATTAGTTGAGGAAAACTTCCAAGAAAATATAACATGGTGGAAAATATAGCATAAAGGACTACAGTTCCCTACATTTTCCAATAAGATGTATCATGAGACTAAACATTAAACAATTAATTATAGTGATATCAGGATTCATCCATCATAACATTCCCATTCATATGTGTTACACATAAAGATTCAAGCGTAAGGGTTATCCATGTAATGATATGTGTATCATTATCATGTACCAATGCAAAAAAAGTGGAAACATCTTAAATGATTTCATAAAAGAATGGAATCAAAACATAAATGGAAATTTGTAAGGGAAAAATTGGAATGTATCATGATAATAAATGTACAATTGATGTGGAAACATATAAAAAGATGGTTTAAGAAACATTACAAATGAGCCATTTATTGTGTTTTAAAGATAATTTTAACGAGAATTTAATACAGAAAAGGAACATTTATTTTCATAAAATGTGAAATGAACCAATATAGTTTTTTAATATAAAATGACTGATTTTATAAAAATAATGGTTGTTATCGTCTGATTAGGGTGTTCACTTGGAAGCGGGTAAAATATCAGGAATTACCCTAGAATTGGACATGCTTATCATGATGAATTGAAAATTTAACCTCTAAAAAACATGTATGACCACATAAAAGAAGGATTATTGGATATAGAAAAATAATTTTATAACATATGCATATAAATCATATGTATATTAAAAGTAATAGTAATTTCTTTTCGGTAAAGATGGATAAAGTAACCCTTCGTAAAAATGGATGTTCGGGTCGAATCCCATACCATATGTCTAAAATGGCTCTACACATAATCACAATTTCCGAAATAATTAAATTATATATATTTATTAACAATTAAAAATCCATTCATAAATTAAATTAATTTATTATAATTCTATTAATATCGTTTTTATGAGTTATAGTGTTCAGTTTCATTGTTCATGAGTGCTCATTTTCTTAGTTTTCATGATCTATTCTGTTGTATAATAGTATGAAAGTTCACGTGAAATGGAAATATAAATCCATAATGGAAGTTATAAGTTATTAATGAATGTATAAAAGGTTAAAGGATAATATACATAATATGGTTATTTTATGTGTGGATTAATCATTAGATGATATGTTAGTGATAATCATTTTGATCATTTTGGGACGATTTGAATCACAAAAAAGTTGTTTTGTTTCATTATTTAACATCATGTTTATATAATTATTCAAGAAAATTAATCAGTCTATAATAAAAATATTATAATTTATTGATCATAATAATAGTTTTATGACCATCCATTAATTCATTAATAGAAAATGATAGTTTTTCTTCTATGGTGGTGATAAATTAACTCCCCCTGAATAACATTTTCATTCTCAGAATAAAGTGGAGAGGAGAAGGGTTTAATTATGGATCATTCCGTTATAATGAATAATTTCCACTATATTTGAGGTATTGGAGTAATAATTATATTTTGAAAAGGGTATGTGAGTATAGAATAAGTTAATAGCTTGAAAATAAATTAAATGAAAAAAGGGAAATTTACCTCTATAATTAATCCTACCGGAAAACCTCTATATGGAAATTATATTGGACTTTTTATGAGATGAATAGGTCCTGGATGGGGGTTAGGGGATTTATAATACTATTAAGCATAATATTAAAAAGTCTAGAATCTTTGATGACGTTAGGAGAATAGGTGGTGAGGGTGGTATATGTTGGATCTGAATCTACATATTATACACAAGAGGGGGGTGAAATGTGTCTGTTGAAAATTTTCGATAACTCTTTGATTGAACAAGTTCTATCCTTTATACTTTATCAGATTTGATCATGCAGCGGAATAAGTAAAAACAAGAACACAAAGATGTATAGTGGTTTGGGGAACAGAAGGACCCTAGTCCACTCCACCAACGCTTAACTCCATGAGATTGGTGATTTTCACTATCTGGTCCTATTTTCTACAGACCGGTTCACAACTGAGTATAGGTAGTTGACACCTTTACAATCCAAGGAAAAATAAAGAATTCTGGTTCAGACACGAACCTACACATCTTAGAACAAGAAGCTGGTTACTAAAGAATAAAAAGAATTCCATGAAGAAATTTTCCAGTTGATCTTCACAATTGCAACAGAATATAATTGACAGCAGAAGGATCGAAGTCTCTAGAAATATTTATTTTCAAGACGAAGTAGTTCTGAGTCTATCGAGTTGCAAAAGATATAGAGATATAGTTCACAACTTCAGTAGTAGTAGATCCACAGTAGATTTTTTATGAAGAACAAGTGAATCTTCTATCGAATTCCATATTCTTAAACAAACAGAGCTTTGACGCTCCTTTTTGAAATAACAGATCAATCGTGAATTTTTGCAGTCTCTATTTTCCACCATTTTCAATAATAGATCGATCACCAAACACACAGGTACCTTGTGTTTCGGAGATAACATATATATTATAGCTGAGCATATCTCCTACACATTTAGATCCATAAAAGTCACCTTCTGATTCGTGATATTCAAAAATTGGAATTTACAGAGAAGTCGTAACTTCCCTTAAGACTCGGTATAAAAATATCGTTCTAATTCGATCTTAAATCCATTAATAGAACGCCTTTGAATCAGTCAAAGTAGTACATTAAAAATGACTTTAAATCTGGCTTGAAATCCGCCCAGTAATCAGCTTACTAATCACTGCACAAAAATATCGTTTGTCAAAATTTCTGACGCCAAACGTAAGGTTGATGGTGTGGCCTCCAAACGTAGGGTTGGTGACATAGTCTTCAAACATAAGGTTGACAACGTAAGACTGAACATAAACGTAGGGTTGATTATCCATACTTTTTCTTTAACTCTCAAACGTATGGTAAAAGATCCATACTTTTACATGATCTATACTTTTACAAGAACGTATAGTTGTTTACAAAAGTAAAGTTGATGAACCATACCTTTGAGAAACAAACGTAACGTTCAGAATTTATGTATGGTTCTCATTCAATACTCTTCTGATAACCAAAACGTAAGGTTCCTTCCTAACGTAAGGTTCTTCTTCCATACTTTGCTAAAAACCAAAACATAAGGTTCCTTCCTAACATAAGGTTCTTCTTCCATACATTTCTAAAAATGTATGGTTGTTTATCCATACTTTTCCCTTATCTTAAAAAGTATACACGCTTTTCATCCTTACGCTATGTTTATCCACGTAGGGTATGAACAGTGATTCCAGAATGTGCTAAAGTAGATTCCGCGGTATATTTATCCACGGAAGGTATGAACAATGATTCCAGAATGTGCCAAAGCAGATTATGAATAAGTAATAAACTCTCTTTATATCAAGAGTAAAATAAATTAATAAATTCCTGTAAAATAATAAATAAAATCATTAGAAAATAACTAAGGGTATTTGTGAGCATCAAAATTATCATAAAGAGATAGAGTATTATTTTCAATAATCTCCTCCTTTAAATAAAATTAATATGTATTGTTGAAAACAATACTTTGCTCAACAATCTCCCCCCTTTTGATGATCACAAAACCCATAAAAAATTAAAAATATTTTAAAAAAATTAACTAAAATAAGTTACATAAAGTTTTAGATAAAAACTACTCCACCAAAAAGATTAAAATAAATCCAAATTTATCATTTAATTCGCCCCAAAATAAATTGAATTCTTCCCTTTTTTGATGTTGTGTTCATCAAAGTTCTCCCCCTTTTTGTGATACCAAAAATAATGAAAAATCGTGAATTTTTTCACATGTATTGTGGCACGTAACTACAGGTAAATGCTTATTATTAACTGTTTATCAATAATTAAATCTGGGGTACTGGGATATCAAAAAAAAGTTAGTCAAACAAATAGGGATAGAAAAAAAAACAATGATGGTAATTTTCATTCAAAAACATCATTATATACGTGACAATGATATAAAAAGGAATCAAGGTTTGGGTAATTTAGGCAATAGGGTCTATCTCCTCTGGATTTCAGACTCAATTTCTATAAACTATTCCCAAATTCTCTTTATCATACCATCTCCAAGTTTGATAATGAGTTCTCCGTTCTCTTGAGTCATATGAATATCCTAGATTAAATTGACTTTGAAAAACTCATGTGTCCTTTCCTCTTTTTCAACAAACACTGACAGCTTCTCTGACAATTGATTTAATAGGATTATGACCGATGGTTCACTAGATGTCAGTTGATCTACTAAGAACATCTGATTTTCCAGCAACACTGATAATGGAGAACTATTACATTGAAGATCTTGTAACCTGTAATTCATGTTTCTCATCACATTTGTGATATATTGAATCCTATTGATTAAATTAGGTGATGTACCTGATCCACTGACAACACTATTTGCAACTGATGCAAATTGGTTCTCTATAAACGACATCAGAAATGATAAATCTGACTTCATAACAATTTCAGATTTCAATTGTGTAATAGTAGTCAACATATCCTCTTTAAACATTTCAACTTCTTGACTTGAAACTGTACACTCCTTCAGCTTTTGAAATTTCAAATGTTCTATGTTTAAGGCTTTTATCATAGAAACATTCTCAAAATCCAACTGAGATACCTTTCTGTATAGTTGTTCAAAATCTTCTTGACTTGAATCAGATTCACTGTATGCATGATTCATATTCACATTCTCTGGTTGGTGCAGCAGTACCAAAGGCAATGATTCGGCATCAGATTTTTCTTTTTCTCTGTCCTGAGAAGGATAGTCCACAGATTTTTCAATAGATTTCTCAAACTCCTCCATAGAAAAATCCTCTTTAAGTACCTATGTTTGAGCTTCATATACATGATCATCACAAAAATCAACATCTAGGCCTTCTACTGGGTTTTCAAGAACAATATTTTTAGTGTTTTCTTGAGGTCTGGCCACTTCTTCACCAGGCACTGCCTCCATCTCTTGTTCTTATTGAAGTGAAACTTCAACATCAGCTACAATCCATTCTTGATTCTACCTTTGAGATTCTTCTGGAACTCTTGATCCCTCTACAGGTGTTGTTCTTTCAGTAACAACTTCTATGGTCTTATCAACAACAACATCCCTTACAAAAGATTAAGAAAATAAAGCTTATGTGGTTGTTTCCATAGCCGGGTAAGTAACTTCCACATTGTCAGGTCTCTTTCTTTTTTATTGAAGTTCTTCCTGAAATCAATCTTCCTCAACATCTTACACTTCTAAGAGAATCCTTCTTGCTACATTGCTGACTCTGGATATAGCTTGTCCCTCCTTGGACTTAGCAGGTCGAGCCTGAGAATTCTCCGAGTCTTCCTCAGCTCCTACTGAAAAAAAAATTCCATTAATTGTGCTCCATAAATATCCAGCCTTCTTCAAAGTTCCAGCATTAAACGTATTGTTGTGATGACAGGTAACTCAGGAATCCACTAATCTCACCATGTCGTTCTTAAGCAGTTGTATAAAAATAAATCGACCAAAAGGGTAGAAATTCACCCGGGCCTCGCTTTGACAGCAGTAATTGAGATACCTTTCCATGTATCATGGAAAGTTTAACTTAATATAGCTTAACATAAGAAACATTATATACATATTAGGTACAAAATCATCTCCATTTCTGCCATTCTTGGAGTATTCTAGTCTAAATAAATTTGAGCAAAATCTTCTGATCAAGCTCCAAATCCTTGAAAATCATTTTCTTTATTGTCTTAGTACCAAAAAAAATACATGTTGTCCTTATATTTATTCTTATAATCTCCAATATTTTTCAAATTGAACTGAAAAAATCCCTCATGAGGGCAGTTAAGAATCTGACTAATCTCTACTGATGATATTGAGAAATCCCTATCCTCTATCTTTCCCATCATACTATCCTCGGTATCTCCCACGATAAACTGTACAGATTTGAAGAAGTATTTATGTTCTACTTCATACAGAAATTCTGTATTTTCACTTTTGAACAACTTTTCAAGATTCTGAAATGAAAATTCTTGCTTCAACAATATATTTGTCTGAAATAACCAGTCGAGATCGATTACTTTTCCCTGTAAAAGTTTTATTCCCTCAGTGTGATGTCTCTTGGAATTTCTTAGCTCGGCTTCGCTAGCTCTTTTAGTTTTTACCATCATTGTATGAATCTCTGAAGGTTTGACGGATAGGTTATCAGAGGTTCGAAGATTAGGGTTTAGGAGCAGAAGTGCGATTTTCGGGTTTCGAAAGGGTTTCGATAGAAGCGAAATGGTTTAGAAGATGAAAAGGCTCTGATGGCCTTGATTCCCATGTAATCACTAATCATTTCATATATTTAGAACCAATAAAATTTGCATATGTCAAGGGAAAAAATACTTAAACTGTATTAAAAAAATTGACATAAATAAATAAAAGTAAATAAAAATAATTTTTTATTAAAATTAAATAAACCTAGCTCCCCCTTAATAAAATCAAACCTTGCAGTGGGAAGTGGTTTATTAAAAATATCTGCTAATTGAATTTAAGTATTTATAAATTCTAAAAATATATCCTTTTTAAAAACATGATCTCTATAAAAGTGATTCTTTATATCAATTTGTTTAGTTCTAGAATGGTTAATCTGATTTTTTGAAATATTAATTACACTTGTATTATAACATAAAATAGGTGTATTGTTAAAATTAAATCCAAAGTCCATAAGAGTATTTTTCATCCACAACACTTGTGCACAGAAACTGCCAGCAGAAACATATTCTACCTCAGCTTTTGATAGGGCAACTGATTATTGTTTCTTACCAGACCATGATATGAAGGACTTTTCTAAGAAGTGACATGTACCTGATGTACATTCTCTATCTAGTCTATAACTTCCAATGTTTGCATATGAATATGAAATAAAATTAAAATCATATGTTTTAGGATAAAGAATATATTGAAATGTAGTTTTTTTAAATATCTAAAAATCCTTTTAACAGTAGTTATATGCGATTCTTTAGGATTTGATTGAAATCTAGCACAAAGACATAATGAATACATTATATCTGGCCTACTAACATTAGGATATAACAAACTACCAATCATACCTCTATATAACATGTTGTCAACTAATTTTCTTGTTTCATCCAAATCATGTTTTATATTAGTACACATAGGAGATGTAAATGACTTGTTGTTTTCAAGTCCAAATTTCTTAAGTAAATTAGTAATGTATTTTCTTTGATTTAAAACATTTCCAAAATATTTTTGAAATATTTGAAGACCCAAAATGAAATTTAATTCTCCCATCATACTCATTTCAAATTCTTCTTGCATTAATTTTGAAAATTCATGACAACGTTTTTTATTAGTTGATCTAAAGATTACATCATCAACATAAAATTGAACCAATAAAACATTATTTTTCACATTTTTCTTAAGGAGTGTTGGGTATGCCATTACAACAGTAAAATCATTTTTCAAAATAAAAGAACTTAGTATTTCATACCAAGCTCTAGGTGATTGTTTAAGGCTATAAAGAACTTTAGTAATTTTAAAAAATAATCTGGTTTTTTAGAATTTTCAAAACCAGGAGGTTGCTCAACATAAAAATCCTCCATTAAATAACCATTTAAAAAGGCTAATTTTACATCCATATGAAATAATTTAAAATTCATATAAGATGCATAATCTAAAAGGATTCTAGTGGATTCTATCCTAGCTACAGGTGAAAAAGTCTCATCATAATTTATTCCTTCTTCTTGATTATATCCTTTAGCTACTAATCTTTCTTTATTTCTAGTTATTGTGCCTTGGTCATCATGTTTATTTCTAAAGACCCATTTGGTTCATCTTACAAGATAATTATTAGGTCTTTCAACTAATTCCCAAAATTCATTTCTTTTAAACTGGTTTAATTCATCTTGCATTTCTATTACCCAGATTTCATCATCTAAAGATTCTTCTATAGTCTTGGGTTATTGTTGAGATAGTAAGGTAGAGAATTCCACTAAGTTTCCTATGTTTCTTCTAGTTTGAACACTAGTTTATAGGTTACCTATTAATGTTTCTAAAGGGTGATTATTTAGGGTTCTACACTGTCTAGGTAATATATTTAAAGGTTCTTTAGTATCATGTTCCCTTGAACTGGACTGAATTTCTATTATATCATTTTTAAAATCATTCTTTATGTTCTCAAATCTCATGTTATCATTAGAGTCATGTTCATCCATTTGTTTTGTCCTTTTTTCAAAGGGATCAGATTCATCCAATTTCACATGAACTGATTCTTCAATAATCCTTGACTTCTTATTATAAACTATATAATCTTTGGAGGTAGTAGAATATCCTATGAAAATACCTTCATCAGATTTTGGATCATACTTACCAAGATTATCCTTGGTTTTTAAGATGAAAACCTTGCATCTAAAAACCTTAATGTAATTTACTTTAGGTTTTCTGTTATTTCGTAGTTCATAGGGTGTCTTTTTCAAAATAGGTCTAATTAAGACCTTATTAATTATATAACAAGCTATATTAATAGCTTCTTCCCAGAAATATATAGGTAGGATATATTCATTTGACATAGTTCTAGCCATTTCTTGAATAGTTTTATTTCTTCTTTCTACAATACCATTTTATTGAGGTGTTCTTGGTGCAGAGAAGGTGTGTTTAATGCCCATATTTGAGCAAAAGGAATTAAAATCTAGATTCTAAAATTACCCACCATGATCACTTCTCAAGGAGATTCTATTGAACCCTTTTTCATTTTGAACAGATTTGCAGAAACTTTTAAATAAAGTAAAAGCTTCATTTTTAAATTTCCAAAAAAAATCCATGAAGATCTTGAATAGTCATCAACTAAAACATATACATATAATTTACCAGCTATTCTTGCTACTCTTGAGGGTCAAAAAAAATCAAATGAATAAGTTCTAGAGGTTTAGATGTAGAAAACTTATTAACAGATTTGAATAATGATTTGTGTTGCTTTCCAAAATGACATACATCACAAAATCTGTCACTTTCGAATTTGAGACAAGGTAAATCAGAAACCAAATGTTTCTTAGATAACTTTTGTAAAAAATATACTTTTCAATGTCCAAGTCTTTTATGCTAGATCCATGATTCACTTACTTTGGCAGTCAATCAGTCTACTTGTGTTTACACAATGAATTTAAATCTAGAGTATAGACATTTTCAGTTCTTGGTGCTTTAAATCTAAATAGTTTATCTTTAGAAACAGTACAATAATTGTTAGTAAAATCAATAGTATATCCATCATCAACAAGTTGAGAGATACTTTTCAAATTGTTTTTTAATCCTTGAATATAAAGTACTTTGTTGATTGAGACTGTTTTTTGATCTCCAACAGTTCGAATGCCAATGATTTTTTCATTTTGCATTGTCAACAATGTGAAAAGTTCTCCTTCCTTTTAAGTGAGTGAAGAAAAATTCAATGAGTTTCCACTCATATGTCTTGAGCAGCCATTGTCCATGTACATATATATTTTTTCTTCTTTAATGGCCTGCTACCTACAAAGACATTCAAACAGATTGATTTGGTACCCATATTTTGTCGGGTCCAAGGGTGTTATCTAGCAATGATCTGGGTATCTAGATTTGCTTTGTTATATTAAAATTACCTGAATCATATAAGTCTTTTTAAACATATTCTTTTTTAATACCACATATTTGAGGTTGTCTTAAGAAACAGTTTTTAGCTATATCCCCCTTTTTCCCACAAAAGTTACAATTATCCTTTTTAGAGCTAGGAACAAAATAATTTTTATATAGCTTTCTTTTTTCTCCTTTACTGCCAATTCCAAATCACTCATTTTTAATGACATTTTTTCAAAGAATTCCATTTAATGAATTCTCTCATTTTGTAAAAACTAATGCATCCTGTTTGTAAGATTCTACTTCATCCTGCAGTGTTATTATTCTTGATTGAAAATTAATATACCTTATGTTAATACAATTGTATTTATCAGTTAATTCCTTGTATTGTTTCAGCATTGTATTTATTTCATCGAAAATGGCTTTATGTTTATATTTAGTGACTTATGTTTCTTAAATAGTGAATCATATCTTTCTTCAAGAATGTTGCAGTAGGCTGCAAGTTTTTCCTTTTTGTAGCTTGATTCAGAATTTGATTCAGAGGAGTAATATGAGTTTACCTAATAAATTTCAACCATAAAGCACATGTTTTCATTTAGATTAACTTCTTCTTTCTCTGATCTTGATTCAGAAGAGCTGCTGGAGTCTTCAGTTACACTCCAAGTGGATTTCATAGCTTTCTTGTCTTCCTGCTCAAAGTCATCTCTTTTGAAGAATTTCTTCTTCTTTGGATCTTTCAATTATGGGAAATCTGGTCTAATATGCCCCATATTTTTATATTCATAACATCTTACATCCTTATTATCTCCCTTAAAGGATTTTGTAAAGACTCTTTTCTTGGTGTAGAACTTTATAAATATACTGGCTAGCTGAGCCAGTTCTTCATCTGAGATTGATGAGTCAGAGCATTCTGATTTAGCTTTGACTTCTCTATTGTTCATCTTTCCATTCTTTTGTTGTGAAGTTACCTTCAAAGTAGTGTCTTCTATTTTGATAAGAACATAATGTTCATTAGCTTCATCTTTCATTTCGGCTTCATACATCATCAATGTACCAATCAGATCTCTCATGGTTAGATCTTTGACATGAGTTGATTGTCTGATTGTAGCAGAGATACCATTCCATCGAGTAGGAAGTACCCTCAGTACGTTCAAAGCTTGATCAGCCTACTTGGTAGGTTCTGCTAGAGCTCTTATGTTATTGAAAATTTCTGTCAATATCTCATTCATTTGGGTAATTCTTTCACCTTCAACCATTCTGAAAGTATCAAATTTCAATTTGGTAGTTGCATATCTCATTTGTCTCACATTTTCTGTTCCTTCATATTCCACAGCTATTGTTTTCCACATCTCATATGCTGTCAGGAACTAATATACTCTGTTAAATTCATCTGGTCCTAGACTGCAGATAATTGTATTCATAGCCTTCGAGTTTATATCGTACTCTGCCTCTATAGTAGCACTCCATTTCTCAGGATTTTCAATGATTTCATAAAGAGTCGGAATCTTTGAATAGACTCTATATCCGATGTTTTTCAGATATATTATCATACGTGATTTCCTATAACCATAGTTGTCTCCATTAAAATATGGTGCTCTAACCATTGACATCCCTTCTCTTGTATCAGTCATGATTCTTTGTTGTATAATCCTTAATTGCTTCTCGCTTTCTAAGGATCTATCAGAAGCTCCACCTCTGATACCAATTGTTGGATCTGAATCAAAAAATTATAGAAATGAGCGGGGTGAAATATAACTTTTGAAATTTTTTGATAACTATTTGATTGAACGAGTTCTGTCCTTTATACTTTATCAGATTTGATCGTGCAGTGGAAAAAGTAAAAACAAGAACACAAAGATGTCTAGTGGTTTAGGGAACAGATGGCCCCTGGTCCACTACACCAATGCTCAACTCCACGAGATTGGTGATTTTCACTATCTGGTGCTCTTTTCAATATTCCAGTTCACAACTGAGTATAGGCAGTTGATACCATTACAATCCATGGAAAAACAAAGCCTTCTAGTTCAAACACGAACCTACAAATCTTAGAACGAGAACCTGGTTACTCAAGAATAAAAAGAATTTCAGTAAGAAATATTCTTGTTGATCTTCACAATTGCAATAGAATGCAATTTACAGTAGATGGATCGAAGTCTCTAGAAACATTGATTTTCAAGACGAAGCAGTTCTGAGTCAATCCAGTCTCAATAGATATAGAGATATAGTTCACAAATTCAGCAGCATTAGATCCACAGTAGATATTCGATGCATAAAAAGTGAATCTTCTATTGAGTTTCTTCTTCTTAAACAAACAGAGCTTTGACGCTCCTTTTTTAAATAACAGATCAATCATGAATTTATGCGGTCTCTGTTTTCCACATTTTTCAATAATAGATTGATCCCCATACAAACACGTACCTGGTGTTTCAGAGAGAACATATATATTAAAGCTGAGCATATCTCCTACACATTTAGATCCCTAAAATTTGACTTCTAATTCGTGATATTTAAAAATTTGAATTTACAGAGATGTCGTAACTTCCCTTAAGAGTCGGCATAAAAAGTTCCTTTTAATTATATCTTAAATTCATTAATAAAACGGCTTTTAATCTGTCAAATTCGTACTTTAAAAATGACTTTTAATCCGGCTTGAAATCCACCCAATAATCAGCTTACTGATCGCTGTACAAAAATATCATCTGTCAAAAATTATGATGCCAAACGTATGGTTGATGACATGGCCTCCAAACGTAGGTTGGAGACATAATCTTCAAATGTAAGGTTGACAAAGTAAGATTGAACATAAACCTAGCATTTATTATCCATACTTTTTCTTCAACTCTCAAACGTACAGTAAAAGATCCAAACTTTTACTTGATCCATACTTTTCCAAGAACGTATGGTTGTTTACAAAAGTAAGGTTGATGAACCATACTTTTGAGAAATAAACCTAACATTCAGAATTTATGTATGGTTCTCCTTCCATACTTTACTGATAACCAAAACGTAAGGTTCCTTCCTAACGTAAGGTTATTCTTCTATACTTTTCTGAAAACAAAACGTATGGTTCCTTCCTCACGTAAGGTTCCTCTTCCGTAATTTGCTGAAAACGTATGGTTGTTTAACCATACTTTTCTCTTATCTCAAAAAGTATACAATCTTTTCATCCTTATGCTACGTTTATTCATGTAGGGTATGAACAGTGATTCTAGAACTTTCTAAAGTAGATTCCACGTTATATTTATCCACGTAAGGTATGAACATTGATTCTAGAATTCACTAAAGCCGATTCTGAATATGTAATAAACTCTCATTATATCAAGAGTAAAATAAATTAATAAATTCCTACAAAATATTAAATAAAATCATTAGAAAATAACTAAGGGTATTTGTGAGCATCAAAATTATCAAAAAGAGACAGAGTATTATTTTCAATAATCACCCCCTTTAAATAACATTAATATGTATTATTAAAGACAATACATTGCTCAAGAGTATATATAGTAGAGGAGATGTGTGTTTTATGATTAATTTAATCATTAGTTTATCATTTTGTCTCAAGAAAATAAATAGTGTTTATTATTTTGACTAAATAATATATTTAGTTCATGTGAGTTCAAACTAACGGTGATTACCATAACCATAGGTCAATAATGACTCAAAATTTCATGTATTTCTCATTTATTTTAAATTATATAATTTCTGAACAATATCAAAAATATATCCTTACCATTTTTCAATGTGTAAAATTCAAAAATGATCTCTATTTTATGAAGATAATTTTCTAAATAATTGGAAACTAATTTTTTTTATTTAAAATCATTATTAACTAGAAAAATATAGATTTTAACATCATAATTGATTTTATAATTGTTTTAAAAATTAACTAAGGTCAGAAAAAATGATCTTAAAATCATAATACAAAAAATATTAATTTTTAAGCCTTTTTATTAAGATAAATATTTGGATAAATTATTAAATTAATCACAGAATTGTAGTTAAATATTTATATGTAACAAAAACACCAATATTTAATTAATAAATTTTAAAATATTAATTTTCATATACTATTTTATAATTATATAAAAATTTAATTTATATGATGCCTAAATTTTATTTATACATTCATGAGTGTTGTGACTATTAATTTTATTGGTAAACTATTCATAAAGATCATATTACTATTCATATTGTCAATATAATATTTCATCAATATAGATTATTTAACTTATTGAAATAAATATTATTTAACATATAAATCACATATAAATATTAAATTACTTTTATAAATGTAATTTTATGTGTTTTAAACTATATGGAATGAACATAAGATAGGAATATTCATTGATATAATTTAGGGTACTTACAGTCTTCCCCATTATAAAAATTCACCCTCAAAATTTAGTTTTTCATATTAAGGTGAATAATTATTAGATTACTTAACTTATTTCCATACATTTACTAGAAAATAAAAATAAAAATTGTGAGTTTGGATTTTTATCTAATATGTATTTAAAAAAAGAAGCATTGAATAGAAATGGATAAAGAAAAAAATTAATTGTATATCCTAACTTTTGATTCCACAAGTTTCAATATAGGTTATCTATGGCGATAAATTGACCCATATGGTTCATCATAAAGTGGTATAGTTATAATCTCCAAATATACATATACATTACACAGATACCAATAATAGTATCCCTATAATGTTTCACGTATTATTATATAATTAAGCAACAATTGCATGCTGACGATCGTAAATTGTAGTATAATTATAAGGTTAGGAAAATAACTAAACATCATTAAGAAAAATATAAAAACATATTTCATTAATCTCCATAATGATCTCTTAACCATTAGAGAACTGATACATCTATATAGGATAAATTAGGGAATACATGAACCATGGGATGTCCTATAGAGCCTTGTAAGGGTGTATGAATAGGAATAAAACATAGAACATGGGTTAAAAGTAATAACTTGATGAAACAAAAGTCATGAAACATGAATAATCCTAGATAATAATAACATGTATAAAATTTTAACAAATAATCATGTAATCATTGGAATGTATAAACAATATATAACATGTCATAAACATGAGTCATGTTTAACTACAAATACTCTATAACATGGTGGACAAATTCCCATAAAGGATTAATGTTCACTCCCTATCCTAGAATTACATATAATGATTATATACAATACCCAATGAATTTGAGTGCTATCTGAGCACACAAATCATAAATTAGTTGTTCATATTTGTGCCATATGAATAATCAATCATAATGGTTACCCATGGAACGAAATGGAAATCATAATCATGTCAGAAGTCATAAAAATGTGCATATCATAAATGACTCAATGAGATAATGTAATAAACAAATTTTGGACATTACTAAGGGAATTTAAGCATGGATAATGATTACTTAGGTCCAATTAAAGTGGAGACATGTTGAATCTATGTTTATGAAACAATAAATGAAACATTTTAGTGTGGTTTACGGAAAATATAAAAGAGAGTTTAAAGGGGGAAATGCGTGTTTTTTTAATAAATATAGAAATGGAAAAATATATATCTCTCCTGATAAAATTGTAGAATTTATATAAATAAATATGGGTGATAAAATATTATAGTGTACACGTGGAATTCAGTATGAAATCAAGATAATCCCTTGAATCAGGCTTGCTTATCAGGGAGAATTGAAAAAGGGAACTTTCTAAAACACATTTTACCCCGTAAAAGATGGATGATTTATCTGTATATATGGTTATGGTACATATAAATATAATTTATATGATGTATAAAAAAAATTAGTATTAATTTGGTGTAAATATTTATAAAGAGTAACCCGATAGAAAATGGAGGTTCCGGTAGAATCTCATACTTTATATTAAAAATGGTTCTGTGCTTGATCATAATGTCATTAATACTAAAATTTGATTCATTAATTAATATGTAAATAAAATTCAATACATTTAATTTATTTATTATAAATTTTTATGTTATTTTGATAAATTTCTTATGAGTTATAGTGTTCAATATCATCATATGGGAGTGCTAGTTTTCTTGGTTTTTTTTGATTGGTTCCCTTTTACAAGGTTTTGGATGTTCATGAAAAATTAATATAGAAAACTAGAATTTATGTTTTAACTTATTAATTAACATCAAAAAGATAAAATTATCATTAAATTCATTTGGTTACATTGGGTGCGGATGAATTATTATATCTAATGTTAGTGAGAATCATTTTCATTATTTTGGGTGGTTTTTGATCACAACGAACTTGTTTACTTTTATTGTTTAACATAATGTGTACATTGTGATTTATTAACATTAAATAATATGTAATAATTATAAAATAATTTTATTTAAATATAATAATTTTTTATTTATATTTTTTTAATGCGTTAATGGAAAATTATTATTGGCCATCCTTTAAAGTGATAAATTAAGACCTCATTAAGGACATTTTATTTTTCAGAATATATGTTTGAGGGTAGGGGTTTAATGATTCACTATTCCATTATAAATGTAAAAAATAAAATAAATTATATTTCATTTAGTTAACATTCAATTTGGATGTGGGGTGTTTAGGAGTGAATAAAAGAATATTCTGAATAGAAATTAAAATAAAAAGAATGTTGAATATTCCTTTTAAATTTCACCTCTTTGAAAAACACTATAGGGAGATTGTTTTTAACTTTATAGGAGACCAGGAGCTCCTAGAATCTTTGTATAGTCTTGGTAATATTATTGTGATGAATTTTAAAATATCTCAAAGCTTTTATGGTGTGATGAGAAGACATGGGGAGGGGTGGTATTTACAGTAGAGGATAGGGGTGTTTTCTCAATATTGTAATCATTAGTTTCATATTATGGATCAAGATAAGAATTAGTGTTGATTAACTTGAATAAATATTTTAAATAGTGTAATTGAGTTATATTCAATGTTCATAACCATATAATTACATGAAAAGATGATTATACATTCATTTATTTATCTTTTATCATAAATTATCATATTTTACTATTCACCAAAAATTGTGTATGTTAGAAAAATCTCAAATACACACCCCAAATAGTTTTCTACATGTAGAATTAAAAAATTAACTCCATTATCTTAAAATAATTTCATAAATATGAAAAAATTATTTTCTTATTAAAATCATCATTTATTCAAAATGTACAGATTTTAAAATTATAACTGGTTTTATAAAACAACAAAACATTGACTACAATATCTAAAAATTATCACAAAATAATTAGATAATAAAATATTAATTTATAAATATATTTTATGTAAATAAATTTAATTTAAATTATTAAATTAATAATAAAATTGTAATTTAGTTAAAAAAGGTGATGATAACAATTATATTTACAAACATCTAAAAAAAGAAGAACAAAAATTAGTGGGTTTGAATTATTTTCTATTAAGAAGGTATAATATAAAAATTGAACACAAATGGATAAACTTGTAAATGAAATGTATATCCTAACTTATCATTAACTAATATTAAATATTTTTAATCCATTAATATAGACATACCGCTAGGTTTTGGACTAATATTATATATTACAAATATTCAAAAATGACTAGCCCGTTCTCTAATACCATCTATAGAGGAACTAACATTTTTCACTTATTATTTCATAAATAACCCACAAGACAATATGAGGATCATAAATTCTAGTGTCTTTAGAATATTAGGTGCGCAATTTAACATAATGAATCCTATAATATAAACATCTTTTATTAATTCTTCATAATGTGATCCTAACATCCATTTAGTTCATACATCTTCATAGTATAGATTAGGGAATACAATAATAAAGGGATGAGCTAATGATCCTTCTAAAAGAGTAGGTATAAAAACAAGATGTTGCACATGGGTTAGAATGCATAATGTGATAGAATAAAAGAAATGGCATGTAAGTCAACAAAGAGAAGAATAAGGTGTATAATATGGGAACATATAAATATTGTGTTAATAGAATTTGGATACAACATATAACATTACATAAACATAAGTCTTGGATAACTTCCAAGAATATTTTACAATGTGGTTAATGTCCCAAAAAGGATTATGGTACACTCCTTTTCAAAAAATGACATCTCATGAGACATAAAATTACCTAAATCATTAGATCACTATCTAAGATATCCCATCATCACAAGACCGGGAAAATTTTTCCACCTGAAGAATCAAGCATAAGCGTTACCGAAGTAAATAAATGGGTACCATAATCAAGTCACAAGGGAAAAAACCATATAATAAATGTTTCCATGAAATAATGGATCCAAGAAAATACATAGACATTAATAAGGGAATACAAGAATGGATAATGATAATTAATGTCTAGTTGAAGTGGAATCATTTAAAAGTTGTTTTTTAGAAACATTATCAATGAAACGATTTAGTGCAGTGTAAGGAGAACATTATATAGTATTTAAATTAGAAAATGAATATTTGTTTTAATAAAACC
This sequence comes from Viscum album, assembly GCA_963277665.1. Taxonomy (NCBI): domain Eukaryota; kingdom Viridiplantae; phylum Streptophyta; class Magnoliopsida; order Santalales; family Viscaceae; genus Viscum; species Viscum album. Next base: position 695,164,198 of record OY728135.1, read on the forward strand.
ATAAATCATGAAATATAGTGTTCATGATTAAATATGATAATTTTTAAAAAATTGGGTTTCTTAATACAAATTTTGGTATGAATTTGGAATTGGGTATGAAATCAAAAAGATAACTAGATTTAGGCTTCCTTATCGAGAAGAATTTAAAATTGATCCTTTCAAAAACACATATAACCCCATTAATGATTAAAGGTCTCATATGGATACATGATTATTGGAAAGATACACATAATTTGGAATATTTGTATAAAAATAAATAATCATTTCATTTTTTGTAAAGGGAGAGAAAGTGTAACCGGATGGAAAAATGAGGTTCGAGTAGAATATGTTTCCCTATGTCTATAATGTTACTACACTTGATTAAATTTCATGAATAAAAAAATTAGATTCATTAATTAAAAATAAAATGAAATTTTTTACAAGTAATTTATTTAGTACAATTTTATTAGGTTTATTTATGGCCTTTTTGATGAATTATATTATTCAATTTCATCATTTGGGAGTCCTCCTTTTCGTAGATTTAATGATCAGTTCACTTCTATGAGAATGTGAAAGGTCGTGTAAAATAAAAATATATATCTAGAAATTAATTTATAAGTCAATAATTTTAATCCATAAGTTTAAATGAACATATAATTCATTGGGTTATTTAAGGTTATGTTGAATCATTAGATATGATGTTAGTGACAATAGTTTGGCATTATTTTCTGCAGTTTTCACTCAAAACAAACTTGTTTTTTTATTATTTTTCATCATGTGTATATAATTATTACTGAAATATTAAGAAGTTTATTATATATATATTTTATTTTTTTTATAATGATAATAACAGTTTTATTACCATCCATGAAGGAGTTAATGAAAAATGAAAATTCTTCTTCCTTGAAGATCATAAATTAACACCTCACGAAAGACGTTTTCACCTCTAGAATAAAATGTAGTTGACAGGGTTTTAATGATTTATTATTAAATTTTCATAATAAAATTCCATTTTATGTGAGGTACTAGATTTATTATAGAATTTGGATGTGGGGAGGTGAGAATAGAATAGTAAAAGAACATGAAAAAAAATTAAAATAAAATGTAAAAGGAATTTACCTCTTGAATTTCTCCACCATGAAAACCACTATAGAGAAATGGTTTTAGACTTATGTTCAGAAAAAGAGCTATATGAAATGGGGTAGGGGCTTGGGATGATCATTTCTAAAAATATTTTAAAGCATAAAATAATTGATGTTGTGAGTATATGAGGGGGTGATGGGTGCTATTTATAGTTGAGTAGAGGAGAGGTTTCTTATTATTTTAGCAATTACATTAATTATGTTGCTAAAAAAGAAATTGTATTTATTATTTTGAATAATTTTATTAAATAATTCATGTTATTTCTAACTAATGGTTCTTATATCATGATTACATCACAAATTCCGACAAAATCCATTTAATTAGCATTTATCATAAATTATTGTATTTCACTATTCACAATAAATTGTTATATTTTAAAAAAATATGAAAAACTCACCCAATCCATAATTTTATTTGTAAAATTATAAAAATTAAATCCATTTATAAAAATAAGTTTATAATGTTTAGAAAAATAAATTTTAATAAATATCATTATTTACTCGATTAATAGATATATTCAAACTGTAACTCATTTAATAACACTTTTAAAAATTAAATAAGGTGTCATAAAATCATCGTAAAATATAAGAACAAAATATTAATTTTTTAAGATAAGTTTTGAAAATTAATTTTCTTTTATATTATTAAATTAATCAAGAAAATTTAATTGCTTATTACATACTTATATAAATACCAATAACTAATTAAAAATATTAAAAATAATTATTTATTTATACTATGATATATTTATATCAACATTTCATTTATACGATTCCATGATTTTATCTATACATTAATGGGTGAGGTAACTAATCATTTGGTCAATTTACTATTCAAAAGATTTATATTACTATTCCAAAACTTATGTTACTATTTTATCTGTATAGGATCCTCGAATTCTAGAAATAATTCAGTTTTCATTAAATATTAATCAATAATGTTTTATTGATTTATATATGTGATTTTATATGTTTTATACTATATTGAATAATTATAATAATGTAATTTCCATTTATAGAAATTGGGTTCATTATAGCCTTCACCCCTTATGAAAGTTATCCTTCAAAATTTTCATTTTCAAACTATGATGAAAAAACATAAGGGTACCTCTAAAATTTATACACATTAACTGGAAATCTAATATAATTTAGTTTTATTGAATATGTATCTAATAATAATGTATAAAAAGAAACATTGAAAATAAAAGGATAAACATTAAAATAAAAGGAATATTATAACTTTTGATTCATTAGGATTCAATCATTGTTATCAATGGTGATAGAATTACCCCTTTGATTATTAATAAATTTATTTATTCTTAATATCCAAAAACAACTATAACTTTTTGTGATAACAAATATGGAGGCCCTATCATTTTTTAACGTATAATTACATAATTAACCAACAATAACAAGCCAAGGATCACAATGTATAATGTATATAGATGTTTAGGTGCATAATCAAACATCATGAGACACAAAATAAAATATAAAAATTTATTTAACCTCAATATTGATCTCATAATGTCTATTGAGATCATACATTTTCATAGGATAACCTGGGAAATACATGAACTAAATGATGAGCTAAAGATCCCCGTATGCGAGTAATCAGAGGAAAAAACGGGCCCATGGTATTTAAGGCATAACATGATGGAAAAAATGGAATGGAACATGAAAAAACACATGTAATAAAATCATGTATATCATATGAACATATAATAAAGGAATCATTGAAATATCACAATAACATATAACATGACATAATCATTACATAAGGTAAACTTCAACGACTATATAACATGGTAGGAAAACTCCCATAAACTAATCAGGTTCACTCCATGTCCTAACATGAAATATATGGTGACTAGAAATTATGCAATACATTGGATTTAAATTTTGTTTCACCCATCATTACATGCTCATCTGTATGTGTGCCTCATGGAGAATCAAGCATAAGGGTTAGCCATGGAAATAATTTCATATCATAATCATGTCTCAAGGAATAAAAAATGAGCATATAATAAATGGTTCCATGAGATAATGGATTCAAATATTATGTAGAAATTCATAATGATGATAGGGATGGATAATGATAATTTATTTCCAATTTGAGAGGAAATATACAAAAAGGTGGTTTAAGATACATTAGAAATGAAAAAGTTTAGTGCGGTTTATGCAAGCAATTAAGGAGAATTTATGGTGGAAAAGGAATATTTGTCTTCATAAAACCATATATGTACCAAGATAGTATTAAATAATAAAATGGGTTATATTTGAAAAAAAAATCTTTCTTAAAATAGATTATGGTGTGCAATTTGAATCAGATAAGAAATCTAGAAGTTCCCTTGAATCCGGCTTTCTTTTCGAGAATATGTGAAAAGGGAACCATTATAAAAATTTTATTAATCAATAAAATTGGTATTATATGATCTGTATACATGATTTTTTAACATAATTAATAAATTATTAAAATTTTAAAAAATGAAATAATATTTACATTGTGTTATTTAGAGATAATGTGTAACCTAGATGAAAAAAAGAGGTTCTGTTCAATTTCCTTACATTTTTCTTGAATTGGTTCTACAAATGATCATAATTTCCAGAATAAAAAAATTATATTTATTAATTAATAATCCAATAAAACATTATATATAAAAATTATTTATTATTATTTTATTTTGTTCATTTATCACTTTTTGATTATTTATTGTGTTCAATTTCACCATTTGAGACTACTTATTTTTTTTCATCATATGTTTGCTTGTATACGAGTATTAATGTTCATGTAAGACAGAAATGGAACTCCATAACTGATGTTATAATTTATAAATGATCATAAATAAATTTAAATAATAATATTATACATTTTTTTATTTTTTGTTGGTAATAATCATTAGATAAGATGTCAGTGACAATCAGTGGGATTATTTCTTCCAGTTCTCACTCACAACAAGCATGTTTTGTTTTATTATTTTAAATTATGTCTATATACTTATTAATGAAAATTAAATAGGTTGTAATAAATATATTAAAATTTTATTAACCATAATAAATGTTGTTTGAGGATTTTTGAAGGTGTTAATTAAAAATCAAGATTTTTTATCCAATAGAGGCAATAAATAAACCCCTCACGAATAAAATTTTAATTTATATAATAAATGTAATATGATAGCGGTTTAATGATATATTTTTCCTTTCGAATAATAATATTCTATTAGAATTGATGTATAGGATTTATCATACCATTTGGATGAGAGGAGGTGAGGATATAATAAGGAACGAAAATGAAAAACAATTAAAAAAATGAACAATAAATTTGCCTCTAAACTTTTTCTTCTTTGAAAACCTCACTAGGGAATGGGTTTTGGTATTTTTATGATACTATGAGTTCATGAATTTATTGGAAAGGATTAATTATATTATTTAGAGTAATTTAGAAAAAGGTGAATGATTTGAAGGTGTGAGTAGAAGAGGTTGTGGGGTTGTATTTTTAATGTGGGGGAGGGGTATTTTCTCATCATTTAAATCATTAATTTGTAATTTTGTCCTAGTAAAATAAATATTGTTGATTCTTGTGACTTGATATAGTAACTCAAGAACATTAGTGATAACTAATGGTTCATAAATCATCCATACATAAAAATTGACTAAAACATTCATGTATTTGGATTTATCGTAAATTATCATATTTTACTGTTCACAAATAATTCATGTATTTTAGAAAAATAAAAAATAAATACCTTAATCAATTTTTTAAGTGAAGAATTAAAAATTAAACTCCATTGTATTAAAATGAATTCTTAAATATGAGAAGATTAATTTGAAATTAAAATAATCATTTACATAAAAATATATAGACTTTGGAATTGTAATAGATGTTATAACACATTGAAATATTACCTAATGTCTCATAAAATTATCAGAAAATCGTAATACAACAAAATATTAATTTATGAATACATTTATTGAAAATAATTTTTCTTTTAAATGATTAGTGTGATCATAATATTATATTTATGTATTTTTTACTTACAAAAAAACTAACATTAAATTATTAATTTTTAAAATGTTTATTTGTATATACAATGATATAATTATATCATCAATTAATTTATAAGATTCATTAATTTTAATTAAAATTTAATGGGTGATTTTACGAATCATTTGGAAAGATTTCTATTGACGGGGTTTATATTACTATTATTTTATCATGTAATTATTTTATCGGTATAGGTTCTTTAACTTCTATAAATAATTATTATTTCTTCATTTATAATGATTTTTTTGTTTTAAAAACATTATATTATGTGTTTTATATTGTATGTAATTATTATAATAAGGGAATTTCCATTGATATAATTCAAGGTCATTACAGTTTTCCCTCCTTATAAAATTTCTTCCTCCAAATTTCTTTTATCATACTATGGAAAAAAATGTGAGGGTAAAAATCCTATTTCCATACATGAACAAGAAAATAAAAATAAAGGTAGTGGTCATGAATACTTATTTAACAAGAACACAAAAATAATTCGTTGGATACAAAAGTACATGCTTTTAAATGAAAATTATATACTAAATTTTGAATCCAGTAATTTAATCTTTTTTATCTATGTTAATTGAATTACCCCTAGGGTTCTCACTAATGTTGAAAAGTCCTTATCTTAAAAAGTAACTATACATTTCTCGGATACCTACTATATTGGCCCAATTATTTTTCAAATTTTATTACATAATTAACCAAAAATTACAAGCCTATGATTGTAAAGTCTGGTGTCTATAAAATAGCATATACAAGATTTAACATCATGAAACCCAAAATAAAAACATTATTTATTTAATATCTACAATGAACTCTTAAAATTAATTGATATCATAAATGTTTGTTGAATAACATGGGGAATACATGAAAAACAGATGATATAGACATCCTAGTAAGTGAGTAAGAATAGGAATAGAATATACTAATTGGGTTAAAATGAATAACATGATGACATAAAAGAAATTCACCATGAATAAACATACGAAATAATAACATGTATAACATGGGAACATATTATCATGATAATAGATGTGTGTGCAAACAACACAGAAATCATATAAACTTGAGTCAACGATGACCTCCAATACTATATAACATGGTGGAAAATGTACCATTAAGTAATCAGGTTCTCCCCTTTGCTAGCATGACATATCATGATACAAAACATTATCCAATGCATTGGGGAACAATCTGGGTACACCCATCATAACATACTCTTGAATTTGGGTTTCATCTAAAGAATCATGAATAAGGGTTACCCATCGAAGGAAATGGGGTATCATAATCAACTAACAAGGAATAAAAAATTATAATTTCATAAATATATCAATGAAAAAATAGATTCAAAACATACAGGGACGTTCATACTGGAAAATAGGTGTGGATAATTATAATTTGTTTCCAATTTAAGAGTAAATGTTAGTATTATTGTTTAAGAAACTTCCGAAATGAATCAACTTTTTGAGGTTTAAGCAAAATAATAAAGAGAATATAAAGTAGAGAAAGAATATTTGTTTTCATAAAACTATAAATGAACCATGATGTTTTTAATGTTAACATTTTAGATTTTATAAAAATAATGGTGTCTTAATAAATATAATGGTATGCACCTTCATGTAGTTAAAAAATAGGAGAGTTCCCCAGAATTAGGCTTCCTTGTGGGGATGAATTGAAAAGGGAACCTTTATAACACACATATGAAAACATAAAATTGGGATGATCAGATATTTATACATGTTTTTGGAATGTATTCATATAATTTTCAATATCTATATAAATATAAATAATCGCGACATTGTATAAAAGTGAGAGAAAGAGTAGCCTGATTGAAAAATGGTGGTTCAGTTATAATCTCAAACCTTTTGTTTGAAATGGTTCTAAATGTGACATTAGGGTCATCAATAAAAAACCTCAGACTCATGAATTAATAATTATATAATATTTTTCACATTTTATTGATTTATTAATGTTTTATTAAGTTCATTTATTTAATTTTTTATGAGTGATATTGTTCCATTTCAACATTCATGAGTCCTTGTTTTAAAAGTATTCATGATCGGTTCTAATGTATAAGAGATTGGAAGTTATGGTAAAATAAAAATAGAATTTAACAATTAAAGATACAAGTAATTATTGATCATATATTATTTGAAATTATCATATAAATCATTTGGTTACATTAGGAGGGATTGAATTGTAATATCTTATGATAGTGATAATCGGTGGGATTATTTTTTATGTTTTTTTATCACAACGAACATGTTTTGTTTTATTATTTTTAATAATAATTATTTAATTTTAAAAAAACATTAAATATAATGTAATAAATATATTAGAAATATTTTTACCAAAATAATGGTTCTATTAACTATCCATGAGGGTGTTAATGGAAAATAAAAAAATTTGTCCTTGAATGCGATAAATTAACACCTTACAAACATCATTTTCATAGTTTGAATAAAAGGAAGAGGATAGATTTTTAATTATGGATTGTTCTAATATAACAATACAATTTATGTATATGTGTCATATTGTATTTGTACAACCATTTGGATGAGAGGATCTATGAAGTTAATAACAAAATGGATTATAAATAATTTAAAAGAAATGAAAGAGGAATTTAACATCTTAAATTTACCCTCATTGAAATCCTCTTTAGGGAAAATTTTTTGTTCTTATCATGAGACCAAGAGATCATGAACATGTGGTAGGGGAATGGGAAGATTAATGGGTAAAATATTTACATTTTTGAAATCTGGGAAGGTGTGAGATGAATAGGTGGAGAGGGGTTGTATTTATAATAGATAAGAGTTTTGTTTCCTTATTATGTTTATCATTAGTTTATTATTTTGGATCAAGAGATGAAATATCATTTCTTCTTGCGAATATGTGTAATAACTAGTGAGTATGTGTTCTAACTAATGGGTCTTAACTCATCCTTGCATTATCAATGTCTCAAAAAATCATATATTTTGAATTTATCATAAATTATCATATTTTTATATTAAAAAAATAATGTATTTTAGAAAAATAAAAAAAACCACCCTAAACATTTCTGCACATGTAGAATAAAACATTAACAAAATTTTATGAGCATATTTTTCTAAATATGCTAATATTTGGTATTAATTTATATAAAAAATTATAAGAAAAATTCATATTTTAAAATTATAATTGATTGTATAACATGTAGATAAATTAACTATGGTATCATAAAATTAATTAAAATTCATAAGACAAAAAAATTATTTAGGAATAAATTTTAAGAAAGTAAATTTAATTTTAAATATTTAAAATATTCATAAAATTTTAATTAAATATTTCTGACTTACAAAAATATCAACACATTGTTAATTTTTTAAAATATTTATTTACATATTCTATGATATAGTTCTATCTAAATTTAATTTTTAATATGCCTAAATTTTATTTATATATTCATGGGTGATGTTACAATTTATTTTGATGGTTTACTATTCATAAAGGTTGTGTTACTATTCCTAATGTCGAGTTACTATTTAATTGGTACTGGTTTTGGGAATTAATGAAATATATCTTATTTCCTTCATTCTACTTTTAAATTTTTTATTTTTCTTCTCAATTTTATTTTATGGGGATTATATTATATGTCATGATTATAAGAATGGAATTTCAATTGATAGAATTCAGGGTTGTTACAACCCTCCCCCCTTAAGAACTTTTTCCATCAAAATTTTCATTTTCATACTAAAAATATGAATGGTTATGGCACCTCTCAAATTTCTAGATATTATCTAATAAATAAAAAATTAGTGGTATTTAATACTAATATAATATGAATGTAAAAAAATAAGGACTAAAAATAAATGGATAGACTTTTAAGCGAAATTCATATCCTATCTTTTCATTCTGAATGTTTCAATACCGGATATCCATGGTGATAAAATTACACTAGGGTTGTTAATAATGTGATATAGACCAAATCTTGAAAGATAACTATACCTTGATCTAATACCAACTATAGAAGCCCTATCCTTTTTCACATATTATTACATAATTATCAATCAATTACAAACCAAGGATATTAAATTATAGTGTCTATGGATGATTAGGTACATAATTAAAAATCACTAAACAAAAAATAAAAATATAATTTATTTAATCTTTATAATTAGCTCCTATAATTCATTGATCTCATACATCTGAAAAAGATAAACTGGGAAATTAATGAACAAGGGGGTGATGTATAGAGCCGAGTAAGGTAGTAACCGTTGAAATAATACTTAGCACATGGGTTAGAAGTAATAAAATGTTGGTATAAGAGGCATGGATCCTAAATATAAACAATTAATAATAACATGTATAACACGAGAATAGATAATCATGGCACCATTTTAATGTGACAAGAATATAAAATATGACCTTAAAATGAGTCAAGGATTACTCCGAATATTATATAACTTTGTGAACAAAGTCCCATAAAGGAATTAGGTTCAACCGAAGTCCCAACATGACGTATCATTAGATTAATCATAATTAAATTAATTTGATCACTATCTAGGTCAAACCATCGTAACATTATAATGAATATGACTGTGTTATTATGAATCAAACATAAAGGATACCCATGAAATGAAATGGGGATAATAATCATGTCGTAAGGAATAAGAAATTCATTTCTAATAAATGTTTCTAGTAAAAAATTGATTCAAACTGTAAACTGAAATTAATAAGAGAAATTAAACATGGATTATGATAGGTGATTACCCAAATTGAAAACTTGTAAAAGAAGATTTTAGAAATCATTAAAAATAAAACATTTTAATGTTGTTTAAGGAAAATATTCAAAAATATTTAATGAGGGAAAGGAAATATTTTTTTATAAATAAAATTACCCAGATTTTTTTCATGATAAAATTAGTGATTTCGAAAAATAATGGTGAATCAAAATATATTATCTAGTGTACAAGTAAGCGGGTTATAAATCGAGATGTTCCATTGAATCAGACTTCCGTAACGGGAAAAATATAAAATGTAACATTTCTAAAACACATATTACCACATGAAAGTGGGATGATATAATATTGATTAATGATTTTTGAGAATATTAAATGATTTTAGGAGAATTATATTAAAACAAATAAGCACTGAAGTTTGTTAAATAGAGAAAAAGATTAACCTGAAGGAAAAAAATAGAGGTTCTTTAGAATCCCTTACCTTATGTATGAAATGGTTCTTCACATGATCATATTATCCTGAATAGTCAAATTAGATTCATGAATTAATAATTTTAGAAAATTTCATACAAGAAATTTATTATTTATGGTTTTATTAAAATCATTTATGGCCTTTTTATGATATATAGTGTTCAATTTCATCATTCAGGATTTATCATTTTCATCGTTTTCATGATCAGTTCACTAGAATATGTGTTTGGAAGATCATGTCAAATGGATCTCATAATACATAATTATAATTATAATTTATTAATAACCATCCAAAATTTTAAATGATCATATATTTAATTTTTATTATTTTTGTGAAGATTAATCATTTGATAAGATGTTTGTGATAATCGTTTAGATTATTTTGGGTGAATTTTTGTCATAAAAAATTTGTTTTGTTTTTGTCTTTGGCGTCATATGTATATAATTCTTCTATAAAATTAACTATGATGAATTAAATATTTTATAATTTTTTTAACAATAAGAATTTTTTATTGACATCTATGAATGTGTTAATTAAAAAAATGATGTCTTTAAATGTGTTAAATTCACACCTTATAAATGACATGATCATTTTTACAATAAATGGGAATGAATAAGGGTTTAATGATCATTTTTTGCAATTAAATTACTAATTTTTTTATATGTGAGGTACTATAGTTATCATACTATTTTTTTAGGGTTGGTGAGGAGATAACAAGTAAAAGACTATAAATTAAAATAAAATAAGACAAATGTTAAATATAAAACTTTATTTGCTTCCCCTTGTAATCCTCCAAAGGTTAAAAGTTTTAGACATTTGAAGAGGAATATATTTCATGGAAATGGGGGAGGGGCTTGTAAGTATTATTGGTATGAATTTTTTAATGATAAAATCGTTCAATTTTTGATAATAAGAGGTGATGAGGGTGGAATTCATAGTGGAGGAGATGAGGATTTATTATTATTTTAATCATTAGTTTATTATTTTGGATCAGGAAAATAATTATTGTTGATTTTTGTTACTAAATATAGAAACTAGAGCACATGACCTTGAAATAATGGTCCTAACCTCGTTCTTACATCAACAATGACTACGTTATTCATGTATTTATCATTTATGGTAAATTATCGTATGTTACTATTCAAAAAAAATAAAGTATATAAAAAAATCTCAAAAGCTCATCCAAAAAAATTTTCAATGTGAAATATTTAAAAATGAAATCCATTTTATGAAAATAATTTTCTAAATATAAGAAAAATCATTTTTAATTAAATAAAACAGTTAATAGATAAATATTGATTATAAAATTATAACTGATTTTATAACACTTTTTATAATTAAATAAAGTCTGATGAAATTATCATAAAATCATAATACAAAAAAATATTACTTTTTGAGAACATTTTTTCAGAATAATCTTTATTTAAATTTATTAAATTAATAATAAAATGGTAACTAAATATTTATCACATACAAAAATACCAAACCTTAATTAATATTATTTTTTATAATATATACATATACAATGATATAATAATATAAAACCTTCATTTATAATAGAAATAAATTTTATTTATAAATTCATGGTTGAGTTTAGTAATCATTTGGTCGGTTTAAGCTTCATAAGAGAGATATTAATATTCCTAAGGTCAGTTACCATTTCATCAGTATATGTTCCAGAACATATAGAAATAATTTTAATTTTCTTCAATATTCATTTATAATGTATTCACTATTTTTTCAATGTTATTTTAAGAGGTTTATACTCTATGGAATGATTATAATAAGAGAATTTCAATTGATATAATTCAAGGCCATTATATTCTTCTCCCCTTATTAAATTTCATCCTTATAATTTTATTTTTCATACTAAGGTGAATATAAGTGAGGGAACGTCTCCTATATAGAGGTATTAAATTGAAAATAAAATAAAAATTATTGGTCTTGAATAATATCTAATAAGAATATAAAAAAGAATATTTTAACAAAAAAAGGATAAACATGTAAATGAAAAGTGTATCCAGGATTTTGATTCCCTAAGATTCAATCAATTTTATCCATGATGGTAGAATTATCCCTAGGGGTCATACTAAAGTTTCATAGTCACATTCTATAAATATAATATGTCCTTGATTTTATACCAACTATACATTCCATATCCCTTTTCACATATTATTACCCAATTAACTAGTAATCACAATCTAAGGATTATAATTTATAGTTTATTTAAAAGATTTATCATATAATTAAGTTTGATGAAACCCAAAATAATAACCTATTTTATCGAGCCTCCATAAAGAGATAATAACATCCATTGAGATCACACTTTTTTATAGTATAACATAAAGAATACATGAATAAATGGATGATCCAGAGACCAATATAAGGGAGGTAGCATATGAATAAAACATAGAAAATTGGTTAGAAGGAATAATATTAATGAATAAAAGGAATAGACCATGAATAAAAATAGGGAAAAATATCATGTATAACCTGGGAGAATGTAATTATGGAATTATGGGAATGTGGAAAATAAACATAACATGAGTCAATGATAACTACCAAGACTATATAGAATGGTATATAAAGTACCATAATGGAATCAGTTTTCCTGCCTTTTAAAACATGAGGTCTCAGGAGACAAAAAATTACCCAATTCCTTGGACCACTATCCAGGTGTACCCATCATAACATGATGATGCATATGTGACCTACATAATGAATCAAGCGTATGGGTTACTCATGGAATGAAATGGGTATCATAAACATTTCACAAGGAATAATAAATGATCATTTCATAAAACTTTCAATAAAATAATTGATTACAGTCAACCAGGGACATTAATAATGGAAAATAGTAATGGATTATGATAAATCAAGTCCAATTTCATTACAAACATGTAAAATGTGTGTTTAAGAAACAATAGAAATAAAATTGTAAGTATAGTTTAAGATCAATATTAAATATAATTTAAAGTGGAAATGATATAATTATTTACATAAAAATAAAAATGTTCCATTATATTTTTTTATTATAATGTTTTTATTCAATAAAAATAACAATATCTTAAAACATATAATGGTGTGAACTTGGAAGGGTGTAAAAAACCAGAATGCTCCCTTGAATCTGGATTTCTTATCATGATGTATTGAAAAGGGAACATTCCTTAAACACATATTTCATGACCCATCCCAGTGGGGCCCGCTCCGTGACTACCCAAGCACGCCTCCAATAGGCCAGGGGATGGCGACAAGCACTGAGTCGGCATATTACTAACATGTGATGCATTTCCTATGTACCTGTACACACGAACACATCTCCAAGCCCACAATGCTGAAATTTAAAAACCACTAAAGAACAAAAATGCATGCATACAACTAAACCCAATAAACATAGTATGAAGAAAGGCAGTGTACTAAAAAGAAAACTGGGCCAGAATACATGTAACACCCCGAGATTTTATGAAAAATATTATTTTTAATTTCATTAATGTCGTGTGTTGTACGCTACACCAGAAGGATCATGCACAACAAGTATCATTGACTTTCCTTGCATTACACACAATCACGACTTTCCTCGATAGCGTGTGTAGTACGCAATAACGAGTTTCACTAAACAACGATATGCTATTAAAATATTATTAAAACTAGCTGTTATGAATAGTAATAACCACTTTTTGAAATTTGGTAAATTTTAGTTTTCAAAATGGACTTCATTTTTGGATTCGGAATATCGAAATTAGCTTAGGGTGAAATTTTGGTAATTTTCGGATAACTTTCATATTTTGATGAATAGTGAAAATTACTAAATTTTAATTAAAAACAACTTTTTCAATCGAAATTATTAATAGTGATAAATTATTAATTTGAGTGGTTTTAAAGTATATTTAGAATATATTTTTACAATTTAATACAATGTTGGTCATTGGATGTAATTTCACATTTAAACCAGACATAAACAAGTGTCAATCTTTTGATAGTTATTATCTCTTAAGAACACGCTATATGTTTTGACGACGAGAATTAATTTTAAAATTATGTAATGAAACTGATATGTTTTGAATTTTTTAAAATTGATATCATTTTTGAGTTCATAATATCAAATATAGCTTAGGCCTAATTTTTGGTATTTTTCTGGAAACATTCATTTTTTGATGAATAGTGAAACCACTAAGTGGTAGTTAAAAAAATGAATTTTTCGTAATACTTAATTTTACCGCTTCTGTGAGTGGAATTTCAAAAATTCGAGAGACACGGTTGATGTCAGTAAGTAAAATGTGGTTCAATGAGATGAAAATAATTTTTGGTGAATAGTAACTTTTTACTTATTTTTACCATGGTTAAAAGTAAATAGGGTAATTAAGGGTAAAAATGATATTATTATTACCATAACACATGTCCTAATTCTATTGGATAAGTGTAATTCGACCAAAAATAACCTTAGGAATAAAATATGACCATTTAGGCCCACTTGGATTAGATTAGAATATTTATTATTAATTTATTTAAAGAAGGGTTAAAATAGTTAAAATCAATGTTTAATAAGTATAAACTATAGGGATATACATAAGATAAATTCGACTATAAATATTCATTAGAAAGCTAAAAATATTTCCTACATAATTATATTTTATTTGTAATTTTTAGACTTTAAATAAGTTAATTTATTTATGACACAAAGATGATGTAGTAATTATCTTTTTAATGTAATATTGTCATAATTGATGTTATAAATACCCAAATAAATGTAATTTGAGACTTTTTAATTTTCTAGGTTAATATGATATGTTATTATTGATTTAATTAACATTGTTCGAACTCATCATTCTGCTATGAGTTTCACAAAAATCAATTACTAAATAGTGTCACAATTGATATAAAATAGTTTTTAAAAAAATATTATATTATTAATTGTTATTTTATTCCTAAAAATCTAAGGTTCGGCCAAATGACTTAGATAAGGTTATATATATTAATAATAAACAACTTGGGGTTCTTTTGGCTTCTTATAGTAAGTTTATTAACCTTATAGTGTAAGAACACAAAAAGACACGGTAAAAGAAAAATTATCTAACTTAAAGTTAAATATAAATGATAATGTTAAAATAGGAACCTAAACATGTCTAAATTCTATTGGATGAGAGGATTTCGACCCATCCCCACCTTAGCTTTGAAATAAATCAATTTGGAGCTATTTAAAACCGAATTTGGCATTATAATAAAATAATATTTTTTGTTTCTCCAAAAGAGCCCCTCTCATCCCTTTTAAAAGGGCACCTCCTCCCTCTCTTCCTCACACCACTTTGATCCTTCAAGCTCGGTCAAACCCTGCCAAATTCTCTTCTCCACATCCATAGATACATATTAGAGGTTTTGGTCTTCCTCAAAGACCAATTTTAGTGCCCTAAAAAGAGATCGCAAAGTGGCGCTTCAAAGAAGAGGTAATGTCAGTTACCGATTCTTTCAACTTTATTTCTTCTTCCACTTATTCTTCTTAGGTTGTTTCATTTTGAAGTAATAAAATCAGTATCACTCATATACTGATATGTAATTATAAGTATGAAACAACCCTATTTCACCATCTATCCATTCTGCAGAAAACGAAATCACTGTGCATGCGTACGTACGGAATACATTCTCCACGCCGTGGTGTAATCTATTTTCCACCACCACCTTACATGGATGGGTATAATGGTGAAACTAAACAACTATATATAATTATTGTAAAGTGGTATTAATTATGAAATAGTATTCATACACTCCAATACAATTCCACGATCACGAGAACGATATCATTGCTCGTGCGTACGTACGGAATACCGTCTCCATGAAGTGATGAGATTCATTCGCCACGCTAACCATTCATGAATGATTATAAAGTATATATAATAAGTAATCATGAAATATATGACATAATAATGATACTTCATTTATGTGTATATATATGTATGTCATCTACTTAATTCCATTCAACTCAATAAGGAAACGAAAACAGTGTTCATGCGTACGTACGGCCTACCGTATCCATGAATTGTGTATTTCATTCAATTTACTAATCTATTATATATATGTATATTCTGAATATATATTATATAAATCATGTTTTATATTGTGTAATTAAGTAATCATGATCTAAGTAATCATATGAATAATTACAAGGCAAAACACGGACGACAAATGAAACGATTTTACCCAAAACAATCTTTAACATGGAATTTACAAAAGAACGGGTAAAACAAAGTCATAAGTGAGCCATATATTGTCTCATAACAATGAGTATGATTTTTTAATAAGTCAATGACATTATTTAAATCATTATACAGGAGGTTCAGACACTTACGATGAAAATCGGACCTGAGGTAAGGGAAATATCACAATCTCATTTTTATCTGAGATTGTTTATACATTGGAATTTACTGGGGTGTATTTTATCATCCACATCCATGAATCCTCAATATGTAATATTATTTCCATCCACCTACAATTTTTTAAATCCAATTTTACCCTTTGATGAGTTTTTAGTAAAAGATATGAAAGGAATCTTTTGTCATTCTTCGTACGAGGTACTTTTTGGCTTTTTCAACAAAAGTACGAGAAGAATGTTTTTTTAACTTATACGGCATGAATTGATTTATAAAACATTATTTCCAAGAATCTTCCTTTACAATTTTTCAAGTATATTTTTAATCAACTTCTTTTATTTTAGAATTGTACGACATGTTAAGAAAGGAAAAGTGTTTTTTAAGTAGAAAGGATATTTTCCTCAAGAATGGAGTTCAAGTGTTTTATCAAAATTATTTTCCATCTATGATAATAAAGGGTTCTGTTTATATCCCTATTATTACATTGATTTTATTATGTTTATGAATTCATTTATCTTATATGAATTTTTTTATGATTTCATAATGTTTAAGAATCTCATTTTTATTACATGGGTTTTGCTATGATGTATGGTTTATGATTATGTGGTACACATAAGAATGGTATCATTATGAGATGGGTGGTTCCTATATCTCCCTCAAATGCATTGGGTCAAGATTTTATATCTCATGAGATAGACATGGCTGGAACGGAACGTTAAATCGGTTCAGTAATACAGGACTGGAACGAGGAGTGAACACGATTCAGAAAGGGACGTTGTCCACTAAGATGGTCTTGGTAGCAATGCCTTGGCTACTATGGAAATCATATCATGTGCTTAAAGGTTTACAAAATTACATGTTTTATTATCATTCTATTTTATCATTATTAATGTTTTATTATGATCTATGCCTTGCATACCTCCATGTTTTATGTCATTGCTCAATCTTTTGATCTTTAAACATTATGTTCATGTTTTTAAGTTCAAATGTATAGGGTATGTTTAATTTTATCCATGCTTACCCGTACTGAGAATTTGAGCTCACCCTTTTTTTATTATTTATTTTCCCCAGGTTATAAAGAAAGGTTTTAGGTAAGAAAAAAAAGGTGAAGATCTTTATGGGAGATTTTGAAGATCATTCACCATGATCAGAAGATTTCGTTCCATGTTTCCAAAGACACTAAACTATTACGGTTTTTGTGTGTCTGTTTTTTGTTATTTATTAAGTATTCCGCTAAAGTAATGTAATGTCCATGTACATTAAGCTTCGGGTCTCTACATTTGGTATCAGAGGAAAGGTTTAGTCAACCTTTGGAAACTAGGATGCGAAAAAGTTAGTGAGATCCCTAGAGATATTTCTAAGGTATGTCAAGTGATGTCCCTATGGATAAGTATACGTATAGGATATAGTCCTAGAACTATGGTAATGATATTAGATTAAACCAAAGAGGATAGATATTGAAGTTACTCCCCCTTTATTATGATTTTTCCTCTCACACTATTCTTTTTGGGTTTTAGAAAATGGCTAGAAACAAGGTGATTCACAATAATGGAGGATATGATGGACAATGGAATGATATTCTTCATGAGAAACCAAATGAAATGGGATTTGGAAGTCCAAACATCATTATTATTCTGAATCAACAATCTCATCTTATGATCAATATAGTAAAATTTTGTAAGTTTCCGGAATCGGATAATAAGAGAAAGATGGAGTTTCATGAAGATCATAGAGGAAAGAAAGTTCAATTTCCCCTATGTAAATCATGTCGGAAGAGGCATCAAGAAGAATGTTTCAAAGGAACTGGAAGATGCTTTGGGTGTGGAAAAGACAGACACGAAGCCAGTAAGTGAAAAGGAAAAGGTTTAGTTAACACCATGGGCATGGATAATGGTATTGCTACGACATCAACAATCGTTAACTGTTTTAAATGTGGAATTTACGGGCATTATGTAAACCAATTCCCTAAGGGAAAGTCTCATGAAGAGAATAAATATGGTCGTATGGGTAGTATTTATGTTGATGAGGATGAAGAGAATAAAAATGATATGTGAGATGAAAGAATTGTTAAATCTCTATCAATGGTTTAAGAAGGTAGTGGAATGATTACATGTTTATCAAGTGTAATGTTGTATAAGTAATCTCATGGTACTATGGAATAAAGAGACATCTAAGGATTGTTACACTGTTGCTTTCATTGAGTTTTGAAAGTGTATGATTAATGGTAACAGTTTCCATGAAAGGTTATTCAGATATTTTTTGAATGTAGATGATATGCGCATAATGAAGGGATAAGGAGAAAATTAAATGTTTGATAGTATTCATGAGCACATAACTGATATAAAGAGAAGGTTATATCATGGTTTGAGTATATAGAATTTTTGGATTTTGGTATGTGGAAGGAGTTAACTTTTGACAGCATTCATGTTTTCACTAAGGTTTAATGGGTATTAATTTTTCAAGAGAATACATGATTAAGGAATTCACATGATTAGAATGTTACCAACAAGATATATGTGGGATAAATGATGGTATTCACATGCTTGGTTGACGACATTTCAAGTAATCGTTTTCTTTATACTATGATCTTGGACCAAAGTATTTTAGATAAGCATAATGTTTAAAATGGATTATATTGGACATAAGTTAGTATTTTTTAAGGATAGAACTTTTTTTTGATATTATTTAAATGATGTTATAGAAATGTAGTTTTAGAAAAATTACAACCTGCAGGACGGGCGACAGCCCATCGCGTCGGAGAAGGCTGTGGGAATCGAACCCACAACCGAAGTGCGACTGGCCTTTATCGCCTACCACTGGCCTACAGGAAGTCCCTGTTTAGTAGAAACTAGTTTTATTATATTAACAAGTATGATATATGAAGTATAAGTCCATTTTAGGAACCATATATGATTAATCTCACTATAGATGGACTTCTGTATTTTTTGATAACTTTTCTAACCTTTTGTTTCAGACAGATGGAATGACCCATCATTCTCTCACATGATCTGCTAACGCATCACGAATGGAAAATCCATCTTCATTTCATTAAGGGGTGAAGTGTAAATTGTTCAATTCACGAACAACAGTGAGATTGTACCAAAATCATGTATGTATTTCTATTAATTGATCATCTTTATGGAAATGATCTTGAAAACCAAAAATGTTGTCTTGGTGACCTTATATCTGATGAATTAGATGGTACCTTAGATCATCACAAATCTATGGCTTTGAGATTGTTGTCTTTTTTCATAGCCATGTTCTCTACCACTCTCTATTAGAACATGATGGTTAAATTTCTCTTCCATATCCGTATTTTCACCTATGTGGAAACCCAATGATTAGTTTATTTGGGTAACCATTACGTTTCATACTTTGGTTTTTAAATATTGGTTTTGGTATTCCTTTTTATGATGTGGGTTTCTATTAAAGAAACTTTCAAGTAGTAAAACATTTATAACCCTGATGAATTTCGAGGGAGAAATTCATTTTAAGGTGGGTAGAATGTAACACAATGAGATTTTATGAAAAATATTCTTTTTAATTTCATTAATGTCATGTGTTGTACGCTACACCAAAAGGAGCTTTCACAAAACGCATCATTTAATTTCCTTTCATTACACACAATCGTGACCTTCCTCCATAGCGCGTGTAGTATGCAATACCGAGTTTCACTAAACAACGATATGCTATTAAAATATTATTAAAACTAGCTGTTATGAATAGTAATAACCACTTTTTGAAATTTGGTAAATTTTAGTTTTCAAAATGGACTTCATTTTTGGATTAGGAATATCGAAATTATCTTAGGGTGAAATTTTGGTAATTTTCGGATAACTTTCATATTTTGATGAATAGTGAAAATTACTAAATTTTAATTAAATACAACTTTTTCAATCAAAATAATTAATAGTGATAAATTATTAATTTGAGTGGTTTTAAAGTATATTTAGAATATATTTTTACAATTTAATACAATTTTGGTCATTTGATTTAATTTCACATTTAAACCAGACATAAACATGTGTCAATCTTTTTATAGTTATTATCTCTTAAGAACACGCTATATGTTTTGACGACGGGAATTAATTTTTAAATTAAGTAATGCAACTGATATGTTTTGAATTTGTTAAAATAGATATCATTTTTGAGTTCATAATATCAAATATAGCTTAGGTTTAATTTTTGGTATTTTTCTGGAAACTTTCATTTTTTGATGAATAGTGAAACCACTAAGTGGTAGTTAAAAAAAATGAATTTTTCATAAAACATAATTTTACCGCTTCTGTGAGTGGAATTTCAAAAATCCGAGATACACGATTGATTTCAGTAAGTAAAATGTTGTTCAATGAGATGAAAATATTTTTTGGTGAATAGTAACTTTTTACTTTTTTTCCCACGGTTAAAAGTAAATAGGGTCATTAAGGGTAAAAATGCTATTATCATTACCATAAAACATGTATTGATTCTATTGGATAAGTGTAATTCGACCAAAAACAACCTTAGAAATAAAATATGTCCATTTAGGCCCACTTGGATTAGATTAGGACATTTATTATTAATTTATTTAAAGAAGGGTTAAAATAGATAAAATCAATGTTTAATAAGTATATAATATAGGGTTATACATATGATAAATTAGACTATAAATATTCATTAGAAATATAAAAATATTTCCTACATAATGATATTTTATTTGTTATTTTTAGAATTTAAATAAGTTCATTTATTTAGGACACAAAGGTGATGTTGTAATTATCTTATTAATGAAATATTCACATAATTGATGTTATAAATACCCAAATAAATGTAATTTGAGACTTTAATTTTCTAGGTTAATATGACATGTTATTATTGATTTAATTAACTTTGTTCGAACTAATCATTCTGTTATTAGTTTCACAAAAATCAATTACTAAATATTTTCCAAATTGACATAAAATAGTTTTTAAAACAAATATTATATTATTAATTGTTATTTTATTCCTAAAAATATAAGGTTAGGCCAAATGACTTAGAGAAGGTTATATATATTAATAATAAACAACTTGGGGTTCGTTTGGCTTCTTATAGTAAGTTTATTAACCTTATAGTGTAAGAACACAAAAAGACACGGTAAAAGTAAAATTATATAACTTAAAGTTAAATATAAATGATAAGGTTAAAATAGGACCTAAACTTTCCTAAATTCTATTGGATGAGAGGATTTCGACCCATCCCCACCTTAGCTTCTAAATAAATCAATTTGGAGCTATTTAAAACCGAATTTGGCTTTATAATAAAATAATATTTTTAGTTTTTTCAAAATAGCCCCTCTCCTCCCTTATAAAAGGGCACCACCTCCCTCTATTCCTCACACCACTTTGAGCCTTCAAGATTGTCCAACCCCTGACAAATTCTCTTCTCCACTTCCATAGATACATCCTAGAGATTCTGTTCTTCCTAAAAGACCAATTTTAGTGCCCTAAAAGGATATCTCAATGAGGAACTTCAAAGAAGAGGTAATGTTCGTTACCGATTCTTTCAACTTTATTTCTTCTTCCACTTCTTCTTATTAGGTTGTTTCATTTTGAAGTAATAACATCAGTATCACTCATATACTGATATGTTATTATAAGTATGAAACAACCATATTTCACCATCTATCCATCCTACGGAAAACGAAATCACCGCGCGTGCATACATACCGAATACCGTCTCCACGCCGTGGTGTAATCTATTTTCCACCACCACCTTACATGGATGGGTATAATGGTGCAAATAAACAACTATATATGATTATTGTAAAGTGGTATTAATTCTGAAATAGTATTCATACACTCCAATACAATTACACGATCATGAGAACGATATCATCGCTCGTGCGTACGTACGGACTATCATCTCCACGACGTGATGAGATTCATTAGCCACATTAACCATTCATGAATGATTATAAAGTATATATAATAAGTAATCATGAAATATATGACATAATAATGATACTGGATTTTTGTGTAAATGTATGTATGTCATCTACTTAATTCCATTCAACTCAATAAGGAAACGAAAACAGCGTTCATGCGTACGTACGGCCTACCATATCCATGAACGGTGTATTTATTTCCATTTACTGATCTATTATATATATGTATATTCTGAATATATATTATATAAATCATGTTTTATATTCTCTAATTATGTAATCATGATCTATGTAGTCATATGAATAATTACAAGTAAAAACATGGACGAAAAATGAAACGATTTTACCCAAAACGCACTTTAACATGGAATTTACAAAAGATAGTGTAAAATAAAGTCATAAGTGAGCCATATATGATATCATAAAAATGATTATGATTCGGTAATAAATCAATGACATTATTTAAATCATTATACAGGAGGTTCGGATATTTACGAAGCAAATCGGACCTATGGTAAGGGAAATATCACAATCTCATTTTTATCCGAGATTGTTTATACATTGGAATTTACTGGGGTGTATTTTATCATCAAAATCCATGTTTCCTCAATATGTAATATTATTTCCATCCACCTACAATTTTTTAAATCCAATATTACACTTTGGTGAGTTTTTAGTAAAATATATGAAAGGAATCTTTTGTCGTTTTTCTTACGAGGTAGTTTTTGACTTTTTCGACAGATGTACGAGAAGAATGTTTTTTTAACTTATACGGCATGAATGGATTTTTAAAATATCATTTTCAAGAAGCTTCCTTTACAAGTTTTCAAGTTTATTTTCATTCAACTTCATTTATTTTAGAATTGTATGACATGTTAAGAAAGGAAAAGTGTTTTTTGAAGTTGAAAGGATATTTTACTCAAGAATGAGGTTCAACTGTTTTATCAAAATTATTTTCCATCTATGATAATAAAGGGTTATGTTTAAATCCCTATTATTACATTGGTTTTATTATGTTTATTAATTAATTTATCTAATATTAATTGTTTTATGATTTTATGATGTTTAAGAATCCCATTTTTATTACATGTGTTATGTTATGATGTATGGTTTATGATTTTGTGGCACACATAAGAATGATATCATTATGAGATGGGTGGGACCTATATCTCCCTCTAATGCATTGGGTAAAGATTTTATATCTCATGAGATAGACATGGCTGGAACGAAAAGTTAAACCAGTTCTGTAATACAGGACTAGAAGGAGGAGTGAACTCGATTCAGAAAGGGACTTTGACCACTAAGATGTTCTTGGCAGCAATGCCTTGGCTACTATGGAAATCATATCATGTGGTTAATGGTTTCCACAATTACATGTTTTATTCCCATGCTATTTTATCATTCTTAATGTTTCATTATGATCTATGCCTTGCGTACTTCCATGTTTTATGTCATTACTCAAGATTTTGATGTTTAAACATTATGTTCATGTTTTTATGTTCAAATGTATATGGTATGTTTTATTTTATCCATTCTTACCCTTACTGAGCATTTGAGCTCACCCTTTTTTTATGTTTTCTTTTCCCCAGGATATAAATAATGGTTTTAGGTAAGAAAAAAAGGGGAAGATCTTTATGCGAGATGTGGAAGATCTTTCACCACGATTAGAATATTTCGTTCCATGTTTCCAAAGACACTAAACTATTACGGTCCTTGTGTGTCTGTTTTTTGTTATTTATTAAGTATTCTGCTAAAGTAATGTAATGTCCATGTACGTTAAGATTTGGGTCTCTACAATACAAGCCCACCAAAAAGAAGAGTCTGAAAATAGCAAAGTCCAACCTGTAAACAGAAAAGGTACTAGGAATGCTTCTCGTAGCAGTAGCAACACCTCGGCCTTTAGGGAACTCATAAAGCTCAGTCTTGTCCTGGTCCTCCCTAGACATTGTCAAAATGCTGCTCATCTTCACAAAATACCAGACATGCGAGCAAAGCCCCTGTATGGGTGAGTAAAGCAATACTCAGTATAGGACCCCGAAAACCACAAAACAGTACACAAAGTAAAGGTATAGTCAGCAATTCACAGTGTATGTCTACAGAACATATAGAAAAATCCATATACACTCCAAACCTACACCCGTGGTCTAGAGACAAGTCACACAACTGCATACCACCATTAGGGATTCAGTTCAAAGATTTTGTGATGTACTCATCCTGATAGAACACACTCTATGAGTCTTACAGCTCTGATGATGTCCATCCGAGAAGTACCATTCGATGGGAAATGTCATGAGAGGTAGTCACACTCATTATGGGATACACACTCTTGAGTGGAAGATTTCCAATAGATAGAAGCACTCATTATGGGAGACACACTCCTAAGTGGGAAAGATCGCGATACATAGATGAGGATCATTTCCAAGGCAATGGCGAATACCGCGACTCATCCGGATTCACCAGTTAGGTGATACACCAGCTAGGTAGATGATCAAAACATGGTGGAGTTGAACATGTCAATGGATGAGTCTAAATAGGGTCAGAAATGGATAGAGGATCTCGATCCGGGCCACTTTGATGGATGCCTGACTCTATCACAGATATTCATGTTGAAGGGATTATACTTCTGTGTGAGGAAATGATGCATGAACTTCAGGGGAATGGGAAAAAAGGGCACTAAACCAAACGATGGGTTTCCAAGATACGATTAATAGGAGGACCATTCCATTTATTCAAAAATTGTATGGTTTGTAGAAATGTAACACGTCGTGTTGTCTGACCCCGGGTATTGACCATGTACAACGGCCCATGTCGTAAGGATGGTCGGGTAGAAAAACTGGGTACATGGTGAGTAGTACGATGTACAACCCATGTCCGAGTGATTGAGGATGGCCATGTGTCACTGGATAGGGGTCCTTACAAAGTCATCAAGCCATCTCCATGTACCCCGGGATACACGTCGAGTCCCATGTAGTCGCTCCTGTCATGTTGTACACACTGTGTTTTGAAGCCGTGTAGACCATCCCTTGTTCGTGTACTTCATAAAATACACATCGAGCGTAGAAGAAAGTCTGAAACTCTGTGTGACCAGGATCACACGCCGTGGGATTACTCTATAATCCACAAACCCTTTGCCGCCACCAGTACTACACGGTGTGTTCCTCGGATGTTCACGCTGTGTATTCTGGAAATTTCCAAAAACATGGACTTCCGCCGTCGCACCTCCGGTGGTGATCTTTTCTTCTATCCGACCGTCTGATAGCCTCAAAACATCTTGCTTTTGGTCTCCCCAACACCATGAAGCTGATCCTGATGTTTTTGGACCTTTAATCAGATCTGAAAAAATGATTTGATCTTCCCGTACGATGAACGCTCAAAGAACGCCATCTCCCGATCTGGTCCAATTTTTTGTCCACCATCATCGTTGCACCACTGCAAGGTAGTTATTGTGTCGCACCTTCGATTTGGGATCATTGCATCGCAGAATGGATTTGCAATGATCTTTTTTTAGTCACCCCACAAAGAACACGAAGAACATGAGAGAAAAGAAAGGGGAAATAAATTCAATAAACAATTTGAGAAACGAATCCACGTCGTCGTTCATCGCGGCGTTGATCTGCTACCGTTAGCGTGCTCAAATAGAGCAATAATCAACAATAACAAAACAACATGGATCAATTCCCCAAATCAACCCGATAAAACCCTCCTGCAAAAATGAACGAATCCTCAGATCAACTTGTTCGTTATTGATCCACATTCGTCGCTTAAAATAAAAAACAGAGAAGGGAATTCAAATAACAAACCCCTACCTTAACAGTGATCGATCACTGATGAAGTTGTCATTCTGCCGCTGCCGTCAAAATCCTTCAATGTCATTGGCCCAACGATTCTCAACTCTGATCTGTTTTCGTTTTCCATTGAGGGTTCGCTCCAGTGCTCCGTGGATCCTCCAGAAATTTCTCCCAAAAGTTCATCAACGACCACCAATCTCTTAACCCATTAAAAAGGTAAACACAATTGAAATTTAAGATACGCTATGGTATTAATGACTCAATCTTTCCATTCATGAGTCATTATGACACGTCATTAAATAAGGAAATAGTTGTCCCATCGCTGCGCTGTAGCGGATGTTTCCATAAAATAAAATAAACATTTAGCAAATTATTTGATTTTCATTTTTCTAAAAACGTCTGAAAATTATGTTTTTCCCTCTACTTGTGCCGGTCATGGTTAGGCTCATTATTAGGTAAAGTCATTGCCCCGGATGTAATGGTACACTCAGATTTTTAATCCAGTCACCCGTTTGGACACTACCACAACCGCGCACAAGTACCGACTCACTTAACTTAAAAAAGATCAAACCCCCATTTCGGGCACACTAGACCTCAAAATGATGTGCCGTCTTCGCGCCCGGTCTCAAAATAATTCCATATAATATTTTCAAATAATAAATGGAAAATCTAAGACATTATATTCTCCCCACCTTTGGACTTTATGTCCATGAAAATCCAAAACAAAGGATACCCAAAAAGATGAGGGTACTTGGCACGGATCTAGGCCTCCAGCTCCCACATGCTCTCCTGAAGATTCTCGTGCTGCCACCGGACACGGACCAAGGGAATTGATCACCAATTAAGGATCCTCACCTGCTTATCCTCAATCTCCACTGGGTACTCAACAAAGGTCACTCCATCCTCGATGTCCAGCTCACCCTAGTGGATAACGTGTGACGGGTCATATATGTACCTCCTCAGCTATGACACGTGGAGGACATCATGTACCCAATGCAACTATGGAGGTACAACTAGGTGGTACGCCACCTCACCAACTCTGCACAGTATCTAGAAGGGTCCGATGAACCTCGCAGATAGCTTGCCACCTCGGCCAAATCACTGTAACCCTTGTCGACGTGTGACCCAAAGAAAGACGTAGTCTCCCTCTTCAAACTCCAGAGGCCTCTTTCATCGGTCAGCATTGGACTTATGGTAGCTCTGTGTAGTCTTCATCCACTCTCAGATGGTCTACACCTTCTCTATGGTACCTCACACCAACTTTGGACCCATGAGTGTTGATTCTCTGGGGTCGGTCCAGGAAAGCGGTGACCAGCAGGGTCTCCGGTAACAGGCCTCGAATGGTTCCATACCAATGGTAGAGTGGTAGCTGTTGTTGTACACTAACTCTACTAGTGGTAGGTGGCCATCCCCGCTATGACCGAAGTCAAATATACAAGCTCACATCATATCCTATAGAACCTGAATGGTCATCTCTGTCTGACCATCAGTCTGGGGATGAAACGCTGGGCTCAAGTATAACTGAGTCCCAAAATCCTCCTACAATCCCTTCCACAACCAGGATGTGAAATGGGAATCTCGATCTGAGACTATAGTCGAGGGGACACCAAGAAGCCGAACAATCTCCTGCAAGTAGAGGCGTCCAAAGCTTTCTACGGAACTCTTCTCCCTTATAACTAGGAAGTGGTCTGACTTGGTGAGTCGGTCAATGATCACCCAGATGGAATCATTCCCCTTGGATGTCTGTGATAAGCCTATCATGAAGTCCATCGATATTCCATCCCACGTCCACTCTGGATCTTCCAGGGGTGATCTAATCCCACTGGAACCTGGTGCTCAGCCTTCACCTGCTGGCATGTGAGGCATCGAAAGACGAACTCTAGTACTGCTTTCTTCATACCTAACCACCAGAACTATCATCAGAGATCCCGGTACATCTTTTCCACCCCAGGATATACCTCCAAAGGGGATATATGAAACTCCCTCAGGACCTCTTCCTACAACTCCACTGGTAAAATAGTGCTTCCTCTGAAAATAAGTATGTGCTCCCCACCTTGTGAATTTCTATCAAGAGCATGTCATGTGGATAACTGCACATAAATCCACATTATTGACATACCCAAGAAATGGCTCCCTAACTCGCTATAATAGTGGTGGGGTGACAACCATCCACTACAGGTATGTTGTATCCTCTCCATCCACAAAGGATAACTGCAACGTGGCTAACTGTTATGTCGCCTCACTCAAAAGCTGTGAGCTCGACCTTCTGATAAGGGCATCCTCCACCTTGTTTCCCTTTCCACGAGTATAGATGATCTCGTAATCATAGTACTGGAGGAACTCTAGCCATCATCTCTGCTGCAGATTCAGATCTTTCTATGAAAAGATATACCTGAGGATCTTATGGTCAGAGTAAATGATAAACCTCTCGCCCATCAGGTAGTTGTGACACATCTTCATTACGAAGACCACCGATGCCAACTCGAGATCATGGGTCACATATTTATGCTCATGTGGCCTAAGATGGCGTGAACTATAAGAAATCACTTCATGCCGCTACATCAGGACGCAGCCGAGCCCAGTCCCAGATGCATCACAATAAACTACGTACTCGACACCCTCCTCCAGAAATCTCAAGACCGAGGCACTCGTCAAACTCTGTCTCAGTTTCTCAAAATATTACTGGCACTTCTCCACCCATATAAAGGTTTTCCCCTTCCTGGTAAAGGCCAGCATTGGTGCTGATATCCGAGAGAAATTAGTAATGAATCTCTGGTAAAATCATGCCACCCTAATGAAGCTCTGCACCTCCGTCATGCTCCGTGGTGGATCACATGCTAACACAGCCTCCACCTTGGTTGGGTCCACAGCTACTCCATCTGCTGAGATGAAATGTCCCAGAAAGTGGACCCCTTGAATCCAGAACTGGCACTTCGAGAGCTTCCCATAAAGCTGGTGCTCCAAGAGTATGTCCAGAACCATCCGCAAGTGTCTCGCATGCTCCTCCTCAGACGCCGAGTACAAAAGGATGTCATCGATGAATACCACTAATAACTGGTCCAATTATGGATCAAAGATCTGGTTCATCAGTTCCATTAACACTACTGGGGCGTTTTCAGGCAAAAAGGCATCACCGTGTACTAATAGTGACTATAGCGGCATTTGAAAGCTATCTTAGGTATATCCTCATCCTGAACTTATAGCTGGTGATATCATGTTCAAAGGTCAACCACTACTAGAATTATTGGTAATTGCAACAGACAATTTGTGAAGGGATCTTGTTGCAAATAGGCTTTAGCGACGGGGCCCCATTGCAAATAGCCCGTTGCAGAAATCACTGTCGGAAATACAAGTATTTGCGGTGGGAAAAATATCTGATGCAAATAAGCTTCCAATTATATGTATTATATTTATGTAAATGTTTTTGTGATGGGACCATCGCAAAAACTATTTGCGAAAAGCTCTCATCCCATCGCCAAAAATATAAATATATAACACTTTCTACGACGGGCCCGTCACAACAAATTATTTGTGACGGTACTACTTGGCCGTCGCAAATATGTTTTTAAAAATAATTAGCATACTATTTTTGAAGGGACCCCAACGCAAAAGGTCTCGTCGAAAATAATAAATTAATTATTTAAAAAAATTAATAAAATTACGATAAATAAAAAAATTATATTACTATTATTAAAACAATAAAAAATATTAAAAATATTAAAATTCTAAATATTCACAGATAAAATAATAAAAAATTAAAAATTAAAATATTTAATAATTGTAATGATATAAAAGAGAGAAAATGTAAATAATTCATATTAAAATGTTAAATTCAAATGTTTGTAACATAAAAAAATCACTAGGGTTCGTCTTCTATAGGAGGTAGAGGAGCTGGTGGAGGAAACTCCATCCCTAAACTACATGTCAGACGGCGCATGTACTCTAGCTGCTCGTGATGCTGCTACTGCCACTGGCACATCTCTTCATGTTACTTCTGCAAAGTCTCTATATGCTCAGCATGAGCTCGCAACTGCTCTTGATACTGTGAGAAAGATGATTATGCCTCTCCATGAGCTCCTCTCGAGATGGATGCCGAAATCGCAACAATACCATAATAAGTACCAGGAGTCAAATGCGAGGTGATAATAACTACTCTTCCCTTCTCAAAGCCATACTGAGTCGCCTGCATCCATGCCGCCTTATCGAATTGTTGAGCACTGGTCTGCTCTGCCGTCTCATCCTGACCCTCAGCCTGTGTCTGAGAAATCGCAGCCTCATATGACCCCTTCAATTCCAATTTAATATTAAAATTGTCAAAATATTACATGCAGATAATTTTTTAACTAAAAAAATAATACTAACCACAATCTGATGCTGACGATCACCTCTAATATCTCCAGTAGCTGGATCACTGTACATCCTCCGATAAACGTCGAACTCCATAATATCTGGATGCTCTAATGCCTACATAAATATAAAATAATCTGTCAATATTTAATTTTATATAAAATATTTAAAAAATTTACTTACCAGATGCTCTCTATGAGAACTGAATATATGGATACCAGCTCGATGTGTCACCTCCTGTCTCCCCCGGTTCTGTCGTCCCACTGAAGATCTCCTCTGAAATCCACCACCCAACCACTGTAAACCTAATCCATCACAAATGTGAGATGAAATGTACTCTTGTCGGTGTATTCTACACGACTCATAAAATTCTATCACCCATACTTTCTTAATGCATGTTCTTCTCAAATTGTGACAAAACTGGCAAAAACGGTCACACATAGAAACATGCCATGCCGTGTGGATAGCATCGGGCATGCTATCATCGATATGATTCCATAAACCCTACAAATAATTTATAATATCATGTTTTTAATAAAATAAATTTCAAAAGAAATATTATTTATTTACGTACCAGCCAATGCTGGAACATGTAGCGTCTCACATCAATGAGAATCTGTTCTCATGTGATCCATGGCTGTGAAAAATAATTGCGCAATATAGCGCTCCCCTGTCCAATAGCTACATGCTGAAAACTATGAAAAACGAATAAATAATCAAAAAATTAGTATATATATAAACAAATTAATGAAATCCAACTAAAATATACATGTTATCATACCTTTGTTTGCATGGATCAAAACAAAGATGTCGACGTCGCTCGGGGATAGGGTTAAGAATCATCAGTCACGCAAGACCGTGCCCCCTCCGCGTACCTCCTGAACCACCAGTAGGATGAGGGTCAACTGATCCCACATCCTAATCATCCAATGGTAGCTCAGCCTCCTCCAACTCATGCCATAGATTAGAGTCCATCTAAAACAAAAGATTATAGTTTTTAGAAAATAGTTGAAAAATAACTATTATATATAGATATATATTAGTTATGATTATAACCATCATTTAATTGTGTCAATGATCATCTTCGTCCTCTTATCCATATTTGTCAATGTCAATGTCTTCATCTTCCTCCTCAACATCGTCAATATCTATATGAGTTTCAGTTTCAGCATCTCTCGTCATTTCAAATTCATTTGTAACATCATTAAATCTTCATCACCATCGATCATTAATTGTGGGTTGTCATAGTCGATATTCACGTCTCTTTGTGAATCAGATGGATTTTGAGCTATCTCTTGAAAAATTTTAATTCATTCCACTTCTGTAGAACCACATTTAGTTTGAGTAAACTAATTTTCCCAAAATTTCATTTTTATTATGCTCCACCAGATTTCGTTTACTAATTATTAGTAATAAAAAAATATATAATAAATATTTATGAAAAAAATAATATTAATATTATTAAATTAATAAATTTTTTATAAAACATTAAAATTAACAATATTCACAACAGACTTTGTTCTATTCTTTACATGTTCAAATCTCAATGGGTCATTAATTGTGAAGTCATGTGAAATAAAAAGTGTGTGTCAGTCATCTCCAATGTAAACTTTATAATTTTACATGCATGGTTGATCACCTAGAAAGTTGTGTTGTACTAGGACGACCAAAGTAATGACGTTCTCGTCTCTAAGAATCATATCACATGAAACATTACATAGATCATTCTTTCTTAAAATTTTGAGTAGATACCATTATTTTTCCCTTAAAATTTCAAGGAAGAATGGTCTAAGTAAAGGTTCATGTAAGATAATTATTAAAGATAAGAAGGGCGTGACTTGGTTTGTCTGATTGCAACATTATATGCGAGGTGATTAACCATGCAAGGACAATTATAGAGTTTACTTTGGACATGGCTGACACAAACTTTTTATTGCACATGACCTGACAATTAGCGACTTTTAAGATTTGAACATGTTGAGAATAGAGAAAATGATGTTGAGAATATTTATAAATTTAATAATTTATAATTTTTTTTATTTTAATAATATTAATATTGTTTTTTCGTAAATATTCATAATATAAATCTTTGCTAATTATTGCTAATTATTTCTAATTATTCGTAATTATTCGTAATTATTCCTAATTATTCTTAATTATTCCTAATTATTCCTAATTATTGCTAATTATTGCTAATTATTCCTAATTATTGCTAATTATTGCTAATTATATCTAATTATTGCCAATTTTTGTGAATTATTTCTAATTATTCTTAATTATTCTTCATTATTTCTAATTATTCCTAATTGTTCCTAATTATTCCTAATTATTCCTAATTATTCCTAATTATTCCGAATTAATCCTAATTAATCCTAATTATTCCTAATTATCCCTATTTATTCTAAATTAATCTTAATTATTCCTAATTATTCTTAATTATTCCTAATTATTCTTAGTTATTCTTAATTATTGCTAATTATTGCTAATTAAACCTAATTATTTTTAATTATTCCAATGTATTCCTAACCATTCCCAACTTTTCCTAATTATTCCTAATTATTGCTAATTATTGTTAATCATTGCTAATTTTTCCTAATTATTGCTAATTATTGCTAATTATTCCTAATTATTCCTAATTATTCATAATTATTGATAATTGTTACCAATTATTGCTGATTATTAATAATTATTACTAATTATTCCTAATTATTACATATTATTACTAATTACTACTAATAATTACTAATTATTACTAATTATTACTAATTATTACTAATTATTCCTAATTATTACTAATTATTACTAATTATTACTAATTATTTCTAATTATTCTTAATTATTACTAATTATTCCTAATAATTCATAATTATACGTAATTATTCCTAATTATTCCAAATTATTCCAAATTATTCTTAATTATTCATAATTATTCATAAATTACTCTTAATTATTCTTAATTATTCTTAATTATTGATAATTATTACTAATTATTGCTAATTATTGCTAATTATTGCTAATTATTGCAAATTATTGCTAATTATTGCTAATTATTGCTAATTATTGCTAATAATTGCTAATAATTGCTTATTATTCCTAATTATTCCTAATTATTCCTAATTATTCTTAATTATTCCTAATTATTCCTAATTATTCCTAATTATTCCTAATTATTCGTAATTATTACTAATTATTACTAATTATTACAAATTATTAATAATTAATATTAGTTATTACTAATTATTCTTAATTATTCCTAATTATTTCTAATTATTTTCAATTATTACTAATTATTGCTAATTATTGCTAATTATTACTAATTTTTGCTAATTTTTGCTAATTATTGCTAATTTTTGCAAATTATTGCTAATTATTGATAATTATTACTAATTATTTCTAATTATTATTTATTATTACTAATTATTAATAATTATTAATAATTATCACTAATTATTACTAATTAATACTAATTATTCCAAATTATTACTAATTATTACTAATTATTCATAATTATTCTTAATTAATACTATTTATTCCTAATAAATACTATTTATTCCTAATTATTACTATTTATTCCTATTTATTCCTAATTTTTCCTAATTATACCTAATTATTACTAATTATACCTAATTAATACTATTTAATCCTAATTGTTACTAATTATACCTAATTAATAGTAATTAAACCTAATTATTACTCATTGTACCAAATTATTACTAATTATACCTAATTATTACTAATTATACCAAATTTTTACTAATTATTCCTAATTTATTCTAATTATTCCAAATTAACACTAATTATTCCTAATTAATACTAATTATTCCTAATTAATACTATTTATTCCTAATTATTTCTATTTATTTCTAATTAATACTGTATATTCTTAATTAATACTATTTATTCCTAATTAATACTATTTATTCATAATTATATCTAATTATTCCTAATTATATCTATTTATCCCTAAATATATGAAATTAATATTAATTATAACTAATTATTTTTAATTATAACTAACAATATCAAATTCATAGTAAAACAAAATATAAATAAAAATCAATAAAAATCTAATTAAATTCTAACTAATAAACAACAATTAAAATTAACATTAAAAAATAAAATAAACAAAAAAAAAATTAAAATAACTTAAACTTTGATATTCTAAAGATATTGACGCCCTCCGATAGATCTCATATAAAATACATCAACTAAAAAAATTCTCTTTAAAACTGAAGAATGAAAAGAGAGAGAAATCAAGATCTGAATGATTTGTGGAAAAAACGGATGCGGTATATAAAGGTAAGATTAGTTGCGACGGGATTAATAGCGAAGGGATTCCCGTTGCAAATGGTCATATTTGCGACAGGCCCCATCGCAATTACCCTCGGCTGCATTAATTACAGTCGGCGGTTAAAAGGTTATTTGCGACGGGACCCGTCACTAATAGTACCGGCCGACCGTTTTTTTTGCGACGGAATGACATCCCGTCGCAAAAGGGTAATGACCATCGTTGGGTATTTGTGATAGGAGGCGAAATCACGCCCCAAAAACATGTTTATTTGCGATGGGTTACTTTCTCCGTCACAAATACATTCTTGGACGAGTTATTTGTGACGGGAAGAGATCCTGTCACAAATAACCCGTTGCAAATCCTGAATTTTCCCATAGTGAACCTCCGAAAACCACGGTGCCCCTCTTAGCTGAACGAAGAGGTCATCAATTCTCATTAGTGGATACATGTTCTTCACCGTCACCTGGTTCAGGCGCCAGTGATCCACGCACAACCTCAGACTCCCGTATGCGTTCTTGGCAGACAAGACTGGGGTTGCCCAGGGTGAGACACTGGGTCTCACGAAACCCTTGCTCTACAAATCCTCCAACTGCACCCTCAGCTCGCGAACCTCTACGAGACCCATCCGATATGCTAATGAGAAAAATTGGTGTCGTCCCAAGGTGTAAGTCGATGCAGATGTCGATCTCCCAGAGGGGAGGTAATCCTGGAACATCTTCAGGAAAGGTGTCCTCGTACTCCGCCACTACTGCTGGGAACTGGGAGCTCACAACATCCACTGCCCGAGGGCAAGGCTAGCCAACTCCTGAGCGATTGGCTGCACCCTCCTATGGATAAGTCCATTCTTTGCTGCCTAGGTTTCCTTTTCTCCAACAAAGGAAAACCTCATTCTATCACGGCGGACACACCACACTCTTCGCCTAAAACACTCAATCTGGGCATGGACCGAAGATAACCAATCAATACCGAGAATGACATCGGAGGGCCTCAACACTACCACCAAGTAGTTCCAACTGAAACTCTCACATCCAAGGGTAAGATCACGCTGTCTGCAAAGGTCCGTGATCGTCGAGTCTCCTCCCATAGGTGTCTCCAAACATAAGGATCGAGTCAAGGGTTCTACCAGAATCTCTAGGTTTCGTGCAAGACATGTGGCTATTAAAGAGTGATTGGAACCTATGCCTATAAGCACAATAGCTATGGTAGAGAAGACACATATCATACCTCGAATCATCCCTGGAGTCCCTAGGTTGTATACCTCGACTGCATGCAAATCTCCCCGCCCCTGTCCCCCAGCTCCCTGAGCCTCGTGCAGACCTCATGTGCATGGTGGTGGAAGTAAGTCGACGTGTCTACAACCACCTGCAGCTGTCCCTGCTCCTCTTCCACGTCCGCCGCCCAGCGGGTCTGCATGTTCCATTCTTTTCCTCTACTTCAGTGTTCCATCCAACGCTTCCCTATTAGTAGTTCGACGGCTCGGGAAATCTCTAGCGAGATATTCCCTACCGTCGCAGGCGTAGCATCACATCTCCCTAGGCTGATTGGATCCAGCTTGATAGCCCTGGACTATCGATCCCCTATCCTGGGTCCTCCTATGACGTTTCCCACATCCAGTTCCTTGTGCCTGACGTCGGCTCCCTGTTATTGGGTTCTCTGCACCTGTCTGCCTGCTGCTGATTGCCGGCGGCTATCTCTGCTCCACCAAGAAGCTATCGATCACCAATGCCCGCTCGGGCACTCCAACATAAGTCGATATGCATAGAGTTAAGACACTAGCTCGTATGTCTCATCGTAGACCTCACTCGAAGTTTTGAGCTCTGATGTACTGATCCCTGACCATATCCATCTATTACCTGGAGTGGTTGGTGAACCTCGATTAATAGTCAGCTACTGACATACTTCCCCGCGGGAGCTGAAAAAGCTTCTGAATGCGTACAAATCTCAGCATAATTGGAGAGAACTCCTCCCTGAAGAGTTGCTCAAACTCTGTCCATGAAAGATTCTCCTCGTAATGAGTCTGTGTGGTCAGAATCCACCATTGTCCCGTTGAACCCTGAAGAAGGCTCGCTCTGAGGATCACCATCTGTTCAGCCGGTGTCCTCACTAGACGAAAAACTCTAGTCACCGCCTCATGCCAGACCTCGGCCACCTGAGGGTCAGGCTCCTCTCAGAACCTAACGGGTCTCTGTCTCTGGAACTCATGTAGTGTGCTTAGCATACGCTCTTTGTCGGTCGGTACTGCAGGTACCAATGGCATCTCCACTTGTGGTGGCATAACTGGTGCACCACCTTGTGGCAACACCAAGGGAACTCGTCCCTATATCAAAGCCACGTCACTGAGGGGGTCATTCTCGTGATCGTACTGTTGAATCCTAGCAGGTATGCGTCGCGGAGGCATCCTGTAAGGAAACAAGATGTACCATGGTCAAAGAGAATATCTGGATAGCTGACACAAAGGACATGGAAAACACAAACCATTCCTATTCGATGTGTGTAATTTTATTCCCCCACAACCCATGTTTTCGAGTACCAAGTCAAAAAGCAGGTTATCAGAGTCCTGGTGTATGGATACGTCGGCTGCTGCACCAACAATGGAGTCTCTGGCATGAATGCCGAATCTGAAACACTCAATGATGTTGCCCCAAACCAAACTCACTGACTCTTGGACCTAAGATAGAACTGACCTCCTCTGATCACACTCTCTAACGACTCTTCCCAGTGGGACACGTACAATGACTCCCCAAGCCTCCCTCCAATAGCCTAGGGGTTGGGAACTATCACCGAGTAGGCATATTACTAACATGTGAGACATTGCCTATGTACCTATACACACACCCACACACACACACACACATCTCCAAGCCCACAATGCTGAAATGTAAAAACCACTCAGGAACAAAAATACATGCGTTCAAAAAAAACCCAACCAACAGAGTATGATGAAAGGTAATGTACTGAAAATTAAACTGAGCCAGAATACAAGCCCACCAAAAACAAGAGTCTAAAAACTGCAAAGTCTAACATGTAAACACAGAAGGTACTGGGACTGCTACTCGTAGCCTTAGGAATGCCTCGGCTTGTAGGGAACTCAGAAAGCTCGGTCCTATTCTGGTCCACCCTGGACTATGTCAAAAGGCTACTTGTCTTCACAAGACACCAAACTTGTGGGAAAAGCTCATGCAGGGGGGAGTATAACAATACTCAGTAGAGGACCCGAAACACCACAAAACAATACACAAAGTAAAGGTACAATCATCTATGTATAGTGTATGTCTACCGAACATACAGAACAAACCAGATATACTTCAAACCCAGACCCGTGGTCTATATACAAGTCACACAACCGTATACCCCTGTTAGGGATTTAGTTCAAAGATTTCGCGAAGCACTCATCCCAGGAGAACACGCTCCATGAGTCATAGAGCTCTAATGACGTCCGTCCAAGAAGTACCATTCATCGAGAATCATCATGAGAGGTAGTCACACTCATTACGAGAGACACACCCTTGAGTGGGAATATTTCTGATAGATAGAAGCACTCATTACAAGAGACACGCTCTTGAGTGGGAAAGATCACAATACACAGATTATGATCACTGCCAGGGCCATGGCGGATACCACGACTCATCCAGATTCACCAGTTAGGTGATACACCAGCTAAGTTGAGGATCAACGCCCAATAGAGTTGTTCACATCGATGCTTGACTCTACCTAGGATTAGGAATTGATAGAAGATCTCGATCTGGGTCTCTTGGATGGATGCCTAACTCTATCATAGAAAGTCATGCTAAAGGGATCATACTTCTGTGTGAGG
Source organism: Viscum album (assembly GCA_963277665.1). Taxonomy (NCBI): domain Eukaryota; kingdom Viridiplantae; phylum Streptophyta; class Magnoliopsida; order Santalales; family Viscaceae; genus Viscum; species Viscum album. Next base: position 695,203,055 of record OY728135.1, read on the forward strand.
AAATGATGCCTTACCTTCAGGGGAATAAGAAGAAGGGGCAGTAACCCAAAAAAAATATGACCATGATATGGTGAACAAGAGGACCATTAAATTTTCTAAAAATTACATGGTGTGTAGAAAAGTTACACGCCATGTTGTCTGACCACAGGTACAACCTGTGTACAATGGCCCATGTCGTAAGGCTGGTCGTGTAGAAAAAATGGGTACACGACATGTAGTACAATGTACACACCATGTCAGAGTGACTGGGGTTAGCCTCGTGTCACTGGCCATGGGGTCATACATGGTCATCAACCAGTGTACTATAACCTGTGTCCATGTACCCCCAGGATACATGCTGAGTCCCACGTAGCCGCACCTGTCATGTTGTACACGTCCTGTTCTGAAGCCGTGTATATCATCCTGTGTCTATGTACATATTAAAATACACACTGAGCATCGGGGAAAGATCGACACACCGTGTGACCAGGGTCATACACCCTTTGATTCCTCTCTGACCCCGACCCCCTAGCTACCTCCAGTACTACACGTGGTGTTCATTGAAAGTACACGCTGTGTATTCTAGAAATTTCCAGAAACATGGACTTCTGCCATCGCACCTCCAGTGGTGATCCGTTCATCAATCTGGTCATCTAATCGCCACGAAACATCTAGGTTTTGGTCGCCTCAACACCATGAAGCAGCTCCTAATGTTTTCAGACTTATGATCGGCTCTGAAAACATGATTTGATCCTCATGTGCGAAGAACGCTCAAAGAACGCCCTTTTCCGATCTAGTACGATTCATCGTCCACCATCATCACTGAACCTCTAAAAGGTCATTGCGGTTTCAAGCCTTCGATTTGGGATCATTGTGTCACTAAATGGATGAGCAACGTTCCATTATTCATCGCACTGCGAAGAACATGAAGAACACGTGAGAAAAGAAAGGGGGAATGAAATTCAATAAAAAAGTGAGGAACGAACCCCTGCCATCATTCATTACGGAATTTATCCACTTTCATTAGGAGGATTAAACGGAGCAAGAATCAATAATAACAATACTACATGGATCAATTCCCCGAATCACCCGAATAAAACCCCCATGCAAGAAAGAACGAATCCATGGATCAACATTTTCGTGGTTGATCTGTGTTCATCGTTTAAAATCAAAAACGGGGAAAAGAATTCAAATAACAAACCCCTACCTCGACTTTGATCGTTCGTTGATGTAGGTGTCGTGCTTCCACCATTGTCGAGTTCCTTCAACGTCGTTGGCGCAAAAATTCGCAACTCCAATCTGTCGTCGTTCGCCATTGAGGCTTTGCTCCAACGCTCCACGGATCCTCCAGCGATTCCCCCCAAAAGTTCTCAATGACCATCAATCGCTTAACCCATTAAAAAGGGAAACATGGTTGACATTTAAGATACACTATGGTATTATTTAATCCATATTTCCATTCTTGAGTCCTTATGACGTGTCATTAAATAAGGAAACAGATGTCCCATCGATGCGCTGCAGCTGATGATTCCATAAAATAAAATAAATATTTAGCAATTTATTTTATTTTCATTTTACTAAAAACGTTAGAAAATTATCTTTTTCCCCTAGAACTGTGACGGTCGAGGTTAGGCTCGTTCAGAGGTAATGTGGTCACCTTGTACGCAACGGTGCCCTCCGATTTTTAATCCAGGCATTCATTTGGAAACTGCCACAACCGCACACAAGTGCAGACTCACATAACTTAAAAAAGTTCAAACCACCATTCCAGGCTCACTGGACCTCGGAATGATGTGCCGTCTTCACGCCCGGTCTTGAGATAATTCCATATAATATTTAAAAATAATACACGAAAAATATGAAACATTACAATATATCACCCCATAAAAAGAGGGATTGTATGATAAGAAAACATGATTTTGGAAAAATATAATGAATTTATAATAATTATTAAATAATAATGAAGAAATTCATTATATTAATGAGTGATAGAGAGTAACCAGGAGGAAAAAATAGAGTTTTGTGTAGAATCCCAAACCTTATCTCTTAAATGGTTGCGTAATTTATCATCATTTCCTTAGTAAATATATTATATTCATTAATTAAAAATTCCACAACTTCATTAAACTTAATAGATTTAATATAATATATTTGAGTTCATTTTTCGTCTTTTTGATGATGTATAGTGTTAAATGTCATCATTCAGGAGTACACATTTACATAGTTTTCATGATCACATTGCTTTTATAATAGTATGGAAGATCATGTTGAATGGAAATATAATTGAATAATTTTATTTATAAGCCATTAATGAACATTCATAAGGTTAACTGATTATATTAGTCATTTGGTTATTTTGGGTGATGATGTACCATTAGATAAGATGTTTGTGGGAATATTTTGGATTATTATGTTTGGTATTCGCTCACAATGAACTGGTCCTATTTTATTATTTAGTATCACATGAATGCATTTATTATTGAACATTACATAGGTTATAATAATAATATTTTTATTTTTATTAACCATATTAATATATTTACTACTGTATTTGAAGGAATTAATTAAAAATAAAAAAATCCTTGAAGGCGATACATTAACACCTCAAAAACATTGTTTTATTTTTTTGAATATAAGAGAGAGTGGAGTAATTTATTAATGGATTAGTATGTTAGAAAATTAATATTCACGTATATATAAGGTAATTTAATAATCATACCATTTGGTTGAGGTGATGTGAGGATATAATAAGAAAATAAATTTAAAAGAAATTAAAAGAAAAGTAAATGGGAATTTACCTCCTGAATTTCTCCCCCTTGAAAACCTACATAAAAAATGTATTTTTATTTTGATGAGACCAATATATCATGTAAATTGAGGTGGGTTTTGTGATGATTATTGCGCTGAATTAGGATAATTTCAAATCTTGGAATGTATGAGGATAATAGGGGGAAAGGGGTTGAATTTATAGTGGAGGAGAGGGGTGTTTTGACATTACTTTAATAATTATTAATTAGTTTGAAACAAGGAAATCAATATTGTTGATTATTTTTAATAAATAATGTAACTAGTTCATGTGAGGTCCAATATAGGGTATTTACATTTTTCATACAATAAAAATGACTAAAAAATTCATTTTTTATCATTTATCGTAAAATATCATATTTTACTATTCATCAAAATATAATGGATTTTAGAAAAATCCAAAAAAAATTACCTGGACCATTTTTATATGTATTGAATTTAAAATTTAACTCCATTTCATGAAAATAATAAACTATATATGCAAAAAATATTTTTAATTAAAATCAACATTTACATAATAAATATAGATGTTAATAATATAACCTATTCTATAACACTTTAAAAAAATAACTAAGGTCCCGTAATATTATAATAAAATAATAAGTCCAAAAAGTATTAATTTATTAAAACATTTTAAAAAAAAATTTAAAACATTTATTAAACTAATCATAAAATTGTAATTAAATATTTAGGTCTTAAAAAATACTAAATCATAATTAATAATTTTTAAAATATTCATATTCATATACAATTATATAATTATATAAATAAATTATTTATAATATCCTTAATTTATACTCATGCTTTCATGGGAGATCTTACAATTCATTTCACTGGTTTTCTTTTAATATGTGTCATATTTGTATTCCAAAGGTTGTGTTACTATTTCATCAATATACATTCCTTAATTTATATAAATACTATTTATTTAATTAATTCTTTATTTATAATGTTTTAATATTAATATCAATGTAATTTTGTTTTGTTTAAATTATACACCGTGATTCTGAGAAAGGAATTTCCATTTATTGAATTTAGGGTTGTTACAATTATATTGGGTATATCGCAGATGTTGGATGGATAATGGACATTGAGTAGTCAAGTTATAAAAAATGGTAAAAATGGTATTATTGTGGGAATGGAGTAAATGTTATGAATGGAATGAATCATGGCAATATGATAATTATGCTTTTGTACTAGGTATTCATTTGGTTGTTAAAAAGGTTAATGATTATGAACCTTTGAAATTTTATGAAATAGTTAGTGGGAAGTTAGACTGATTCTACTCTCCCTTGGGAGGGATAGACCGATGCTCCAGGTTCCCCAATGCATTGTGTTCGGTAGGTTATCGACTAAATATCTTATCTCCATGGGTATAGATGTGGAATTACGTACCATGCTTGGTCATCATGGACATAACATTGTGAATATTTGCTTTATACATGTATTGTGGATCCATTTTTACAAACAAAAATATCCTTTGATAGATGGTTGAGATGAATGTAACATGTGGTAGAAGATTTATTAAATATGTGCAAAAAATCGAGCTAAGAATTTTAAGTTATTTCTTTAAATAATTTTAAATTTTTGACCTAAAATAATTTTTTCCATTATATTCCACACTTATGAATACACTATATTAAAGTAGATATTTTTTAGACATTTTGTTGTTGTTGAATACTGAGTTTCACTAACACCCTACCTGGGCCACCATTGGTTAAACAATCATTCTTCATGGTTTCATGTTAGGACAAGGGTAAAGGCCCTATATTGGAAGGTTTATTTATGTCTAATTGATGTGGACGGATGAGTGTAGTATGCTGGATTTTGGGGCCAATCTTTGGGATTCATCATCTTGTCAATATTTTTTGTTTTTCTATAACCAAGGCACATTATGACATGTCATGGCATATATACTATTTGGTTGTGGGATTTTACAGAGTTTTGTGGAATGGTTTTAGGATGCATGGATTTTTTATATATATTCCATTTTTTCATATTTCAGTTTTTGTGTCTTACTTGGGTAAAGTTGGTATTTTCTCCCCACATGTTCAAATAGGCCCTATCCACTATTCATTAGCCACTGGTGTACATGGAGGTGCTACTACATTAATGGGGTGAATCTACATGTGCCACTTGCTTAGTGGAACCCTGGTCGGGATGGTATAATGTGGAATAATGAAATTTATTTTATATTATTAATTTTATTTAGGGATGGAAGATAGAAAAATCAGATGTTTAGGAACATTTTAATGAGCTCATTCAATGGAGTAGCCAGTCCATGTAAGGGGGAACCCGAGTACCTATGGTGTGATTAATTTTCTTCATGATTCATGTAACAGTAAGATGTTATTTCACCTATGATGATTCACATGTCATGTGATGTTATTAATAATTTTGATTTTATTTTTTCTAGTAATAACATATTGTTTGAATATTCATTCATCATTTTAGGATATTAAGAATATATGTTCCAATAATAATGATAGGAATATGTGGAAAAATATATAAGATCTATTATGGGAATTAAAAAGGAATTTTTAATTTTTTTTTATTTTAAAGATAATGTAAATAATAATGGTGATATAACTATACAATGAATTGAAAAATGTTTTTTGATAGTTAATGTGGTGTCCAATGCATGAGAAATAAGAATATTTGATTTAAATCATGATGAAAATGGCCCATGATAGAGATGTTTGAGGGTTGTGATATGTAGATTTTATACCCATTGGGATTGTGTAGGCAGGTTAATTTTTTTGAATAGATGTGATCTCGTGTTTCTGTAATTTTTGGAAACCATTGTTTTTTGTTTTGAGACATTAATTTTTCGTTTTAGGGAGATTCCTCCTCAAATATAACAACCACTCTCTTTATTTTACATCAATACATTATTTATTTCAAAAAATTTGAATATAACAACCTGAATGATAAATATTTATAGTTTTGTTCTGAATTACGAATAAAACATGTTGGACAATTGATAAAAAAAAATATTGATTTATTCCTTAACATGATTCTATAATTTTGTGAATTATAATATAGAATGGGATAACCTCATAACAAAGATAAGAAAGTGATGATCTATAAATCCTAGTAAGGGAATATTTATAGAAAAAGGATATACATATTAGATAATATTCATACCAATTGGAATAAAAAAAGTAGGAAACATAAATATTAACAATGAGAGGTGATATTTCATGGTAATAGTATCATGGGAAATCTAAAAACAACTTAAAACATTGCATCATAAATATTGGACTACTCTAAACCACCAAGAAATCATTGTCTAAAATGTTACATAACAGAATAATGATTACTCGCAATCCTAAAATGATGTCTTAGGATGCTAAACATAACCCAATGCATTAGAGCGCTATTTAATTCATGGTGTACCCATCATATTAATTTTGTTCTTCATGCATAAGTGTTCAATAAAGAAAAACGACATGGATTCATTAATCATCATATTTTATTCCATGATCCTGGAGTGTGGAATAAATATATTTACGTACCATATAAAATATTTATCAGTGTATTATGGCGAATACCCATGATTGTAAATTGTTATCGTATTCACTAAATAATTGTTTTTCCATTGAAAAGCAGGGTATGCTTTTGGAAACACAACTACATAACATAAACATTTGTAAAATGGTTTAGTGAGGGGTAAAGAGGTCTATCATCATTTGAACATCAATTTTACAATAAGTTTGTAAAAAATAACATATCCCATAATCTGTAAATGTGGATAAAATTCATAAATTATATAAGATACATGAATAAATAGGAGAAATGGAATATTCCCTTGCATGATTGTGTGACTCCAAATTATTTGTAGGGTCTTATTGAGAGCATATGGTGTCATGGGAGTATAAAACCCCTTGATTTCACAACATGTATCCTTTTAAATTTGTTAAATTAATTCAATATCTTAAATTTATCATAAAATTATTTCATATACAATAAATCATATAAAATAACATTGAGAAGAGAAAAGAAACTCTATAATTATGAATTAATAATATATGAGGCATATTCTAGAAATTAAAAAAGTATTCCAATTTAATAGTGACATGACCATTGGAAGAGTAATGTGAACCTTCCTATTATTAATTCAGAAAATGTAATAGCAATCTCAACCAAAAATGTATAAATAAATTTAGGCACCTTATAAATGATAATATGATATAATTATGTCATATAATAAGTAAATAAATATTTTTGAAATTATTAATTATGTATTGATATTTTTATAATATAGAAATGTATATCTAAATTTTTTTAATTAATATAATTATTTAAAAGTAAATTTATTTTCAATAAATATAATCATAAATTTATATTTTTTTCTAATCATTATAAAATAACTGGTCAAGACCGTAGTTACATTTTCAAACTGTTATAAAATCTTTGATAATTTTAATGTTCTAATTTTTCGAGTATAAAATGATTTTAACTAAATAATAAATTTCCTGATATTTAGAATATTATTTTTTTGAAATGGATTTCAGTCATGAAATCTACATGTTAAAAACTGTTATGGTAAATTTATGTTTATTTCTAGAATACATGAATATTTGTGAATTGTAAAAAAAGATAATTTACAATAAATGTTAAATAAAATATTTATTAAGTCATTGTATATGTATAGATGATGAAATACCATAGTTTTTATCTCTACTAATTTATTTTAATATATTGTTTTTAATGCTCTTACGATTCATTTTCTTGATCAAAAATAATAAACTAATGAATAAAATAATGAGAGAACACCCCTCTCCACTGCTATAAATACCACCACTCACCATCACTTATCTGCACACATGAAAATCGTTGATTCATTTACAAGTTATACCTTATACTATTACAAGGACTCTTCTCCACATCTATGACATATTGGTCTCCCAAAAAGTCCTAAACGAATCCTCTAAAGGGGGTTCTGAAGGATGAGAAATCATAAGGTATAATATATATTTCATTTATTTTCCTTTCTTTTCAATTTCTTTTTTTTATCATAACGTAATATTAATTTTCAAAAGATACATTATAACTCCATTATAATTTATACACTATAATTCAATCTTTTTAATGGATGGTCCATCATCAAACTCCTTTGTCTATCTTTTTTATTTTATAAATTAAAATATTGGTTGTGATGTGCCAATTTACCGACAACGTGGATAATACATTTTCATTTTCCATTCACCCATCATGGATTGTAATAAAATTATAATTGGTGTTAAAACATATTTTATTATTCTTAATATTATTTAGTTTTTATTTCTGAAATAGTATAAATACATGATATTAATTAATAAGACAAAACTATTCTGTGATGATAGAAAAACTACCAAAGTGATCGAAACGATTATCATTAAACTTATATCTAATGAATCTTCCCCATATAAGGAAAAATAATAACATATAATACTATTAAGTATTAATTATTTTTATTAATAACATATAATTTTATTTCAAGGGAATTTATCCAATTTTACATGAACATCAATACATTTAAATAGGCGAAGCAATCATGAAAACCTAGAAAATGTATTCTCTAAAATGATAAAATTAAACTCTATAACTAATTAATAAATTCATAAATAGACTTAATAAAAATAAAATTATTTAACTAAATTTTTAAATGTATCGTATTTAATTAATTAAATTATTTAATTTTATTATCTAAGACATTAGGATCATGTGAGGAACACTTTCATATTTATGGTATGGGGAATTGTGTCAATTTCCATTTGATTAAAACATATGTTGTATTATGAAGCTAATCATTTTTTGAGGTTTATCTATTTACCATTTGAGATAATTGTTCAAGTGAAATAGTATTTATATTTAATATACATATTCACATTTCATGGATATTATTATTGTATTAGTTGTATTCTAGGTTATATACGTTCTATATTATGAATGTTGTTCTAAATAGGAAAATATTGATGAATATATTTCCTATACTCAATAATGATATGGATAGGATATATTAATAATTAATTAATTATATTTATAGAGAATTATTTAGAAATTAAGTGATGGGAGGATCCATTTATAGACAGTAGATGAATCAACATGTCCCATTACACAAAACACATTCAGATAAACCCTTTGTGTTTATTTCTAAATATAATAATACATGAATTTCCAATAGACACAGACTATATTAAAATTATGACGGGTAATTTTCTATATAATTGATGTCAAAATAATAATAATTTTTTATATTCAGTATTCATTCAATAATTTCCATGATTTTTTCACTACAGCAATATATATATGAAAGCATTTTAATTCTAATTTTGTTGATGGAATGTGTTTTAATGTTATACAATATGCCTTATTGATTATGTATAATTATTTGTAATTCAATTTTTTTAATTCATTATTCTTCTATATTTATCCCTTAATGTGTATTTAATGTCAACATTTTAGTTGTTTTTCAGCCCAATGATGGGAATATGAGATCCTTGAATAACTAAAAATAAGTTGTTTATTTTTTTCAAAATGTAATTTGTCTAAGTTAAAATGTAATAAAGGGATGATGTATGTTATAGTTTCTTTCAGTATACTAAACCGGTCATTCATTAATTTCTAGTATTTTGAATCTATCCCACTACAATAAAAGTACAATTGACTCAAATCTATTGTGGCCAGCGTTGTTACATTTTTTATCTGACCAGGTATAGTAGAAACAATGAGAACTATATTTAGAAAACATAGTTTAAGGAACATAAACCTATGAATGAATTTTATGGTAGACATATAATACCAACCAAAACAATTTGGTATGTATATAGTAAGTGGATTATCACAATTATATATCTATGTTCAAATACTAAATGAGGGTGTGGTTTGGGAATAGATGCACCTATTGGCTATAACCCTGACACGATGACTTGTGCCTAAATTAGGTCATCCTATTTTATAAAAATTAACCTTATCGTTCACCTAGTTTTCAACTCCTTATGTATATTCATAGGATAATTCACACTCTCTTTACAAACCATTATGAAGTATTTAAAATTAAAAATGTTCCCAAAGAAATAAAATTATGATTATGAGATTAGCTATGCGATTTACGTTTTTGTAATTAAAATTATATATTATGATTCATAACCTAATTTTTTATGTAATATTATAGAAATAATTCCTATTGTATGGAAAAGAATCAATACCTGAAGAAAATATATGGATTCCCCCACTGAAAAAGTCAACATGGTTAGTGTTGGAGCTAAGACGATTGTGAAATTTTAGGACGATATGCCCTAGTTATGACGAATGACCATAATACACCTATGTTGGATCATCTCATTTGGTAGAATACACTATATTTTAGTGGTAATACTTATCCAGTGTTAGAATTATAGTGGATCATACCATTGAAATGATATTTCTAGCTTTAAGATGCAATGAAAATGAAAAGGTAATACTAGATGTATATTGTCTCTGGGGTGATTCTAATCTCTGGAGGCCTTTGATCCTAAATTGTAAAGAGAAATAAGAATTAAAATATATGAACTAGATAAATTTTAAGGAAATATTATTTCAAAAAGAATTCCTTCAATACAAATGAACTAAAATGAATATAAAATTCATTATCTTATAGAAGATGGACAAAGAGAGTATTGCAGAGTATAATGATACCTTCACAATAATATCCAGATATGTTATATATTACATATTTTATTCATATGAAAAGATATATTATTTCATAGATGGTATTAATCCATGTATTTAAATGGAACTGACATAAAAAACATTTTCATTGTATGATGAAATAGTATTATGTTCTCTCAAAATAGGGAAGGAATTTGCTAGATCATATTTCTATGGGGAAATAAAAATAAGAGGAAGTCTTCTTGTAACCAATTAATGGGTGAAGAATCATAAAATAATAAGGGAATCATGAAATTTATAATATGTCAAAAATTTTGAAACAATATTCCTATGAAATTCATTAATGGAATGGATGTTTTCTATATTGTGGATAAAATGGCCATCGATATAATGAATTCAAGGAAAAGAAACAAATAAATTATTTTCAATGCTTCATCTATAATGATATGGGTAATTATTAAAATCAATGTCCCAAGTGTTAGGGGATTCTAAAACAAAATATTCCAATATTATGAAATCATAACTATAGAGGTTCATGTTCTTAATGATTTTGTGGAAGGTACATTAGTCATTTCCTAAAACTTATATGAAAATTTATTTGATTCAAGATCATTACATTCTATTATGTCATCTTTTTATTACATGAAAATTAGATATTTTATTTCTAATTTAATTATGTAGTTTTTATTCAAAAAATATAATGGATTTATCATTGCAACAATGATGTCTTGGTCAGTCACCTTTATAAAAAATAATTTTACATTCATTAAGAACATTATAATTATACTTATGGTTGATTGTGATATAATCTGTGGTATGTATTAGATTTCAAAATACTATGTGAAATCCTTTTTCAAAAAGAAAGAAGTTATATTTGTGTGGAAGATGTATAATACATTATATTTAGAGGTGAAATGTCATCATTTGGTTCTTATATATATCCACCATTAGTATATTTACAGAATTATATTATAAGGGTAGATGATAAAAAATCTAGGGATGAGGAAATCAATATTAAAATTTTAGGTTTTACCGATAGTGAAAAAATACAATGATGTATTTCAATATAATTTACTTTGATATCATCTATATTAGGAATTAAATTACTATATTGATCTAATTCATATTTCAAAACCTATTTCAATGACTCCTTTTAGAATGGACACCAATGAATTAGTAGAGCTAAATAAAAATCATGGGGACTTTATTTATCTCGGATTTATTTAACGTAGTGTTTCACTATGGGGTTACCTTATTCTCTTTGTCAACAAAAATAATGGATCCAAGAGACTATATAGTGATTATAGATAAATAAATGATTTTAAAATAAGGAACAAGTATCATCTACCATGAATTTATTATTTATTTGATTGAATTCCTTGATGAAAATTTTATTCAAAGATTAAAATTCGATCTAGATATCATTAATATCATGTGTGGAATGAATATATTCCATACAAAACATTTCAAAATAGGTATGTACATTGTGAATTTATAGTGATGTCATGTTTAATAACTAATTCACCCTCTATATTCATAGATGTAATAAATAGTGTTTTCATGAAATATCAGGATGATTTTTAGTGGTCATTATTGATTATATTTTGATATTTTATTGAAGTTTTGATGACCATGAGAAACACTTTGGGTTATTTTAAAGACTCCTAGATGAAATATAGATATATGGTATGTTTAATAAGTGTGAATTCGAGCTTTAAACAGTTTGTTTTAATAACCATATTGTCTCTAATTATTTAATATTTGTTGATCATGAAATTGAAATGGCAATCCACAAATGGCCTACACTAATGATCATAACTGTGGTATGTATTTTTATGTGCTTAGTAGGTTGCTATGAATGTTTCATTCAGAATTATTCCTAATTAGATTACCCAATAACCAAGATCCCAAATAAATTGATTTTGTTCATATGGAGAAAAAGAATGTACAAATTCTTTTAATGAAATTTGGAAAATAATTTTCAATGTTCCTATTTTGAATCATCCATATACAAAAGATGGGTTTCTAATATAAAATGATGAATCTAAGAATGGACTGGGTTGTTTCCTTGTGAAAAGTGATAATGATATTTCTTATGTATAAAGGTAGTTGAATACATATGGACAAAATTATAGAACTCAATATCTTTATTTAGCCTTTGTAATCCTTTCATTGTAAATATTATGAAATTATCTATATGTTGGATGATGTGAGATATATTATGATAAAAATTATTTTAAATACTTTTTTACATAGAATGAAATCAACTTGTGGAAGAAGAAATAAAACGAGTTACTTTATGGATATGATTTCCCAATAAAATTCAACCATGGAATGGCTAATATGGTTGAAAATACATTAACTATGAATAGTTAGGGACTTATATCTGAAATGATGATTTTGAAAGATCCTATGATTATAGATCTACTAAAGATGGATATGGGAATTGATACAGAATATGAATCATCATTCCTTCTTCAAATGATTTCTAAACCAACTTACTAGAGAAGATAAAAATCTATCAATCTGATAATGATAACATTTAAAGGAAAACTAAGGAAGTTATAGATGGAAGATGTGTAGAAATGTTTAATGAGGATGCATTTATTAAATTTGGAAAGGGGTTATGTGTTCCATAAATACATAAGATAAAAATGGTCGTATTAGATGATGATCATTGTTAAAATATCTCAATATACCATATTAGTACCAATATTTAATCATATAAGAAGAAACATTTTTGGTGGGATAACTTGAAGAAAGAAATTGGTGACTATGTGTCAAGCTATACAAATTGAAATTAAATGAATGCCGATAGATATTATCCTAGAGGTTTCATGAATCTTATACCTATTTCTATGTGTATGTGGGATGGAATTATTATGGACATTTTCATTGAAAAATCAAGGAAACGTATAAGGAATGATTAAATATTGTCAATTGTTGATTGTATTACAAATTCAGTACAATTCCTTTCATTAAGAGAAGATTTACCACTTGGGAACCTAGGAATACTATATATTATTGAAGTTGTATAAATTAATGGCGTTCCTCCATCTGTTGTTTTTGATCCAGATCGTCAATTTATATCTAAATTATAGAAGTGTCTTTATAATTCTTTGCAAAATGAGCTTCATATGATTACTACTTATCACCCTCAAACAAATAGATAGAATAAGAAGAATATTCAACCATTGGAGGACATGTTAATACAGTTCTCACATGACATTCAATGTATGTGGGATCAGTATATACCTTTGGTGTAATTTTCCTACAATAATAGTTTTTTTCTATAATTTAAATGGTTCCATATAAATCATTATATGGAATTACATTTAAAATCCATATTGTTAGGATGGAGTTGGTGAAAGGAAACTTATCGGTTATGAATTAATCCAAAGGAAATGGGAAAGATAATGAAAATTTAGGCTCATATTAATTTTCCTGATTTTAGGAAAAATAATTATACTGACTACTAGAGAATGTATTTTTAATTCCATGTTGGAGATCATGACTTTATGAAGTTATCTCAACAGTAGGGTGTCTTAAGGTTTAGTAAGAAAGGGATATAAATATCTAGGTACACCTGACCATTTTATATTCTGTTAATAAGTATAGTTTTTACTTACGATTTAGCAAGGCCACAAAGTCCCTATAGTGTTTATAATGTGTTCCTTGTGTCATTGTTAATGAAGTACATGTCAGACCCAACACATGTAATATCCTATGAAAATGTAAAATTGAAACATTATTTATCTTTTTAGGATGATCCTATTGAGATTATTGAATACACAAAAAATTTATTGAGAAATTAGATGACATAGCTAGTAAACATCACTAGATATACCATAAAATGGAATATAAAACATTGGAACCTATGTATATTATAAACAAGCACCGACATCATCTCTTTAGAATTAAATATTCATGAAAATTTTGAGGATGAAATTTCCATAAAAGGGTAGACTACAACACCCCAAGATTTCATAGTATGTATACTCTCCAATAAATTCTTTTCATTGAATTGATTATACTACAACTAAAATTATTTCATATAGTTTAAATTATATACAACCACAAAGAGAAAACAAAAAAAACTATATAATGTAGAGTAAATGAAATAGGTGGTTTCTAATAGAAATTAAGAAAATATACCAATGGAAGAGTAACATGACTTGTGGAATAGAAATGTAACCCTTACGAATAGTAATTCAGCCAATGGAATAATAAACTCACGTAAATAAATAAATAAAATTTATGAACCTCATATATGGAAATATGATATAGTTATATCATAGTATAAGTAAATAAATGATATAGAAATTATTAAATAGATATTTATATTTTTATAAAATATAAATTTTATTTACAAATTATTAAATATTATAATTATTTAAAAGATTTTTTTAATTAAATATAATCATAAGTTAATATTTTATTTTTTTAGTATTATTAGAAAATTATATAATCCCTTAGATAATATTTCAATGTTATATAAAATCACATACAATTTTAAAATTGTTATTTTTTGAGTAAAACATTATTTTAATTAAAAATAAAAAATATCATATTTATAAAATTATTTTCATAAAATGGAGTTCAATTTTCAATTCTTAAATTTAAGAAATGGTCGGTTAAATTTTTCGGGTTTTTGTAAAATACTTTACATTTTTTGAATAGTAAAATAGGATAAGTTACAGTAAATTATATGTAAAATAATTATTAACACACATGCTATTTATGGCTAATGTAATCCCATAATCAGTAACTCTCCTTATTTATTTTAATAGTTTTGGTTATAATTATGGATCTATTCATATTATTGAGAAAAATTAATAAACTAACAAATAAAATTACAAGAAAACACCCCTATCCTCCACTATAAATACCACCCTCACCATCTATTCTCTTCAAACCATAGAAGCTTTAATACTTGTTTGGTTTCTTCCCATTGCACTTCCAAAGCCCCTCGCATGCATCCATGCTCTTATTCTCCCGTAAAAAGGAAATAACCAATCTCTTTAATGAGGTTCTCAAAGAGGATAATTTATGAGGTAACAAATCCTCTTTCTTTTATTTTATTTTATTTTTATGTTCATTTATTTTATTTTCATTCCCACATATCCCCAATACAAATAGATATGATTACTATAATATAATTCATATAATATAATTCTATGTTGTTAATGAAATAAAAATCATCAAAATCTTTTCTCAATTTTTATTTATAATTGAAAAAATTTCCCATAATGTGTCAATTTAATGACATCATAGACGATGCATTTTAATTTTCTATAAACACCTCCAAGGATGCTCATAAACGTAAAATTATATATCAAAAAATATTTTATTATAAATAAAATAATTTATTTAGTATTTTTGATCCAGTATATATACACAATATTAAATAATAAGACAAAACTACTTCGTGACGATCAAAAAACCACAAAAATGATCTAAAAATTACCATTAATGCTCTATCTAATGAATAATCATCATTACTAAAAAAATACCGTTAAATCATTTGAATATTAATCAATATCATATAATTCTAGTTGTGAATATGTAATCTAATATTACATGAACTTCATTACATATATATAAGAGAACTAATCATGAAACGAAGACAACGAAGGAAACTAAATGATGAAATTAAACTCCATAACTCATTAGTAAGGACATAAATAAAATTTATAAATCTAAAATGAGCTAAATAAATTTCAAATGTGATTTGATTTAATTAATTAATGTATTTAATTTTTTAATCCAAGGCATTAAGATCATGTTACGAAAAAAAACGATATAAGGTATGGGACAATGTCTTGATTCCCATTTCATTTAGGCTTACTTTATATTATGCATCTAATTATTTTTACGTGGTGTATTTATTTTAAATTTTAGATAATTTTTCATCTGACATTATATTTATTATAATTATTCAATTCTCTTATTATTTATATTATTATTATCTAGGCCATATACCATTTTACTAATGATGTTTTTATGAATGTTGTTTTAAATAGAGAAATATTAATGAATTTGTATCATCTACTTAATATGGATATTTATAAGGAATGTTTTTATTTAATTAATTTTATTAATGAAGAATAATTTTGAAATTTTGTGATGGGAGGGGATCATTATAGTCCCTTGATGCATCGACATTTTTCATGAGACTAAATTGTTGGTGTCAAACCCTTCATGTTTGTTTCAAAAAATTCAATGGGAAATCTACCCCTGAACATAAGCGTTTCATTATGGTATTATGGTTCATTCGTTAGATACATGAAATCCATATAATCATCATTTTTTTATTTCGATATACATTTATTACCTTGCCTGAGGTTTTCACTATGAAATACTATATGGATGTATTTTTATTATCAGTTTATTGATGTCATGTAATTTTCATTTATTCACTATTACATACTAATAATGAATAAATATTTTGAATCACTTTTTATAGATTCATTATTTCCCTATATATAAACCTTAATAATAATTTGAGCTCACCCTATTCTTTAATTTCATCCCCATGTTGTAAAGATGAAAAATTTGAATAGTTGACAAGAATGAGTTTATTTTCCTTCGATATGCACTATTTTTAATTACAAATTTAATAAGTTACCCCTGTATAGATATAGATTCCCCAAATCTACTAAATCATTCGTTCCCTGGAGATTTTGTCTATTTAATATATGTCATTGTAATAAAATTACCACCAAATCATGGGTAATAATATCGAGGTTGTTATGGGGATGGCTATAGAGACTATAGAGAAGAGTATGAAAATTATCCAAGGATATTGAGTGAAGCAAAATGGGGTATTTATTGGGTTTATTTAGAAATATATAGAGATTTCATTATTATTTAGTTTTTTGACTCTTCCACATGAAATAATGAAAACTACACACCACCTTATCAGTTTTTTCAAATGGAGTGGTTATAAATATTTTATAAGTACAGGGGCCGAAAATAGAAAAAAATACCCTTGCCTCTATAGAAGTGAGTCATAATCTTAATGAAATACATTTGAAATAATAAAACATATTAATGGAATTTGAATATTCGTAGGTTTGTTAAAAAATTAATCAGATAAAAATAAAATCACAATATTTTAATAGGAAAATATTGATTGGAGGTGGTTTCCCATTATTTTTTTATTAAATAATCGTTCTGTCCTTATGATTTCATAATACAGAATGTATATTAATACAGTATTTAATTCTTAACTGAAAACTAAACAACCTCAAAATATTAGGTCAAATATACCATTGGAGAATTTTATCATTTTGATTCAAAAAACAATATTCATATTATCTAAATAATTTCAAAATATGTGCATTTTCCCTTTTAAAAAATTAACTAATTTTTTTCAAAAATGATGGGGATTTTCCATTAAAAGTTTTCTAACCCTTATAAAAATTATATTTTACACCATAATAATTATATTATCATATATATTTAATAATAATATATAATAATTTTTTTTTAATAAAAATATATTTAAAAAATTCAATAATTTATAAAAATATATTCATTATTTGAATTTTAATAATACCCAAAAAAATATTATTTTATTTTTATTATATAGAAATAAAAAACTTTTATAATTTTACTATAATAGGATGAAAATATATTCATCATTCTATAAAACATAATGTAAAAAACACCTAATTATATGGTATTGATACATATCCATTTCATACAACAGAAGCCACCCTAAGAGTGAGGTGTGTGATGCTGATACATTTATGTTTTGGTTCATCATTCATGGTTTGGGCCTTGACAACGAAGAACAAGAACTTGTCCTTAAATGGTTTTGATCATTTATAAGTTGTTGGATTTCAACATGACCTTGGATAAGGGGAAATCCCAATGATGATATATCCCTCTAAAGCGCTGATAAATTGGACATATAGGGTATCATTTTATTTATTGATGCAATCATATCCTTTATACGTGTCAATAGGATTTGTTAAAAACCTATATTTATAAAAAAAATAGGATCAGTGTTTAACTGACTTCTAAATCCAATTGGTTATAATAAAAATAATAAATAATGTGTTATCTATAACCATATTACCTAATAGGTCATTTAATTAAATCCAATGGAGGATTTTCTTTATAATATTTTGGGGCATTCCAATCGACACCAATTAAGAAGTATCACCCTCAAAAGTTTCATTTCCCACACAAAAATAGATGAGGATAACTCTGATTCATCACATCCTTCTATCCCCACATCACTTCTTCAAACGTTTGGTTTCTCTAAAGCCCTTTTATAATGGATAATTGTCTTATTTCATATATATTTTTACCTACAATCTCAAATAATCACCAGATTCTTCTTATATGATAGATCCTATTCAAATGGTACCAACAATGGATTTAGTACAACTAAGTCGTATATTATATAATTTATCAAGTGGGATATAATGAATACATCATGTATGCGAGATAGGTTTTGTCGGAGGTCATGTTGGTAGGACACCACTCCAATTTAATCAAGGATGTAAATGGGGATGATGTATGTTGGGCTAAGATTTACCTTCATAAAAAAACTCATCACTATATTCCATGGAAATATGTAGAGGAATTCAATACCTCCAATATCATACTCTATATAAGGACCCAGAATTTACATACATTGTTATTACATCATAATTGAAGCATTCGTATTACAACATATAACAATACCATAATAGCACCATATAGGTATAGTGTCTTTAGAAACAGGGAAACATAAACAACAGGTTCAAAAAGCATCTACATTGTCTCAAATTTATTTCATCATATCTTGAATCCCTTTTTGGAATATCCTGATTAATACCCTTCTTCCTGACTTGGGGAAAAGAAAACATACAAAAGTGTGATCTCAAATGCTCAGTAAGGGTAACCAAAATAAATATCAATCACATCATATTCATAAGAACATAACATTTTGGAAACATTAACATGTAAAAGAGATCATAATTTCATAACATCAGATAAATCATAGTAGTGAAATGTAATACTAATAATCATAACTTAAAACAAGAAACATTGTGGAATACACACATAATAATAAAGAATCATTTCTTATTAGTCAAGACTCATTGACAATACTATACTAGTGGAAAAATTCCATTTCTGAATTGAGTTCACTCCTCGTTTCAGTCCTGTAACACTGAACCAGATTAACCTGCCATTCCAGCCATGTCTATCTCGTGAGATATAAATCTTTACCCAATGCATTGGAGGGAGATATAGGTCCCACCCATCTCATAATGATACCATTTTTATGTGTGCCACATGATCATAAATCTTATATCATAGAATAACCCATGTAATAAAAATGGGATTCTTAAACATCATGACATAATAACATAATCCATATAAGATAAAAAGAAAGCATAAAAATAATTCCATCATAACATAATCAAATCAACCTAATAATAGGGATAGAAACAGAACCCTATATTTTCTTAGATGGAAAATAATTTTGATAAAACACTTGAACTTCATTCTTGAGGAAAATATCCTTTCTACTTCAAAAACATTTTTCTTTTCTAAACATGTCATACAGTTTTAAACTAAAAAAATATGATTAAAAATAAACATAAAACTTGTAAAGGAAGCTTCATTGAAATAATGTTATAAGAAATCATAAAAATACATTCATGATGTATAAGTTAAAAAAACATTTTTCTTGTAATTTGGCCGGAAAAGTCAAAAAGTACCTCGTACTAAACATGACAAAAGATTTCTTTAATATATTTTACTAAAAAATCACCAACGAGTAATATTGGTTTTAAACAATTGTATTAGGATAAAAAAAATATTATATATTGAGGAAACATGGATGTGGATGATAAATATTCCCCAATAAATTCTGAAGTATAAACAATCTCAGATAAAAATGAGGTTGCGAGATATTTCCATTACCTTAGGTCCGATTTTAAAAATATGTTTCCTAACCTCCTATATAATGATTTAAATAATGATATTGACTTCTTTCAGATTCTTACTCATTGTTATGATATCATATGTGGTCATATTCTTTGCTTCGTATTAGTAATAATTAATTGCTACTTGTTATTCGGGTGTTTATTTCTTTTTTGTTCTTATGCGTGTTTTGTCGAATAAATTCTTATTCATCATTTTAGTTTATAGATACCTCATTTACCAAATGGTATTATTTTAATATATATAATTTTTATTCATTCAATTAATTTATATAATCATTATGCATTGAAGATCATCTAGAACGAGTCACATCACATCATGGAGACGGTAGGCCGTACGTACGCATGAGTGATGATATCGTTCCCATGATCATGGAATTGTACTAAAGTGTATGTATAATATTTCCGAATAAATATCACTTTATAATAATCATATATAGTTATTATTTAATCCATTATACCCATCCAAGTAAGGTGGTGGTGGAAAACAGATTACACCACGACGTGGAGACGGTATTCCGTACTTACACACGCGTGGTGATTTCATTTTTCGTAGGATTGATAGAAGGTGAAATAGGGTTGTTTCTTATTTATAATAACATATTAGTATATGAGTTATACTGATTTTATTACTTCATAATGAAATAACTAATGAAGAATAAGTAGAAGAAGAACTAATTTTGAAAGAATCAGTAACAGACATTACCTCTTCTTTGAAACGCCTCTTCTTAACCTCCTCTTAGGGAACTAAAGATGGTTGGTGAAGAAGACCAGGACCTTTAGGATGTTTTTAGTGAAGTGTGGAAGAGAAATTCTAAGGGATTTTCTAAGCTTGAAGGCTCAAAGTGGTGTGAGAAAGAGATGGAGGAGGTTCCCTTCTATAAGAGAGGAGGGGGCACTTTAGGAAAAACCTAAAATATTATTTTTTTAATAAAGTCATATTCGGTTTTTAATAGCTCAAAATTGATTTATTTCGAAGATAAGGTGAGGATGGGTCGAAATCCTCTCATTCAATATATTTTAGACATGTTTAGGTTACAATTTTAAACTTTTCATTTAGATTTAACTCTAAGTTAAATAATTTTACTTTTACCGTGTCTTCTTGTTTTCTTACACTATATGGTTAACAAACTTACTATAACAAGGCAAACAAACCCCAAGTGGTTAATTATTAATATAAACTTATCTAAGTCATTTGACCGTACCTTAGGTTTTTAGGAATAAAATAACCATTAATAATATAATATTTAATTTAAAAACTATTTTATGTCAAATTTGATACTATTTGGTTATTGATTTTTGTGAAACTCATAACAGCATGATTAGTTCAAAAAAAGTTTATTCAATCAATAATAACATGTCATATTAACCTATAAAATTAGTTTAATTCATAAAAAGTCTCAAATTACATTTATTTTGGGTATTTATAATATCAATTACGTAAATATTTCCTTAATAAGGTAATTACTTCATCATTATTGTGTCATAAATAAATTAAATTCTTTAAAGTATAAAAATTATAAATAAAATACCATTATGTTGGAAATAGTTTTATCTTTCTAATGAATATTTATAGTCTAATTTATCTTATTTATTACCCTATATTAAAAATGTTATTGTTATTAAAATATGATTTTAACTATTTTAACTCTTCGTTAAATAAAACAATATTAAATGTTCTAATCTAATCCAAGTGGACCTAAATGGTCATATTTTATTCCTAAGGTTGTTTTTCATCGAATTAAACTTATCCAATAGAATTAGTACATTTGTTATGGTAATAAAAATATCATTTTTACCCTTAATTACCCTATTTCCTTTTAACCGTGGTAAATAAAAGCAAAAAGTTACTATTCACGAAAAAATATTTTTATCTTATTTAACCAAATTTTACTCCTTATTTTTAACCGTGTCTCTTGGATTTTTAAAATTCCACTCACAGAATCTGTAAAATTATGTTTTATGTAAATTTTCAAACTCTCCTAGGAGGTGGGTAAAATACTGTGAAAATTCAATAAAATTTTTATATATCGAAATTATTTTAAAATGACTCCAATGAATTACATTGAAATTATATAGGGATTATTTATCTATTTTGACCTAAAATAAATTTAAATAAAATAAATAATTATGTAAATAAAATTTCGGTTTTTAAATAGTAACCTAGTGTTTTCATTATTCATCAAAAATTGAATGTTTTGAGAAAAATACAAAAAATTCCCCCTAGGATAATTTTGATATTCTGAATCAAAAAATGAAGTCAATTTTCAATGATAAAATTTATAAAATTTTAAAATGTGGGTATATCTATTCATAACAGCTAGTTTTAATAATATTTTAATAGCATATCGTTGTTAAGTGAAACTCGGTATTGGGTACAACACAAGCTATCGAGGAAGGTTGTGATTCCGTGTAAAGAAATCCAAGCTAGTATTGTGTGTAGTGAAATATTAATTTGATGATTTATATAACATAAAAACAAAATATTTCTCATAAAAATCTCGGGTGTTAAATTCTACCCACCGTAAAATGAATTTCGCCCTCGAAATTCATCACTTTGTAACAAACAGATGAGGATACCTCTTCCTCATCATATCCTCAAGCTCCCATGTGTCTTCTTCTAATTGGTGGTTCCTCTATAAAACATTCACCAAGAAAGTGGTCTTGTTCCCTAGAACCCTTTTGCTACGTTCCCGGATCTCTCTCGGTTGTTCTTCATAAGAAAGAGCTTGCTCCAGCGGTACAACTTATGAGCTGAGTACATGTGAAGGATCAAGTATGTACTTTCTCCGGAGAGATACATGGAACACATAATGAAGATGAGAGAGATTCGGTGGAACACCAATTGTTAAGCTACTTTCCGAACATGATTCAGTATTTCGAATGGACCGATATACCTAGGGCTCCGCTTTCCCTTCTTTCCAAATCTTATTACTCTCTTCCGAAGAGATATTCGTAAGAACACTTTATCACCCACTTCAAACTCTATGTCTTTTTTCAGTTATTGACATTACATTTTTGTCGACTTTGAGCTGCTCCTATGTGTTGTTGAATAGATCAGACCTTTTCTGCCATCTCAACAACAATATCAGGTCCTAATAGATTTCATTCCCCAACTTCTCCCCATCAAGTTGGAGTTCGTTATTTCTTTCCATAGAGATCTTTATAAGGAGCCATCTGAATACTGTATTGAAATCTATTATTATAAAAAAATTCCACCAAAGTTAGGTGTTGATCCTAACCACATTTTAAATCCATAGAGCAAGATCTTATCATATCTTCTAGAGTTTCAATTGTCCTCTCAGACTGGCCGTCTGTCTTTGGATGATAAGTAGTGATGAAACTCAACTCTGTATCCAGAGTATGCTGAAGACTTCACCAAAACTTTGAGGTAAACTTTGGATCCCGATCAGATATAATGGAATGTGGTACTCCATGCAATCTTACCACTTTTTTTTTACATATATCCTGTCAAGATGATCAAGAGAGAAATACTCTATAATAGTAATGAAGTTTGCCAACATTATAAGACGATCAGCTATGAACAAGATAACATTGTTGCATTTGGATGTTTTAGGATGTCTGGTGACAAAGTCCATAGTGATGTTTTCCCATTTCCATTCAGGTATGGGTAATGGTTGTAACATCCCCTTGACTTCTGTCTCTCAGCATTAACTTGCTGACAAACCAAGCATCGAGAGACATATTCAGAAACATCTATTTTCATTCCATCCCACCAGAAGTACTCTTTCAGGTCCCTATGCATCTTTTTGCTTCTAAGATGAATATATAATGAATAACTATGATCTTTATCCAATATTTCCATCATTAATTCGGGGATGGGAGGAACACAAACCCAATTCCTGAACCTTATTATCCCTTCAAAATCAAGGATAAATTCAGGAACACTTCTCCCCTTCTTTATTAACTCTACATCTTCTTTTTGTGCCTCTTTAAACTTCACATGTATCGATGGTTGAACATTAATTTGAGAAAGATAATATTTTCCCCTTCCATTATAATTCCATGATCTATCATTTAAAAATCCATAAATATTGGATCTTTTGTGATTCTCATAATGTATAAGCTATCATGGTCTTATCGACTTAATGCATCTTCCACCTTGATTGCTTTCACAGGGTGATAATGAATTGAGCAGTCGTAGTCCTTAATCAACTCCAACCATCTTATTTGGCACATATTCCGATCCTTTTGTGTGAAAATATACTTTAAACTTTTATAATCAATATAAATATCACATCTTTCACCATAAAGATATTGCCTCCATATTTTTAATGAAAACATTAACACAGCTAACTATAAATCATGAGTTGGGTAATTTTGCTCATGGATTTTCAACTGTCATGAGGCTTAAGCTATCACCATATCATTTTTCATGAGAACACACCCCAATCCCTTCTTAGATTCATCACTATAGATCACAAACATTTCTCCACTTCAAGTAATTTTGAGCACATGTGTATTGGATAACCTTCTTTTTAACTCATTGAAATTCTCTTCACACTCCTACGTCCAAACTAACTTAACTCCTTTTCGAGTCAACCTAGTGAGTGGATTAGATAATCATGAAAAATCATTCACAAAACATCGAGAATATCCATCCAAACCAAGAAAACCTCAGATCTCAGTTAGTGTTGTTGGTCTCGACCATCTTTCGATGAACTCTATTTTTTCTAGATCCATAGATATCCCCTCTTTTGAGACTATGTGACCCAAAAATGTAAATTTTTGAAACCAAAATTCACACTTTGTAAATTTGGCATAAAGCTTATCCTTTCTCAGGGTCTTCAATACAATTCTCAAGTGATATTCATGTTCTTCCTTTCCCTTTGAATAGACAGGAGTATCGTCTATAAAGACTACCACAAACTGATCAAGATAGTCTCTAAAGACTCTATTCATTAGATCTATGAAGATAACAAGGGAATTAGTAAGACCAAATGGCATCCCTAAAAATTCATAGTGTCCATACCTTGTACAGAAAGTCATCTTCTATATATCCTCCCTTTTGACCCTAAATTGATGATATCCGGGACAAAGATCAATCTCAGAAAAGTATTGATCTCCTCGTAGTTGGTCAAATAAGTCATCAATTCATGGGAGAATATATTTGTTCTTGATAGTGATCTTGTTATGTTATTGACAATCAATGCATAGTCTCATTAATCGATCTTTCTTCTTAACAAACAGAACATGTTCTCCCCAAGGTGATGCACTATGGTGTATGAATCCCTTATCAAGATTCTCTTGGAGTTGGTTCTTTAATTCCTGCAACTAAATTGGGGCCATTCAATAAGGTGTCTTTGAAATAGGTAAAGAACCCGGTACGAGTTCTATTGAAAACTCAACTTCATGATTTGGTGGAAGACCAAACAATTCTTCCAGAAAGACATCATCAAACTCTCATACAATGGGAATATTCTTAATCGTGAGTTTCTGTCCAACAATTTGAGATAAATAACCTTCATTTAGTGGAATCAAGACCCAAAAGATGGATGAAATTTCCACTGGAAGGTTATGTTCATCCTTGCATCGATAGATGATCATAGATTGATCAGGAATATGAAATGTGACTACCCTTCTTGGGAAATTGATATGAGATTTGTATAAAGAATTCCAATCCATGCCAATAATCACATAAAATTCCACTATAAGAAGGATCACAAGATTTGCAAGAATCACTTTCCCACAAACATCAATCGAAGACGAATTGTAAAATTTTGATGCGACTGTTGTGCTATTAGGGGTTGTCACATCTAACTCAATATCTAAATGTTGAGGGAATATGGCAATACCCTTAGAATATTCTTCACAAATAAAAGAGTGGGTGGATCTAGAATCAAATAAAACATTTTCTACTTTAGAGTGGATGTTAAGTTTACCTTTCACCACTTCGTTATCGTACTCCACATCGCTGATAAAAATTGCTTGTGAATTTCCTTTGTCATTATCCTTAAGAGTTTGTTGACATCGATCATCATCAATAACCCTTGGATTAGGGAAATGATTGGCATAATTCACCATTTCCTTGCACTTGTAACATTGAAGTGTAGGTGGTGTACTCTGTGTATCCTTTTCTTTGTTCGCATAACTAGACATCTTCCTACCATCATTATGGTATTCAAATGCCTGATGACCTTCTTTTCCACATTCGAAACAGTTACTTGTCCCTTTAAGACAACTACCTCTGTGTTTCTTTCCACACTTTGAGGATAAGGGAAAACTCATCTTCTTTTTAGTGTGCTCTTTAGATTTCCCTTTGAATTCCATATTCCTCTTCTTATCAAACCCATATGACTGATGGGTTACTCCAATCTCCATCTCAACCTTGATAGCACATCGAACGATTTCATCCTAGATATTGAAGACCCTTATGGATACCGGCCTTTGAAGACTTGGTTTTGAGCCACTAAAGAATCGATCGATCTTTCTCTCAGGTTGGATAATAATCCTAGGAGCGTACCTTGCAAGTCTTGAAAAATATGCTTCGTAGGTACCAATAGATTCATCATCCATTATCTTTAGTTCAAGAAACTCCTTCTACATATTTGATAGAAGATAATGAGGGAAGTACTTATTGAAAAATAAGTTCATGAACTCGTCTCATTCCATGCATTCAATTTCATCCCATTGCCTCATATTCTTGACAAGATTACACCATTGATCAGCTTCACCGTCCAAACAATATACTGCTAAGATGAATCTATCATGTTCAGAATAGTGAAGAACTAAAAATAACTTTTCAGTGGTACTGATCCACTGTTCAGCCACTAATGGATCAGTAGACCTGCTGAATGAGGGTAGACACTGCCTCATGAAAGATTCAACAGAATGTTGCTCCTTCCTTTGCTCATTTGGAAGTACAGCATGATTCATAGCTTGATAAAGTTGTGTGAGCATGGATATAAGATTTTTCATTCCATCTCCCATAACATTTGATTTCTCAAGGGTACAATCATTGCATTGCCTGTCGCATTCAACATTAACACAGTTCCTTCAGGTTCCAGCCATTGACTAAAACCAAGATGAATAGTGTGAGAAACAGTTATTAAAATAGGAAAACCACATAATCAAGAATAAAATTTACCACTTAAGGTCTTATCATAGGTTGTTCATGGCCATTTCTAAAATAGTAAGATTTTGTCTAATTATTATACATATCATTAGGGTTCTTACTAAGGCTTACACAAAATATTTTCCAAAGGTTGACTATACCTTTCCTATGATACCAACTATAACGAGCCATAATTTACATACATTGTTATTACATCATAGTTGAAGCATACTTATTACAGCATATAACTATACCAAAATATGACCGTATAGGTATAGTGTCTTTAGAAACTGGGAAACATAAACAACGGGTTCATAAAAAATCTACATTGTCTCCCATTTATTTCATCATATATAGAATTCATTTTTGGCATATCCTACTTAATACCCATATTCCTGTCATGTGGAAAAGAAAACATACAAAAGGGTGATCTCAAATTCTCAATAAGGGTAATCAAAATAAATATCAATCCCATCATATTCATAAGAACATAAAATTTTTCAAATCTTAACCTGCAAAGGAGATAATAATTTTATAACATCGGATAAATCATAGTAGTGAAATATAATCCCAATAATCATAACTTAAAACATGAAACTTTGTGACATACACACATAATCATAGAGAATCATTTCTTAGTAGTCATGACTCATTACAAAGACTATCCTAGAGGACAAAGTACATTTCTGAACTGAGTTCACTTCTCGTTTCAATCCTCTATCACTAAACCAGATTAACCTTCTGTTCCAGCCATGTTTATCTCCTATGATATAAATCATTACCCAATGCATTGGAGGGATATATAGGTCCCACACATCTCATAATGATACCATTATTATGTGTTCCATAAGATCATAAATCATACATCATAGCATAACCCATGTAATAAAATTGGGATTCTTAAACATCATGCCATCATAACATAATCCATATAAGATAAAAGGACATCATAAAAATAATTCCATTATAACATAATCAAATAAACATAAAAATAGGGTTATAAAAAGAACAATATATTATCTTATATGGAAAATAATTTTGATAAAACACTTGAACCTCTTTCTTGAGGAAAACATCCTTTCTTAATGAAAAACATTTTTCCTTTTTTAACATTATACAATTTTAAAATAAAAGAAGTTGATTAAAAATAAACATGAAAAATTGTAAATTAATCTTCATGGAAATAATTTTCTATGAAATAATAAAAATCCATTCATCCAGTATAAGTTAAAGAATCATTTTTATCGTACTTTGGCCGGAAAAGTTAAAAAGTACCTCATACTTAAAATGACAAATGATTCCTTTCATATATTTTACTGAAAACTCTCCAATGAGTAATATTTGTTTTAAAAAATTTTATAAGGATATAAATAATATTAAATATTTAGGAAACATGGTTTTGGATGATAAATATTCCCCAGTATATTCTGAAGTATAAACAATATCAGATAAAAATGAGATTGCGAGATTTTCCATTAACTTAGGTCTGATTTGCTTCATACATGTCTGAACCTCCTGTATAATGATTTAAATAATGTTATTTACTTATTCTATAATCTTACTCCTTGTTATGATATCATATATGGTCCTATTCTTAGCTTCTTATTAGTAATATTTCATTGCTACTTGTAATTCGAGTGTTTATTTCTTTTTGTTCTTATGCGTGTTTTGTAGAATAAATTGTTATTATTATTTTTAGGTTATAGATACATCATTTCAAGAATATTATTAGTTTAATATATATCATATTTATTCATTAAATTCATTTATATAATAATTATGCATTGAAGATCATGTAGAACGAGTCGCATCACATCGTGGAGACGATATGTCGTACGTACACACGAGCGATGATATCATTCCCATGATAATGGAATTTTATTTAAGTGTATGTATACTATTTCACAATAAATATCACTTTATAATAATATTATATAGTTAATATTTACACCATTATACCCATCCAGGTAAGGTGGTGGTGGAAAACAGATTACACAACGGCGTGGAGACGGTATTCCGTATGTATGCATACGCGGTGATTTCATTTTCCGTAGGATGGATAGAAGGTAAAATAGGGTTGTTTCATTTTTATAATAACATATATGTATATTATTGATACTGATTTTATATATTCATAATGATACAACTAATTAATATGAAGTATAAAAAAAATAAAGTTGAAAGAATTGGTAACGGATATTACCTCTTCTTTGAAGCGCATGTTCTTAACCTCCTCTTAGGTCAGTAAAGATGGTCTTTGAAGAAGACCAGGACCTCTAGGATGTTTCTAGGTAACTGGAGAAGATAAATTTCTAGGGTTTTGATGAGATTTAAGGCTCAAAGTGGTGTGAGGAGGAGTGGAAGGAGGTCCCTTTTTATAAGGGAGGAGAGGGGCACTTTAGGAAAACTTAGAATATTATTTTATAATAAAGTCATATTCGATTTTTAAAAGTTCCAAATTGATTTATTTAAATTATAAGGTAGGGATGGGTCGATATCCTATAAACCAATATATTTCATACATGTTTAGGTTACTATTTTAACATTATCATTTAGATTAAACTCTAAGTTAAATAATTTTACTTTTACTGTGTCTTCTTGTTTTCATACACTATATGGTTAATAAACTTACTCTAATAAGCCAAATGAACCCCAAGTGGTTCATTACTAATATAACCTAATATAAGTCATTTTTTCGAACCTTATAGTTTTAGGAATAAAATAACAATTAATAATATAATATTTGTTTTAAAAACTATTTTATGTCAATTTTGACACTATTTGTAAATTGATTTTTGTGAGAATCATAAAAACATGATTATTTCAAACAAAGTTAATTAAATCAATACTAATATGTCATATTATCCTATAAAATTAGTTTAATGCATAAAAAGTCTCATATTACATTTAATTGGATATTTATAATATCAAATATGTAAATATTTCCTTAATAAGGTAATTACTACATCATCATTGTGTCATAAATAAATTAAATTATTTATAGTATAATAATTATAAATAGAATAACATTATATAGGAAATATATTTATATTTATAATGAATATTCATAGTTGAATTTATCTTATTTATAACCCTCTATTTAAAAAAATTAGTTATTAATCTTTGATTTTAACATTTTTAACTCTACTTTAAATAAAACAATATTAAATGTCCTAATCTAATCCATGTGGACATAAATGGCCAAATTTTATTACTAAGGTTTTTTTGGTCTAATTAAACTTATCCAATAGAATTAGGACATGTGTTAGGGTAATTATAATATCATTTTACCCTTAATTACCCTATTTACTTTTAACCGTGATAAATAAAAGTAAAAAAGTTACTATTCACCAAAAAATATTTTTATCTTATTGAACCACATTTTACTCCTTTATATTAACCATGTTTCTCGGTTTTTTGAAATTCCACTCAGAGAAGTGGTAATATTAAGTTTTATGTAAATTTTCAAACTCTCATATGAGGTGGTTAAAAGACAGTGAAAATTCAATGAAATTTTTATATATCTAAAATTTTATAAAATGACTCCAATGAATTACATTGACCTTATATTGGTATTATTTAAATATTTTTACCTAAAATAAATTCAAATAAAATAAATAATTATTTTCATAAAAAGTTGGTTTTTAAATAGTAACCCAGTGTTTTCACTATTCATTAAAAATTGAAAATTTTCAGAAACATACCAAAAATTCACCCTAGGATAATTTCGATATTCTGAATCAAAAAATGAAGTCCATTTTGAAAGATAAAATTTACAAAATTTCAAAAAGTGGGTATTACTATTCATAACGGTATTTTTAATAATACATTAATAGCATATCGTTGTTTAGTTAAACTCGGTATTGCATACAACGCAAGCAATCGAGGAAGGTCACAATTGTGTGAAAATCAAGCCAAGATAGTGTTGTGTGTAGTGAAAGATTAATTTTATGATGTATAGAACATAAAAACAATATTTTTCTCATAAAATTCTTGGGTGTTACACTCTAGGTCTCCCTGAAAATTTTCAGCGTAGATCTTTTGCCGACTATGAGTATCCTTAATGTTCTACTAAATGGCCTTAAACATAAAAACGATTAACTCAACTATTTCAGGACAAATTATATTTTTTCCCAAACTCCATACCAATATGTATGTGTTTTGTAACCCTTCCAGTAAAAGGATTCCAAGGGTTCCATTAAGATGGTTCAGTAGATATTATTTTTATATAAGAACATGACCAGTGGTAGATGTTGGTACCATCCTCCATTAAAGAAATTACAAAATACTCCCCACATATATTCAAGTGTTTGAATTTTCTGATCATATTGAAATTCATTTTGAGGGTGATTATCTATGCTATTATTCATCCCAATATTTATATCATGTTAAAGACATTTCTATAACCTGCAGGTGAATCTCATATCTTGATTAGATACAATAAATAGTGGTACTCCAAGTAACCTTACAACTTCTCTAATATATATTTGTGAAATATGATCTATTAAGAAATCTTATCAAATCTAGAAAAAGTAAACTATGTTGGTATGACAATTCCTAATAACCCAGAAAGAGTTTTTTCTCATAAATATCATTAGATTATTCGTAAAAAATTCTATGGTGTTGTTTTCCCATTTCTGTGTGGGTATGGGTATGGGTTCCATCACCCCCTTAGACATCATCCTTTTTCATTCACTTAATGACATTCCATGCACCATGATTTATTTCTCGATATTTCCTTCTTCATATTTTCCAACCAATAGTTCTTTCAGATATCTAAATAAGTCATTATGCTTCTGGGGTGAATTGAGAAATTTGAACTTTGTTCATCATCCATAAATTCTTTATTTTAGTCAGGATTTGGTGATACTCATAGTTGTGACCCAAATCTAACAACTACTTCTTGATTAATATTAAACACTTAGGATTTCCCTTTTATTATACTTTCCACTTTCTTTTATATTCCCACATCAGCTGTATGCAAATAATTTATAGTGCTTTAAAGATAAGGTTGAGAAATAAATTGTTGGATGATTTATGAATTTCCAAATTATTCAAGACTATGTTTATCAGAACGCTATAAACTATTTTAAATGATAAAATTTACAAAACTGTTCTACATGGAGATTCATTGACATTATTCACATTCACAAGATGATAGTGAGTTGAGAAGTAACAGTCCATAACCATTTCTAACAATATTCTTAGGCACACATTAATATTTTTCCAAGTGAACATATTCTTAGGGATTTGTGATATATATATATATATATATATATATTCCACATATCCCCAAAGATATTACTGCACCATACTTTCAATGTTAATATCACTAAATAAAACTCTTGATTATTCATTAGTTAGTTCTATTAATGTACAGTAAACTTCATTGAATCCAAGTATAAGACATTGTAACATTTAATTAACACATAACCCAATCCCTTCATTAATGTGTTCCTAAATACCAAAAAAATCTATCATATTCTGGGTAATTTTAAATTTGTTTTAGTAATATGTCTCTTATTCAACTCCATGAATTTTTCTTCACAATCATCATTACCAAAAAACAAGACTCCATTCCTAGTTAGGATTCTTAGAGGGTTTTCAAATTATAATAAACATCTCAAAAATAGATGATAGTAACCATCTAAATTATGTAAATAATGGATATCTTTTACATATGTTGTCTTACTCTATCCTTAAATTTCATCTTCTTTTGAAGGGTTTATAGGTATCCCATTTCTTGTAATGATATGTCAAAAAAAGGCCATTCCTTCAAAAAAATTCCATTTTCTATACGTATCATAAATTTTCTCCTTTCGCATAACCATTATCACTATATTCTTATGCTCATTTTTCGCCTCTGTGGTGTTAGAGTATATTATAATGTCACATATAAGGAAATATAAATTTTTTATTGGGTAATCACTAAATAAACAACTTTTTATGTCCAAGATGATTGATGAAGTATTAGTGTGTCTGAAATGAATTCATAATAACACATATTAATAATACGTTATATAAAAAGAATTCTTGGGGATATCATACATATTTATACTTACATGATAATTTCCTGATCAAAGATCCCCCAGGGAGAACTATTGTTCTCTACAGAGTTGAATGTCATCAATCCATGGAATATGATACTTGTTCATTATTTTGATCTTAGTGAGGTCATCAAAATCAATGAAAAGGTGCATCGACCCATTCTTCTTCTTGACAATGAGGATTGGGTCACCCTATGGTGTAACACATGGGTATATGAACCCTTTGTCTAGATTATCATGTATTTTTTCATCACATCCCCATGTTCCATAACAACCATTCTATACATAGTCCTGTATAATGTAAACACTTTAGGTTTAATATTGATTGAAAATTCAACAAATAGGTTAGGGGGAAGACCAAGAATTTTTTTTAATAACACATTATTATATTCCCTCACAAAAGGTATGTCTGTAAGGACAGTTCATTAAATAGACTCAATAATTGGAGATATATACACTTACTCGTAGGGAAATAATATCAATGGTTGAGAATTTGGTGCAAAATTAGACTCATCCTCCTCTATTCACTTATATTGAATCGGTGGTTGATTTGTTATATAGGGAGTGATTTCCTTCAAAATAAAATTTATATTTTCTCTATATAGGGAATGAAAATCCATATCCAAAAATAAATCAAATTCCACCTATGGGAGATTGATAATGTTCGTTGGGATTTTTAGAATAAAAATATTGATAGGGGCATAATTATATAATTTGGTTGGAATAATTTCCCCATTTTTTTATCCCCTCTGGAAGCTCTATATACAGGATTTCTAGTGGTTTTGGAATTGTTATACGAAACATTCATGAAATAAGGGAAGTATATAAACTAATATAAAAAAGTATGTTATTCATTATTCAATGAATCTCTAATGTAAATTTTACAACTTTTTTCCAGGATCCATATTAGAAATTATGATGGAATATGATCACCCTTGATACCATTTAGGATGTTGATTTTCTGCCCAAAACATTTACTTAATGCAATGATTGTCAATGTTCCTTACATTCTTGCAGCTGAAGTAGTGAAAAATGCACTGAGGTATTACTAGAGCATTCCTTCCCTCTATCGTAGTAATGTGTTTCTCATATCAAAAATTTGTAGAATGGTTCCCTTATCTCCTACAAATAATGTATTTCCTCACCCCCCTTAGGTAATTTCAGTAGTGATTCTTTCCATACCATAGAAAAGTGTGACATTTAGATTTCATGGAACCATTATATTTCTCCAAAGATGAACTTGAATTAAACTTCAATTTTTTACTTCTTATCCCCATGATACACTTCATATTTTCTGACCACTATTTCTACTTTGAGGGAAAGTCAATGAATTTCCTCTTAGCTATCAATGTATTTGATCATTTAGGATATCTGAAGACAGTTTTTTATCCCACAAAATATGCAACCAAACTAACATTCTAGGGTAGATGATAAAACCTAAGGAGTATTTTGTATGAATTTTGAAGTTTTCATCACACAAATTGGTAGATTAGTCATTATTTTTCTTAAGGGAATGAAATAATGTTCCTTATTACGTTATAGGGTGTGACTCAAAAACTTATCAAAAAACATTTTCTGGGCTTTCTTCCCCCCCCCCCCATACCGTTCATCAATACCTCAAGCTTTGTAATCATGATTAATGTTCATCATTGATCAAGTTCACACTCTATTTAAAAAAACACGTAGAACATTCATTTTCCCATAACATTTGATAATTGAGAAGACCTTTTCAACAGATTTGATCAATCATTCCATGATTAAATGATCATATGATCCATTGAATGTGGGAGTCCATTTTCTAATAATTCTCTCAATCCAATTGTATTATACCCTAGTGGGATTTGTATTCTCCCCTTGATATAGGATTTTGATTATAACATGAGTCATATAATAGTTTATGTTAATGAGGTTTTTGTTTTTTGATCCCATGAGGTTTGAAACATTTTTGAGGAAGTCATCACATTTCCCATCACATTGATTGATTACTCGAGTCCTCCTATTTTTGGTCATTGGATAGAATGAAATAAAAAACATTTTCGATTATTATTAATATATTAAACCAATATATGGATATTTCTTTACATTATATGGATGACTTATAACATACATTTATTTATTTAAATTATTAATTTCGCGTCCTCAATCTATTTTATCCATTGTATATATTCTTAAAATATTATTCTAGTACTTTCTAACTATATTAATAATGGTTTTTTACGAGCTTGTGAATTTAAAAAATAATATTAACAAGGTGTGTCAATCATGGTGTATAATAATTCCTATTGTAGTGTACTACCTTACAATGAGTCAGGCTTGACACACCATGTTGTAGTAATACCCCTAGGTATAACATTTTCACAATCATCTCCACTTATAGTGTACTGACATGGATTTATTTTATCCTTAAACCAATTAAATTTTACTTACCTAAATTTAATGATGTTTTATTATAGTTGGTCATATCCCTAATGATTCATATATAATTTTCTAATCATATTCCCAATTATAACTAAACATTTCCTTTGATGCCAAAAATATCAACCATGGATATTATTTTCCATTAATTCATTATTTATTAAATAAAAATATTATTGAAAAAACTCAAAATATATATAGTTATAGTTTCTTATAGAATTTGGTAGATAACCTACAATTTTTAATATGAGATATAACGACATTTTTTTGAAACATCGTTAACGTGATTCTAAAATTCCATGCATTTTGAAACTGCATGGGATAACCTATGTACAATCATAAGAAAGGGGTTATTTATAAATCACATTAAGGTAATTAATAATTATTAAAAAGATAAATTATACACAATATCCATGTAAATTTTTAATAAATATTATGTATAATAAACATGGACAATGATACATGATGTAGCATGATAATCGTAACATGGGAATCATGAAAACAAATAAAGACACATAATCAAAAACATTTCTAAATGATAACCCACCAAGACATCATGGTGATAAATGTAACATAAAGGATTGGGTATCAGTCCTTCTACCAAAAATATGTCAAATCAGCCCAAAAATTAATCAATTCATTGGATCACTCTATAATTATAGGCACACATGTCACATTCATTTCATTATCACACTTAAGTGTGAATGATATATCCAACAACATGGTTTTTTTCATCATAATGTTTAATTTCATGATCATGGAGTGTTGAATAAATATATTTAACTAACATTAAAAATAGTTATAAGTGCATAAAGGTGAAAACCCTTGATAAGAAATGGGTATGGTTATCACTAATTTTTTTTGAAAGGAAAATCACGGTGCACATGAGCCTCAGCCAGGTTGTTGAAGACTCCTTACGTGCATCCAGGTGACCCAGGATCAAATCCAGGTGGAGGTGTATTTTCTATGTACTATAGAAGTTATGTAGCAGTACTGTAGTAGGTACTGTAACAGGAACTATAGAAGAAACTATGAATTACTGTAGCAGGTACTGTTGTGGGAATGTAGCAGGCACACTTTGGGACTTTAATAGTAAGAAATATTCCCCAGTTTGGGCCTTCGGTCCACCGATTTGGTCCCCAAGTCCATTAAGTCATTTAGGCCATCCAAGGCTTCAAGTCAGCAAGGCCTTGGGTAATCCTTAAGGCCTTTGGGACACCTTTAGTGTAGATGCAAACAGGACAACCTATAAGGAACAAGCTCGAGAATGTGGATGTGCAATGATATTTCAACATAGAAAAAGCTAAACGGATTTCAAGAATGAGAGGGTATGTCACCTTCCATCAGGACAAGCCTATTCATACATGGGAAATCCTAGCCCAACATCCATGCGAAGGTGGAGAGTTTATTTAATGATGAATGTGATAGGGCGGAGAAGTTCCAGTTAGTATGTTTTTAAGGTAATGTTTGAAACCATTGGGAAATGATTCTACTAAGGCCTACGTGCCATGTAATTATTCTACCTATGGGCCTTGTGGGGGTTCCACCTAACCCCTTGAAAAATGGATTATCAAAATCAATAGAAAATGAAGGCCTTCAGGCCATTGGGGAAAGGAAAATCATGGTGAAATTTTTTTGCATAAGGACATCAGATAAAAGTTTATAAAATGGGTTGATGATAGTGAAATGGGTGAAAAATCACTTGGAACTAAATTATACTATAATAGGATAGGTAATAACATAACCTATTACAATGGAATTATGATTGAAGACATTATGTATAGAAGATACTTGAATAATGAGGTGAAAGTAAAAGTTCCCTTACCTGAGTGTATGACTAAAAATGCCTAGTATGGGATTTTAGAGAGCATATGTTGACTTGGGAGGACTATAGAAATTGTAGGGAAGAGTAAGAATATTCTATATGGAGTTTGGAAAAGATAAATGGGGTCATGGGTGGGTTTATATTGGAAAAGTGGGGTATTTGTTTATTATTTATGTTTTGGACTCCACATAATATAATAACCAAAACCACAAAACATCCCTTTATTTTTTAATTTTTTCTAAAAAATGGGAGTGGTTCTTATTATTTTTAAAGGGAAAGTGATGGACATAATAAAATAATTCTACTACTTATGTGGATGTGAATCATACTCTTAATTAAATTGTTTCATGAACATAAAATATATTAATTTTTTTAGGATTGTTAGGGTATTTATAATATTAAAAAATTTAACATAAAATAAAAATATTTTGATGTTAAAATGTTTATTTTTTTGTGGATACCATTTATAATATTTCTTACACCACATTTTTGTCACTATGTGGTCATAATACACCATGTATTTATTATGGTATTTAATTTTTTTATTTAAAATTAGAATCTCTCATAAAATTATGTGAAAATACCCATATGATAATTTCCATGTTGGATTACAAAATTAATACTCATTTTATCTTAATAATTTTTTTAATATGTTAATTTTCACCTTTAAAATATTAATATACATTAATCGAGGAATATATGGTGTTTTGAGAATAATAGTTTTTGAACCTTTATAAAAATAATACTTGAATTCATAAATATTATATGATTATTTATATTTAATAAATATTATTTAAAAATAATATTTTATTAAAATATATCTTATTTTAAAAATTCATTAATCCATCCACAATTTTTTTTAATGAATTTTCCTATTATCGAAAAATACCCTTTTTTTCCTATATCAAAATAAAAAATATTAAAATGAAACCATAATATAAAGAAAATATATTTTCTATTATATAAAAAAATGTGTATAGTCATAATTATAGGGTTTTGATACACATTCATTTAACTAAATAGAAAACACCCAAAGAGTATGGTTCGTGATGGTCAGAGTTTCATTGGGAGGTGAAACATAAATTTTTTGGGTTGTTATTGAGATGAGATTGAACTATTCCCTTAAATGATTTTTCTCATGTAGATGTTGTGGGATCTCAATATATAATTGGTCAAGGGAATATTCAAGGGATTCTTTACCCATTAGGAGAAATGATAAATTGGAATCATTGGGTATGATCCTATATATTAAGGCTATCACTTTATTTTTATATGTCAATAAAATTCGCTAAAACCCTATATTTATACTAATCTGAAGTGCCCGGATCAATGTGAATCAATAAGAGGGGGAGGGGGTGAATCTGTGATCCTTTAAAACTTTTTACTAATTGATTCTTAATCAATTAAACCTCTATGTCTTGTTAAGGCCTCAATCCACTCTTCTTGTATCTCTCAGCCTTTCCTCGAATGATGCAGTAAATGTAAAGGCACAGGACACAAGGATTTACAAGGTTCGGCACCAAAGGCCTACGTCCTTGCCATGTTGGTTATATGCCCCAACATGGTTTCTTCCATTATAATCTGTTAGTATTACAATGGTCAATACAGAGTCCCACTGTATCTCTCCTGAGTCCCACAGGAGGGTCTTTATACTGCGTCCCACAGTGTTACAAGAGTCCCACTGGCCTGCTCCAGAATCCCACTAAAGACTTCTTCCACCCTGAGTCTCACAGGGGGCTTCTTCTGGCTTCTCGAGTCGCACGAGTATCTCTTCTTCACATTATCTCTTCAAGTATCTTCAGCAGCCTGGGATAAAGACTGTTGGCCTTGCTCTATACCTCTGATCACTTGAGTTGATCAGGTCTTCTCGTCTTGCTCAGGATTTATCTCCTTTCTTCTCAGGATGACCTGGCTTCTCTCTTCAAGAATCTTCAACAGCCTCTGATAAGGTCTGTTGGTCTTGCTCAAGACTTCTGATCACTTCAGTTGATCAGGCTCTTCTCAATTACTGAAAACTCAGTCAAATAATATCTTTAACTTCAGTCTGGCCTCAGTATGACTTCACATCAACTTCATGCACTGAGTGCATGGCATCTCTGCATCATCATGCACTGACAGCATGGCTTCTCAATAATCTTCAAGAACTCTTGGTCTTGAACAACTCAAATGCACACCACTGATTTATCTTTGTTCACGTGTGCACGTGCATGCATGCATGCACTCCCCTTCTTCTCTTCTTGGTGTAGTAAACCCTCAAAGGGTGTAATTCTTTTTAGCACACACCTTCTCTAACTTCACACACTTTATTCAATTTGGTTACACACATAAGAGTATGTTCTACTTTAGTATGAGATTCCTCTCTTTCTTCCTTCTTCTAGGAGTGTTCACTTCACTTAGTGCACACACACTAGGTTCGGCCTTTTTATTCCTTTGCACACACACCACTAAGGTAAGTCTTTAGCCTTCCTCCTTCACTTTGCACACACACAAAATGTGTGGTCTTCACTTGGTGCACACACATAAAATATGTTCTTTTATTTGTTCTTCACTGTGTGCACCCACAAGGCTACAACCTTCCTCCTTTGCACACCCACTTCACGTAGGGTGTTCTCCCAAGTGGAACACACACAAGGTGAAATCCTACCTTGAACATAGCACACACACAAGGGGAAATGTGGCTACGGCCTTCTTGGATTCTTCTTTCACACACACGAACTCCTTGGTCCTTCAAAGGATGCGCGCAAGGTCTCGGTGCAAGGGGCAGCCGCGCAAGTGTGCCCTGGCCACGAGGTGCGCAAGTGAAACACCCGTGCAAGACCTCGAGTGTTCTAGGTGAAACACCGTGGGCTCTTTCCTCCTTCCGCGTAAGTGTGCAGGCAGAGAGAGAATCAACAACGGGCGCGCAAGAATGCGGCCTCGGGTTCTTCCTGTCGCGCAAGGGAGGCGCGCATGGGACTCCTTCGGGACCTCGGGTGGTTCCGAGAACTTCAGCCACACAAGTGGGTTGTGCGGGGCTTCTTCTTCGCGAGGCACAAGGGTGCTCTCACGGGACTCTGGGTTTTCAACAAAATATTCATCATCACTAAACAGAGCCTCGGCCTCTCCTTTTATTGGCAGAGAGATGCCTCACATGATCCGCGTGATTTCAACTTAAATTCCCAAAGATTTCGGATCTTTGAAATCTTTAAACGAGCCGCAAATCCCGTTATTTATTTTCTTTTTCACACGGGATCACTTCTCTTTGTTTTCCTCTTCACGTGCATGCGACTTAGAACGCATGCACAGCCTTCCTTCGGTCCAAACCATGCAGAATATAAACCTCATGGCCTCGGCACTTCGTTTTCCTCGGCCAACCTCTAAATTCTCCAAACATTGCATGCAAGTATATTTTAAATCATGGACAAGTTCAGTAGGGCCAGACAACCCGAATGGAGCCTTTGGTTTGATCGGAGGTGGTCGGGAACTCGAACTCCATCGTGCGGGTGGCCTCTGGTTCGACGGAGGCACGCGGGGAGGCCTCGGACGAGCTCGAGGTAGAGGATAACTTGCGAGCCGTTGGATCAGGTAATTGAAAGACATCAGACGGTCACGATCAGAAGATCTCGCGCGGGATCGATCGTGGGGTCGAGATCTGGCGCGTGATCGATCGTGCGGCCAGGATTCGCTCCCGGTGAAAATTGCGCATCCCACATCGAAACAGCGTCCGGTTTCCACCCGGTTTATCAAACTCGTGCTCCCCCCTTCACCGCAATTTAACTTCTCCCCTCTCGGTGCCACCTCGCACCGATTTCTCTCTGCGGGCGCGCTCTGCACCCACCTCTGCTCCCTGCGGGCGCGCCACTGGTGCCTACTAAGCACCTTCGGTTGCGCGCTCTGGCGCCCATTCTGCGCAGGACCTGATCCCCTGCGTGGCCCCGGGCTTACACGCGGCCCGACCTTTGTGCCTCATAGAGTGCCCTATCCTCGAGGGTTCCCCATGGGCATTGAGAGCTTGAGTCCCACATGTGCCTTGGGTGATGACCCTCGGTTGGCCTCCTTGGTGGCCTATTTTTTTTGGAAAAGGAAATGAATAAGGTCTTTGTTAAGAAACAAAGTACTCCCAATATAAAATGCCAAATGCCACTTCTACCTCTAAGCCATTTCTTCTTCTATATTTCTTCTCTTCTAACACATATTCTCCATCTTTTTCATTAGAATTCACCAATCCTCCTTAACATATAATCTAGACTTAGGAGGTGGAGTGGCCCATATTTTTGCTAAGGGGAAATCTTAGGACTTTGTATAAAACAAAGTAACCAAGTTTCCAATGCCAAATGCCACTTCTACCTCTAAGCCATTTCTTCTTCTATATTTCTTCTCTTCTAACACATATTCTCCATCTTCTTCATTAGAATTCACCAATCCTCCTTAACATATAATCTAGACTTAGGAGGTGGAATTCCCGAAGGTTCATCATCAACCGAATCACTTGGATCAATTATTTCTTCAATGTGTTTCATTGATCCAATCAGAGATCAAATTGGAACTTCTTCTATTTCACATGCACTAAGTAATAGTGCATGGACTTCATTAATCCCGATCATCCACTTAGTAGTTGTGTATGGATCATCTTCATCTCCTCATGCATTGTTAAGACAATGCATGGTCTTCAGACATTGTGGTGACATTGTATCCACTTGATACAAGTTCTTTGAACTTAAAGACCAGTTCAACAATCGTCAGATATAATGATGATGCTCCATCATCATCCATTCTTCAAGTGTTGTAACTTAGTATCATCTTGATACAAGTATTGAAACATTAAGATCAGTTCTACAATCGTCTGATATACATAGAGAATGTTTCAACCACAACATCCTATGTCACTTAGTGAATCTCCTAAGTGACATGCATCTTAGTACCATGGACATTCTCCTTTCATCACCAACACCATCACATCCTTTTTCATTCACATATTGATATTCCTTACATCCATTCATTCCATGACAGCATCATGCCTCATTGACAACAAATGCAACACAATGCATTTCAATCTCCCCCCTTTCTATTTTTTGTCAATACTCTTCTTCAGCACATATGAATGGGTCAATATGTTTGCCAATCTTTTCTCCCCCTTATTGGCAATCAAATCCAAAGGTGTGGTGTGGTTC
This sequence comes from Viscum album, assembly GCA_963277665.1. Classification (NCBI taxonomy): domain Eukaryota; kingdom Viridiplantae; phylum Streptophyta; class Magnoliopsida; order Santalales; family Viscaceae; genus Viscum; species Viscum album. Next base: position 695,245,933 of record OY728135.1, read on the forward strand.
TCTTTCAAAAATCTCTTCCTCCATTTGAAAAGTGTTTTCTTGAAAAACACTGAGAGAGGGATGATGTCACATGTACACTTTAGCAAAGAACCGTTAGTAAATCATCTCTAAGTCTACTTGGGCTAACCTGGTGTAGAAAACAAGATTGATGTAACCAAGGAACTCAATGTTGTCCAACATTCACTGTACATGTGAAATCATGCTCCAAGTGTTTGAAATTTTTCAGATATATCAATGAATTGCTAAATCCTGCACATACTTCACCAAACACATCAGAAAGTTTAGGTGCAAAGATAAAGCTCCCCCTTTCATCCATTTGTCTTCAATCTATACTCCCCCTTAATTGAAAAGATAAACTCAATTAAGAATCAAGGGATGAAAGTATGATTGGAATACCTTCACTTTTCTGAAGAAGGTATTAATCTAAGAATCCAATCTTCTTCAGATTGGCTCCCCCTCAAGGGGTGCACTCCATTCTGTCCAAACCATCCTCCAGTTGAGAATGATCATCATATTCAATTCCATGTAATTTTTGCACATGTAAATACATGTGATTAGGGAATAAGATGGAACCTCATTGGTTCATCAATTTGAACAACAAGGTTGAGAATATTCTCTCAACCGAGATGTCCCATTTTCACCATTCTTCACACTTGCACATTTGATCTTCAATGATGTTTGTGCTGGTGTGGATCTCAATAAATCTTCATGTGAAATATTCTTCTTCCATTTTTCCTTAGAAATTTCCAGAACTTCATCTTCAGATCTTTGTAGATCTTTGCCAAGTTGCAACTGATTTGGCCATATGACTAACAAATCGTTTGGAAGTGTGGCCTCAGTTCTGGAAGTTCCACATTGTTATTTTGATGCTGTCAAGCTACCTTTCTTAGGCAACTTGTTTTCAATCAATCTCTTCTGCTTCTACTGGATTGATTGTCTGTTTGAGTCCAGTCTTCCTCTATTGAATTTCATGGCTTGTTTACAAAGATCTATGATATGTCCTTTCTTTCCACAGTAGAAGCATGTTTTCTTCTTGGTGGTCCTTCTGGATGCATCACCCTTCTTGGATTTCAAATCCAAAGTCGTCACTTCCTTTTTCATAATCTTCTTGGGAGCATCATCCACTTTCTGATGCTTTCTTCCCAAGGATTCATTCTGAGCCAGGTTCTGTGATCTTTTCTTTTTTTAGCTCTGGATACAGTTGGAGATTGACAAGTATCTTTTTGACCACTTTTGCAATCATCCCAGATGTTGTCAAGTAATCCAAATCTATTTGCAGTAAACAGATTTATCTGGACCTGTGGATGCTGCTTCTTTTCTTCTAGCTTGCTCCCCCTAGGCATGGGCTTCCTCTGTGCTTTGGCATTCAGTGGATTGTACCAACAATCCTTTGCACAATGCCCATACTTGTTACAACACCAACATTGACCTACAAATCTTGACTTTTTGATTCCTTATGATTGTAGGGTACTTGTCTTGAATTGTTGTGCTGCTTCAGGAGAGCTTTCTTTCTTCATTGTCTTCATCCATACTTGTTTGGAATTATTCTTCCATCCTGCACTTTTTGTGGAAACACAATTAGAAGCATTAGTATAAGATGGTATGGATGTTGCCTTCTTTTTAGAATTTTTTTCCCTTTTATTAGAGGATGTCTTTCTTTTAGAATCATCCTGCTCAATACATACTTGAGTAGCAACATTTCTCCTTTCAGCTGACTGGGAGGCTTTGGCTTTGGGTGATTGCTGATTTTTCAATATCACCTCTAGTTCTAAGAATTTCATGTTGAGGGAGTTCTTCTCATCCTCAACAGTTTTTAGCCTCCCTTCCGATTTCTCTTCCAGTTGCTTTATCTGGTCTTCATGAACCTTTTTTATTTCTAGCAATGAATTGTCAAGCTACTTCACCCTGTATACTTTGTCTTCAAGTTGAGCATCTCTGACATTCATTGAAACATTGTGCCTCTTTTCCAGTGCATGGAAAATATCTTTGACCACAGTCTTAAATAATTCTTTCTCAGAAAGGCTTCTTTGCAATTCTTCAGTAGTGTCTTCATATTATTCATTGCAAAGCCATACTGTTTCATCTTTAGCCTTCACCAGCTTTCTGAGAGTGTTGGTTATGCCAACCCTTTTAGCCAACTGATCTTCCATTGCATTGGCTTCTTCTTCTAGCTGTAATTTTTCTTCTTGAAGATCAAGGATGCCTGTAGTAATACACATTGCTACTTCCCTGGGGACTGTCTTCCGAAGTTATTCGATTGCTTTTAGAAGATCATTGATTCCTCCATCATCATCACAGCTAGGACAGGCATCACCAGAAGAGTGATAAAAGGAATTTTCAGGTGTTTCTCTATCAGCAACAATCTTCTTCTTCATCTTCTTGGCCTGTTTCTTCATCCTGTTTTTCTGAGTCTTGGCAGATATCTCCATTTGAGGGTATTCACTCACTTCCTCAAATCTGCACTTCATAATGACTCCCTTGTATCTTTTAGAGGTAACCTCCCTCTGATACCAATTGACGTGCCCAGATCAGTGTGAATCACTGAGAGGGGGAGGGGGTGAATCAGTGATCCTTTAAAACTTTTTAATAATTGATTCTTAATCAACTAAACCTCTATGGCTTGTTAAGGCCTCGATCCACTCTTCTTGTATCTCTCAGCCTTTCCTCGAATGATGCAGTAAATGTAATGGAATAGGACACAAGGATTTAGAAGGTTCGGCACCAAAGGCCTATGTCCTTGCCATGTTGGTTATAAGCCCCAACATGGTTTCTTCCATTATAATATGTTAGTATTACAATGGTCGATACAGAGTCCCATTGTATCTCTCCTGAGTCCCACAGGAGGGTCTTTATACTGCGTCCCATAGTGTTACCAGAGCCCCACTGTCCTGCTCCAGAATCCCACTGAAGACTTCTTCCACCCTGAGTCTCACAGGGGGCTTCTTCTGGATTCTCGAGTCGCACGAGTAGCTCTTCTTCACTTTAGCTCTTCAAGTATCTTCAGCAACCTGGGATAAAGACTGCTAGCCTTACTCTGTACCTCTGATCACTTGAGTTGATCAGGTCTTCTCGTCTTTCTCAGGATTTACATCCTTTCTTCTCAGAATGACCTGACTTCTCTCTTCAATAATCTTCAACAGCCTCTGATAAGGTCTGTTGGTCTTGCTCAAGACTTCTGATCACTTCAGTTGATCAGGATCTTCTCAATTACTGAAAACTCAGTCAAATAATATCTTTAACTTCAGTCTGGCCTCAGTCTGACTTCACATCAACTTCATGCACTGAGTGCATGGCATCTCTGCATCCTCATGCACTGACAGCATGGCTTCTCAATAATCTTCAAGAACTCTTGGTCTTGAACAACTCAAATGCACACCACTGATTTATCTTTGTTCATGTGTGCACGTGCATGCATGCATGCATGCACTCCCCTTCTTCTCTTCTTGGTGTAGTAAACCCTCAAAGGGTGTAATTCTTTTTAGCACACACCTTCTTGAACTTCACACACTTTATTCAATTTGGATACACACTTAAGAGTATGTTCTACTTTAGTATGAGAGTCCTCTCTTTCTTCCTTCTTCTAGGTGTGTTCACTTCACTTAGTGCACACACACTAGGTTCGGCCTTTTTATTCCTTTGCACACACACCACTAAGGTAAGTCTTTAGCCTTCCTCCTTCACTTTGCACACACAAAAAATGTGTGGTCTTCACTTGGTGCACACACAGAAAATATGTTCTTTTATTTGTTCTTCACAGTGTGCACCCACAAGGCTACGACCTTCCTCCTTTGCACACCCACTTCCCGTAGGGTGTTCTCCCAAGTGGCACACACACAAGGTGCAATACTTCCTTGCACTTAGCACACACACAAGGGGAGATGTGGCTACGGCCTTGTTGGCTTCTTCTTGCACACACCTGAACTCCTTTTTCCTTCAAAGGAGGCGCGCAAGGTCTCGGTGCAAGGCGCAGCCACGCAAGTGTGCCCTGGGCACGGGGTGCGCAAGTGAAACACCCGCGCAAGCCCTCGAGTGTTCAAGGTGCAACACTGTGGGCTCCTTCCTCCTGCCGCGTAAGTGTGAAGGCAGAGAGGGAATCAACCACATGCGCTCAAGAATGCATCCTCAGGTTCTTCCTGTCGCGCAAGGGAGGTGCGCAGGGGACTCCTTCGGGACCTCGGGTGGTCCCGAGAACTTCAGCCGCACAAGTGGGTTTTGCAGGGCTTCTTCTTCGCGAGGCACAAGGTTGCTCTCACGGGACTCCGGGTTTTCAACAATATATTCAGCAGCACTAAACAGAGCCTCGACCTCTCCTTTTATAGGCAGAGAGATGCCTCACATGATCCGCTTGATTGAAACTTAAATTCCCAAAGATTTTGGATCTTTGAAATCGTTAAACGAGCCACAAATCTCGTTTTTTATTTTCTTTTTCGTGCGGGATCACTTCTTTTTGTTTTCCTCTTCACGTTAATGTGACTTAGAACTCATGAACAGCCTTCCTTCGGTCCAAACCATGCAGAATATAAACCTCATGGCCTCGGCACTTCGTTTGCCTCTGCCAACCTCTAAATTCTCCAAAAATTGCATGAATGTATATTTTAAATCATGGACGAGTTCAGTAGGGCCAGACGAACCGAATGGATCCTTCGGTTTGATCGGAGGTGGCTGGGAACTCGAACTCCGTCGTGCGGGTGGCCTCTGGTTCGACGGAGGCACGCGGGGAGGCCTCGGACGAGCTCGAGGTAGAGGATAACTTGCGAGCCGTTGGATCGGGCAATTGAATGATATCGGACGGCCGCGATCAGAAGATCTCGCGCGGGATCGATCGTGTGGTCGAGATCTGGCGTGCGATCGATCGAGCGGCCAGGATTTGCTCCCGGTGAAAATTGTGCGTCCCACATCGAAACGGCGGCCGGTTTCCACGCGGTTTATCAAACTCGCGCTCCCCCCTTCACCGCAATTGAACTTCTCCCCTCTCGGTGCCGCCTCGCACCGAGTTCTCTCTGTGGGCGCGCTCTGCGCCAACCTCTGCTCCCTGCGGGCGCACCACTGGCGCCTACTATGCACCTTCAGTCGCGCGCTCTAGCGCCCATTCTGCGCAGGACCTGTTCCCCTGCGTGGCCCCGGGCTTACACGCGGCCCGACCTTTGTGCCTCATGGAGTGCCCTAGCCTCGAGGGTTCCCCATGGGCGTGGCGACCTTGAGTCCCACATGTGCCTTGGGTGATGACCCCCCGGCTGGCCTCCTTGGTGGCCTATTTTTTTTGGTAAAGTAAATTAATAAGGACTTTGTTAAGAAACAATGTACTCCCAATATAAAATGCCAAATGCCACTTCTACCTCTAAGCCATTTCTTCTTCTATATTTCTTCTCTTCTAACACATATTCTACATCTTCTTCATTAGAATTCACCAATCCTCCTTAACATATAATATAGACTTAGGAGGTGGAGTGGCCCATATTTTTTCTAAGGGGAAATCTTAGGACTTTGTATAAAACAAAGAAACCAAGTTTCCAATGCCAAATTCCACTTCTACCTCTAAGCCATTTCTTCTTCTATATTTCTTCTCTTCTAACACATATTCTCCATCTTCTTCATTAGAATTCACCAATCCTCCTTAACATATAATCTAGACTTAGGAGGTGGAATTCCCGAAGGTTCATCATCAACCGAATAACTTGGATCAATTATTTCTTCAATGTGCTTCATTGATCCAATCAGAGATCAAATTGGAACTTCTTCTATTTCACATGAACTAAGTAATAGTGCATGGACTTCATTAATCCCCATCATCCACTTAGTAGTTGTGGATGGATCATCTTCATCTCCTCATGCATTGTTAAGACAATGCATGGTCTTCAGACATTTTGGTGACATTTTATCCACTTGATACAAGTTCTTTGAACATAAAGACCAGTTCAACAATCGCCAGATATAATGATGATGCTCCATCATCATCCATTCTTCAAGTGTTGTAACTTAGTATCATCTTGATACACGTATTGAAACATTAAGATCAGTTCTACAATCATCTGATAGACATAGAGAATGTTTCAACCACAACATCCTATGTCACTTAGTGAATCTCCTAAGTGACATGCATCTTAGTACCATGGCCATTCTCCATTCATCACCAACACCATCACATCCTTTGTCATTCACATATTGATATTCCTTACATCCATTCATTCCATGACAACATCATGCCTCATTGAAAACAAATGAAACACAATGCATTTCATAATCAAAGGATCACTACTAAATTGGTATATTAAAAATGTCAATGATACATAATGGTATCTTAAATCCAATTTTATTTAATTTAAAAAACAAGTGCATGTGTTTTATATAACAATATTTATTAATAATATATTTAATTAAATTAAAATAATAATTTCATTTATAATATTTAGTGTAATTAAAAAAATGATGCATACTGATTGGATGGAAGGAGGACTTTAAATAAAATTATCCGCTATTAGTGGGGAATGAACACCCGTTATTTTCAGACAATAAATGGAAGAGGAGTTATATAGAAATATTTATCAACTTATTATGTTTATGGAGATAATCCTATGGTGGGTTTTGAATTTTATATTCAATTTAAATAAGTGGTTTCATACGTATCACCCACAAAATTTTCTGAAGAAGGTATACCTGATTTATCCATGTTCATTGACTTAATCCATTCTGAAGATTCTTGATCCCTTAGAATATCCACCTAAGAAGTGATATTTAATCACTTCTGTTTGAGGACTAGATAATCATTGGTGGGATATTATATACTGAAATGACTAGATTGAGGGAATATCGTATAAGTACTTCAAGGAGAAGTTCTGAAACACTTTTTCCATAAAACATTTAAGAAGAGGAAAGATAATTATTTTTTGAGAATGACTCACAGATGTATGAAGGTGATTTATTATGATTTCAAATCCACAGATTTTCAATGTTTTTATCAAATGAAGTACATATATGGTGAATCTATGGCTATGCATTTTCAGGATGGTATTAGATGTTAGATTATATCCTTATAAAATAAAACTCTATTTAATAGGTTTTATGAGTTGGTAGATCAAGATATAATTTTTAAGGGAATTTAACTAAAACATTTAACTGTGGAAATATCATTTCAGTTAGGGGATCTAGTGGAACATCTTCAAAAATTATGAATTCATGTTCTGGGAATTTCCTCTATTTCATAAGTAGAAAAGGTATCCAGGAAAGAGGAATTGTCTCTTGGAGAGGTAGTTCATCTATATTTTATCTGTTTGGAAGACCAAGACACATGTGAGATCACTATCCTCAACCGCCAATGTATTTATGAGTATGTGTAAGGATGGGTCATATGAAACATTTCTGTAAAAACACAATATAGGATGGTAGTGTAGGAGGATCTTGGCCAACATTGGACATATATAAGTAGTCAACTACCCTGTATCAGTCAGTATGTATTCATGGCAGTGGTTGTACCTGTTAGTTTTATAGATATTGTAGTTTAGGAAAAGATTATATTTATCTGCATAATTGTCATGAAATAAAAACTCAGACTAGATCCCACTTTATATGCGTAGGTTAAATTTATAATTTTTAGTTTTATCATAGTGGTGGTGGGGTTGAACCATTGATAATTTTTGGTAAGATTAATGTTGATTTATTGATTTCTAGTGTTTTATTTTATAATGTAGCCTCTAATTCATTTATATCGACGTGGTTTTTGAATGGTTCAGGGATATCATTGGAATATATGTGTGGGGTTATGGAAATCCGCACATTATTATTAGTAAATATAGAATGTATTTAGAAATGTAAGCAGTTTTCTATTGTGGTTGGTGGATGCAATTCCTATTGGAAAAATTTGTGCTTGATATAGAATTTTTTGACATGATGATAAGGATTAATTAGTTAATGATTTATCAAGACAATAGTGAGTATTAGAATCAAATGGAAATGTATATGTATCTTGAGGAATAAAATTATGTTCCCCATGGGGAATGGGATATCCATGCAGAAAATGCATGGATGGTTTGTTAGTAGTTAGGTAAGCTCATAGCCCAATTAGAATATTATGTTCTTAATGACGAGTGAGTAAAGAATTATGTTTTTACTCATATAGTGGATCAATTTCAATACATTATTTTTGAGGAATTATTATTCCTTACACTTTAAAGGTAAGTTATCTTGATAGTTGTGCTACTTACTGGAATGGAAGAAGTATCAATTCAACATTACATAATTCAACTTGAGGAGAATGTAGAACAAAAAATACAATTTGTAGAAGTTTTAGGATAATTAATTTATATATATTAGTAAATAAACAAGAGGTTATACATTCATGTGTTACATGAATTATAAGAAAATGTTATTCCCATGCATCATTTATAGGAAGCTAATTTAGATTAAAATTATGAAATATTATACTATTCAACATATTTATGATATATTTTACAATATGTGGTGAATTTTTTCTCTATGATTGATCTAATGATGGGGTATCATCTACTAATTATGAGAAATTATTATATACAATGAAATAATTTTAGGGGTAGGTATGGTTAGTTTGAGTTCATTTTGATGACATTTAGGTTAAAAACACAACATTAATTTTTATGGCCATGATTAATAGAATTTTCAATATACTTTTGGACAAATTGGTTGTTGTTTTTATGAATTAATACTATTTGTACTCAAAGTCTCATGATGATCAGGACAAACATTTAAACATTTTGTTGAGTAAAATTAGAGGGAATTGACTATAGTCCATGTATCTAAGTTTAGTTTCTCATTAAAGGGGTTAACTTCTTAGTTTGCTTCAACCCTGAGGTCGGTGTGTCTGTAGGCCTAGATAATTTTCATATAGTTGTATATTGGATGAAATCCAATAATATTTTTGGTATCCATAGATTTATAGGATTGGTGGGTTATCATTGAAGATTTATTAAAGACTTTCCAGTTTGTAGGATACAGTTATAAGATTGAATAAGACGATAATATGATTAATGTGCAATGAAGCCTATGATAATTCCATTTAACAGCAATAAAATTGATTGACCACTGTAGTTATTTTGATCCTACCTAATCCATATGAGGAGTATATATTCTTTTATGATGAATCTATAATCTAACATGGTGTAATGTTGATGTAAGGAAAACTGAATCATGGCTCATGTGTCATTAATTTTTTTGTCACACTAATGAAATTACCCTATTCATAATCTATATTTATCTATGGTGTAATATGATTTATTGTGTTGGATGAATTTACGTATTGTGAAAAAGATTTATTCTGTATACCAACCTTAAATGTTTAATGTACATAATTACACAATGAGATTTAAATCCTATGATACATAGAATAGTTGATAACAATCATTTTTTTAAAAAAATTTCTAGCCTATATTCCCTAAAAAAATTGGTTTATAGAATATTTTACTAGAAAGAATGAAATTAGGATATCCATGTTTCTAGACATTAGTGGAATATGATATCCTTGTTTTTTGAGATACATGAAGAGGCCAAGGATGTAAAATGGTAGATGAACCTCATATACTCTTTTTTTGAGTCCACACTTTAATATAGATCAATAAGAGGATAAATCATGATCCAAAGTGTTTTACCAACATGGAAATAAATGAAGGTTGGGAGTCCCCTTTTGACTATACCATCAATTATGATGGGATCATTTATGTATCTTGTTGTCTTTTTATTCCAAGGTGTATTTGAGATGAAATAAATCATGAATTCCATGCAAAGTGGGTGGTGAATCTTAGTATAAAAGAAATTATTTGTGAACAATAATGATAGTATTGTGGCTGGGAATGATGAATGAGGTTGTCAATTTTATGATGTGGTGGTACACCTTTCAGTAGGTAAAGGCCGAGTATTAGTATCCTGGTGGATTTCTACAGCCATCTCATATTCCAGAATAGATGTGGGAAATGACTCCATGGACTTCATGGTAGGTATTCCAAGGACCCATCATAAGAATATCATAATATGGGTAATTTTGCACATTTTAAAAAATGTGGATCATTTCATTCATGTCTAAAAAACATTCAAGGTAGATCATTTGGGTGACTTATATGTTTAGGATATTATATGTTTTTATGGGCTACTTAAAAGTATAGTTTTATATTTTAATCCACATTTTAGCTTTAAATATTCAAAATTCATGCAGAGGATGACTGATTCTTAGGGGTTTCTGAGTTCTATTTTCGACTAGAATGGATATGGGAAATCAAATCATATTATCCATGTTCTATATGACATGCTACGAGAATATGCCTATGATTTTGGTGGAATATGGGAGAAACATGTGACGAATATTCTTTCCATCTATAAAAATTGTAATTATATAATAATTTGTATGAAACCATATGTGGATCCCTGTTTAAATCCATGTATATCACAGTTATGATCTATATAAGCTGGAGATTCTGTGTTTTTAGGACTGATTAATGTTATAGAGACATCATAGTGGGTTTATTTTCTTCAGAAATGTATGGAAACAAATCTGATTAATATGAATCGACATTTTCATTTTTAGTTATGAAGTCTTTAATTTTTAGTGGGTGATGAGGTCTTATTTCAGGTTTCTTCTATTTTGGGGCACCATCATATACAAATATTGGGTTTTCTCGAACCAATGGTTGTGTGTCCATTTGAAATTGTGGATAGGATTTGACCAGTTCAATACTAATTCTCTCATTGATAGTGGTTCGGTGGAATGAATGATGGATTTAATGTGTCATATAATTGGGAGAATAACCACAATCCTTATGATATAATTGATTATGATGACGTGGAACATTAAATTGATGCATCCTTTTAAGAGCACCAAGTTCGTATTTCGGTTCATAGTTTAAATGTTTTTATTAGTTGGATTGTGTTGTCTGTACAACTGTTTTGATGGTATGGTAATGTTCAGGAAAATAATGAGACATATAGGAATATATGAATCTCAATGGTCAGATATTTTTACCTAAGGGTTTTAGAAATTCATGGAGAGTGATGTTTAAGGATAATATATTATAAGATGTGATGTTAATAATATCCTAACCATTATACAAGGTATGTCACACATAAATGATTCACAAAATTCTAATGTATTTTTTAATAAAATTCATCTCTAGAATATGATGGGATTTTTTGATGTCCCGTTGGTATTCAATATGAAATAAAGAGAAAATAATCTATAATGTAAAAAGTGCATGACCATCCCCTGATTAGAGATAATTGTCTATCATAGCCCATTATGATGTGCAACCTATCCCCCATGGAAAGAGGAATTTCCATGATTTAAAAACTATTTTTCAATCCATGTGGTTGGAAAAATAAAATCATGTGTCTAATCCCCCTTATTGGATAGAGGTTTTCACACGTTCATTGTATGGTATGTCCAGTCATTGGACAAATCCATGGGGATTTTCAAAGGGTGTAATTTTTACTTTTTCCACTATTAGAAATTATGGTTTCTTACCATACATCCCCCATTTAATCCTAAAATATCATATGTGATAAAAAATTTCTTCCCATACTCTCCAAGGATAATTATACTCGATTAGATTCTTTTTTTAACATAGTTGGATACAATTTGAAGATTTTGGAAAGTTTAACTCACCTCATAAATATTTTCTAGCAAAAACGGTAGATTTTTTAAATTACTTTTGAAGCTTGTAATCAACTATTCTCTGATGGGTTCATCATTTTGGGGATTGGGATTGTCTTAGTTTTAATCAAGGGTTTAATTTTAAAATTTAATCATATACAAACATGAGGTAAGATGGTTGATTTTGTTATCAAAAGTTTTGATATCTTTTTCTTTTGTATGTTGTTGCACATGTGCACCATTCGATTTTGTATTTAATTAATTTTCATAAAATATTTATTTAATCCAATAATAAATTCAAAATACAATTCCTGAACCCCGTTTGGGTCGATTTATTACTGTAACATCATGATTATGGTCATAATTGGTGGTGACGCACCATGTAATGTCTTAAGATGGCTTGAATACGGTTAATTGGGAATTTTATTATATCAAATGGATTATGACTATGTGAAAGGGATTATGTGAAATCACTGGGAAGATGCTGATGAATGGTTAATTTTAGATTAAACATGATGTTAGTTGGTTAGTGTATGTTGAATAGTCATGTTACGATTCATAGAAAAATTAAAATGTTTGGGAAATAAATTTAATGCAATTAATGCTACGAAACATATAAATTAGATAAATAAGATAGTACAATGGTGATTTATTTATATTTTTAAAATTTTATTGATGACAATCTTATAAAATTGTGAACAAATGTTTGTGGGATGTTAGACTAATTATGATATACCTTAGTTGGTCTAGATTAATGATCTAAGAAACCATATACATTCTTTGAATGGAATATGGCTCCAGTCTCCATGTGTATGTACATGGGATTCAATGTCATGGTTGGGATGGTCAAACTTGGTGTTTATAATACAAGATAGATTACTGTAAGGAGTATGCTATTTTCCATATAGTACCCCTTTGAAACTTGGTTTAGACGACCTACATGGGTCGAAACATGCTAGATGAATATAAGTGAAGCACAGAATTAAGAATAAAAGTGATTAAATTAAATAATGGTAAATTATTGAGCCATGTTTAATTTGTTATTCTTGTTTTATATATACTTATGAATAAAACATATTAGATTAGATATATTTTAGACATCATACATCTTTGTTTACCAAGATGTAATCACACCCTACTCATGCCATCATTAGGCAGTTGATAAGACTTCATGGTCACTGTTTAGGACAAGGGTAATGTCCCTATGCTATATATATTATTTGGGATTTAGGGGTGTTAATTAATGAAGGTACATAGCCAGATGCCTATAAATTTCATGCGAATTTTTTAGTATGGAATTATTTTGTTTTTATTCATAATGATAGCTACTTAATTACATAAATTGGCATATTTACTATTTTTGTGGGAATGTACCATGTTTTGGATATATTTTTTTGGGATACAAGATTTTTTTGGAATAATTTCAATTAATTTTTTGTTATCAGGTTTTTATAGCTATGATAAAGAGGGTATTGTTTCCAATTTTGTTGTATTATACCCTAACTAGTGTTTAAGTGCCTTTGGTGTATGGGGATAAAATCCTGATGTCAATCGATGAAGTTGCCCAGGATTCCAGATTACTGTGATCCTAGTTGGGACAATATAATGTCTTTATCCAGAATCCCCTATTGAGTTGGAATAATATTATATGTAACTTTAAAGTAATATATATAATGTCTTATTACACTTTATTTATTCTCCTTTTTATGCAAAAAATTGTTTTACATAAAATAGGGCATGTTCAAGCCACCTATGAATTTACTCTCATGAAATTAACAAGATCTTGATCAAGAAAAAATAACATCAAACCCATAATGGTGATTTTTTTGATCAGTGATGATGATCTCCATATTTCATAATGATTTTACCGCATGTAATGTATCAACAATTATGAGTTAAAATAGAAGATATAACCAACATAACAGTCAAAAAAAGTTACACAAACTAATAAATTACAATGATTAATTTTAGGACAAAAATAATCTTACTATCACTATCGATTTCATGAATATTATCATTAGGCATTACATTAAACAATTTCTGGATATAGTGGATGACGATATTCTTGTAAATTTTAATAATAAACATTCATATGAATAAAATTCAGGAATTATGATGAAGACTAAATAACAATATAAATTATATTCCATGTTTTTATTTGAGAATGCTTATCTAAAAATAGATCATTCTTAGGTAATGATATCACCAGTTAGGTTGTATCAATTGAAACCTCAACAACACATGTAATTCACAATATTCAATGAATACCTCTATAGAATATATACGATGTTTTTGAATTTATTTGAATACTACAAGTGATATGTGATAAACTTATTATGATTATCTAATCGACAAAATAATTTTTCAGGAAAAGGAGTGAAGGTCCTCTAGACAGTTTAATGTGAGGAATCAATCTACGATATAAAGAAGATATTTTTAAATTAAATATTACCTACACTAGAATAAAATGAATAAGGATTTTTGATATATAATGGTTATTCAATGAATGTTTTTGGATGTTTTATTAGACATAATTACAAGGTTATAACTTATTCATTACATAATTTAATGACTTAGGAGAAAACAGACCCAACATAATATCAAGAGTCGTAGACAATATCTATTCAGTCGAATATTTGGTAGAAATATCTTGACAATACGAATTTTAATATTTATATCAACCATAATAGATTAAATAATATATTAAAAAATATATCTTCATATTCACCATTGGATATGGTTAGAATTGATCATGGAGAAAAATTACATGATGCATTATCACACTATGATAGAGAACAAGTTGGTTAATTCCCTCATCATAAAAGACCATTTTATATCCATGATAATGATTGAAAAGGCCCCTATACTAATGGATTCAAAATAGATTAATTTCAAAATCCTATGGGATTGTGATAAATCATAAAATACCCATTTGAATACATAAAAATTCCATCACATGAAGAGGAAATCACCCTAGATAGATGATGCACACCAACATAAAATGGTAGTGATTGTCCTCTATTTCAGATATGATAAATATTATTATATATAGATTAGAACCTATAATTTTATTATGATAATATATTGATTTATTGATTTTATTTTTTTATGATGCACAATTCTCATCCATCAATATACATCAAAGAAGCATGTAGATGTATAATATTTTTTGAAAACATATTTTTTGAATAACATGAAGAGTGATATCACAAAATACATATCTAGATACATTGAATGCTAATTTTATAAGGTATAATTACACATGTCTTACTATATATTGTAATCATTGTGAATTTGATTATTGAAATGATAAAACATTTCTAATAATTTGTTATTCGACTCCCCAAACCGAAAAGGATATAATGTTATTTGGTTTTTATTTACTGACCTTCCAATGTTAGTATATTATATTTTAAAAAAATATGATTTCACTATAGAATAACATTTCATGAAATGCATAATATTATTTATATGGATACATAGAGTACAACACACCACTGTATCATATAGTGATCTGTGGATTACATTAAGGATTCAAAGATGCTTAAAAAATATTGAAGTCAATGTTGAGTTTATGCACTTATTATCATCATAAAATAGATGGTTAGTATTATAGAAAAATTTAATCTAGGGAAAATTTATTGAGTCTATAACTAACTAAGATTTTAAGACATTGAAATTAAAAAAAAAATTTAGAAAATTTATTTCATTACATTAATACACACCCAAGAAACATCATAGCGTAATGCATTTGGAATCATTGAAACATAAACTCCGTTCTGTAACAGTACAATGTCATCTCACACTATATTATTAATTACTAATACCCTTCTCAAAAATATCTTATATAATAAATATCATTTTAACATGGGGAAAAGAAACATAAGAAAGGGTGAGATCAGAAGCTTGATATGGTAAAACAAGGGAGATGAAAAAGCAATACATTAACATAATAGTAGGAGAAAATCATCATAACATTTGAAAACCATACCCTACATATAAAAAAATAATCATGATTCAGTCAATAGATAATGTTTTTCCATAATACATGATTTAAAATAGAATCATAGAACATGAGACATGATACCATAAGAAATGGAATTTTTTTTATACACATTATCATTGAAACTCATTTCCATATTTTTTAAGGATTACTATGAATACCATCAAAGAAGAAAAAGTATATTAATGAACTAGGATCACTCCTTATTCCAGTTTTATATTACTAAACCTGTTCACCTCTTATTACATCCATGTATTAATGAAGTGAGGTCACTACCCATTCCAGTCTGATCTATCTCTTTAGTTATAAATCATTACCTAACTTATTATGGGATGATATAATATCCAAACATAAAATAATTTAAAAAATAATTATTTTCTCTAAAATATAATAAAAAAATAATTATATCTTTACCAATGAAATGATTGGGTTTCATAAGAATTTCAACTTCTCACAATTTATATAAAAGGTACTAGTTTCGTTCTTCTTTCCGCAATGCATGCACCACAAAAATAAGCTGGATTCATGAACATTTTATCATTGTATAAACCAAGGAGAGAGATGTGATTCATTAATATATTTACATAAATAACATAAAACATTAATAGAATAAATATTAGAGTTATCATAGTATCATATATTTAGTAAGGCATTTGAAACACAAACACATGAAATCAAATATGAAATGTAATTTGGATATCTCATTTAAAATATTTCATGATGAAAATATCATTTTAAATTTGAGAGACTCTTTTAAAAAAATATGATGTCTGTAAATCCATTTTTTGTGAAAAAGAAATTAAAAATTTAAAAATTTATCTTAAATAAATGAAATTATATAGGATAATTATGTTCATGTTTTATATTGAAAAACAAATATTTATTTAATATTTTTAGTAAAATTAAACAATTATTTGATCAAAATAAGATACTAATATTCCATTTTATTTTATTAAAAGGTATGTCATGGGTAGAAATTTATTTTAATATTAATTTTATAATATTAAATAATTGTTTCAATCTTTTATAGAAAACATGGAATTGTGAGAAAAAAATATTCCTGACCGAAGAGAGAAATAAATTATGATTTTCATAAAAAATTACTAAGAAACACATATACCAAAGAGAGGAAAAATAGTCACATTACATGAATATATCAGAAATTAACAATTTAAACTAATATTCATGAGAACACTATAAATATGTATCATAATAATTCATCAATTGAAACATAATCCTCAACAATACTGAAAATAATTGAGATTGTAACAATAAACTCTTAACACATATGGTAACATTGCATAATAATCCCCTTTCATGAAAAAAACCACATTAAGATTAAAATATCATGAGTTTATATATATTAATGATATAACATGTAAATGTATTAGTATATATCCATGATAATATATTATAGGTGCATAATACAACATGTTTTTCATAGAAGGAAAATTAAGGCAAAATTCATGTACCATAATTCTGGACATCATTCATACTCATTAAATTATCTTATACAATAAATATATGAATATATATATATATATATAATAAAGAAAATTATTAATATATTTTATTCCAAATATGATTTTATTATGAAATTTATTTTCATTTTTATGAATAATTTCATGTTAATGTTACAATTCGGTTAATACCCACTTTGTTTTTTATATATGTCTTCATTTATTATATTTTTATTTATGTTCTATTTTTCATGGTTTCTAATAACTATAATAAAAACAATAAAATAAATATAATATATAATTAATATATATTTATTTATATAATCAAAAAATTATTAAAATAAGAAATTAAATTCATTATTCATTGAGTTGGTAGGTGAAACGAATGCATGAATGTTGTTATCATTTTCCTGTTGAATTTAATGAAAGAAAATTATATGAAATATTATAATTGATGAATCGTTTTTAGTACATATATTTAAAATATGTTTTTCAAAAACATCTTTACTATATTAAATTCATAGCGTGAATGATTAATATCGCTTCGTGAGGTGGTAGTCAACTGTTCATATTAGTGACGTTATCGTAATCACAAAAAAATTGAATGAATAACGGTATGCGAGGTATGAAAATATCCAACTAATAATAAAATCATAAATAACATAATTATCATATATAAATATTATTTTTTTTCATTATTGGTATCTTTTATAGGTGGTAATGGAAAATTTAACAATATCGGTTCATGAGGTAGTTTTCCACCATACACACAAATGATGATTTCATAACCCATTTGATGGATGTGTTTGTGGTAGTATGTAGTATAAATAACCTATAATATCTTATTATATTCATTTTAAAATATTTATTATAAATGTTTTTAGGTAAAAAATTAATGGGATTTCAGTCACTAGTAAAATTAAAACATACAATGATGAACATTACATCTTCTTTTGATATATCCTTTTGGATTTCACCTAAGACCATCCATGGTTAGATTTATACTAAATTTACGGTGTCTAGGATGATAAAATTGAATTTTGGATTATATCAAGACAGGTAAGGGTCGAGACATAGGTATTTATAGGTTTGAATAAATGGGAATAGTTAGTAGTCTTCTTTAGTAGAGGAGAGTGGAATTATTGTAATGTTTTTTATCGAGTGAATTTCTATAAATTTTTTTCCTTGTTAACATTATAAATTAATAGAAATATATTGGCACTTGAATGTATAAAGCCTAAATGTTTCGAAAAAATGTATTTGGAAATGTTTCCTGATAAATTTCCTCCATATGATTAAATAGTAGTCCCATGGTAAACACGTTATTCCCTTAATTTCCGTGATTAATATTAAATTTGGTCAACAATAATTTTGGCCGAAAATTATGTTTTCCATATTTTAAGTATATGATTTTGAATATTAGCATTATGGAATAAATATTTAAAAATTTAATTCAAAGAAGCGGAAGAGAAATTAATTTAAAATAAATATCGCATACAATTCTATAAAGTGAGGTTTTAAGAGGGAAATATCAAAAGATTACAAGGTTTTTGTATTCAATTTATTTCTAAAATCTATTTTAATTAACTAAATATTATTATTAGAAATATATTTGAAAAAATATACCCTAATTAATTTTATATAAAATATATCATTATAATAAAGTAAATCAATAAGTTGGTTTTAAAACAAAACCCATTAATTTTCAGTACTCATAAAAAATAATCTTTTCCAAAAAATGAAGAAATGAAATACTAATAAAATTTTAAAAATATGAATTCGGAAAAGAATATTATTTTATAATATTCTTTTTCGGATAGTTTCAAATATTAGTTTCAATATTTTTCAAAATAAATATATTAAAATATCATTTTTGTGAACATATTATTTTTAAAACATATAATAACATTACATAAATTTATTTATTATATTATAAATATATTTTAATCATATTAATCCTTTATAATAAATATGTAATTATTATAATTCATAATACACTGATTAACATTTTGGTTATAAGTTAGGTTTTAAATAACTATATTAATAATATATCATTGTTTTGTTAAAACTCTACATCACATGTAACACATGCTAAGTTAGAGTTATTTGTAGAATAAGAATAACATGGTGTAATGAGAAATGAAACCCATAAAGAGATATAATTTAATAAAAAAATCCCAAAAATAAGGAATGTGTCACGACCTGTCCCTCGGGGCCCGTATCATGACTACCCCAAGCCCACCTTCTATAGGCCAAGGGCTGGAGACTAGCACCAAAGGCCAAAATAACTAAACTGGGAAGGAATTTACTTTATAACTATAGAAAAACACATCAGAGTACATAATTGGAAGCAAAACACTAAATAAAACAGTATACAAAAGAAGTGCCGGAAAGTAAAATGGGTCAGAAATACAATCTCAACAGGAAAGTACAAGTACAACTGAAAGCAAGTACAATTGAAGAAAAGTAAATCATCTACTGGGAAGTCCTATGGGGTTCCTACCGAAAGGATTGGTACAGATGAAATCCTCATCACTGCACGTTCTTTCATCACCTCTGTGTACCATCACACCATGTGGTCCACCTCCGATTACTGTCTGGTCCTACTACACTCTACCTTATTTAGCATTGTCCATTGTCTGCAACCAACACAACGAGATGCAGTCATAGCTCATGCAGGGGGGACTATAATGATACACTGTAGGGACCCCGAGACCCTAAAGGTCTCACAAAATCCAAAAAGGATAAACAAAAAGTATGAAACCAACGGATAACCATTACATAGGAACATGCCCATACATATACCTAAGTTGTCTAGTAACCCATATCAATCATGAGGAAAACAAAAAAGTCATTATCTCAACTCAACCAGGATTTTATTCTTGGGATAATATCAATCTGAACCCTCAGCTACTAGATAACTCCTTCTCTATTGAGTACATTGGGCCTGACGCGTCACACAGAAGTGCTTCTCACTAACATGGACTGCTGAGGGACTCCTCCTGTCGAGTACCATGGATCTTCCATGCTCACACAGAGGTTCTCCCCATCATGGGTCACATGTGCTCACACAGAGGTTCTCCCCCTTGTATCATGCTAAGGTAATCCATGTATTGAGTACTGTGGTTCTGTCATGCTCACACAGAGGTTCTCCCCATCGTGGATCTACCGCACTCACACAGAGGCGCTCCCCACTGGTCTAGTCAAATCACTCCGAGTCGAATCGATCAGTAGTCGTCATGTCTCAGCCAACAACTAGGTTCCCACACAAATGTATGCTTTTCTTTGGAAGATCCACTCTATAAGATATTGGTCGATACTCAAACTATAAAAAAGACCCATGTAGAATTATCTCAAAGGTTCACCACGTTGAATAGGTCTCAACGCAATAGGCAGCGAGTCAATCAGATGCCCGGTCTGTGAGTTATTAGCCTTTTTTGTCTTAGAGGCCCGGTTGGGTTCGTGTACGAACCAACCGGACCGTAACTCAAAAATACCCTAAACTCCGGTGGGGTATACTCAAAGAGACCGTCGTGCTCAATGAATACCGAAACCACTGACGGTTCATCAAATGGATGTCTGTTGCCAAAGATATGGCCCAAGAAGGTAAAGGGGTCGGTAATGGGACGAGGGTCAGTCCGACTCGGTCGGACCAACTTGGCCCAACTATGTCTGTGTCAACCTAGCCTAGTTCGATGCGGTCAGACCATGTGGATCTGAAACTGTCTTTTGGGTGGTTCAGCCCATTAAGTTTGGCCTGGTCCGCTGGGCACAGCCCAACAGACCGTGAGGGTGGTTCGGCCCGGATGTTGCTATATAGGCGGCTCGGCCCGAAGGCCTGGAGGCCAGCGGGCAGACCACGCGGGGCACAGGTTAGACAGTTGGACACTAAGAAGGCCGCAAGTGTGCTGGGTAGGTTGCAGCAATGGCAAAGAAGGCCACGGGGCATCAGGAAGGTCGTGGGGGCATTTGGAGGGGCACGGAGGGGGGGGGGGGCAGGGCGCGGCAGTGGCCGGGAAGGCTGTAGGGAGGTAATGGGTAGGAGGGAAGAATGCCAAGCAGGGTGCCGGGAGGCTGCGGGCAGGTGGGTCACGCGCCGGGTAGGGTGCCAGATAGGGCGCGGGGAGGCCACAGGTAGGCGGTCTGGGGGCTGCTCGGGCCAGCGGTGTTTGGCCGGCAGCATCGATGCACTGAGGGGGGCGGTACGATTCAAGTAGGTTGTGGGTATAGTGGCCTTCTCCATTGATGCCTTCATCATCATCACCTCATCGCCATGTTTTAGAATGCCACAAGAATAGTGAAAACGACAGAGGATGTCGGGCCATGTTAGTTTGGCATGAACCCTCCGCATTTAGGAAGATATCATTTGGCTCATCATGAGAAGAAGATGATCATTAAAATGTCTTTATAAATCTCATTTTATCCATTGAAAAAGGTAAGAATAAGGGTAGTACATCAACACTTTATAATCCTATTACCATTGATTCTCCGATTTTCATTTGTTGATGTTGCAGAAAGATGGTCATCCATCCGTGGTAGAGATACATGTTCCACTACAAAGGAGTCTGAGGAAGAAGGTCGGAGGGGGTCGTTCTTTATAGTTGAAGGCATCCCTTGTCTGTGTTCTTCATCGGGAGAGCGTTCTTCGTCCGAAGAGTGTTCTTCGTTGAAGAGTGGTATTCGTTGGAGAGAGTTCTCTCCTCTCTTAAGCTCTCCAAATGAAATATGTCCATCAAATGAAATAATATATTTTCTATTATTTAGTTGGCAGAACAATTTAAAAACGGGGAAATAAATTATAAGTATCCGCCTAATTAATTCATGCAGATAGAACATTAATTAAAGGGGTATAGATCCATTTAATTACAGAGGATGGTGGAGAGGCTCTCCCCCATTAATGAGGGAGAGTTGAGTGGTTAAAATCTCCTCCCATTAATACGGTTCGAGTGGTCCCCACCACTATTATTCAAATGGGAGGTTATGGTTTCTGGTGGGCCCACCACCATAACCTCTCATGGGAGGTTAGGTTGTGGCGGCATCACCTCCAACTCCCAATTGGAGGTTTCAACCAACATTCTCACACATGGAAGCTTAAAATAAAATAATTTGTTGTACACATTATTTTATTATTATTTTATAAAAATGAAAAAACTAACTTTTTTTCTCGATAATCTTTTGTCAAGGTGAAAGTATTCTTAAGAGAATACTGGCGTTGTGAGTTCAACGGTGCCCTCAGATTTCAATTCCAAGCACTGGTTCAAAATTTATAAAATATCGCACATAAATTTACTGAACATACCCGAAAAAAAACTTCAGAAATTGATTTTGGTTACGCTGGGCCTCGGAATCAAGCACCTTAAATTTTCATGGACTTGTAAAAATTCCATGTATTTATGAAGAAAAAAAATCATGAATTTTTTGGGTCTTTACATTCTCCCCACCTTAGGGCTTTACATCCCTGTAAGCTATAACTCTAACTATGGGAACAAATGAGGGTACTGAGCATGCATATGAGCCTCCCGCTCCCATGTGATCTCCTGGAAGTTCCCGTGCTGCCAGCAGACGCACACTAAAGGTATCGACATTCCACGTAGGACCTGCTCCTGTCGATCCTCAATATCCATAAGAACCTCTATAAAATTCATCCCCTCGTAGATGTCTAGCTCTCCATGGACGATGATGTGGGAGGGTCGTGCACGTATCTCCTCAGCTGAGATATGTGGAAGATGTCATGCACCTAGTGCATCTGAGGTGGCAGAGCCAAGTGGTAATCCACCTCACCTACTATACTGAGGACCTGGATAGGTCTAATGAGTCATGGAGATAACTTTCCACATCGGCCAAATATCTGTAGACCTCGTAGAGGTGAGACCAGTAGGAAGACATGGTCTCCATCCTTGAACTCCTAAGGTATCCACCTATTGTCAGCATACGACTTCTGCCTACTCATTGCAGTCTTCATCCGCACCTATATGATCTTCACATTCTCCAAAGTAGCTCGTACCATCTCTTGTCCCACTAGTGTTGACTCCCCTGAGTCAGTCCCACACAAGGGTGATTGGCAAGGTTGCTCGTACAACGCCTCAAAAGGTGCCATACCGATGGTGGAGTGATAGTTGGTGTTATACGCAAACTCCACCAAAGGAAAGTGATCCTCCCAGCTTCGACTAATGTCGAGGACACATGCATGTAGCACACTACAAAAAAAGTGACCTATACCAACATAAAATTTATGTCAGATAATATATTTGTTTCTAAAAATGATCAATTCCATCCAATATATTGTTCTGTAGTTTTTTTATAAGTACCAACAACTATTTTTACAAACATATACATCTATTAATATTAAGTATCTTTTACCAACATATCATTTATTATCAATTAAATTTGTCATTATATGTTACAGATACCATCAATCATCTTACAAAAAAATTAATATATTTTTATTATTTATTTATATTGAAAATATTTTACTATTATACAAACACATTACAAGAAATTATTCATCATCGAGAAATATTTTACTAATAATTTACTATATAAATTTTCGATTTTTCATTACAAGAAATTCATTTTTCCATAAAAATATGTGCATATATAAAGAATTAAAATACTGATAATTTATTAATGTTTCATGAAAATGATATATATAATTTAAAAATACCAATGAATGAATCAAACTTATGTTAATTCTAAAAAAATAAATTATGTACTTATAATGTAAAAAATATATAATTGGATGTATTGATGATAAGTAATTTATTTTAGAAATATATAATTTTTATAATATTAATCATTTTTTATATTTATTAATATCATCGTAGGAATAAACATGTGCCTATTATTAATATCATTGTACAAATAAATGTGCACCACAAGTCCAAATTGTGTGAAGTTCATTCCCAAATCCCAAACCCCTATAACCCTAAATATACTAAGGAATTCAATCCTGTGTTCTTTTCCACATTGTTCATCCCACTCTGGCTCGTCACCACAACGTTCATCTCACTTTATCTTGTCGCCATAGGGTTCAACCTTTCAGTTTTTTGCCACATGGTTTATCTTTGTTCATCCCAGTATGGTTCACCGATTCGGTTTGTCACTGAAACGCTCATCCTCGTTCGACTTACCCCCAAATCTAGTAAACATTCAAGAACCCCCCAATATTTGGCAACAATTAACCCCCCACCCCCTTCATCTCATCGCGACAGCATTCCTCGCAAGCTACATTCCCTTCAATCAATTTCCCCCATTGTTCATCGATCTCTCTCCCTCCAAAAGATCATATTAGAAGTGAAAAAAATGTGAAATTTCTATTATGATTTCCCCAGTCTAGGATAAAAATGATTAGTGAATGATGACACCCACACAGTTTGAAGATTATGTATACATCTTTTTAAGTATCATTATAGGTCCAAATGTAATTTTAATTCAACAAACATTTTCATTCTATGAATTATAGTAATGAATACAATTCACATAGAAATTTTACATCTAAAATTAGTTGATATTTAATGTTTTATATATGAATGTACTCATAATCATCTTATTAGGATATTCATTCTTAATTCTTTGAATAATTATTGTTTATTTTGTATAAAGTTATAATTCATTTTATTGTTTTGGCATTGGAAATACCTAAATGATGTTACTTTTCACGATTAATGTATTACTACCTTTCTTTATGATGTATAAATGCATTATATTTATTTTATTATTTCAATTGTTTAATAGGATATTTAATTTAATATCATTAGTCCATAATATTATGAGTTTTTTTGATGCGTGCCTTATAGATTTAATTAGTTGAAATAAACATAAATATGATTATCTATATTTAATTGTATTTATATCTGGAACATGACAATTATATGTTTACATGATTATAAATGTTTTTGAATCATGGTATGTCATGGTAGTTTCATCATAATTTTGGGTTGTATTCTGGTTCTTGTGTATGTAATGGACATGTTGGGGTTCCATGGTATTACAAGAGGTCGATTATTAGAATCTGGTCTTTAAGTTTTGTGGTAATTCTTTTGATTCATGTTAATTGTGGTGCTTATAGACCATTTATTTACTTTTTCAGGTGTTAATGTTGTCAAGAATTGAATTAGAAATCATTAGAAGAACAATTGAAGGTGATTTGGTGAGTGAAGAGTTCCAAGTTTCTAGATTCATTACATTCAACAATAACGTTTTATTCTATATTTTTTCTATTGTTTTCTCATATTGAGATACTTGTATAAAATATTAAGGCTGATGTTTTCGGCATAAATATGTGATAATATAGAGAAGTAATTAATATTATCTATTAAATTACTTTTATAGTGTTATATAATAGAGCCTAAATATGATGCTAATGTCATGGTAGTGGCCTCATATTTTTGGGATATTCCCTGGTTCTTGATGACTAAATATACTTGTTGGGGTTCCATAGTTCACTAGTGGTTGATCCTTGGAATCTATTCTGTATGTTCAGTGGGATTGTTTATGTGATTCATGTTAACTGAGTTTCTTATAGGCCGTTCATTGACATTTATAGGTTATTAGATTAATTTTATGATATTCTGTTGAATTTGATATTTAGAGTCTATACTATTAATTGTTTTTAAAATGCATTCCTCATAGATTTAATTAGTTGAAATACATGTAGCATTTAATGTGTATATTGAATTGAATTTATATTTGGAACATCACAATTATATGTTCATGTGATTAAAAACAAGTGTTTCATGTAAGTGAATCATTGTTTATTTTATAATTCAAAATTATTATTTTTATATGTTATTTACATGTTGGATGATTTGAATTGAAGAAGGAATAAATGTAAAACATCACGAAATGGGATAAGGCCCTTTTTACACATAAATTTAAAAAGAAATCAACTTAAATAAGTTACCATATGGATAAGTACAAGTTATTTTTTATAAAAAAATTATTTTAATGTGTATGGTTTGAGAACTGTGATAGTCATGGTGGTGATTTCTGCAGTGATACTATAATTATGAGGCCATAGAGATATGCCATAAATTTTTATAGGGAATGTCTTTATAGAAGGAGGCTACTCTAGTGGATGTTTCATATTGAAAGGAGATCACAAGTGTAGATTCACTGTTTGTTTGTGTTGTCGTTGGTTCTAACCTTATTTCCATTGCTGGATCTATTTCAATTTTGGTGGCTCATAATTGAAGTTGGCCTATTATTTCTATGCATAGAGATTTTGCGGGTTGTTTGTAGTTCGAGAAAAGGGAACTGGATTAACTACATTCAAGACTTCTGGTTGTTAGAGTCTAGATAAAATTTATAGAGTCATGTGACACAACTGTATTCTTTTATAGGTTGAAGCATTACATATCTATTTTCAGTGTTTTCATATATTTTGTTTAGATGAAATACTGCTACATATTTGAATCTAATATAGACCATAAAAGGTGGTTGTTCAAGGTTATGATTGCTATTAAGTAAAAATGTTGAAAATTCTAATTTGAGAAGCTAGTCACTGAAGTCTAAATGTAGTTTTCTAATGTTGCTGATATAAGGAGGATATTTTTGAGATCATTCATATTCATGTATGAGTGTGAAGTTTTAGGGTGGAGATGTTTGTTTTCTATTTGAGAAGTTCACTACACGTATGGATCTGAGAAACATTAGATTTATTATTGGAAATTTAAAACTCTTCATGTGATTTTCCTTGTAAATGCTTTATTTAATGTCTGAGATAGCGATAGTGTAGTGGAGATTCAAGTGAGGTTGAATGCATGGAAAGATGGTGTCTTTGTATTGTTTATTGAAACTAATTTTCCATGCACAGGGTAGTCAACATGACATACTACATACATGGTGTACAGAGGGAGTCCTCACTCAAGGCTATCTAAGACCAGTCCATTCATGAACTAGTTGAGTTGAAGCAGGAAGTCATAGAGGAAGTATATCCAGAATTTAATGACATGACATGTAGTCAGAGTTATTGAGTTTTTCTTGAACAAAATTAAATTGTTGGTTGAAATATAGGAGTGTGAACATGGATATCATGTCTGGGAGTGTGTTATCCAAATTAAAAGGAATGAGTAATTCAAGACCACAACATATAGGGATGATGACACCCTGAGAGGTACTCCAAACCAATAATTGAGAGGATGTTGGATCCGACCTAAAAAAATCAAATCTTCACTGTGGGGAATTCATGCAATCGACCTAGAATGTTTCACATAGTTAATAGATGGGTGTTCCCACTTATTCAATCCACCCCGAACACCATCACTTAATCTCGATTTAGAGCTCTTTGATCTCTAATGTTGCAATTAATATTTTCTGTTATCTTTTATGATTTTGTATTTTTATGCTAGCAACCTATTTTTATTTTTTGAAATGAAAGATGATGATTTTTCAATTCAATTATTAGAAAAAATAGCAGTCCTCATGGGATATTTCTTTTTTATGATTAGTTTTTATGTGATTTTAATATGAATTAATTTTAGTATGATATTAAAATACATTTTGAACATAAAATTGTGTAATTGAAAATGATATTAATATTAGTTAGGCACGTCATATGCCATGTAACAAGCATTATTTTTACCAAATAATTTTGATAGTTAGATTTATTTGGATTATTGTTCCATTATACCTATATTTTAATGTATATTATAGGCCATGCATGTAATTTTTTAGGTGTTCATGTTGTGAAGTGATGAACTGGCTAGATTGAGAAAAATATTTGAAGGCGATTTAGGTGAGTGAAGGTTCCATGTTTACCGTCAACAGGTTTTTTATTCTACTTTTTTATCTTTTCTTTCTTATTTCAAATAGTATTTGTGTATAGTGATTTTTATTCTAATTTCATATAACCATTTGGGAAAACTACATTAATTAATTACTCTTATTTTTTGTTTTAATTTTGTTATATATTCTTTTTCTTACAATTGATACCGAGATTCTTAAGTAAATATTAATGATTATGTTGATTATTGTTAAATTTACTTGAAAAAATAAGTGGGTGGAATATTGGTGTCTTATTTTATTGTTAAGAGTATATTTTGATTAAATCGACTTTTTATCTTTAGACTCAGTCGACATATAAACCCATTCCTTAGTTGCATTGAGTTCCATTATCATATTGAATATCGTAGGGTTTTTCATAGTAGTGACACTAACATCATGTTAAAATGATAGATTCTGGGGATTTTAGAAAGAATATTCCTTCAAATCTGATTGTGGAGGGTATTATCCCCTATTTCATTGGGTTAATTCTGGATGAAAAGTTTTTCCTTTTTCTGTTTTCATTTTGAAAAACATTACAAATGTCATTCACTGTGCGCTTTTAACAAAAAAACTCAACAGAGCCCCCATTCAAAATCTTCCCATTCATTAAACAACAAAAGAATGACTATAAAAAGGAATGTTTTTATATATTTACCTTCAACTATTAGGTTTTCTATTCTTTATTTGTCTCTTGTTTATATCATTTAAATTATTATTTCTATCACTCACATATTTATATTCTCATTTCTAAAAACTGTTCGGGAAAACAACATAAATTACTTAGGTCTATTTCTTGTTTTTATTTTGATATTTGTTCTTTTTCTTATTTATCACATTGATCAACTCATAGAATTGGGTAAGCATTAATGATGTTAAAATCTTGAATGTGATTGAACCATATAGTGTGGAAAACATTATGTTGTAGGTTCATATTTTCTACAACACGAGCAGCGCTTATAGTAAGTATTTGTCTTCACTTAAGTGAGTATCCCTTGTAATTTTTATTGAAATTGATCAATTATTGAAATTCATGTTTATTAAATGTTCTAAAATCAATCATCATTTTGTAGGTATGTCATAATTGTTTTTCTCACTCAAATCCTTTATTCCCAGGCTGGTGCCCAAAAATAATGCATTATCAAACGAAAAATCCTTTGACTATGGTTTGATAATACAATATTTTTTGGGACAGTTGAGCTGTGAGATTCCTGTTTCTTCTTGATTCACTTTTATGAAAGGCTAAAAACCTGTTTGATATATTTCATTACCTAGTACTGCTTAGTCATGATGTCCCTAGATCATGATCTTTCACGATATGATGAAGAGATGTTTAAAAATGACATCAGATTTCTACTGACCGTCAGATTTTGGATCACTAAATGTAGAAGGATTATTTATTTGAGGGTGATCATTCCATATGTTTCTTTTAATCTTGAAGTTCATGTCAGGATGAAATCAAAGAATATTTATTTCTTATGGTATTGAAGTCTAAAGAACTAGTTCTGAAATGGAATATAAATATTTCATAGACAACTATATAGTGTATAATGTAAGAGGGAAATCCCATTCATGTGTACATATTCATGTGATGGAAACCACTGATTTGAGCAGTCTATTGATATGTGGATTTGGTTTTATAGTGACAGTTTGTATTATAGGTGGAATATGAAATCTTGGATCCATCCATAATTTGATCTTGATATCTTTGGTGATGAGATGATCCATTTTCCTTCGCCACTTTGTGTTTTTATGTAACAATTTTCAATTTCAAGTTGGTGTAATCTTGTTACTCCCAACATTTTTATGTAACTTTTGTTTTATTTAATAATGTTTCAAAGCTATGAGTTTAGTGACCAACTCATGTCTCGTTACTCTTAAAAAAATAAATATGGTTTCAATTCATGAAGATAATTTGAACTGATTTTTTGGATGTTGTGATATAGATATTGGAGTTGAAGGGTGGGACATAGCAGCCACTCAAGGATTTTCACTTTTTTAGAGCTGGATTTATATCTTTCTCACTGGTGATGGAGATGGCTCACTGGTTATGGGGTATGGATGGGTTGCTGGTGCTGGTGCACTGGTTCTGGGGTATGGATGAGTGGCTAGTGCTGGTGCGCTGAAGTCTGTGGTATAGATAAAGCTGGATCACTTGTCCCAGTGCATGGATTGGTCGTTGGGCCATGGATGGGTCACTGATACATTGAGGGGGGTGATGGGTGTGATGGATCCAGTTGTTGTGAGTGGGGGGGGGGTGTTGGGATCCTGTTATTTTTAATCAACATTTTCTATTAAATTCCATTATTAATATAATTATTTTTTTTCTAAGATTAAACATTCTTGTCAATCGTCACATGATTAATAATTAAAACCAATGAATTCAATATGATAAAATAATAGATAAAAAAATTAATAATTTTTCTTAAAATTTATTTTATAAAAAGATATTATATGTTGGTAATATTATTACCAACAAAAAAAATTGTTATAATAATCTGATACTAAACACTTTGACCCCCATATATTTTATCTGTTGATATTTTTATATTTGTAAGAAAACTATATTATCTGTCGTAATAATATTTAGCGACAGAGTATTTACCGATAGTTTATTAATAGGGAAATAAGTTTTGGTAAAACGTTTTACCAACAGAAAATGAAATTTTACCAATAGATATGTCCCTATTGGAAAAAGTGAAATATTTTGTCGTGGAATGTCCTGAAGGGTCTGAATGGTCTACACAGTTTAACCATCTGTCTAAGGATGGAAGGCGGTGCTCGAGCGAAGATGTGTCCCGAAAGCCCCCGGCAACCCCTTCCATATAGGGGAAGTAAACTGTGTGTCATGGTCGGAGAAAATAGATAAAGGGACTCCATGTAAATGCACAATCTCCTGCATATATAGGTGTCCCATTCTCTCAACTGGACCCTTCTCTCTGATCGGTATGAAGGGGGCTGACTAGGTGAGTCGGTCGACGATCGCCCAAATCGAGTCGTGAACCCAGGATGTACGTGGAAGACCCATCATGATGTCCATGGATGTCCCATTCCACTTCCAATATGGGTCCTCTAAAGACGGAACCAATCCTGCTGGTATCTGGTTCTTCGCCTTCAGTTGATGACAAGTGAGGCATCGAGAGACAAACTCTGCTACCGCCTTCTTCATACCTGGCCACTAGTGCTGCCTTCTGAGGTCCAGATACATCTTCGGCACACCGGGATGTACCGTTATAGGGGATGTGTGGAACTTCCTCAACACTTTCACATGAAGTTCCACTGGTACCAAGGTACGTCCTCTGAATAGGATGACGTGCTCCCCACCTTTAGTAAATTCATCAGGTTCCTACCCTGTATATATTTGAGCATGTCGTGTCCTACAATCAGTGTCCTTATGCTATGCCTCCATGAGTCACTGATTAAGTGGGGGAGTGACAGTAATAGACTATAAAAATTATTCTCCATCTCTATCCACAAAGGATATCTGTAAGGAAGCAAGCTTCTCTGTCTCCTCTCCTAACAATTGTATACCAGACCTCCTGCTGAGGGCATCTGTAACAACATTCCCCTTCTTAGGAGTATAGACTATCTCGAATTCATAGTCCTGGAGGAACTCAATCCATCACTGCGGTCTCAGGTTAGGGTTCATCAGATAGAATATATACCTAAGACTCTTGTGATCAGAGTACACGAAAAAATGCTCACCCATCAGATAGTGTCACCACATCATAAAAGTGAAGACCACTGCTACTAACTCTAGTGTAAAGACCCCTATATTTCATGATATTTTTTTCTTAAATTCATTGTAATTTTACGAGTCTATGTATTCTAACGGCACATGATTCTGAGGCCTGGTGTGCCCGGAATCAATTTCCGAAGTTTAGCTCGGGTACGTTCAGTAAACGAACGAGCGTGATTTCTTATCTTTTAAAATGGTGCTCAAAATTGAAATCCAAGGGAACCGGTGAACTCCCAATGACGGTAATTTCTTAAGAGGACCTTTACCAAAGATGGTTTTTCAGGAGAGAAGTAGTTAAATTTTTTTTTGATTAATTGGGAGGTGAATAAAATTGGGGAACAATTTTATTTTTATATCTTAAGTGGGTATAATCTACATGGGGAAGTTAGGGTGGGACCCACTAACATCCTAACTAACCATGTGAGGATAAATGTGAGGTGGGTCCCACATGAGCCCCAACCCTTCACATTTCCATAACTCTCATAAACTCCCCCCTTTAAAACATGTTAACCCACTCTAATTAAGTAACTCTCCCTCTCCCCCTCTTTATTGCATGCCAACACACACATTAATTAATTAATTGAAAATATTCATTAATTAAATAAGTGTTTGAATTTTGTAAATTTGATATCATGGAATGATTTAATTAAATAATGGAATCCTTATTTTATTTTTGGGGTCGGCATGTTGTGTTATGATTTTGTGGAGAGAGCTCTAGTTTTATTTGAAGAACATCGTCCTTGATGAAGAACGTCAACTCTTTGACAGAGAACATCGACTCAGCGACCCTGGTTTCTCCGTCCTCTTCTTCCTCCACGGCAAGGGAGGAGACACCAACACAGGAAATCGGCAACGACGGAATGCCTTACAATCTTTTCTCCATGACAAAAAGGGGAGATGTCGCTTCCTCCTCAGACGCTCTCAGTCAACGTCTACGAAACCTCACTCCGTGATGACTTCTTCCACAATGCCCGTCGTTCGACATATTTTTTTGAGTTAGGGTTTAAGTTCAATTTTTAATGGATTAATATTGTTCTTGGATTTTTTGTTGAGCATCTCATTTACCTTGTCTGATTACTATCGTTTTACACGGAGGGTGCGGGCCGAACGAACACGGCCCGACAACCCTCCAATATTCTCGTTTATTAATTTGGAATTGGATATTTATGGCAGAGGAAGCATGACGATATCGTGCCGAAGGCTTGTTAAAGATGGAGATGGATCACTGGTCCCGGTCCATGGATAGGTTGTTGGGCAATGGATGGGTCGCTGAGACTTTGGGGGGGTGTGATGGATCCAGTTGTTGTGAGTGGGGGGGGGGTGTTGGGATCCTGTGATTTTGAATCATGATTTTCTATTAAATTCCATTATTAATATAATTATTTGTTTATATGATTAAACATTCTTCTCAATAGTAACATGTTTAAAAATTAAAAACAATGAATTCTATAAGTTAAATTAATAAATATAAAAATTGACAATTTTTATTCAAATTTAATTTATAAATAGATATTATATGTTGTTAATAATATTACCAATAGAAAAAAATTGTTATAATAATATAATGCTAAACACTTTAACCCCCATATATTTTATCTTTTGATATTATTATATTTGTAACAGAACTATTTTATCTGTCGCAAAAACATTTAGCGACAGAGTTTTTACCGATAGTTTAGTGAGAGGGAAATATGTTTTGGTAAAACGTTTTACCAATAGAAAATGAAATTTTACCAATATATATGTCCCTATTGGAAAAAGTGAAATATTTTGTAGTGGCATGAACTCAAGGGTCTGAATGGTCCGCTCAGTCTGACCATCTGTCTGAGGATGGAAGGCGGTTCTCAAGCGATGCTGTGTCCCGAAAGCCTCAGGCAACCCCTTCCATAGCTTGGAAGTAAACGAGTTTTCATGGTCAGAGAAAATAGATGAAGGTAATCGAGGTAAATACACAATCTTCTACACATAGAGGCATCCCATTCTCTCTACTGAACCCTGCTCTATAATCAGTAGGAAGTGGGTCAACTTAGGGAGTCGGTCGACGATCACCCAAATCGAGTAGTGACCTCAGGTTATACGTGGAAGACCCGTCACGATGTCCATGGACGTCCCATCCCCCTTCCAATATGGGACCTCTAATGCTTGCACCAATCCTCCTGGTATCTTGTGTTGCGCCTTCAGTTGCTGACAAGTGAGGCATCGAGAGACAAACTCTGCTACCACCTTCTTTATACCTGGCCATCAGTGCTGCCGTCTGAGGTCCAGATACATTTTCGCCACACCTGTATGTACCGCTAGAGGGAATGTGTTGAACTCCCTCAACACTTTCTCATGAAGTGCCACTGGTACTAAGTTACGTCCTCTGAAGATGATGACATTCTCCCCACCATCAGAAAATTAATTAGGTGCCTACCCTGTGGATATCTGAGCACGTCGTGTCCTACAGTCAGCGTCCCCATGCTATGCCTCCGTGACTTGCTGAAGAAGTGGGGGAGTGACTGTAATAGACTATAGAAATTCTAATCCATCTATATCCACAAAGGATATATGTAAGGTAGCACGCTGATATGTCGCCTCTCCTAGTAGTTGTACACCAGACCTCATGCTGAGGGCATATGCAACAACATTCCCCTTCATAGGAGTATAGACTATCTCAAATTCACAGTTCTGGAAGAACTCAAACCATCGTTGCTGTCTCAGGTTAAGGTTCATCTCAAAGATGATATACCTACGAATCTTGTGATCAGAGTATACGGTAAAATGCTCACCCATCAGATAGTGTCACCACTTATTCAAGGTGAAGTCCACTGCTACTAACTCTAGAGTAAAGACCCGGAAATTTTAAGGAAATATTTTTCGTAAATTCTTTGTAATTTTACGAGTATATGTCTTCTAACGGTACTTGATTCTGAGGCCTGGTGTTCCCGAAATCAATTTCTGAAGTTTAGCTTTAGTACAATTAGTAAATAAACTAGAGGGATTTACTATCTTTTGAACCAGTGCTCAGAATTAAAATCTGAGGGCACCAGTGAACTCGCAGTGCTGGTAATTACTTAATATGACCATTACTGAAGATGCGTTTTCACGAGAGAAGAAGTTAATTTTTTGTTGATTAATTGAGAGGTGAATAAAATTGTGGAACAATTTTAATTTTATATATTATGTGTTTATAATCTACATGGGGAAATTAGGGTGGGACCCACTAACATCCAAACTACCCATGTGAGGATAAATGTGAGGTGGGTCCCACACGAGCCCTAACCCTTCACATTTCCATTACTCCCATAAACTCCCCCATTAAAACTTGTTAAATCCCACTAATTAAGTAACTCTCTCTCTCCCTCTTTATTGCATTCCTACATACACATTAATAAATTAATTCAAACTATTTATTAATTAATTAAGTGTTTGAATTTTGTAAATTTGAATGCATGGAATGATTTAATAATATAAAGGAATCCTTATTTATTTTTGGGGTTGGCATGTTGTGTTGAGATTTTGGGGAGAGAGCTCTAGTTTTATTTGACAAACATCATACTCGACGAAGAACAACAACTATTTGATGAATAATATCTACTCGGAGACCCCAGTTTCTCCGTATTCTTCTTCCTCCATGACAAGGGAGGAGACACCGACATAGGAACTTGCCAATGACGGAACACCTTACAATCTTCTATTAGTGAAAAAAAGGGGAGACACCACTTCCTCCCGGGACTCTCTTAGTCGACATCTACGGAACCTCACCCCGTGACGACATCATCCATGATGCTCGTTGTATGATATCTTTTATTGAGGTAGGGGTTAAGTTCAATTTTTAATGGATTAAAATTTTGCTTGGGTTTTTCATTGAGCATCTCGTTTACCTTGGCCGATTGATATCGTTTTACGTGGATGGTACGGGCCGAACGAACACGGGCCGACAACCCTCCATTTTCTTGATTATTAATTTAGAATTGGATATTGATGGCAGAGAAGTATGACGCTGTCGCGTCGAAGGCTGTGGTATAGATTGCACTGGATCACTGGTTTTGCGGCATTGATAGTTTGTTGGGGTATGGATGGGTTGCTGATACTTTGTCGGGGGTGATGGGTGTGATGGATCCAATTGTTGTGAGTGGGTGGGGGGTGTTGGGATCCTGTGATTTTGAATAAACATTTTCTATTAAATTACATTATTAATATAATTTTGTTTTTAATGTTTAAACATTATTTTCAATCTTCACTTGTTTAATAATTAAAACCAATGAATTATATATGATAAATTAATAAATATAAAAATGTATAATTTTTATTCAAATTTAATTTATAAATTGAAATTATTATATTTGTAAAAGAACTATTTTATTTGCCTCAAAAACATTTTGCGACAGAGTTTTAACTGACAGTTTAGTGGCAGGGACATAAGTTTTGGTAAAACGTTTTACCAACAGAAAATTAAATTTTACCAATAGATATGTCCCTATTAGAAAAAGTGAAATATTTTGTAGTGTCATGTCCTCAAGGGTCTGAATGGTCTACTCATTCTGACCATCTGTCTGAGGATGGAAGGAGGTGCTCACGTGAAGTTGTGTCCCGAAAGCCTTCAACAACCCCTTCCATAGATAGGTAGTAAACTGTGCGTCATGGTCGGAGACAATAGATGAAGGTAATCCATGTAAATGCACAATCTCCTACACATAGATGCGTCTCATGCTCTCTACTGAACCCTGTTCTATGATCGGTAGGAAGTGGGCCGACTTGGTGAGTCGGTCGACGATCACCCAAATCGAGTCGTGACACTAGGATGTACATGGAAGACCCCTCACGATGTCCATGGATGTCCAATCCCACTTCCAATCTGGGACCTCTAAAGCATGAACTAAACCTGCTGGTATCTGGTGCTCCGCCTTCAGTTGCTGACAAGTGAGGCATCGAGAGACACACTCTGCTACCGCCTTCTTCATACCTGGCCACCAGTGCTACCGTCTGAGGTCCTTATACATCTTTGACACACCTGGATGTACCACTAGAGGGGATGTTTGGAACCCATCAATACATTCTCATGAAGTTCCTCTGGTACCATGGTACTTCCTCTGAAGTGGATGATGTGCTCCCCACCTTCAGAAAATTCATCAGGTGCCTACCCTGTGGATATCTGAGCACGTTGTGTCCTACAGTCAGTGTCCCCATGCTATGCCTCCATGACTCACTGAAGAAGTGTGGAAGTGACTGTAATAGACTATAGAAATTCTGCTCCATCTCTATCAACAAAGGATATCTGTAAGGCAACAAGCTTATCTATTGCCTCTACTAGTAATTGTATACCAGACCTCTTACTATGGGCATCTGCAACAACGTTCCACTTCTTAGGTGTATAGACTATCTCGAATTCATAGTCTTGAAGGAACTCAAACCATTGTTGCTATCTCAGGTTAAGGTTCATCTGAGAAAAGATATACATAAGACTCTTGTGATCAGAGTACATGGTAAAATGCTCACCCATCAGATAGTGTCACCACATCTTCAAGGTGAAGACAAATACTAGCAACTCTATTGTAAAGACCGAGAAATTTCAAGGAAAACATTTTTCATAATTTCTTTGTAATTTTACGAGACTATGTCTTCTAACAGCACTTGATTCTAAGGCCCCGTGATCCAGAAATCAATTTCTGAAGTTTATCTCGTGTACATTCAATAAACAAATGAGTGGGATTTCCTATATTTTGAACCGTTGCTCAGAATTGAAATCTGAGGGCACCGATGAACTCGCAACACCGGTAATTTCTTAAGAGGACCTTTACCGAATATGTGTTTTCACAAGAGAAGATGTTAAATTTTTGTGGATTAATTGAGAGGTGAATAAAATTGTGGTACAATTTTATTTTTATATCTTAAGTTGTTATAATCTAAATGGGGAAGTTATGGTGGGACCCACTAACATCCTAACTACCCATGTGCGGATAAATGTGAGGTGGGCCCTACACGAGCCCCAACCCTTCACATTTCTATAACTCTCATAATCTCCCCCTTTAAAACTTGTTAACTCCCTCTAATTAAGTAGCTCTCCCTCTCTCCCTCTTTATTGAATGCCAACACACACATTAATTAATTAAATGAAAATCATTATTAATTAATTAAGTGTTTGAATTTTGTAAATTTGAATGCATGGCATGATTTAAAAAAAATAAGGGAATCCTTATTTTATTTATGGGGTTGGCATGTTGTGTTGAGATTTTGGGGAGAGAGCTATAGTTTTATTTGAAGTACTTCATCCTCGACGAAGAACGTCAACTCTTCGATGAAGAACAACGACTCGGTGACCCTGGTTTCTCTATCCTCTTCTTCCTCCGTGACAAGGGAGGAGACATCAACCTAGGAACTCACCAATGATGGCACACCATACAATCTTCTCTCTGTGACAAAAAGGGGAGACACTGCTTCCTCGTCGGACGCTCTCAATTGACATCTACAGAACCTCACCCCACGACGATGTCTTTCGGGACTCCCGTCATTTGACATATTTTGTTGAGGTAGGTGTTATGTTCAATTTTTAATGGATTAAAATTGTGCTTGGGTTTGGCGTTGAGCATCTCGTTTACCTTGGCTGATTACTATCATTTTACGCGGAGCGTACGGGCCGAACGAACACAGTCTGATAACCCTCCATTGTTCTCGTTTATTAATTTAGAATTGGCTATTGATGGCAGATGAAGCACAGCACTATCGCACGGTTCCGATAATGTGTCGAAGGGAACGGGCATTGTCGCACTGGTTGTGCGGAAAGAACTGTGGGCCACAACACGTGCCGCTTCGGTGGAGGAACTGGTCGGCCCATCAGCCGAACGGGCGGAGTAGGACCGCGTCGCCGAGAGGTCTCCACACTAGAGAACGGTGGCCCGCCCATGTGGGCCGCATGAACAAAAGACCAGCCAGTCTAGCCGGCCTGTTTGGGGAAGGGAAGCGCCGCTGGTGCAGAAGAAACCCCCCCTTGGAGTCCTCTCGGCTTCGGCCACACCGCTCAGCCATCTGGCTGAGCCAGCCGGGTCGCGCACCCAGCCAGGCCGAACCGGGACACACTGGGCAGGGGCGATCTGGGATGCACCGGGCCGATCCGGGCCGCACCGGGCCGGGCCGGGCCGCGCCCCGCCGGGCCGGACCGCGCCACTTCGGGCCTGGCCGCACCACTTCGGGATGGGCCATGCCACATTTGGCTGGGCCGCGTCCCTTCGGGCCGAGTAATGTTTTTCAACAGACCGGTCCGACACCCCTGTTGGGTCGGCGCCGACAAACTAGGTCAACCCGACCCATCATCCCACTAGTCTAAACGGACCGGGCCCGTTATTCAAATAAACGGGAATAACTTAAGGACCACGCGTCTGATCGACACAACGTCTACGGCATTAGGACTCTTTCGATGATAGAGTTCTTTTGCGATACTCTAAGTGAGTTTTGGATGATTTTTGATATCTTCTGGGTTAGAATCAACCATATTTCTAACCGGGCCCCTGGGACGGAAAATCCTATATCTCTCAGACTGGGCGTCCGATTGACGCGACGTCTGTTGCTTTGAGTTCCTTTTGACGAGAAGGAACTTCAGGATACATCAACTCTAGACATTGTGACAGTTGATGTATTGACCCTCTTGGCTCGTGGGGCAGACCCTCCCGGAATCGAGTGTGCTATATGAAGGAACCCTAGAGCCGGATGTGACGGCGATGACAATAACGACTGTACTTGGATCCTACGTGGGTTCGGCAGTGAGGACGACTGTACATGGATCCTACATTGATTCTACTGCGATGAAGACTTTACATGGATCCTATATGGGTTCGTCAAAGAGGGATATTGTACTAGGATCTTACGTGGGTTCAGAAGCGACAACTTCTGTATTTAGATCCTACGTGGGTTCGAGAGGGATGATGATTCAAAGGCTACATATATCATCTCCTCCCCTCTTCATGAGTAGTATACCTATGTGAGCATATTCTTGACTTTCAATCATTATCATCGATATGATTGACTTTCTTTCCTGTGTGGACTGGGTTGTGCTATCCTGTGTGGACTGGGTTGTACTTGGGCTCAGGAGTTGGAGACGAACTGGAATTGATGACTTATGTATATGTATGGTCATATACCTAAGTAGTGTTGGTCGATACTTCATGTTTGTTTTATTCCATTGTGGTTTATCCTTTGTGGATTCTGGGAGACCTTCAGGGTCTCGGGGTCCCTACTGTGTATCGTATACTCAACCCTACACGGCTTATGCCCACACTAAGATTGTGTTGGATGCAGATGACTGACAAAATTGATCAAGGTGGAGTCTTGTGGAGCAGGACGGTACTTGGAGGTGGGCCACTTGGCGGGACGTACACGGAGTGGACGACCGGACCCGAGGAGCTGAGGAGACCATCTATACCCACCCTTCAGGTGGGATAGCCGGAGGATGACTTGATGGTCGCTAATTTACTTTTCTACTTATGTACTTTCTTTTCCGTTTTACCATACTTTCAGTTGGGTTTGTATTCTGGCTCATTTACTTTCAACACTTACTTTTGTACTCAATTTACTTAGTGATTACTTCATCTTGTGTTCTTTGTTGTGTTTGTTAACTTATATAAAGGCAATGCCTTCCCTTTTATCGGGATTTTCGCCTTTGGTGCTAGTCGCCAGCCCCTGGCCTATGGATGGCGGACTTGGGGTAGTCACGGAATGGGCCCTGAGGACGGGTCGTGGAAAATTGGTATTAAAGGAGTCGGTTCAACCGCAGAACATAGGTCTTTAAAAATTTCATCCTGTGAAGAAATAATATTAAGGGTATTGAATGTGGTTAACAGTCCAGGGAGTCCAGTGTTGGTGTGGTGGCCGACATATCCATAAACCAGGACCATTACTTCTGATTTCCGTCTCAGTGCTCAAAAACACAGATTGCATGTGTGTTTCAATTGTTTTTGTTGTGATTACGTGTTAGCTCACCAGTTGTATTGTATTAACAGTGGAACACCTTTCTCTTTTCAGGATGACCCCCATGATGGTAGCCAACTAGGGTTCCCAGTTACGTGTGAGATGAAAGCCCACTGAGTGACGAGGCCTCAGTGTAGGGCCCCATTATAGTGGAGGCACCAACGATACCTCTACCCGCTGGGACACCGATACCACCAGCCCCAGCAGCTAAGAGTGCACGTTGCCAGAGTGCGCTGCACGAGTTTCAGTGTCAGAGGACGCCCAGGTTCCACAGATAGATGGACCCTCATGTATTTGAGGATTGGATGGAGGCTATCGTCTGAGTCTTCATATTAGTAGGGACACCAGGATATCCAATGGTGATCCTTGCGACAAGTCTCTTGCACTCGGCAGCAGGTAGATGGTGGAGCCTAATTCTCCAGGTGCACGATGAGGCATCACTACTTCGATTGGACTTTGAGAGCCTCTTCTTCTCAATGTTCAGTAAAGACACCCTATGTGTGGTGCTTATCCAGGAATTACTACAGCTGTGGTAGGGCAGCATGACAGTAGCCCAATACTCGGGGAGATTTACCGACCTCTCGTGCTACTCTATAGACATGGTACATGAACCATTATTCCGGGCCCGGACATTCTAGTAGGGACTGAGGCATGATATCAGGGCATCAATGATCTCCCTCATCATTCTGACGTAGGAAAAAGTACTGAAGAGAGCCCTTCTTGTGAAGAGCTCCCTTGAGGAGCCTACACCAGCAGCGAGGCCTTTCGTAGGGCGACATGTAGGGGAGTCATCTACAGCCAGTAGTAGATAGATGTCGCAGAGGTCCATGTGGTCCAGGAAATTACATGGGCGACCTCAGGATACTGGTTTGGATGTGTGGGGAACACAGAGCAGATCCAGTCATACGAGAGGCTGGTACTACTATGCATACGGCGGGCCGGGCCACATGGCTCGTGAATGCCCGACCCGCCATGCAGAAGAGCATCATACGGTTTAGGGACCACCTAGGTAGGGCCAGAGGTTCAACCGTGGCCATCCCCAGGGAGAAGGCAGATGAGGCAGATGAGTTGGCCGAGGAGCGGGTTGTGGGCGAAGCTTTG
Source organism: Viscum album (assembly GCA_963277665.1). Classification (NCBI taxonomy): domain Eukaryota; kingdom Viridiplantae; phylum Streptophyta; class Magnoliopsida; order Santalales; family Viscaceae; genus Viscum; species Viscum album. The sequence continues at coordinate 695,287,542 of OY728135.1, forward strand.
AGGGTCTACCACCACCACCACCAGGAGGTCCACCCCGACCACAGGGAGCTGCCGAACAGAGGAAGGCTCTGCTTCAGGCAGTAGAGGCATACGACCAAGACTTAGTTGAGATGATTCGAGGTATTGTCTGTGTCTACTACATCCTTGCATCAGTTCTTATAGACATAGGAGAGAGTCATTATTTTATGGCCACTGCCCTTGTTCAGATCTCAGATATTCCGACGGAGCCGTTGGCTCGATCCTTATAGCTAGAGACTCCTACGAGAGCAAACATGACGATTACGAACTAGTGCTGGCAGTGTGAGCTTACTCTAGGAGGTGAGAGCTTTGGTTGGGATCTTCTTGTAGCGGCGTCGAGGCTTTACAACGTCATCTTGGGCATGTATTGGATATCTACGGTCCATGCTCAGATCAACTGTATTAGGTGAAAAGTGCGGTGTGTCCGCACAGATGAGAGCAGGTTCACCTTCACCATCGAGAAGGGAGCCTTTGCAGCGTAGGATGGACGTACACAAAGGAGAGGGCAGCTGATCACATATGAGTTGGCTATCCTCATTCTCGGAGCGGTTGATGTGTAAAGTCTGAGTTTTCTTGTTGTGGTGGATTAGTTCATAGATGTTTTTCCAGACGACATTCTAGGAATACGTCCTTGTAGAGAGGTAGACTTATATATTTACATGTACCCCAGGAAAACCCTGATATATACTCCAGCATATCAGATGGCTCCTGTAGAGCTTCGTGAGCTGCAGATACAGCTGGAGGACATGCATGGCAAGGGATTCATTCGACCAAATGTTTCACTTTGGGCTTCTCTAATTTTATTCTCCAAGAAAAAGGATGGGAGATTACGACTGTGTATAGACTACCGTCACTTGAACCAAGTGACCATAAAGAAAAATTATCCACTTCCAAGTATTGACGTCCACTTTGATCAGTTCAAGGGAGCACGATGGTTCTCGATGATAGACCTCAGGTCAGGCTATCATCAACTCAGAGTTCAAGACAAGGATGTGTAGAAGACGGCCTTCAGGTGTCAGTATGGCCACTATGAGTTCTTAGTTATGCCTTTCGGCATTACCAATGCTCTAGCAGTGTTGATGAGTCTCATTAACAATATTTTATAGCCATACCTCGATTGATTAGTCATAGTATTCATCGACGACATACTGATTTACTCAACTACCAAGGAGGAGCACACCTACCACTTGCGGGTTGTAGTAGGCACACTCTGAGAGCACTAGATTTATGGTAAGCACTCATAGTGTCATTTCGGGATTCTAGAGGTCCACTTCTTGGAGCACGTCATCTCTGAGGTGGGAGTTGCGGTGGATCCTGGAACGACTGAGCAGTAATTGCTTGGGAGCCACCCAGGGGTGTGACAGAGATTTAGGGTTTCCTAGGTCGGGATGGGTACTATCAGAGATTTGTGCTAGACTTCTCCAGCATTACAGCACCCCTTTCATCATTGTCGAAGATGGGGAAACCCTTCGTGTAGCCAGATAGATGTCAGCAGAGCTTCCCAGAGATGAGACAATGATTGACCCATGCACCCATCTTGCGGCTACTGATGGAGGGTGTAGGGTACATAGTTTACTGCGATGCATCAAGGACCAGACTCTGGTGTGTCCGGATGTAGGATTGGGTAGTGATCACTTATGATTCACAATAGTTGAGGTAGCACAAGCATAACTGAGCTACCCATGACCAAGAGTTAGTAGGTGTGGTGTTCTCCTTGAAGATGTGGAGACACTATCTTATGAGAGAGTGCTTTACAATCTACTCTAACCACCAGAGTCTCAGGTATATCTTCACGTGCAAGGACCAAAACCTAAGACAGCGGTGATGGCCTGAGTTCCTCCAGGACTATAACTTTGAGATAGTCTATACTCTTGTGAAGGGTAAAGTAGTAGTTGATGCTCTCGGCAGAAGATCGGGTATTAAGCTACATGGAGAGGTGACGAAGCAGCTAGCCGCGTAGCAGATATCCTTCTTGGATAGAGATGGAGCATCCTTTCTAGAGTCGCTCATATTCACTCATCCACTGCTACAGCAGGTCAGAGAGGAACAACATGGGGATGTTGACTGTGAGACTCGACTTGCACAGAAATCCATAGGGCAGGCACCTGATAGATTTTCTGTAGGAGGAGAGTACGTCATTCTTTTCAGAGGACGTACCATGGTACCCGTTGCATTACAGGAGGAGGTGTTAAGGGGGATTCACACTTCCCCATTGGCAGTACATCTTGGAGTAGGTAAGATGTACTAGGATCTCAGAAGAAAGCACTTGTGGCCGGGTATGAAGAAGGTTGTGGCATAGTTCATTTCATGATGCCTCACCTGGTAGCTGGTGAAGTGAGAGCACCGGGTACCGGTAGGCTTAATCAAGACCATAGAGGTCCTAGAGTGGATGTGTGAACTGATATCTCTGGATTTAGTGATGGGTCATCCATATACTTCCAGAGTACATGACTTCATCTGGGTGATTGTCGACTGACTCACCATGTTGGCCCACTTCCTACCTATCAGAGAGAAGTGCTCAGTGGAGAGCATGGGACACCTCTAGGATTAGTAGATCATACGGCTTCATGGTGTTCCATCATCTATCGTCTCCGATCGAGATTCCTGCTTTACGTCCTGGCATTGGATGGGGATGTAAGAGGCGTTTGGGACACATCTACGCTTGAGAACTGCCTTTCATCCTATGAAATATGCCTAGACAGAGAGGACCATTCAGACTCTCGAGGACATGCACCGTGCTTGTGTCATCAACATTGGTCATAGCTTGGAGGACCAACTTCCTTTGGTGGTGTTTGCGTACAACAACATCTACCACTCCACCATCGGGATGGAACCATACGAGGCATTGTATGACCGACCTTGCAGATCACCTCTCTCTTGGACTAACCCTGGGTGTCATCACATGTAGGACCAGAGATGGTCCAGGCTACAACGAAAAAGGAGCCGACCATCTAGGAGCGGATTAGGACTACACAGAACTGATAGAAGTCCTACGCTGATAGGAGGGGGAGGCCACTAGAGTTCGAGGATGGCGAAAAAATTTTCTTATGGGTCTCACCTCGACATGGATTATGCAGATTTGGCAGGGGCAGAAAGTTATCTCTGCACTTTGTCGGACCATTCCAGGTTCTCAGAAGGTTAGGTGAGGTGGCTAATCGCCTGGCCCTTCCACCTCAGTTGCACCGGGTGCACAACGTCTTCCACGTATCTCAGCTGAGGAGATACGTGCTCGACCTGACGCATATCATCGACCACGGAGAGCTGGACATTGATGACGGGGAGACATTTGTGGAGGTCTCAGTGGAGATCAAGGATCGACAGGAGTGGGTCCTACGTGGACGGTTGATTCCTTTATTGCAAATCAGGTGGTAGCACGGGAACCTCTAGAAGAGCACATTGGAGCGGGAGGCTCAGATCCGTGCACAATACCCTCATTTGTTTCCTTTGTTTTTGTTGTAGCTTTATAGGGGTGTAAAGCCCTGATGCGGGAGTAATATAATGGCCCGGAAATTTCAAGGAAATTATTTTCTTAAATTATTTTAATTTTATGAATCTATGGCTTCTGACGACACTTGATTCCGAGGACCGGTGTGCCTGAAATAAATTTACAATGTTTATCTCGGGTACATTCAGTAAACTAATGTGTGGGATTTCCTATATTTTGAATCGGAGCTCATAATTGAAATATATGGGCACCGGTGAACTTGTAGCATTGGTAATTTCTTAAGAGGACCATTACCGAAGATGCGTTTGCATGGGAGAAGAAGTTAATTTTTTTTTGTGGATTAATTGAGAGGTGAATAAAATTGTGGAACAATTTTATTTTTATATATTAAGTTGTTATAACTTACATGTGGATGTTAGGGTGGGAACCACTAACATCCTAACTACCCATGTGAGGATAAATGTGTGGTGGGGCCCACATGATCCCCAACCCATCCCATTTCTATAACTCTCATAAAAACCCCCTTTAAAACATGTTAACTCCCTTTAATTAAGTAATTATCCCTCTCTCCCTCTTTATTGAATGCCAACACACATGTTAATTAATTATTTTAAACTCTTCATTAATTAATTAATTATTTGAATACTGTAATTTCGAATGAATGGCATGATTTAATAAAATTAGGGAAGCCTTATTTTATTTTTGGGGTTGGAATGTTGTGTAGATATTGTTGGGAGAGAGCTCTAGTTTTATTTGAAAAACTTCGTCCTCAACGAAGAACGTCAACTCTTCGACGAAGAACGTTGACTCAGCAACCCCAGTTTCTCCATCCTCTTCTTCCTCCATGACAAGGAAGGAGACACCGACGCGGGAACTCGCCAACGATGGCACACCTTAAATTCTTCTCTCCATGAAAAAAAGGGGAGACCCCACTTCCTCCTTGGATGCTCTCCGTCGACGACTATGGAACCTCATCCCGTGACGCCGTCTTCCGCGACGACCATTGTTTGACATCTTTTGTTGTGGTAGGGGTTATGTTCAATTTTTAATGGATTAAAATTGTGCTTGGTTTTGTCATTGAGTATCTCGTTTACCTTGGTCGATTGCTATCATTTTACGCGGAGGGTGTGGGCCAAACGAACACGGACCGCCAAACCTCTGTTGTTCTAGTTTATTAATTTAGAATTGGATATTGATGGCTGAGGAAGCACGACGCCATCACGTCGTGTCGGGAATGTGGCGAAGGGAACCAGCTTCGTCATGCCGGTTGTACGGAATGAACCACGGCCCGCTACGGGGGCCGCTTTGGAGGAGGAGCCGACTGACCCGTCGGCCCTCCGGGCGGAGCTGGACCTCGGTGCCGGGAGGGCGCCGTGCTAGAGAACGACGGCCCGCCCATGCTGGCTGCATGCACAAAAGACCGGCAGTTCAAGCCAGCCGGTTCGGGGAAGGGCAGCGCCGCCGGTGCAGAAGACCCCCCCCCCCTTGGATCTTGCTCGGCTTCGGCCGATCCTTTTGGCCAGCCGGCCGTGCCATCCAGGCCGCACGCCCTACCGAGCCGCGTAGGGACATGCCCGGCCTCGCCCCACTGGGCCCCGCCGCGCCGCTTCGGGTCAGGTCGCGCCACTTCGGGCCGGGCCGTGTCCCTTTGGGCCGAGATATGTTTTTCTTCAGAACGGTCTGACACCCCTACTAGGTCGGACCCGACAATTTGGATCAACTCGAACCGTCGACCCACTAGGCTAAACGGGTCTGGCCCGTTATTCACATAAACGTGAATAACATAAGGACCACGTGTCCGATCGACGCGGTGTCTGTGGCACTAGGACTCTTTCGACGAGATGGTCCTTTTTCGATACGCTAAATGAGTTTCGGAGTATTTTGGATATTAGCGGGGATAGAAATGAGAATATTTCTAACTGGGCCCCTGGGACAGAAAGGACTATATCTCTGAGACCGGGCATCTGATTGACGCGCCGTCTATTGTGTTGAGTTCCTTTTGACGAGAAGGAACTTCGGGATACATCAAATCTAGAATTTCTAATAGTTGATGTATCGATCCTCTTGGCTCGTGGAGCAGATCCTCTATGAATCGAGCGTGCTGTGTGTTAGACCCTAGAGATGGCTGTGACTGCGACGACAATGATGATTGTACTTGGATCCTACATGGGTTCGGCAGTGAGGACGACTGTACTTGGATCCTCCATCGGTTCAGCAACGATGATGACTGTACTTGGATCCTATGTGGGTTCGGCATTGATGGTTACTGTACTAAGATCCTACATGGGTTCGGCAGTGACGACTTTTGCACATGGATCCTACGTTGGTTCGACAGGGAAGACAATTCATATGCTACATCTATCATCTCCACCCCTCTTTGTGAGTAGTATAACTGTGTGAGCTAAGTCTTGAATTTCAATCATTATCATCAATATGATTGACTTTCTTTCCTGTGTGGACTGGGTTGTGCTTTCCTTTGTGGACTGGGTTGTACTTTGGCTCAGGAGTTGGAGCCGAACTAGAATTGATGACTTAGGTATATGTATGGGAATATAACTAAGTAGTGTTGGTTGATACTTTGTGTTTGTATTATTCCTTTGTGGATTATCCTTTGTGGATTCTGGGAGACCTTGGGGGTCTCCGGGTCCCTATTGAGTATCGTATACTCACTCCTGCACGGGCTATGCCCGCACTACGTTGTGTTGGATGCAGATGACATACAACACTGATCGAGGTGGAGTTTTGTGGAGCGGGATGGTAACTGGAGGTGGGAAACTTGGAAGGACGTACACGGAGCGGATGAATGGACACGGGGAGCTAAGGAGACCATCTGTACCCACCCTTCAGGTGGGGTAAATGGAGGATGGATTGGTGTTTTCTGATTTACTTTACTACTGTTTACTTTCATTTTAGTTGTACTGTAATTTCAGTTGGGTTTGTATTCTCGCCCATTTACTTTCATCACTAACTTTTGTACTCAGTTTACATAGTAATAATTTTAGTTTGCATTCTCTATTGTGTTTGTTTACTTATATAATGGAAATTCCTTCCAATTTATCGGGGTTTTTTCCTTTGGTTCTAGTCACCACCCCTAGCCTATGGAAGGTAGGCTTGGGGTAGTCACGACATGAGCCCTGAGGACGGGTCGTGACATCTAGGTCATGGGTATCATAGCTATGATCATTTTTTCTCAGCAGCCGAGAACCATAAGCAAAAACTGCTCGTTCCAGAATCAGGACACATCTGAGTCTAGTCCCTGAGGTGTTTCCCTAAACTATTTACCCTACGCCTTCTTCTGGAAGCCTCGAGATGGAGGCACTAGTCAGCCTCTACGTCAGCTCCTAAAAGCTCTGTTGGCTTCTCTCCGACAACACGAAGTGTTGTCCCTACTTCTTCAAGGAAGATAGTGGTGTTGAAACTCTGGAGAAGTCTTGTATGAACCTTCAGTATTATCCAGCCAAACCTAGGAAACTCCGTACCTTCGTCACACTCCTGGGTGGCTCCCAAGAAAGTACCACCTCAATCTTTCCTAGATCCACTATAACTACATCCTCCGAGATGACATGCACAATGAAATGAACCACTCAAATCCAGAACTATCACTTAGATAGCTTACCATAAATTTGGTGCTCTTAGAGTGTGTCCAGTACTACCTACATATGGTAGGCATGCTCCTCCTCATTAGTCGAGTGGATCCGAATGTCGTTGATGAAGACTATCTCAAAGTGACCGAGGTATGGCTGGAAGATCCTGTTAATGAGACTGATGAACACTAATGGGTCGATGGTTATGAAAAAGGGCCTATCCATGAACTCATAGTTGTCGTACTGACACCTGAAGGGCATCTTCTGTACATCCTCATCTTAAACTCTGAGCTGGTGATAGCCTGATCTAAGGTCTATCTTCGAGAACCATCGTTCTCCCTTCAGTTGGAAAAATAAGTTGTCAATCCTCGGGAGTGTGTACTTGTTCTTTATGGTCACCTGGTTCAGGTGAAAATAGTCAACACAGAGCCTCAAGATTCCATATGCCTTTTTGGTTAACAGAATCGGGGATGCCCGGGGAGAAACACTGGGCCAGATGAATACCATCCCATGAAAGTCCTCCAAATATACCCACAGCTCACAAAGCTCAGTGGGATCTATCCGATATTCTAGAGTAGATATCAGTGTCCTCCCGAGATACATGTCAATATAGAAGCCCACCTCTCTACAAGGTGGTAGTTCTGGAACATCGTCAGGTAAAACATCCATGTATTAGTCCACCACTACAAGATAACTCGGACTCTCCACATCAACGGCTCTGAGGGTAGGGCAGGCCAATTGATGAGTGATTGGCTACACCCTCCTCTGAGTAAGTTCGTCCTGTGCTACAATTATTCCCTTCTCACCAGTGAAGGTAAACCTAGTCTCATCCGTGTGGACACACCACACTTTTTTTCTAATACAATCGATCTGAGCTTGGAATTTAGAAAACCAGTACATATCCAATATGACATTGTAAGGCGTCAATGTCTATACAAGGAGATATCAGCTGAAGATATCTCCACCTAGAGTAACATCACACTGTCGGAACTAGTACGTAATCATCAAGTCTGCTCCTGTAGGAGTCTCTAGCTGTAAGGATCGAACTAACGGCTTATTCAGAATCTCTGAGCTCTGAATGAGGGATGTGTCAATGAAAGAGTTACTGGAACCTGTTTCTATAAGAACTAAAGCTAATGTGGAATAGATATAGATTGTACCTCAAATCATCTTCAGAGCTCTATGATTGTAGGCCTGAGCTTCTTGGAGGAGAATCGTGACAAGGATCACCATTAAGTCTGTTGGTGTCCCTACTCGCCTGAAGACACTCACCAAAACCTCTAGCCAATCCTTGGCTGGTTGTGGGTCTATCTCTCTGCTAAAGCTGGGTGGACTCTGGCGCTGGAACTTCTGCAACGCGCTCAAGTGGTGTGCATCGTCTACTACTAGGGTTGGTGGCATTAGTGGTCTAATATGATGTAGTACCACTAGTGCTTCCACTAGTAAAGGGACCTGCACTGAGGCCTCGTTGCTCGGTGGGCTGTCAGTAAGTACGACTCTCGAGGCTCTATTTAGTCATCCACGAGGAGGCATCCTGAAAGAAATAGATGAAACATGGTCACAATATTATACCTAGTGAGTTGACATAGTGGAGCTGACTTAAAGAAAATTTTTGGAAACACGAACGCAATTAGTGATTTCATGAACTGAGTCGAAAATCAGAAGTTAATGCCCTGGTGTATGGATATGTTGGCTTCCTGCACTAACATTGGACTCCCTGAATTGAAAACCAGACTTAGTAACCTTACACTATTGCTTCAAATAAAAAAAGGAGATGAGTTATATATTCTACATTAGAACTGACTCCTCTGATACCAATTTGTCACGACCCGTCCCACGAGGACCATATCGTGACTTCCCCAAGCCCTCCTTCCATAGGTCAGTGGCTGGAAACTAGTGCCAAAGGCATAAATTTCTAAACTGTGAATACATTCCCCTTAAAACTATAAATAAACACATCATAGTACACAACTAGAAGAAATAAACTACGTAAAACTATATAGAAAATAAGTGATTAGAAGTAAAAGGGGATGGAAATACAATCCCAACAGGAAAGTACAGGTAAAACTGAAATCAAGTACAACTAAAGAAAAGTAAAGCAGCTATTGAGTCATCCTCTGGGGTTCCTACCTAGAGGGTAGGTACTGATGGCCTCCTCATCACTCCACGTTCGTCTATCACCTCCGTGTACCATCATAGAGAGTGGTCCACATCTAGGTACTGTCTGGTCCTGCTACTCTCTTCCTCAGTCAGTGTTGTCTGTTGTCTTCAACCAACACAATGAGGTGCAGACATAGCCCATGCACGGGTGAGTATAACTATACTTAGTAGGAACCCCGATACCCTCACGGTCTCAAAAAATCCAACAAGTATAAACCAAAAGTATGAAATCATTGGATAACCATTACTTAGGAATATACAGATACATATACCTATAATATCTAGTAACACATCTTAAGCATGAGAAAAACAAAAAAGTCATTGACTCAGCTCAACCATGATTTAATTCTAGGGATAATATAAATATGAACCCTCAGATGCAAGATAACTCCTTCTCTATCAAGTAAAGTGGGCCAACCGTATTACATAGAGGCGCTTCCTCCTAACATGGACTGTGGAGGTACTCCTCCTGTCGAGTACCATGGATCTTCTGTCCTCACAAAGAGGCTCTCCTCACTGTGGGTCTGTTGCACTCACACAGAGTTTCTCCCCTTCATAGCCTGCTACGGTGCTCCACGTGTCGAGTACCTTGGGTATTCCATGCTCACACAGAGGTTCTCCTCACCCTGGGTCTTCCATGCACACACAGTGGCACTCTCCACTAGGCAAGTCAAATCACTCTGAGTTGAATCGACCAGCAGTCGTCAAGTCTCAGCCAGGAACTAGGTACCTGCACAAATGCCTGCTCATATATAGAAGTTCCACTTCACATGCTATTTTTAAATACTCCAACTATCAAGAATTCTCATGTATAAGTCTCTCCAAGGTCCACCATGTCGAATATTTCTGAATGCAACTGACGACACGTCAATCAGACGCCCGGTCTGTGAGTTTTATCCTTTTTGTCTCGGGGGCCCGGTTGTGTTCGCGTATGAACCAAACTAACCGTAACTCAAAAATATCATGACCTCCGGTTGAGATTACTAAAAGAGACTATCTTGCTCCTATAATACCGGTTCCACTGACGGTTCGTCAAACATACGTCTGGTGCCAAAGATATGGCCCAAGAAGGTAAAGGGGTCGGTAATCGGCCTAGCCCTGGTCCGACCCGATCGAACCGACTCGGACCAACATAGTCTAAGCCGACCCGGTCTAGGTCGACCCAGTCAGACCCGCTGGGTCTGACCCCATCCCTTGGTGGGTCAACCCCTTATGTTTGGCCTAGCCCGCCGGGCCTGTCCTAGTGGACTATGAGGGCGTTTCGACCCCGATGTCCCCACGTTGGCGGCTCATCTCGAAGGATGGGCCGGTTCGGATGGCGCCACAAGGGGCGCAGCTCAGGCGACTTGGAATAGGAGGCTGGGAGGCTGGGAGGCCAGCAGGCACACCACGTGGGGTGCGAGATGGCCATGAGCAGAGTGCGTGGGGCACTGGCAGGCCGACTAGATGTCAAGCTGGTCGGGGGTGCACCGGGTAGGGTGCAACAGGGGTCGGGTAGGCCGTGATCGTGGGGAACTGGCACTGGGCTGGACGCGGGGGCACCAGAAAGGCATCAGACAGGCCGCAAGCTTACTGCAGGCAGGCGGCCACGCACCGTGTAGGGCACCAGGAGGCCGCGGGCAGGCTGGCCGCACTCTAGGCAGGGTGAAAAGAGGCAGTAATGAGGCAGGCTGTGCATCATACAGAGCATTGGGAGTGCGCAGGCAGGTGTGCCGCATGCCTGGAAGGTTGCCAGGATGGCACGGGTAGGCGGCCCGAGCGCCGCCCAGGCTGCCGGTGTTCGATCGGAAGCATTGGTACGCCACGAGGGGCGGTGCGAATCATGGAGGTCGTGGGTAGCATGACCATTGTCATTACTGCCTTCGTCGTCGTCGCCACATCACCATGCCGTAGAACGCCACAAGAAGAAAGAAAACGATGGAGGATGTCGGGCCATGTTAGGGTGGCATGCACCCTCCACGTTTAGGAAGATATCATTTGGCTCATCATGAGAAAAAGATGATCATTAAAACGTTCGCATCAATCCCATTTTATCCTTTGAAAAAGGTAATAAAAAAGGGTACTACATCAACAAGTAATAATCCCCCTACCTTTGATTCTCCGGTCATCATTCGTTAACGTCACAGAAAGATGGTCTTTGATCCGTGGTAGATGAACACATCCCAGGTCGAAGGATTCCGAGGAATAAGGTCAGAGGGGGTCATTCTTTGTAGTGGAAGGCGTCCCTCGTCGGTGTTCTTCTTCGGGAGAGCGTTCTTCACCAGAAGAGCGTTCTTCATTTGAGAGAGTTCTCTCTTCTCCCAAGATCCCAAAATAAAATATTCCCACCAAATGAAATTATATATTGTCTATTATTTTGTTAGAACAACAATTTCAATATGTTGAAATAAATGAGAAGGCTTTCCCAAATTAATTCTTGAGGATGACACATTAATTTAACGGGGTTGGCTCTATTTAATTAAAGAGGAAGAATGAGATGATCAACCACATTAATGAGGGAGAGTTGAGTGGTTAAACACTCCTCCCATTAAAAGGATTCGGGTGGTCCCCACCCCTATTATTCAAATAGTAGGTTATGGTTTCAGGTGGGCCCCACCACCATAACCTCTTATGGGAAGTTAGGGTGTGGCGGTCCCAGCTCTAACTCTCATGTGGAGGTTTCAACCAACAATCACAAACATGGTAGCTTAAAAATAAAATAATATGTTGTGCACTTTATTGTATTAATTTTTTATAAATAGCAAAAAAATTAACTTTTATTCTCGACCATCTATAGTCGATGTGAAAGTTTTCCTATGCAAATACCAGCGTTGTGAGTTCAATAGGGCCCCGATATTTTAATTACATGCACCAGTTCAAATGTTAAAAAATCCTGCCTGTACATTTTCTGAGAATACCTGAACAAAACTTCAGAAATTGATTCTGGGCTTACCGGGCCTCGAAATCAAGCGTCGTAAATCATTGCAGACTCGTAAAAATCCCATATATTTGGGAAAAACAATTCCACGAAATTTCCAGGTCATTATAGAATTTTACATTATACTCAATTAAAATGAATTTCTCCATAAAATTTCTTCACCTTGATACAAAAAAATGAGGATACTTCTTCCTGATCATATACTTAATATCCCAGGTAGGATTACGAGGATGGGGGATTAAACACAAATCATTTACCATGTGAGTGTCCAGGTTTCATATAACATTGTATGTATGATCCATATTCTCCATCATTTGTTCCTCATAAGAACTATCTTGATACAATTCTTTGAAATTCATTTAATTACATGTGAATGGTTAGTATGTGGTTCCTTAGGAGAGATACATGAAGGACATCAAGGAATTGAGATTGGTTTGGTGGAAGTGAAATGTCTTCAGATTCCATCCTGATATGATAAATAATTTTAAATGGATCTATACACAGAGTGATTATTTTTCATATCTTCCCAAATATAATGAATTTATCCTATATAGGGATTCATAGAAACAGTTTTTCACCATATTTAAATTATCAGACATGTTAGTGATTACCAGAATATGTTTTACCTAACATTGAAATGCATTGATTTATTCTAAATTGATCTATCCTTATCTTGAAAATATTTAGCAATATAAGGTCCCAATAGATATATTTTACCATCTTCATGATAGTATGTTGGAATTCTACATTTACTTATATACTTTCCAACATAATCATCCACCTGAAATCATGAGTGAAATCTATTGTTGTATCAAAGCTCGTATTGTGTGTGGTGTTTAATCCAACCATATATTAAATCTGAAAAACAACATCTCAAAATATCCTATATGTTTTGAATTATTATTATATACTAACCATTTTTTTGAATATGATCCATATTGTCAAAACAAAAATTATTAACAAGATCATAATAATGAGTTCAATATAACATTATGGTAAACCTCGGAGCCCAATTAAACACAATGTAATGTGAAAATCTGTTAAACATTTCCACATACTTATTGTATATCCTCGCATTCCTATCTAGGTGAAATTATACTATTATAGATATTATATGTGCTAACTAAGTAAGGAGATTGACTACCTCCCATATAGAAATATTAAATTAAGTGGTATTGGGGACTCCAATGACAAAATCAATAGATATGTTATCCCATTTAAATTATTCTATGGTTAATGGATAAAACATAAACTTATAATTTTTCATTTACACCGTAACATGTTAACATAAAATGATCTGAGATACAAACTCTACGATCTCCCTTAATGAAATCCCACATTAATTATTCATTCAAATATATATTAATATTGATTCATCCATGATAAAAATACAATGAAGGACTATTATCATCCTCTAAAAACTAATTCCTTAATTCTTTTATATAAGGAACACGTACATGGTTCCTATAACATATCATTCCATCATGTCCATGGTTAATATCAAGAACATTACTGACCTTCCTTTAAATCAATACATCTTATATGTTAACCTCTTTAATCTTTATTTGGATAGTTGGTTGAACATTCAATTGAGAATAAATATTTTTTTCTCATTCCATAAGGATTTCCAGATTAATCATTTTAAAATTCCTAAATATGGGATATTTAGTGGTCCTCATTATTGATATGCTTCCATTATCCATTTGAATCAAATAATATATTGCCTTATATACATTCTCATGTTAATTATGTATTGAGAAGTCATAATCCATAATAATCATTAACAATGTTTTATCAAATGTGACCAACCCCTTTAATGTTAACATATATATACATAATTTATGATCAGTATATATATCAAAATTTTCTATGTATTGAAAACTCTTCCATATCTTTAATGAAACAAATTCGGCCGAAATCATTAAACCATGAGATGGGTAAATTTTCTTGTGATTCATGCATTATCATGAGGCCAAAGCTACACCATTTTCATTCTAAATGAGAGAACATCCCAATACCTTCTTGGATGCATAATTATAAATTAAAAACTTATCTTTAATATAATGTTATGTAAGCATATGCTTACTGACTAATCATCTCTATAGTTCCTTGATGTTTTCCTCCCATTCCTTAATCCATGGGAACTTATATCCCTTCAAAGTTAACTATGTGAGATGATTAGATAGTCTTGCAGAATTTGTATAAGGCCCCAGACTTAAAAAATACTTAATCTTGAGTTTTTACAAGATTACACATTGAGTATCTTTTCAGGTTTAGAGTTTTAGAGAATTAGATCATAAAACTTAAATTACATTCCGCATTTAAACAAAGTGGTTACATAAAAGATAGTATTCATTTTTCCAAATGATGGAAACATATTTAAAATAAAACATGGATTCTTTCTTGTCACTTCATTGACACAATCAATATATCATGTACCTTTCCCTTAACCTATGAAAAACATTTCAAAAAAACTTGGTATGAGCATAAAAAGCTCTGTAAGGGATACAAAAATATATAAAGGAAACATGAGTACATGTATACATAAGAATCAATGAAATCATACTTTACTCATTAAACATAAGCAATTTAACATACCTCATCAAATCATGAATAAATCATATAATCGTAAGACATAAAGGTAACTTTAGGCATTCATAACATTCTTACGTTGGGAGTAACCCTCTTGGTTATGTTTGGAATACCCATCACAGTATATTCCCTAAATCACTTCGGAGAAACCTGAACATTTCACTCCTTCGCGTTACCCAATGCATTGGAGAGCTATATCAGGCTCACCCTCCCTTAGTTTATCACGGAACCACCCGTCAGCATAACAATGCCCAAGAACCATAACATAATCGTATCACATAAAACATACATAAAGGAAACATTACATTTCCACATCTCAATCACAAGATATCAATAACACAGTGATAAAAAAAATTATGAAACCCATTTTCAATACCAAAAGAAATGAAAAGTAAAACATTGTATTTTTTTTCTTTTAAAAAAAGGTATGGCTTGTAGAGGAAGCTGAAACTCAAATAATGGTCGCGGCGGCGGAGAAGTCGTTGTCGCCGCATACATACGACAAAAACATTCCCTTTTGTCTTTTTATAAAACACTTCATATAAAAACGATTCATTTTGGATAAATGTAAATTTCAAAGGGGTTTATACACCTTATAAAAGAAGGTTTTGTATAAAAAAATATGCCTCAATGAAAGGAGATTGAGACGAAGTCCCATACCTTGGGTCCGACTTGACTCGATCATTCTTTAATCTCCTTAATAATAAACTTGAGTTAATTCCTCCTTGAATAAGAACCTTTTTCTAGTTCATTATTCCTTTTATATCACTTATTACCATGTCATGAACACTATGTAATTAATTTAGTTAATAACAGTCGTTTTAACGATCATTGGTACTTGAGTCAAAATATGCTCTTTATAATTACATGTTGTTCATGTATACATTATATCCAGAGTTATAATCATGATTTATATATCATATATATTATATATATCTAGTATATACATGCATTTATAATATTACATAATCATTTAGAGGTAAGAAATGAAATGCACCGTTCAGGTAGACGGTAAGCCGTACGCACGCATCAACACTACATTCATTTCTATTTCGTATTTTATAGAATGGAATCATAATGATATAAAGTTATATTATTATTCCAGTATTATATCATATATAATACCATTAATTACATCCTTTATACGTCCCACATATGGCATTAACGAATCAAATCACTTTGAGGGGGCGATAGTCTGCACTTCCTAAAATGAAGATATCGTGTTTACTGATAATGGTAACCATAAAGATATGCCATAAATGAAAAATACAGAATCTTAAGTAAAAATTAAACATATTATATATAATATATAAATATAGTGACATCTTAATTGCCACCTTTGACGGTGATATATGAGTGTGGAACAATCATCGTTTCATGAGGCAGAAATTCGCCACCCACAGAAACAGTATGTTCTTTAACCATTAGATATAGGTGTGTGTAAGTGTAGCTAGAATACTTATTTTAAAAACATCCTAGTATATTTAAGATACTGGAGTTGTTACAAAATAAATGAATAAAAATATTATAGGGGGTTGGAGAATCAAAATAAAACAAAAGGACTCAAAAGAATACATTACCTTAAAATCGGGTAACACCCTTTGGTTTGAGCTCAAAGGATTCCTTGGGAAGACTTCTGCCCAATGTGAGGCTTCAAGGAGTTAGAGAGGCTTGTGGAGATAAACAATATGCAGTTTTTGGATGAGCCATAGGCTTTGGAAGTGTGGGTAAAGAGATAGAGGTTGGGGCCTTTTTTAAGAGGAGAGGAGGGGCACTCTTGGAAAGTAAAGAAATGTTCCTTTTTTTTAAAATGAGTTTCAAATTTAAAAGGTCCCACATTGTTATAATTCGAGGATAAGGTGATACGGGTTCGCAATATACCCATCCAATAGGTTTTGGACATGTGTAGGTCATAGATTTTAATTTATCCTTTCATTTTATTTAAATACTTTATTAATGAGGTAATCGCTGCATCATCATGATGTCATAAATAATTTAATATATTTAATGTCTAAAAATTATAAAAAAATACCATGATGTAGGAAATCTTTTAATCTTTCTAATTAATATTTATAGTAAAAAATCTTTCTTGTATAACCCCATTTAAATATTGTTTTGGTAAAATATCTCATGTTTTTGTCATTTGTACTTTTACATTAAATAAAAAGTTATTTTTGTCATTTCCCAACCAAAGTGGCTCCATGGGGTCCCCAAGTTCACCCATGGATTTTAATTGTCTCCCATGACACATCCAATTAGGGTAGGACATTTTTCAAGCTCATCTCATATTATTAAAACATTATTTTTACCTTAAACTACACTAATTACCTCTAATCGTGATTAAAAACATAAAAGTTACTATTAACAAAAAAAAATTTATTTTATTCCCATTGAACCAAATTTTACTTCTTAATGAAAACAAAGTATGTCAGATTTTTTAAATTCAAAACACAGAGGTGATAAAATTTAATTTAAACGAAAGATCAGTTTTTTTAAGTACTACTTAGTGGTTTCACTATTCATCAAAATTGAAGTTTTTCAGAAAAAAACCAAAACATCACCCTAATATATATATGATATTATGAATTAAAAAATGATGTCTATTTTAAAATGTTAAAAACATATAAGCTAAATTAAGTAGTTTAATAATTAATTTCCGTTGTCAGAGCAAATAGCCTGTTTTTATGAAATAATAAGTATCAAAAGATTGACACAAGTTTAAGTCCAATTTCAAAGTGAAATTAATTCCAACGACCACTATTGGATTAAATGGAAAAAATATATTCTAATTGAACATTAAAACCAATTAATAATATAATCTAATCATATAAATTAATTAGTTGAAAAAGCAGTTTTCATGTCAAATGCAGTATTTTTCACTATTCATTAAAAAATGAACATTGTCAGAAAAATACCAAAAATTTTCACAAAGTAAATTTTGATGTCCCAATAATAAATAATAAGTTTATTTTTACAAATAGAGATTATAAAATTGTCAAAAGATAGATTTAAAACATGGGTTTCAATAAAAAGACAGTAAAATAATCTTTTAAAAATATTAGTGTATTCCATGCTTAAGATTGGATTTATTCTCCTTTTAAGCCTCTAAAACACTATCTAATTCATTAATAGACATAGATAAAAATATATATTATTCATTACTTACTTGGGATGTTACATACATTCCCCCTTTAGAAAATTGGGTCCTCACAATTTATTTACTTATCGAATAAGTGGGGGTATTTTTCCCTCATTGAATTTTCAGATTCCCATGTTGCCTCTTCAATCATGTGGTTTTTCCACAAAACCTTTACTTGATTAATCACCATATTCTGTAACACCTGCTCCCTATGATCAAGAATCTGGACTGGTTGTTCCTCATAAGATAGGTTCTCTTCCAGCTGAACTACCTCTGGACTCAAAACATGAGATGGATCTGGCATATACTTTCTCAGCATCGAAACATGAAAAACATTGTGTACCTGAGATAAACTCGGAGGTAAAGCCACTCGGTAAGTGACTGATCCAACTCTCTCTAAAATTTCACATGGTCCAATGAACCTTGGACTCAGTTTTCCTTTCTTACCAAATCACATCACACTTTTCCATGGTGAAACTTTGAGAAAAACATGATCACATTCCTCAAAAGATAGTTCCTTCCTCCTATTGTCTGCATAACTCATATGCCTACTCTGAGCTGTTCTCACATGTTTTTGAATCAAATAAACTTTTTCTGCCATCTCCTCTACGAATTCTAGTCCCATCGACTTCCTTTCACCCACTTCATCCCAGAAATATGGAGTTCGACACCGCTTCCCATATAACTCCTCAAATGGTTCCATCTGTATAGTAGAATGAAAACTGTTATTATAAGAAAACTCAACAAAAGAAAGATGTTGGTCCCAATATCCCTAATAATACATCGAACAAGCACGTAGCATATACTCCAATGTCATAATTGTTCGTTCTGACTGCCCATCTGATTGAGGATGAAAATCTGTACTAAAATTTAATTCAGTACCCAACGACTTCTGAAGGCCTTCCCAAAAGTTATAAGTAAACCTGGGATCACGATCAGATACAATGGAGAGAGGAACTCCATGTAACCTGAATATCTCATTAAGATACAAACAAAAATATTGATCTAGGGAAAAAGTATCTCGTATAGCAAGGAAATAAGCAGATGTAGTCAAGCGATCAACAATAACCCAGATTGAACTATTACCTCGAGATGTATTCGGTAATCCCACAACAAAGTCCATGGATATATTCTCCCATTTACACTCTGGCACTGGTAAAGGGTGAAGCATCCCTTTCGGTAACTGCTGCTCTGCTTTAACGTACTGACAAGTAAAACACTTCACAGTAAAATCAGCAATATCCCTTTTCATTCTGTTCCACAAGTAATACTCCTGAAAATCTCTATACATCATAGTACATCCTGGATGAACTGAAAACGGAGAACTATGAGATTTACATAACGACTCTCTCTTAAAATGTGAATCACAAGGCACACACAATCTCTTCCCAAATCTCAAAACACAATCATTATAAATGTTGAATTCAGGAAACTTACCCTTCTGAACCAGCTCTACCTTTTTCTACAACTCAATGTCTTGCTTCTGTGCTTGCTTAATTCTGTCTGAAAGAGAAGATTTCACTGATACCTGAAACAAAACAGATGAACATCCCGCACCAAATACTTGTATGAAAAATTTCATCAAATCCTTAACAAAAGGATCATGTTCCGAACACAACATTATTAATGAAGCATTAATTTTTCGACTCAAAGCATCAGCCACTTTATTTGCATTTCCCGGATGGTAATGAATTGTTCAATAATAATCCTTGATTAATTATATCCATCTTCTCTGTCTCATGTTCAATTATTTCTAAGTGAATATATACATTATGCTTTTGTGATCGGTATATATTTCACACTTTACTCCATACAAATGATGCCTCTAAATTTTTAAAGAGAAAACAACAACAGCTAATTCAAAATCATGTGTAGGGTAATTTAACTCATTAGTTTTCAACTGACGTGAAGCATAAGTAATTACCTGATCATTCTGCATTAGAACACAACAAAGTCCTTTCAATGAAGCATCACTAAGATAACAAACTCACCATTCCTGGAAGGAAGTGCCAAAACAAGAGTATTCACCAATCTTCTTTTCAACTCTTGAAAACAATCATCAGATTCTTTTGTCCAGATAAACTTAACACCCTTCCGAGTTAGCTTAGTCATTGGACTAGATAACCATTAAAAATTTCCAACAAACCTTCGGTAATAGCCTTCCAAACCAAGGAAGCTACAAATCTCGGTTACATTTTTGGGTCTTGGCCAATCTTCAACAACTTTTGGTTTAGAAGGATCAATATTTATCCAATCTTTAGAAACAATGTGACCAAGTAAAGAAATTTTTTGCAACCAAAACTCACACTTGCGGAATTTTCCATACAGTTTCTTTTCTTTTAAGGTTTTCAAGATAACCCTTAAATGACTTTCATGCTCCTATTTACTTTTATAAAACTCCAAATTATCATTAATAAAAACAACCAACATTTTTCACGTGAGTCAACTGAGCCATCACTGCAACAAACTGTTTAGTTCTGATTCTGACCATCTCAGGATACTTATTTGAAAGGTCATTTCTCTCTGTATGCCTTCCCAGAAAATCTGTTCTGTTTCCTCTACGAAAAATCCTTCTTAACACAAAAATATATTAGGAGAAGCAACATGGTTATCTTCAAATTCTATATCATTTCAATTTGACCATAAAAAACATAATTTTGGATTACCATTTAATAATATTCTAACTCCTAAAGTTTTCTAAACCGACCTCTGATACCAACTATAAGGCCCTAGCCTTAAAAATTACTTAATCATGAGTTATTACAAGATTACACATTGAAGATATTTTCAGGTTTAGAGTTTTAGAGAATTAGATCATAAAAATTAAATTAGATTCCACATTTAAACAAAGTGGTTACATAAAAGGTAGTATTCATTTTTCCCATCGATGGAAACATATTTAAAAAAACATGGATTATTTATTGTTACTTCCTTGACACTATCATCATATCATGTACCTTTCCCTTAACCAGTGAAAAACATTTCAAAAAAACATGGGATGAGCATAAAAAGCTCAGTAAGGGATATAAAAATATAGAAAGGAAACATGAGTAAATGTATACATAAGAATCAATGAAATCATAATTTACTCATAAAACATAAGCACATTAACATACATCATCAAATCATGAATAAATCATGCAAATCATAAGACATAAAGGTATCTTGAGGCATTCATAACATTCTTACGTACTGAGTAACCCTCTTGGTTACGTTTGGAATACCCATCACAGTATATTCCCTAAATCTCTTCGGAGAAACCATAACGTTTCACTCCTTCGCGTTACCCAATTCATTGGAGAGCTATATCGGGCTCACCCGCCCTTAGTTTATCACGGAACCACCCGTCTTCATAACAATGCCCAAGAACCATAACATAATCATATCACGTAAAACATACATAAAGGAAACATAAAATTTCTACATTACAATCACAAGATAGCAATAACAAAGTGATACAAAAACATTATGAAACTCATTTTCAATACCAAAATAAAAGAAAAGTAAAACATGGTATTTATTTTTCTTTTAAAAAAGGTGTGGCTTGTAGAGGAAGGTGAAACTCAAATAATGGTCACGACGGTGAAGAAGTCGTTGTCGCCGCATACGTACGACAAAAACATTCCCTTTTGTCATTTAGTAAAACACTTCGTATAAAAAATATTCCTTTTGGATAAATGTAAAAGTCAGAGGGTTTTATACACCGTATAAAAGAAGGTTTTGTATTAAACAAAATATGCCTCAATGAAAGGAGATTGAGACGAAGTCCCATACTTCGGGTCCGACATGACTCGATCGTTCTTTAATCTCTTGAATAATAAACTTGAGTTTATTTATAAATGCTTAAGAACCTTATTCATGTTCATTATTCCTTTTATATCACTTATTACCATGCCATTAACACTATGTAATTATTTTAGTTAATAACGGCCGTTTTAATGCTCATCGGTACTTGAGTCAAAATATGCTCTTTATAATTACAAGTTGTTCATGTATCCAATATATCCAGAGTTATAATCATGATGTATATATCATATATATCATATATATCCAGTATATACATGAATATATAATATTACATAATCATTTAGATGTATGAAATGAAATGCACCGTTCATGGAGACGGTAAGCCGTACGCACACATGAACGCTACTTTCATTTCTATTTCATATTTTATAGAATGGAATCATAATTATATAAAGGTATATTATAATTCCAAAATAATATCATATATAATACCATTAATTACATCCTTTATACATCCCACATATGGCATTAACGAATCAAATCACTTTGAGGGGGCGGTAGTCCGCATTTCCTAAAATGAAGATATCACATTTACACATAATGGTAACCATAAAGATATGCCATAAATGAAAAATACAGAAGCTTAAGTAAAACATAAACATATTATATATAATATATAAATATAGTGACATCTTAATGGAAACCTTTGGCGGTGATATATGAGTGTGGAACAATCATCGTTTCGTGGGGCAGAAACTCGCCACCCACGGAAACAGTATGTCCTTTAACCATTAGATGTAGGTGTGTGTAAGTGTAGCTAGAATACTTCTTATAACAACATCCAAGTATATTTAATATACAGTAGTTGTTACAAAAGAAATGAATAAAAAGATTTTAGGGGGTTGGAGAAGCAAAATAAAACAAAAGGACTCAAAAGAAGACATTACCTTAAAATCGGGTAACTCCCTTTGGTTTGAGCTCAAAGGCTTCCTTGGGAAGACTTCTGCCCAAAGTGAGGCTTCAAGGAGTTAGAGAGGGATGTGGAGATACAAAATAGGCAGGGGTTGGCCAAGCCAAAGGCTTCAGAAGTGTGGGTAAAGAGATAGAGTTGGGGGCATTTTATAAGAGGAGAGGAGGGCCACTCTTGGAAAGTTAAGAAATGTTCCTTTATTTTAAAATGAGTTTCGGATTTAAAAGGACCCAGATTGATTTAATTATAGTATAAGGTGATAAGGGTTCGAAATATACCCATATAATAGGTTTTGGACATGTTTAGGTCATATATTTTACATTATCTTTTCATTTTATTTAAATCCGTTATTAATGAGGTAATCACTGCATCATCATGATGTCATAAATAATTTAATATATTTAATGTCTAAAAATTATAAAACATATATCATGATGTAGGAAATCGTTTTATATTTCTACTGAATATTTATAGTCAAAAATATGACTTGTATAACCCCATGTAAATATTTTTTTAGTAAAACATCTCATATTTGTGTCATTTTTACTTTTACATTAAATAAAAAGATATTTATGTCATTTCCCAACCAAAGTGGATCCATGGGGTCCCCAAGTTGACCCCTGGATTTTCATGGTCGGCCATGACATATCCAATTATGGTAGGACATGTGTCAAGGACATCTCATATTATTAAAACATTATTCTTACCTTAAACTACACTAATTAATCCAATCGCGATTAAAAACATAAAAGTTATTATTCACCGAAAAATTATTTTAATCCCATTGAAAAACTTTTTACTTCTTAATGACAACCATGTATGTCGGATTTTTTAAATTCAAAACACAGAGGTGGTAAAATTTCATTTAAATGAAAAATCAGTTTTTTAAGTACCACTAAGTGGTTTCACTATTCATCAAAAATTGATGTTTTTCAAAAAAAACCATAACATCACCCTAAGATATATTTGATATTCCAAATTCAAAAATGATGCCTATTTTAAAAAATTCAAAACATAATTTACATTAATTAATTTAATAATTAATCCCGGCTGTCAGAGCAAATAGCGTGTTTTTATGAAACAATAGGTATCAAAAGATTGACACTAGTTTAAGTCCAATTTCAAAGTGAAATTACTTCCAACGACCACTATTGGATTAAATGGTAAAAATATATTCTAATTGAACTTTAAAACCAACTCAAAATATAATCTAATCATATAAATGAATTAGATGAAAAGCAGTTTT
Source organism: Viscum album (assembly GCA_963277665.1). Lineage (NCBI taxonomy): Eukaryota > Viridiplantae > Streptophyta > Magnoliopsida > Santalales > Viscaceae > Viscum > Viscum album. The sequence goes on from OY728135.1 coordinate 695,311,360, forward strand.
GATGTAAATTGCAATATTTTTTACTACTCATTAAAAAATGAACATTGTCAGAAAAATAAAATTTATTTACAGAAAGTAAATTTTGATGTCCCAATCATAAAGAATAAGTTTATTTTGACCAATAGATCTTATAAAATTGTCAATAGTTATATTTAAAAGATGGTTTTCCATTAAAAGGCAGTAAAACAATCTTTTAAAAATATTAGTGTATTCCATGGTTAAGATTGGATGTATTCTCCTTTTAAGCCTCTAAAACACTATCTAATTCATTAATAGACATAGATAAAAATATCAATTATTAACTACTTACTTGGGATGTTACAATTTTATACAAACATTTTATTATATCTAGCTAAAACAAGGATTTTATGAATAATTTTCACCATTATTAGTAATGGAAAATATTCAATATCTTCATTTTATAAAGGATATAATGATATTACCCCTTTTAAGATTATTTGAATCAAAAATGTATTTTTGTGATTAAAATATTCACAATTATTATTTTTTTCATATATATTTTCTTTTTCCTTAGGGTAATTATTATAGTTCAAAATTGGTATTCACGACCTTCCATTCAATTTAAATGTATAATAATATCACCTATTAATAATACCACAATCAAATAAAGGAAATACATTAATACTCAATTCATAATATTTAATGAACATAGTAATTTAATTAGTAAGACCAAAAAAAATAATAGTAAATTCACAGGTTCCAGACCATGTATGGAATTTTATCTTGGGTATACCCCAATTCATTTCCTGAAAATGGTGATCATGCATAGCTAAAAATAATCAATTAATAGTCACATTGATCCGTATTTCAATTTCACAAAAACAATAGCCTCATCCCAAGGTGACATACATGGCTGAATGAATCCCATATCAGTGTCTACTTTGAGTTTCTTCTTCAATTCATGCTACTCAATTAGGACCTTTTTAGTGGGGTTCATTAAAATTGTTGTATACCCATGTATGTTTTCTATTGAGAACATGACATAACGTTTTTGTGCAAGTTTACTAAAATATTATTGAATGAAATATTAAAAATACCTAAAAGAAGTAATATCATGAATGTCAAGTTTCTCTTCAACCATTTGAGATAAACATATCTTTATTAATGGGGAGTTGGATGCATAAAATGGTTGAAGACTCTATTGAATGTTCATGATCATAATCCCATTGTTAAATGATCATAGGTTGGATAATAATTTCAAGAAAAAAATATCACACACATAAATTTAATTAGGTCTTATATAAATAATTCAAGTTCATACCTAGGATGAAAAAACATAAAATAAGAGGAATAGTGAAATGATTTTTGGGAATAACATTCCAACCTATATCATAAAAAGAGTAATCATATACATGTTATGCGATCATTACACCATTATGGTTTTTTAATTCTAATTCTGCATTAAATCAATTGGGTGTAATATCTATATGATTATAAAATTTCATATATATTATATAATGGGTAGATTTATAATCAAATTACACAACATAGGTTCTATAGTGGATGTTATGTGTACATTTTCCCAAGACATTATAACACCCCTCATCCAAAAAAGTGACCGTATGATATTTCCCCTTGCCACGAAGATTAAGAGTTTTCTTCTGTTGGTCATCATCATTATTACTCATGTTTGGAGACTATTAAGAGTAGGTTAAATTATTTTGACACATTAGTCACTATATTGTGGGAGATGCATTATCTGTTTCTTTCTAATTATTTCCATGGATAGCTAAATTCGGCCCATCACTCAATAAATCATTTTCCTGATGAAATTCCCTAATATTGCTAAAAACATTTACTCGTCACATAAAAACGTTTTCTTCATGCTTGTTCCCAATCATATATCATAATGTAAACCTCATCTTCTTCACTCTATGGTTAATTGAAATTAATTTGAACTCTAAATTCCATTTATTGTAAAAACATTTAGATTCATCTGTAACTCCAACATCGATTTCCTCCTTGATTGCACATTGAATATTCTCTTCATAGCTATTGAGGTATATTATGGATTAATCCATTCTGATACATTGTTTTATACCACTGAATTATCAATTAGTCTTACATGTTGTTTCTATGATAATACCAAAACCATACCTTTCAAATCTAGTAAAATATCTCTCATATGTACCAAGATATTCATCATCCATTTGTTTTGTCTAGAGAAACTCTTTATCCATTTTTATATGAGGGATATGATCAAACTACATATTGAAAAATATATTTTTGAACTCATCCCAATCTTTGGATTCAATTCAATCATGCGTCCTTATATTCATGATAATATTGCATCATTGATCAGCATCAAAATCAAACTAGAAGACAGTTAAAGTGAATTTTTCATATTATAAACACTATATAATTGAAAATATATTTTTATTGTTACTAATCATTTTTTTGAAACTATTTGATTAGAAGAACAACTATAAAAGGTGGATATTTCTTCCTTAAATACACAATAGAATGTTTTTACCTCTTTTGTTCATTTGTATGCCCGCCATGATTCAAAACATTATATTTTTTTTAATAGTAATGATATTTTTCATTCAAACTACTATAAAATTTTATTTTTAGTTGTAAATAATTTCATTTTTGGGTCAACATTATCATTAATACAATTATTTTTTGTTAAGTCCATTGACTAAAATATAAAATAAATGATTATGAGGAAATAGTAAAAGTGATATGCCATATTATAATTAAAATAAATTATAGTATCTATAAATTCCGTATCCATATAAAAATAAAACCATATGTTTATCCTTGGTAATTTAAAGACATTTTATATTTAAATAATTCCTAATGGTTCAGAATTGGTTTTTGAATTTCTAAAACATATCCCTCAGGATTTTTAATCCATTTGTGCAGTAATGCAATTTTCATACACTAGTTCATGATCAACTCTATCTAAATATGATCTTTTTGAGGTAAATCCACATCCACTTTTACTTTCTATATGGGAAATTATTGATAGTAATCCACTCGGTATATCCTTTACTAAAATTATATTACATTTAATAAAAATTTATCATCTATAAATTACATATAGACTTGATCATAGGGTTCTCCTAATGTTTTCTCATCCTAGTTTAAAAAGGTCCAAAAATAATAATCTATCATACCAACTATAAGAAATATTCACGTAAGAAATATATATTAGATATTTTTTTATGAATATTTATGTTATTTCGAAAATACAAACTCATGAACTTTAATAGTACAGCTCCATTGTAATTGGGGAAAGATAAAAATGCGTTCTTAATTGAGTTATATAATCTCCCTGTAATACCTTCATAAAAAGAAACCAAATTTGACATATTATAAATAATAAATATCATAGTATCCTAGTGAAAGGAATCATACTAATGGGTGAATTTAGATACATAGTAATGGTAAACAAGGTAGGTACCTAACCATAACATGAACCCAGGGGTTCGATAAAATGAACATAACATTTGAAAACCATGCCATAAATACACAAGATCAGAAGACTATGTAACAGAATAAATAATGGTAGTCCATAAGAAATGATTAAAAATTGAATCAAAGAATTTGATTCATTATAGCATAAGACATGAATTTTTTATCATAACTATAAGTATAGAAAATAATTTTAATATTTGTGAAGGATCTATTCTAAGGACATTATAGTGAAAAAGTATATTACTAAACTGGGTTCACTCCCTATTTTTTCCATTTATTACTGATCTAGGTTCACTTCTTCTTCAATACCTCTATTAATAACCCATTTCCCCTCCCAATTACTATATTATCTATCTCATGAGAAAAAAAATTATACCCAATGGATTGGGGGAGATATATGTCCCACCAGTCACATATAAAACACCATATTTATGTGTTCCATTAAATGATAAATCATTCATCATATAATATCTCATAAAATTGAATATGTTTCACAAACATTTTATCATTTAAATACCCATGGGAACGATTCATGTTTCACAATGATTTTATCATATCATATCCTATGAAAATAAGAAGGTTTCATGATTATTTTATCATGTCAAATCACAAGGAAATGAAACTATATACATAAAAAACTTTTCATCCTAAAAATGAAACATTAAATTATATAATTTGATGGCCATCCATGATTTATATCCCTGTGAAGGAAAATGTAACATCATCAGATGAGATATTAGATAGAAAATAAATTTAACAGATAATTTAAAACGTTCTTTTCTAAAATATCCTTTACACTTTAGAATACAATTTTCAGTTCATAAAAAATTATGAAAACATTTTTAATTGAAAATAATATTGAAAATTAATATATATTTATTTAATAAATATCATAATAGAATATCATTTTGTTCATGACATATACGAAAAAAATGAATTCATATTGTCGTAAGAAGTCAAAAGGCCATTGATGAGAAAATGACTACAATTATCCTTTAAACCCGATTTTTAAAAGATAAAAACATGTTTAAAAATAAATTTTAATAATAATAGAATAATAATAGATATTTTTTAATAAATTATTATTAAACATGGTTTTGGTATAAAATATATTTCTGAATGTGGGTAGAAACAATATTGTATTTCTATAAATAATTTTTTCAAAAATAACATAATTACCAAAGGGTTGGAAAATTGTGACATTACATGAAGATATAGTGAATAACCATAGTATAATAATATTAATGAGAATTTATATAATATAGAATAAAATATTTCATTAATTTAATCATTACAATAAAACATATTTATAAAATAGGAGATTGTTGTAATAAACTCTTACCAATTTGTTAAATTTGAATTATAATCCCCATATAAGTATAAAATTATATGAAGATTATAATTTAATGAATATAATGATATTCATGATATAACATGTCATTGGGGAAGTATATACACCTTAAAAAAAATATAGGTTCATAAAATAACAATTGTCTCAATAAAAGAAAAATCGAGACAATATTCCCTTGGCTTAGCCTTGACATCGGTAAAACACATTAAAACCTCATGTATAATATATATTAGATTATTATAAATATTTTTATGAATTATAATCATATATATAATACAATATATGTTTTTATTATGACCATTTATTTCCAATTTATGAACAATTCCAGGTTAATGTTATGTTTTTGCTAATAACCACTTTGTTTTTGTATATGTATTTATTAGTCATTGTTTAACTATTTTTAAATTCATTATGGTTTCATAATATCAAGACACATATATATTATTTAAAAATCATATATTTTTAATATATATGTAATTATTATAATTTATAATTGATAGAAATATGAAAAAAAACACACAGTTCATTCAGATGGTAGGTCGTTTGTACACATGAATGTTGTTTTCTATTACAATTCAAGTTGAAGAAAAGAAAATTATATGATATATTATCCTTAAATATTAAATTTTATGTCATATATAATATATTAGTTTTTAAATCCATTCAAAATATATTCCATGTAATGCATGAATGATTCACAACACTTCGAGAGGCGGTAGTCCACCGTACACATGAACGGCATTATTTTATTCCCACAAAATTTATAACATGAAGTTATGTGTTATATATTAAATTAAAGAACCATAATAACATCATAAAAATCAAATATATCATATATTAGAATTTTTTAAATAATTATTCCCATCCATTATTGGTGGTAATGAAAAAACAACAATATTAGTTCACAAGGCGATTGTCCTATGTACACATGAACAATGATTTTGTAACCCTTTTGATGGAAGTATGTGTGTTTTTAGATTGATATATTATAATTAAAAACTAATTAATAATAACAAAATTTTATAATTATATAATAGTATTTATATATAATTAAATTAATTTGGTGAAGATGTAAAAAAATATGTTTTCTAATAATTGTTAATTCTGTTTTGGGTATCGACTTTTTTATTTCACCAATAAAATTCATTGGATGGATGTAATTTTTATTTAAGTCTTTTGGTATGATATTTTTTAATTTTAAAAGAGATTTATAAATTTAATTCTAGATTCAATGTTCTGGAGTGATTTGAAGAGAGAGAAAGAGTGGGAAGCCTTTTAAAAATGAGGTGAGTGGCACTATTGATTTTTTTGAAAGTGTAAATTTACCCCACATATTTTTCAATTAATGTGTCTTAATTAAGGGGTAAATCATGATCATAGAGTGTATAATGTCTATTTATGAACATATAATGTGTTTTTGGAAAAGTTTAAAAGTAACGTTTCACCATATTTTTAATGATTGTCACATGGTAAGCTCGTTTTTCTTTTAGTCATTATGAATAATTTTAACTGTTTCAATAATCATATTGGTCAAAATATTTGTTGACCTTATTATAAATTATAAATTATAATAATTACCAATTGGGATCTCATTTTTCAATATCCTATTTTTATAACTAGGATTGGTAATTCAAAATTAACATCACAGTTCTATCGAGAAAGCATGGGTTTTTAGAGATTGAATATAACATCTTTACAAAGCCTTTATGTTAAATTTTAAAATTAATGGATTAAATTTTCATAAATTATATTAATATATATATATATATAATTTTACTAATTATAATTCAATACAAATTTAAAAGTTAACTTAGAAATATAAATAATGCAATCAAAAATAAAATTTTCAATTAAAACTCAATATTTTTCACTAGTCATCCATGAAATTAAAATTTTCAAAAAAATAATGACAGTTTAAATTATTTAAATTTTGAAATTATGATTGAAATAAAAAATTTTATTTTATAAAATTAATTTTCTATAATTTGAAAAAAAAAATTATTATTGTTTATAAAAAGACAGAAAAGTGTTTTTAGATAATATAATTTTGAAAACACGTAATTAATTCAAAAAAATTGTATCTTATTATCAATGTGATATCATTATATAAAACAATTATATTTAAAATATAATTATAATATTCATGTTATTATGTTTAGAACTTAGGTTATAATGTTAATGTTTGTATAACTATACTAATAATAAATAATAGTTATTTCAAAACTTTGTTTTCCATGTAACTCTACATAAGATAGTTTTTCCTTTTTTATAGAATAACCACTTATATCATGAATCTCAATCCCAGAATAAAATATAATTTATTTAAAAAACATCATAAAAACATATGGTGTTACAAAATTATTATTTGATATAATTTAATGGAAGATGAGATCAACAACACCCCTTAGAGAAGTTCTCATAAAACTATAGTTTACATTCTAGAATAATGATTGTACCATATGAGGCCCTATATAATTAGAGATTTAGGACTAAGAAAAGTTGGTTCTAAATTCTAGGGGGCCAAATAGGGGCTCACATTTTCCTAGAAATGACATATAAGGATGAAATAATTATGTGATAGATAAAAGTATCACAAAGTTGATAGATAAGTTATAAAGATAATCATCAATGAGAGTTATCATTTGATGTTTTGGAAAATTAATTCCATAAGATATATAAATAGGATTTTTTTGATATTTGGTAATAGAGGGTAGTTGATCAAAATATACATCATTAATATTCATATAGTTGAACATGGAAGGGTCATAGCCTATAGCTTAAAACGACCTCAAAACCTCACCAAAGGGCATGATGTGTTCTATGAGACAATTTTGAATATATATATATATAACTATATATATATATATACAAACCATTATATATAATGAAATAGGGATATGTGAAACTAGAACCTGATCTTTCATTTGAGGAATAATGAGGGGAAGTTCTGGATTGAAGAGATCTGTTATTGGACAACAAGGCCACTCTTCAGATCAATGTTCAATAGATGAATCATTATATTTTTAATTCTACATGGGATCCTTGGGATGTGACTAGAGTTAATTACCCACACTAACATTCATTTTTGTAATATAATTTTAGGGTTATAATTATTTTAACGGAGGATAGAATGTAATGACGCATTTTTAATAGAATATTCTTATTTAAATTAATCTTTTGTTTAATAGCCTAAAAAAACAAAACTAAAGACAATATTGACCATTTAATGAAATTAATATTATTGTGTGGTAAAATCTGTGGAAATAGACTAACAATATAAATATACATAATAATAAAAAATATTACTACTATAAATATCAACTCAAAAAGTTCATGTAAAAAACCAAAAACAAATGTTTTAAAAAAATATTTCTTATCATGTAATATATTTTGGAAAGAATTTTATATTAAAATTTTTATAATTAATAATTTCTATCAATTAAAAAATAATTTGAGATAATACTCCAATTTTTGTTTTATAATAAAAACAATCTTCTATATATATTAGGAATTTCTATAAATGTAAAATTTAATGAAATGTATCTAAAATAATACATTTTTATTAATTTATATTTATTGTTTTTAAAATAATTTATATATTTGAAGACATTGTTTTTGAAATTATAGATCTCATGTAAGATTTTTCGAGGAATTGTTTTTGTACATTATAAATTTATTATTTAATAATTAAGTATTATCACTTTATGGAATTTAATTAGAAAATTGGATTTCAAATTTATAATCATAGTTGGAAATTATCCAAAAATTAAGTCGTTAATTATAGGAATGAAAATATAGTCACCTTAGGTAAAAACTAGAATCTTCAGTAAAAATTAAAATGACAAATTAGAAAATTCAAGGGGTAAAGGTAATGAAACAAATTTACAAATTATGTATGAAATATGATTAAAGAATTATTGATCATTTATATACATTGAACTATAGATACCCAATATTTATATAAAATAATTATTATTTATCCCATTATTTTAAATAAAATATAAAAAAAATTATAACTTTCTAATGATTCAATGAGTTAGTATCATTGAAATCAGTAACATAATAACATTTTTCTATACCAATCACACAAAAATCTCATTATTTTCCTACTATATAACCTTTTATGGAAAAATCACATGAATTAATCATTTTTAAATCCCATGGAATATAAACGTAAGGAAGGGTTTAGCTCAAATGCCCAGTAAGATAAAATACAGATCTCAATGAATTAATTTATATCCATGAACGATATTTTGTGGAAAAGAAAAATATAATAATATGAGGTAATAAGGAAATATATTATAATTATAAAAATATGATAGAGACACATAATATCATAAAATGATAATTAAATAATCATAAAATAAAAGATATTTCCCAAAATTCTTATCAATAAAAATAATCCATGTGAGAACTCTAAAAAAGTGTGAATACATTAAAAAATCAGGTAAAATAATGAAATCAAAAAATTTCATTGAAAATAAATTCATCTTTTAGAATGGGTAGAGCAGATAAAATACAAAGGAATGTTTTGTAAAATTATATACCAAAAAATATGGGAAAATCATAATTTTAGGATAATCTGTGTGAAAAAAAGCGTTATTCCCATGCTTATCTGAAGAAACACATTATGTCAACACCTTAACATATGAGAAAAACCTTCAAACCCAAGTCAATATAAAAAATAAAATTATAACCATTATCCTTATCTCATGTGATATTCTAATAATGAAATGCATTGGAGAGTGATATAGGACACCACTGATCATCCTCCATACAAATGTGTGCCACATAAAATTAATCATCATGAAAACTTAAATAACCCCGGAAAAAAGAATGGGTTTCTTAATCATATCACATAACAAGAACATATGAAATCACAGATTATCAAAATATCATATCCTAAATGGATAATAACATATTACCATAATAACAATGACATCATGATACATATATCATCTGATGATAAGGATATCAAATTCATGAAAATGTTTTTTAATCATTTTGTATTATTTATTATAAAAGTCATTTTTTGAGTCCCTTTCCAAAAATATTATTTTGTTTCAAAAAGGGTTGAAATGAATTTTTTTAATGAAATATATTTTTGTTCAAAAAATAATTTACCTTGAAATATGGAAATTACATCATTCACAAACAGAAATTCTGATAAAAATAATTTTGTATAATAAATTGTCTTATTCGAAGAAAGTATTTATATTTATAAAGTCCCATAATGTTTCCATTGATTTTATATTAATTATTTTTCCTAATTTATCATAATTACAATAATAATAAATATTTATTTTATATTTTATTTATTTCATGAATATATTTATACTCTTAATTATTATCAATAATATTCATGTATTATATTGTGGAAATATATTTTCTACATTAAGTGTTAATAATCAAAACTATTTCAAAGTTGTTTTATAATATTTTTTTTCTTAATATATTTCTCCAATATAAAATAAAATAAATATAATATATATTGTTTTCCTAATTTTATGTTTACTAATGTTATATAATGTTATAATTCCATTACAAGTGAGTTTAGTAACACTCCAAAATTCTAAAATAACATCATTAAACGTGATAGCATGTATGACACACAAAACCACAAATGTATGTGAACATAATATCATAATACATTAAATTATGTTTAATATTATAAATATATTATCGTTTTTCTATATATTTCAATTCCAACAACATTGATTTTATCATTCTTTTCACACAATGATTTTCTTAAATGGATTGTGTTCACGAAATACAGAATCATCCTGAATACTATTAATATTATTATTTGGAATGAAATATGGTCTACAAGACATTAAATTTGTGGTTATGATTATTATTAAATAACATATTAATATATATATTTGAATACATTGGTCACAAATTAATTAGAATTGAATATAGAAACCAAATGAATACAAAGGGAAGGGTTTTATAAGTAATCAATTTTTAGTATCTAAATTTTTTAATCATATTAAATTATATTAATTACTATTTGTGGGTGATATTAATGTAATATAAATTTTATAACTTCTACAAAATATTTTTCATATCTTTCTAATAGATTTGATATGCATTTAATAAGAACAAGTCCAATTTTCTACATAAAATATTATATATTTCTAAATCTTGGTTTTCCACATTTTAATGAGGAAAATATGTTTTATTATTAATTTTGACAATTTTATAATCCTTTTATATAAAAATAAACATATTTTAGAAATAGAAACATCAAAATTAACTTATAGTGAATTTTTAGTATTTTTCTAAAATATTCCATTTTAAGATGAATAGTTACAGATGCTTAATTTTAATTGATGGTTGCTTTTTCATATAATTTAATTATAAGGATAAACTATATATACTTATTACTTTAATGATTAATTAGATTAATTATACATCTATTAATACAATTTATATCATTTTAATCATTTTGAGATTGAATTTTGATATTAATACATAGTGAAATTTTTATAATTTTCACTTTAAAACCCACATTGTTTATATATTTTTAGTTCGAATAATTAATAATGTCTAGTATTTTCAACATATTTTTTGACCAAAAATATCATTGAAGGTAATTAAAAAATAAATAAAGTTATTATGAGAAAAATTACTATTCCAAGGGATTAAACCTTAATCTAATGAGTCAAAAATAACCTAGAAACATGTAAAACACAATATAACGATGTATTAGGAACATATAATCACATGGATAGAATTTGGATTATTATTTTAGGAAAATAACAAATGTGAGACCTCAATGTATAGTATACATTTATATATTTACAATAATTTTACTAATCCTCCATTATGAAAGGGCACTCACCCCCCCCCCCACTAAATACTTCTTCACACATATCTAGATATTTGGATCATACAAAATATACCCAACTAATCTCTACATGTACCTATAATCGACCTATATTAATAAACATGGGATTAAATAAATTCAATTAATACATTTTCTATACACCAAAATTCGTTACCCAAAATAGAGGTTTTATTCACCAACATTCACTTTTGTTTCTTTTCATTATACACCCAATAAATTTTTATTATATCATAAATATGAAATAATATAGATATCAAAAATATATTTTAATGTTATTAGGTAATTTATAAGACCAAAACACATAAACACATCCATAAAATGGGATACACAATCATTGTTTGTGTGTACGGGTGGCTACCCCCCCATCAAACTGTTGTTGTTCATTATTCCATTACCAACATTCATGGTTGGAAATAATGATGTGTTTACAGTTTATATATGATATATTTATTATTGATCATTTCTTTATACATATTTAATTATGATATAATACAGTCATTCATTATTTCTATTTTTTTGGAATACAATAACAACGTTTGTGGCTATGTGGACTACTGCCGGATCAATGTGATGAGATTTAATCAAGAATTACATGGAACATATTAGGAATTGTTCTAAATAACATATTTTAAATATCTAACATATATATGTTACGGTAAAAATATTATACAAATATATAATTTAAATTCCATTCTATTAAAAAGAATGTAGAATGAAATAACATTCATGCATTCAAACGGCCTACCATCTTGATAAAATGTGTAGTTCATTTCCTCTCTCTAAACATTATAGATTACTCTAAATACATATAATAATAATAAATATAATATTTAATACTATTCACAATTTTGGATATTATTAAATCAATATTCAATTAATATGAATTATGAATAATAAATCCAGACGTTCTAGAAAAACAAGGAAACTTACACTTATAATAGTGAAAATAGTTAATGATTATTAACAAATATTTGATGATATATATAAGAATATAATATATAGTTTCTTAAATATGATTATCCTTATGTGATATGTTAATAATATTAATTAATATATTATAATGGGTGTTAAATCATTTAAAAAAAATGTAAGTGTAGTGTAAATGAATTTCAAGTCTCACTTTTATTTCTGCAAGGCATACTCCATATTAACCACTCTATTCTTTTACGTGGGCTATATACGACACAATTAAATTTTATATTAGGAATTAAATTTATTTACATAAATTAAATGTTTCTATAAATGTTATTATATCATGTATATCATGACTAAAAATTTAATCATGTATTATGATATTTTCATCTCTGTGCTCAATTTCATATTCCCCAATTACCTCTTTAGTGGGGCGTATAAACTCATCCTTTTGAAATATTATATAATGAATTATTTTATATTCAGTGTATTTAAATGTTTAATTTGATGATTATTTTATTTTGGTATTTAATTTCTCATTCGACCACAATTGTATGTGTTTTCGTCTGAATGTAAATTTTATTGAGACTTATTTATTATGTTTCACCAAATCAATTAAATATAGTATATATACATCGCATTTTTCAATTAATACCATAATTAACTCAGAGCTCATGGAATTTTATGTTTCAGTTGGAATTATACCATCCTAGAGGTTTGATATTAATATTTCTATGTGGAAAATATTATCACATCAATGTCACTTTATTTTGTGATTGTTTACTTTTTATTGAAATAATTACTTCCTTGTGACATTTTTTAATTTAAATTAAATTTATTTAAGATAAAATTATAATATGTGATTGTTATAATTATTGCCTAAAACATATTCAATTTTTATATATCATGTTTATATGATAGTTATTTGATTAACTGGGGAAATATTGTTAAATCTGTATCTTGTACTCAATTTGGATATTTGATAAGGCATGATGTTCCAAAATAGAAATGATAATTTGATATATGAGGAATGGTTTTTATAGGTATAACAATGTTGGATCATGGTTATAGATATCCCCCACAATGTAAGAGTAGGCTCATGGGTCCAATCATTTGGTCAATCTGAAATAATTTTACCCAATAGTTTTTAAACCATGTTTTGAAAGGTCGTGATGCTAATGGTTCCATGTACCTAAAAAACATGGAATCCAATAATTAAGTATTACTTTAATAATAAAATAGTCTTTATTTATCCATGATATTTCCAAATTTAAATTATTTATTGATTTAGTTCATTCTTGTTTTATTTATTAAATTTTAGTTATTTCAGTCACTTATCATTCTACATTTATTTTTCAGTTTCCAGTTATAAAAATGGAATTTCTGATCAATAATTTTCCTTTCAATGTTTATTTTTCTAATTGATTCATTAAAACATCCATTGTGCATACTTTATTAACTATTTTTTATCACTGTTATATTTTTTCCCATGGATATGAATAAGAAATATTTTAATTGAATTTCAAGGATACTGCTCATTTCAATTTTTTAGGTTTTATATTTTACATTATACATACCAATGAAATACGATTGTCATGTGTGTCATCATATTTTCTAATATTTTTAAACAGATCACTCCTTCCAAAATTTATTTTATGTAATCATCAAAATGTAATAAAAAAGGCTTTAAATCAAGAATTTAGGGGTTAGGGAAGTGCAATTTGTAACAAATTAATCTTTTTACAGACCATGGAAACTAGATTAATGAAAATTTATATTAGGGAACCTAAACCAAGGGTATAAATTGATTACATTTATAGAAGAGTGTCATGGAATTTAGGTAAGTTAGAGGTTGTTCATGTATTTCTAATGATAAATGCATCTATGGATACTACATATGGAAGTGGGTTTAGAGAATATGTACCTCAAGGTAACAAATATTTTAAGATTATTCAGGCCTTACACGAGCGTAACTTGATACACGAAAAAATGATTAACTCAAAACATAATTTGAATCTCATAGTGGATATACTTATAATAATAAAAATTTTAATTAAATTAAATTTTGAAGGATTTAGATGTATAGATTTCCCCTACTAAACCAAATTTCAGGATTCAATGATTTTTTATGGATAAATATTTTATATTAATAATCAATAGATTTTAGGAATTATGAATTATTATTTAAAATTCAAAAATTTATGCATAGTTTAGTAAATTCCATTGTTTAGAAATAATAGATGGAATGAAAAATAGAATCCATACTCATTGAATGTAATTTTATTTCCCTACAGGAGAAACAAATATAACTTTTATTAGAATGATGAAAATTATGGATATACTAGGAAATCATATTCATGTTTTGAAAAATGACGGTTCCCAAAGAGAGAAATCAATTCTACAATGAGAATATAATCTGTTGGATCACTTTATGAGACATTTGAACTCATAATTGTTTGTGAATACTAATCCAATATAATAAAAGGTATGTATTTAATTTTTAGAAAAGATGTCTGTGACATTAGGATGTGGTGAAAATGAAAATATTATACTTTAAGTGTATTTTCTAAATTGATATTATAATCAATGTTTATCATTAATCATAAAAAATAATGACAAAGAAGAAAAATATCTACGGGAATTCATATCTTGTACGGAGACATACATTGATAATTATTTCAATTGTGATTGCTAATATGTGATGAATAAAAAAAATCCTCGGGTTTAATTAGAAGGCTGTGGAATGTGTTTAATATTTTTAATCTACCATTACATGGACAGTCAGGTATGCTAACAATGACATATGAAACATTTAGAGTATGATTGATCACATTTTTCAATGATTAATGCCATGTATCAAAAGGATGTTAGTCTCACAATCATTTTTATTATACTATGAAATAGTTTATTTGTGATATTGAGACATAGAATCAATACTCAAAGTACCATGGACTCAATGGAAAGTAAGAGAAGAATAGGGTGACATAATATATTATGGATAAGGGAAATGCAAGAAAGTAGAATTTTCTAAATGGTAGAACTATGAAATTAATCACCTATGGAAATTCATGAAGGGATTTAGAGTTTTTTGTAATTAAAGATATAAGGTTCATTAACAAAAAGAATGAAAATGGAATGATTCAAATGAAATTAATAAATTTTACAACTAAAAGGATATGGAGAACTATACAAATGAATTCTAAAAGGATAAAGAAAATTTACCTCAGAAGAAGCTAACTAATTGAGGTTAGGCTAATTCTATTGACACAACTATAGTGGAATGATTAATTTACATTAGCATTTGGATATAAAAATTTATTTTAAACGTATCTTAATGATGATGATATAATTATATTAATTATGAAATATATAATTATTTAACTAATTTACTATTTCATTATTGATATGATAGTTTATGTTGAAGAGTAAGAAGAAAGGTGATTCATTAGAATGTTAATCCATTTTTGAAAACTCTTGGATCAGGGAAATATAACCCTTAGTGTAATCCTGATGTTGGGAAAATGATGTTTGGATAAATATATGACTGATATAGATAAATTAAATTCATACTAATTACTAACATGGATATAATTGTAGTGTTTAGTATCAGAACACATGGAAGATTTATAAGGATTACTATTTATGAATTTTTTTAGTTGAATAAGTTAAATATGTGATGGTATTTATTATTATTGTATTAATTAACCAAATAATTCAACCAATTATTCAGAAAATAATTAGAAATAGTTCAAGGGTGAAAAATTGATAAGATTTTTCTTGAAGAACTGTATTGATCAAATAGATGTAATTATATTCTGAGAGTGTGATTGACTTCTGTAAATCATGGAAAACAGTCTTAAAACAGAAAAGTGTTCCAATTAACCATTTTTTATGATATCAAATAAATTTTTTGTAAATTTTGATTAAGGATTATGAAAATAAAATTTTGGTAGAACATGTTCTCTATCACACCCCATCAGAACATGTTTTATATATTTCTCCTCCATATCCAATTTTCACTTAATCTAATATATTTCAATGACATGTAATTATTATGAAATTCACATTTCCTTTTCCATCATATTACGATTCGGTGTTATTAACCCTATTAATGATTTCATTATTTCAAAAATATTTTTATCAAATATAATCCCCTAAAATAATGAGATCAAATTTAAATTCCCAAGATGCAATTTATTTAAGGGGGAGAATGTGAGAGACCAAAATTATTAAAGAATGTCATTATATTTGATATATTGTATGAAATGGAACACCATGAGTTTAATAGAAAATAATAACTCAAGGATTTACAATATATTTACTAGTTTAAATATATTAATCCATTATATATATTTCAATGCACACAACATTGATTTTATCTTGTGATGCACACATCGAGATGCGTCAATGGTCTGTGTTACATACATGGTCAAATCATACTGAATGTTAATAAAATTATAATTTTAAATGACATATTATCTCACAGAAAATAAATTTGTGGTATTTAATATTGTTAAATAACTTATGAAAATATATATTTTAATTATTTAGTTTCTAATTAATTATAAATGAAAATAGAAACGAAATTAATATAATGGGATTGATTTTAAAAAAGACTATTTTTATGATCTAAATGTATTGTATCTTAATAATTTAAATAAACTAATAATATTTTATTATATTAATTAAATATATATAATATTTATTCAATAAAATTTTTTAAACATTTTTCAAATAGATTGAATTAGAATATGATAATAATGTGTCCAATTGTAGGCTAAAAGCTATGTTTTTTAAATCTATTTTCCACCATTTAATAGTAATATTATTTAAAATACAAATTTTGACAAATTAATAAACCTTATTTTAAAAATAATCATCATTTTTCAATGTAAAATATCAAACCAAAATTTAGTTTATTTTCATATATTTAACTAAAATAGTTTATTTTCATGAATAATGAATAATACTAAATTTTAATGGAAAAAATATTTTTCCATATATTTTATTTATAATGTGAATCAATTTTTTTAGATTTTAACTTGATTTATTATACATATATTAATCCATTATATATAATTGTAATAATTTTTTCAATGTAGATATAAAATATTAGTGATATGTAAACCTTTTGTAATGACCTTGAATTATATCAATTTAAATTTCATTATTATAATAATTTTACATTTTTTAATCACATAAAATAAAATTAAGAACATAATAAATGACTATATAAGTAGATATTTAATGAAACAAAATGAATTTATCGATGTTAAGAAACATATACCAAAGAATTTGTAACTTGACCTACAGACTAGTAACATGAATTTTATTATTAGTAAACCATAAAATTGAATAATAAGCTATATAATGAATGTATAATTTAAATTAATCCATATTACGATTGAAATTGTGATATAATTATATCATAGTATATGTAAATAAATATTTTTAAATTAATTAATTACATGTTGGTATTTTTGTAAGTTATAAATATTCAAATACAATTTAATGAATAATTAAATAATTTAAAAGAAAATTTATTATAATTCAGTTTATTAATAAATTATCGTTTTAATTTAATATGATTATATGGTAATTTGTTTATACTTTAGTAAGTTTTTCAATGTGATATTAAATTAGTTATAAATTTAAAATCTGATTTTTAGTAAATTATGATATTAATAAAACAATTTATCATATTTTCATAGTTTCATAAAATTGAGATCAATTTTTAATCTTACATATCAAAATTAAATTAGGGTGACTTTTTTAGATTTTTATAATTTAGAGGAATTTTTGGTGAATAGTTAAATACTGTAATTTATGGTATTTATACAATATAAGATAAAATACACTATTCCATTAGTGATCGTTGTTTTAATCGTAATAATCTATAATTAAAAGTCGTTATAATAAATTTTTTTTGATTATCATGCCCAAAATAATAATATTCATGAACCAAAATAATAAACTAATGATTAAAATAATGAGAAAACAATCATCTCTTCCACTATAAATACCACCACTCACAACCCCTTGTCTTAAAACCTCTCAATCCACAAAGTATTTCCAAATTCTGATAAAATATCATATCAAGAACGTCCCCCACATACACGATATTCTTCCCTTAATTAGAATAAAAAACTGAACCCTTAAGGAGGTTATATAGGGGAATGAATCAAGAGGTAAAACCCTCTTCTATTTTATTTAATGTTTTTCATGTTCCTCTATTTTTTTATATCCTCCCCTTCAATCTTCAGAATAGTTTCATAACCCTATTACCATGCATATATTATAATTTTTTAATATTAACGAAATAATTCATCATTGTCTCTCTCTCCCCCTCCAGTTATACAAAAAATGAAAAAACATTCACGTGATGTGTTAATTTATCATATTCAAGGATGCAGATTTTTTCAAATTCCATTACCGTCATCAAGGCTAGTGATGAATCAATTTTAATGAATGAATAAACTTATAATATATATTATATATTATTTAATTTTCTAGAATAATTTTATATGAAATATATTAATATATAATGCAAAATTAGTGTGTTGTGATTTAAACCTGGAAAAATAAACCCAAAAAATTATCATTTACTATTTATCTAACGATTCATCCTCATGCCAGAAATCAAAATTTTATATAAGACCATTTTAATATCTATAATATCATTAATAAACTATAATTTCACTTATTTATAATTACCCCCACATTAAAAAACCTTCTGAACATGTTTACATATAATCCCACAATGAAAACCAAGGAATCCAACCCTCCCAAATGATGATATTAAATCTGTTAATCCATCGAAAATACCATATATAAACATAAAAAAGATATAATATATAAAATACATCTAGAAGTTGTTATAGAATTATTAATTAATGAATAAAATTTGATTATCCAAGGAATTAATATCATGTGAAGAAGACTTTTGGACTAAATTTAAGGGATTTTACAAGAACCTTTATTAATACATTTGGTTATTGTTTCTCTCTATTTACCTAAATTAAATTATATTTTATTTTATGTAAATATTATAAATATTTTGTATATTTTATAAAATCACTTATTATTTTTCTTTTAAGCATAATTTTTATGGATATATATGTTTTTAAATGGTTTTCTACTCAATTCTTCCTAGTATGTAATCTTAATTTAAGAGATAATCCCATGAATTTTACCCATTTTTATATTTAGACTATAATATTTTTGGATAAATTATTATTAGTATAATATAAATCATTTTACTATGAATAATATCATGGTTAAATTCCAGTTATATATATATTGTTATGACATTTTATGCTTTAAATGCTCAATACTATTTACTTTAAACCGTAGTAAAATGTTTTAATTAAAAAATTTCTTTAATACTCTTTTCACATGTTTTCAGTACTGTTTTACGAGAACAAATCATGATCTATTGTTTTTTTCCCTTATAAATTTCCATGTATTATTTAAATCCTTTCTTTCATGGACACCATTGTGATATTACAAAATTTTATACCATTTTTTCAAGATTATGATACCCAATTCATAACATGGGCAACCCTTCTATTTATGTTCTATTCCTTATGTATGATTATTTATGTGGCACACATATTCATGAACATATTATGATGTATTTTTCTATATATTTTTCCAATGTATTGGGTAAATTTTATTTACATTATACATCATGTGGAAATTTCTTGTTGGTGAGCTTTGACACATTCTCAATGTTCAATGGTCAAGGTGGAAAACTAGGAATCATGCTCCTTGTTATGGAATGATCATTGAATCATATTTATATCTGGTTTTATATTATTTCCACATCTGAAATTATACCAATATTACATATGATATTCTTCTTTATGTTTATCCATTCATTTTATGAAATCTTATTATGACTACAACCCCATGCAATATGCTTTTTAAGAAGTTTATTCCCTTACTAGGACTTTATCTCATCCCTTTATTCATGATATCCCCAATTTTTACTTTTTAGATGTTATGGGTAAAAGGATTTTAGGGTCTCATAATCCATTATGAATACATACATGTTTTATTTAGTCTCATGTTTTTAGTTTTATATACCTAGTATTCCAAGGAAACTAGAAATTATAATCGTTTTCCTATAATTTGATAGTTGATTATGTTTAAAATCATGCAATATTTTTTGAAAAGGCTGGGGTCTTTTTAGTTTTTCAAAGGTTAAGGTATTGTTTTTTTGGATATTATGAATAGATAAATTTATACGATACTTAGAGATAAGACTATGTTTATGAAAACACCACCAAACTTTTGGTAGTTTAGAGTCAGTTTTTATCAATAAAATACATCCATTCCAAGATATTACAAGTGAAAGTTGTTATAGAATAGATGTACATAGAAGTAAAGACTTCAAAAAGGTGTTCTGGGATTCACTCAGTGTAACATGTTCATAATAAAAAGCCTTACTCTTAACCTAGTTTGACAATCTCAGGGTATTTTCTTTGGTAAATTCATAAGATCATTATTAACCATTTTTATGGGAATAAAAAAAATCCAATAAGAGTATATAATAGTAAATAAACCATGGATAACCAAGATTTAAAAAAAGTAATCACAAGTAAGGATATACATTCCTTTTCAATGCGTATCCATTTTATGGTCAAGGATTTTTTTTACATGATTATTAGCTAATTATTCCATCCACCTAATTGAACTATATTTTTCTTAGTTAATGGTGGGAAATAAGATAATACATGTCAACAATAATTGTGATAGGAAATGTGATAGTTTCCATCATGATATTCCCAATATGATGTGAACAGGTTCTTGAAACAATATGATATTACTTTATTTAATGTATCATGTTATGAATATTAACATGATTCTTGTGAAACACTCTCATTATCTAAGAAAATCGAAAATTTTCCTCCAATCCATTATTCCCTAATGACCTCCCATGTTTAGTATAAATACTAATCCCCTCCAAATGGAATAGTTGATTATCTATTTTAAAAAGATTTTATTTTTCCCCCAATCTTAAAAGAAGAAACTTTTGTGGTGGAGGTCTATTGTTTTGATATGGAATCTATGTATTGAGGAAAAATGATCAAAACATGAATTCCATGGGGGAAATTGATTCCATGGATTGTGTGTATTTCTAGAAAAAAACAATAATTTTTTCTCCCAAATCATCCATCTCATAATTGATGGTGATTTACTCAAACATAATATGATGAAAGATTAATATTTATTTGAGAATAAATAAAACATTACGATGAATTCATGGTACACCTATGTCTTTGTCAAGACCAACAAAATATAGGTGGATCTCTTTTTTAAGAGATTAAAGACAATTCTAAAAAATATTTTGGACATTAAAGAATTCAAAAGTAATGATATGATTTTCATTTGTGCTCTCAAGGTTAAAATTAATATAAGAAAAACATAATGGTCTTATAAGACCTCTTAAAAAAAGAAAAAAATAGAGTCTAATATGGGAAAATCTATCAAAAAATTACATGATGGGAATAAGACTGAATAACCCACGTGTTAATTTTTGTGGAAGAAGAAACATGAGAACTCTCTAAAGGGATCATGGAAATTAGTCCAATGTTGATGAATGGGGAATCTAGGTAAGAACTGCCAAAGGGACATAAATAATTATGCTAATGAAGAAGAAGAAATGAAGGTTCATATTAACACTCATACTATAGTGTAGTGTTTCAACTTCAAGTACCATGGGAATTTTTCAAACTAATTCCATAAGCCCACAGTTGTCTGAGGCAATCAACAACAACCTCCATGGAAACATGGAAGGGAATATGCTATCACTAAAACTGAGGTGGACCCATAAAATTATTTGGTGATAATTATGAAAGTTATTAATTCAGGAATAGTGAATTTTCTGTTTTATTTTTGTTTTATGAATTCTTTTGTAAATTAAATGTTTAGTATGACTATTCAAACACCACTTAAAGATATGGAGTTTGAGTTATCTATGATAATAGAGAATGGTTCAAATATTGTATCCCAAGAAAATAAATCATCCCATGTAAATTTTTCTGGATTAAACCTATGAGAAATTATCAAATACGTTATTTGGTGGAGTTCTAAGCTATATTTGGTTTGGATGGGCTATATCTATACAAAGACAACTTCAACTGTTGGGAAAGTGATATCGCTCTTCACATCCCGAAGCATACCCCAATTCTATACATGTGTTATGAGGAGGATGAATCTTCATTAGAATAATTATCTCTAGTGTGGATATTACAACATTATGAGAAAGTATTCTTATCTCCAATTATTGAGACAACATAGATGTAACACCCCAAGCTTCCATGGTATTCTTCTCTTTGAATAATACAGTAGCGTGCATTGTATGAAACTTCGATTTCTAACATGCCACAACCAATCAAACTTGTTGTTATGAATAGTAATACCCACTTTTTAAAATTTTATCAATTTTATCTTTCAAAGTGGACTTCATTTTTGGATTCGGAATTTCATAAATAGATTGGGGTGAATTTTTGATATTTTTCTGAAGACATTCAATTTTTGATGAATAGTGAAAACACTGAGTTATAGTTTAAAAACGAATTTTTATTTAAATAATTATTTATTTAATTTAAAATTATTTTTGGCCAAAATTGATACTTAATAATTATATATGTTCAACTTAATTCATTAGAGTCAGTTTATAATACTTTTTGATATATAAAAATTTTATGGAACTTTTTACCGTCTTTTACCCACCTCCTAGGAGCATTTAAAAATTTACATAAAACATAATTTTACCGCTTCTGTTAGTTGAATTTCAAAATTCCAAGAGACACGGTTGATATCAGTTAGTAAAATGTGGTTCAATAATATGAAAATATTTTTTTGGTGAATAGTAACTTTTTAATTTTATTAAACCCTGTTAAAAGTAAATAGGGTAATTAATAGTAAAAATGAAATTATTATTACCCTAACACATGTCCTAATCCTATTGGATAAGTATAATTAAATCAAAAACAACCATTGGAATAAATTTTGAAACTCTTTGGATTACTTGAATTAGATTATACATTTATTATTATTTTATTTAAAGAAGAGTTAAAAGAGTTAAATTTAATGTTTTATAACTAATCCATTTTTAATATAGGGTTACACACAATATAAATTCGACTATAAATATTAATTAAAAATATAGAACATTTTTATACATAATGGTATTTTATTTATAATTTTTAGACATTATATAATTAAATTTATTTATGACACAATGATGATGGAGTAATTACTGTATTAAAGAAATACTAAAATAATTGATATTATAAATATCCAAATAAATGTAATTTGAGACTTTTTATGATTTAAACTAATTTTATAGGTTAATATGACTTGTTAGGGTTGGTTATACGTATTTTTTTCTAAGTAATAACGTTTTTACGAATTTTGAAAAATCCCAATACCCAATAGTGTCAAAATTGACATAAAAGAGTTTAAAAAATATATTATATTATTAATTGATATTCTATTCTTAAAAATATATGGTTCGGCCAATGGACTAAAATAACATTCTATATTCCATTATTGAACCACTTTTGGATCGATTTGAATTTTATAGTAAGTATATAAACCATATTATATTAAAATACAGAGAGCCATGGTAAATGTCCAATTATTTAACTAAGAGATAAATATAAAAGAAGATGTTAATATTGTGACCCAATCCTATCTAAAACATATTGGTTGAGTGGGTTTCGATACATATCCACCTTATTCTATAAATAATTCATTTTGGGGCAATTAGAAACCAAAAATGATTTTATTAGAAAATAATATTTTTCTCTTTTCTTTTGGTTCCCCACACCCCACTTATAAAAGGGCACTTCTCATTCTCTCCAATTCACATATTCAAAGCCATTTGGCTTGTCTAACCCTACCCAAATACCCTCTAAACTTTCCTTGATTCATCCTAGAGTCCTTCCATTAGTCAGAGAGCCAACCTATGGAGCCATTTTTATAAAATCAAAAAGAAGAACCCGAAGAAGAGTTAAATATTTCATCACCTCTTTCAAGTTACTTTCTTCTTCCACATCCTCTTTCATTGTTGTTTCCATTATAAAATAAAGTTCCCAGTCAGGATACATGAATCAATGAGATGGGGAGGGGTGAATTAGTGATATATTTTTATTTTTATATTTTTTTCGTTTTGAAAAACCCATCACCTCTTGTTAAAGACTTTCTTCTCTACTGAACACACACAACCACATGAGCACAAGATTTACAAGGTTCACTACTCAACAAGAGTAGCTATGTACTTATTATGGTATGGAAATAATTCAGTACCACACAATCCACATAAAATAATCCTTTTATGTGGAATACAACAATTAGGATATACCCTCACACTCGTGTAGCACATGGAAAACAATCCTCAAGCGCGTGTGCAACCTCGTAACAAAAATAGGGAATTACAGTCTTTCATTTCTTCTTTATAATTGAATAGTTGTATTCTATGAAGCCAAAATCTTCACTTTCTAACCCAATAGCTGGTAAGAACTCCCATATACACAACTAAATATGTGCGAAGACGCAAAATATTTGGATCAACCTTTAGGGTTTCTTGGGCACAATTCAAATAGCTTGCGCATAATGGTTCCCTTTTCGCACAAAAACCTTTTTCGTACAACTTTCCACTTTTCACAAAGCTTCCCAATTTTTCATGAACCCTACCTCTTATCGCAAAAACTTCTTTCTTTTCATGCAACTGACTTAGCGTAAAATTTTACATGCACCAGATCTTGGAATTTCTTCTATGTGTCGA
This sequence comes from Viscum album, assembly GCA_963277665.1. Classification (NCBI taxonomy): domain Eukaryota; kingdom Viridiplantae; phylum Streptophyta; class Magnoliopsida; order Santalales; family Viscaceae; genus Viscum; species Viscum album. The sequence goes on from OY728135.1 coordinate 695,336,719, forward strand.
GCCACACACAATGACTGGGTGTCACCTCTTATTTATAGTACATTTTAACTTCATGTGAAAAACATGAATCCGTACATAAAACGCCCTCCATATTCATAATAAATAGTTCATGCATCTTTTTATTTTGCACAATGCTCTAATATTTCACGCACGTCATGCCTTTTCTAATTTTCAATCTTGTGAGATCAAAACACCTTTTGCGTGAAAAACTTCATTCCTCTATTCCGCGCACCACACAAATATTTCGCACAGCCTTTATTTGTCTCATAGCCTACTGATATTTCATGCAACCTGCATATATTTTGCACAACCTTTATTTTTTTCACCCATCCCACTGATTTTTCACACATCCCGCTACTATTTCACATAGCCTTCATTTTTTCACATAATCTACCCAATTTTTTATACATTGCATGCCTTTGCCTTTTTTCATTGTTCTGACCTTGAATCATTCCATAAGTGAAAAAATCTAAACCATATTCTATCTTGTGGGAAACATCTATTTCCAAAAACAAATTTCTTCATCTCCCAATTTTTAGTCCCTAAAATTTGGCAAATAGTGAAAAATGACGCCACCTCAAACTGTTCTTTGGTGTCACCTCCAGATTGACAATTCATTTTTCATTTATCTCTTCACTGCTTCTCATAAGCATTAATAATCATTCATAATGAAATAAACTATTGTGATATATATCATATGATAGACCAGATTTAGAATCTTCATAATTACAATGAAAATTACTGAACCTTTCCTTTCTTCCGGTAACATCATTTCTTCCAATAAAAACTGTATATGACTAGAATCATCATTTCTCCACATTTCCTTCATAAGGTTTGCATCAAAAGTTATCTTGAATTATGATATTTGGGAAATACACATCATCAAATACTGTTATGGTTTTATGATCTATATAATGTGAATTGATTTATCTTATTTGATAACAAAAGACTACACTCTACAAAAGATAACTATTCAAACTTATTTCTCCATCCAAGTTGGTCCCAACATAAAATAACAGCTCTAGTGTCTTCTATATACATTGATGTTATTATAAATATTGTACAACCATATTCATTATTCTATCTATCCTTTGAATGACATTTCACTATACATGTGTACGTATGACATACCGTCTCCACGTCGTGGAGTAATTGTTATTTAATACATTATTATTTGGATTGGTATAGTAATGATGTGTAATTGATGTAAAAAATAATTATAAAATGATAATTATTATTTATATATTATATACCATCCAATAATATATTATTTTAACATTAAAAGAATAATATTGTCCCTCGTGCATACGTACGAATTACCATCTCCACGAACGTGATGAGATTCATTCTCCGTCATATCCATTCAAGACAAATTTTCATTAGATGAATACAAATAATGTTTAATGAATTAATATAATTATGAATATGAATAATATACATTCTATACTAAACAAAAATTTATTATGTAATGAAGCATATAAAGGAAAACGAATCAGTTAGCACCCAAAACAGTGATAATACTAAGATATTATTAACAAAGCAATGTTAAAAGATAATATATAATATAATATTACTTTATATAATCATTGTATAATTTAATAACAATTATTTCACAATTATACTAAAGGTTAACCTACCCTTGACCAAGTAAAAGTACAAGGTAAGGGTTGATTTTACAATCTCTTCATTATCTGAGTTTGTTTATATGTAATTATATACCCAGACCTCTTTATCATCCACATCCATGTATCTTAAAAATGAATTTCACAACATTATTACTATTTTATATACTATGGGTTATAGTAATTTATAGCCTTGTTTTACTTTTATAATATGTTTATAATGTAATCTTTCTGTTGTTTTCCTAACAAGGTACTCTTTGACCTTTTTGAAAAAAATAAGGTAAGAATGTTTTTTTAACTTATACGGTGGGTGCATCTATTTTTTGCCATTATAAAATTGTCAAATATTTATTCACATGCTTCTAAAAATATTTTAATATGTTAATGTTTTCTTCTAAAATTACGTGACATTTAAATTATTTTAAAATAGAAATATATATTTCTCTAAAAAGGTTTTGATTTCATCTATGTCAACTTTCTTTGATGTATTTTATGTTTTTGTGAAGTTGATTTATTGTGATAAAAAACATCCATATTGTATTAACAGTTTTGTGATATGTTTGACTGTGGATGTGTTATTTCATACCATTTATGTTTTATGGATAAAGTATTGACATATCATATGACAGTTTTAATACAAATTATGATATTATGTTTAATCCTTTTCATATGAAGAATGCAATGGACTTAGTAAATGACGGGTAGATCCCGCTGTAGCTCCTCGATGAATTTGTTGTTATCATGTGGCAAACTAGTGTCTTGGCACAATGCATTGACAAAATCTTATTTTCAGTCTTGTCACAAGGCCTTGACAATGTGGTTATGAAAGTCTGACATTATACATTCCATCATTATGAAAGTGGCTACTGAGATTACATATGATTATTTGACTAGTAGAATACCCATGTGATTATGTAAATAGAATCATTTTGATCTATATTTTCCATATTACGAGGAATATTATGTTGAAAATCCTTTTTATTTAGTTTTACAAATTTCCTTAAATATTTATGATTATTTATGAATGTTTCCTCTATATTGTTATCCTTACTGAGAATTTGAGCTCACCCCTTCTATGTTTTATTTTTCATAAGATGTGAAGAATTATATTATGACCGAACTATAGGGATGGTCTATGGGATCATAGTGTTGTCCATGGAAACAATGTTGTTTAGTTTTCAATTTTATGATGTAATGTAAAATTTATGAATGTATCTATAACTTCCATGGCTAATAAACTAATCAATCTTTCGAGACGTGTTCTTTTGTGATCATGCCAATATTATTTAATAATGCAATGAATCAGGTTAACTAGGGTTGGGGCAATAAATTTGGTATCAGAGGAAGTTTTGCACACACCATGAAAACTAGATTTTGATAAACTCTGATTAGAATGCATATCCCTAAGAAAGACATTGAGGAATAGTATAGAAGAACTTCCTAAATTTTGGCATTGTAATGATTTTTTGAGTTTTCAGAGCAATACATCCATGTCTTGATACGAGCAGGTAGAGGTGGCTCTGGAATAGATGTACCTATGGGTAAAACCCAAAAACACCACATTGAACTAGACTCTAATGGGAACTGGTGCATGATAATGGGCCTTTCTTCACTCTTTGTTATGACACTCTTAGGGGAATTGCTTAGGATAATTCTCATTTTCGTTACAAAACCTTATGAAGGGTTTTTGAGTATATACATAATCAAAGTATTTTTTTTTTGATTATGGATTGTATCTATAAACTATTCAATTTATGTTAAGTGTTTTACAAGTATTGAATTATGTAATTCGATTCATAAACTAATCTAGTTTATGCCTTTGTTTAGAGATGGCTCCTAGTGGATGGAATGGAAACGGTATTAATGCACAGACTCCATGTAGGAATTTTTCTCCTACTCATGATAATTATAGTGGAGCTGGTGATGCGACCGGTGCTAATCAGCTAATCACCAAACTGGAACAACTCACTTGGGTTATGAATAATAACTCTACCCATATAGAGCACCCTGATCTGTAGTGTGGTGGATCAATGGTAGATAGCTTCATGAGGGAACAACCACCAACATTCAATGGGGGTACAAATACACTAGTAACTGAGCAATGAATAAATTCATTAGAAAAAATATTTCATGCCTTTAGGAGTTGCGAAAGGGAAAAAGATGGCATGTCAGTTTACTACCTCACTGGAGATGTTGGTCAATGGTGTTCATTTATTTGAAACAAAAAGGAATATGATTAAGTATAAATTATGGAATGGAGAGATTTTAATGAAATTTTATTAGAAAAATACTATCCTCATGACCATCGACAAGATATGGAAAGGCAACTTCTAAGTCTGAGGAAAAAGAAGGTTGACAATGTTTTAAAGTATGAAGCTACCTTTACAAGGTTAGAGAGGCATGATGCAGATCATATAGGTACCCTAAGAAATAAGATTGATCGTTTCATTGATGGGTTAGAACCATCTCACCATTTATAATTAGTCGCACAATAATTCTCTTCATATAATGATATTGCCTCATGTGCTATCAAGACAGAAAAATAATTCTCTACGTCTTACGACTTTAAATCAAAGCAAGAGAAGAAGAGATCTACTGAACACTCTAGAAATGAAAATAAGGGGAATAAGGGAAACATTTATTATCTATCTTACAGTGAATGTGGGAAGAAACACCCAGGTACTTGCCTGAATGGAATGAGAGTATATTATAAGTGTGGTGAAAAAGGCCACCAAGCTCATGATTGTAAGGGGTAGAAAGAGGTTGTTGATGTTTAATGCTATAATTTTATAGAAAGGTGGAATTATAAAAATGAATGTCTTATGCGTCAGTGGAAAATACCTCACAAGAGGCCAAGGGATCAAGGCCAAGATTATGCCATCACTACTAATAATGTTGAAGCTCTGAAAGACATAGTGGAAGATAATTTAATTATTTCCTCTAGTTTAGCAAATGCTTTATTTGATTCTGGATAATTTCATTGTTTCATATCATCCCAGTATGCTACGAAAATTAGGTATTTCCAATTTTATTTAACAAGAGAGTTTTCAGTAAAAACCTCTAAGGGAAGTATCATTGCAACAATGTTTTGTGAATCAGTCCCCATTAGGGCATATAAATGTTCTGTATCAGCTGATCTCATTATCATACCCATGATTGAATTTGATATAATTGTCGGTATGGATTGGATTTCAGACCATGATGCAAAAATGTCTTGTAAGAAGAAGGAGGTTACTATTTTTGATGACGATGATAAAGAATGCCTTATCTCTAGAGAAGAATCTCCACCTCCTAATTCTTATCTAGATCCACCCCCATTAGCTCAACTAAATATAAGTATTGTAGAGGGAGAGAATAAAATAAATTTGGGTGAGGAAAAGAATATTCAAATAAAGGATTCACCTATTGTGAAATAATATGTTTATGTGTCTCCAAAATATTTACATGGACATCCTCTAGAATGAGAAATTGGGTTTTCCATTGATTTAATTCATGGATCAAGGACCATATCGAATATACCTTGTAGAATATCCACTCTGGAATTAGTGGAACTAATGAAAAAATCAGAGGAATTGAGAAATAAGGGATTTATTCACCCACATGATTCTCCATGGGGATCCCCTGTCCTTTTTGTTAAGAAGAGAGATGGATCAATGAGGTTGTGCATTGACTACGGTGAGATCAATGCTATAATAATAACGAACAAGTATCTCTTACCTCGCATTGATAATTTATTCACCTAACATCATGGAGATCAATACTTTTTAAAGATTGACCTTAGATCTGGATATCATCAGATTTGTTAGAAGAAGTAAGACATTCTGAAAACAGCATTTCGAACAAGGTATGGATATTATGAGTTTATAGTAATTCATTTCGGATTGACTAATGCACCATCTGTCTTTATGTATCTAATGAATATGGTTTTCAAGGAATATCGTGATGACTTTGTATTTGTATTTATAGATGATATCTTGGTATACTCCAAAAGCTACAAAGATCATGAAAATTACTTGCTCAATATGATGAGGACTCTTAGAAGACACGAATTATATGGGAAGTATAGAAAGTTTGAATTTTGGCTTCAATTGATTTCTTTTCTTGGCCATATTGTCTATGGGGGTGGAATATTTGTCGAGCCACTTAAGAATAAGGCAATCCAAGAATGGCCAAAACCGACATGTATAACTGAGGTATGCAGTTTGATTGGATTAGTAGGTTGTTATGGACGTTTCATCCATAATTTTTTCAACTTGGATATCCCGTTAATAAATATCTCATGAAAAGTGGTTAAATTTTATTGGAAAAAAGAGGGTGAATAATGTTTTGAATAATTGAAAAGAAGATTAGTCAATTATTTTATCTTGATTATACCATCGGGGAGTGATGGATTTTTTATTTATAGTGATTATTCAAAGAAAAAATTTGGTTGTGTCCTTATGCAGAATGATAGGGTTATTTCATATGCATCATGACAACTAAAAATTACTGAGAAAAACTATCCTACTCAGGATTTTCAGTTAGCAGCAGTAATCTTTTCTTTGATGATTTGGAGACACTATATATATGGTGAAAAATGTGAGATACATAATGATCACAAGAGATTGATGTATATTTTATCACAGAAAGAACTCAACATGAGGCAAAGGAGATGACTTGAACTACTCAAGGATTATGATTTCACTATACACTACCACCCGGGGAAGGAAAATATGGTAGAAGATGCTTTGATTATATAGGATAATGTATTCTTGAACAAGATGAGAGTTTAAAAGGATCCTATATATATGGATCTAATATAGATTAATATGGGAATCACCATAGAAGGTGAAACATCAATATTTTTTTAAATTGTTGCCAAACCATCTTTACTGGAAAGGATAAAGAGTTATCAGACCAATGATGAAGATTTTCAAAAGAAGATTAAAGCTGTGAATGATGGTAGATTCAGTGACTTTCTGTATGAAGATAGAATTTTTGAAATATGGGAATAGACTTTGTGTTCCCGATATAACTGATCTAACCAGGGAATTGTTGATGATTCTCAAAGTTCCAATTTCCCTATACACCCTGGTAGCACCAAGATGTATAGAGATTTGAAGGAACATTTTTGATGGGGCAATATAAAGAGGGTGATTTCTAATTTTATGTCACGATGTATGGTTAGTCAACGTGTGAAAGCTACAAGAAAACAGCGTGGACAAGTCATGCAACCTCATCCAATACCTGAGTGGAAATGAAATAATATTACGATGGAATGTTTCATGGGACTAACAGAGACTCCTAGAAGGAATGATGAAAACGTTATAAGACCTGTTGAGATCATGCTCACTTGAATTTCAAGTTATGTGGGATCAATATTTACCTTTGGTAGAATATTCTAATAATAATAACTTCCATTCAAGTATTCATATGGAACCATATAAAGCATTATACGGAAAGGGATGTCTCACACCATCTTGTGGGGTTGATGTTGGTGAAATAAAACTCGTAGGCCCAGAACTTTTGGTGGAAATGATGGAAAAGGTGAAGGTAATCCAAAACCACATTTAAGAATCTCAAAGTAGGTAGAAGAGATATACTAATAACCGATGTATGGATTTGAAATTTTAGGTGGGAGGTCATGTTATATTGATGGTATCTCTATGGAAGGGGGTTATATGTTTTTGAAAGAAGGGAAAATTGAGTCCCAGGTACATCGGACCTTTCAAAATTCTTGAACGAATTGGGGCTGTAGCTTACCATTTTGAAATGACATAATGTATTTCCAAAGTTCACGATGTATTCCATGTATCAATATTGAGAAAATACATCCCAGAACCAACACATGTACTCACCTATGGTAAATAAGAACTGGAAACTGATATGTCTTTTGGCGAAGATCCTGTCAAGGATCTTCATAAAATAGAATAAGTATTGAGAAACCATATGACTCTTCTGGTAATGTTCTTTGGAGAAACCATAGGATGGAAGCATCAATGTTGGAACCTGAGGAACTTTTGATGAAGAACAACCCAGGTCTTTTTATATAGTAATATTTGAGAAATTTCTAGAAACAATTATTTTAAGGAGGGGACAATTTAACACCCCAAGATTCCACAGTACGCTTCTCATTTTATAGTACAGTAGGGTGTGTTGTACGCAACATCCAGTTCTAAAACACCACAACCAGTCAAACTAGCTGTTATGAATATTAATACCATTTTTTTAAAATTTTATAAATTTTATCATTCAAAAAGGACTTCATTTTTGGATTTGGAATATCGAAATTATCTTAAGGTGAAGTTTTGGTATTTTTCGGATAATATTTAATTTTTGGTGAACTGTGAATAACACTGAGTTATAGTTTATAAAAGAGTTTTTATTTAAATAATTATTTATTTTATTTAAATTTATTTCTTGTCAAAATAGAAATATAATACCTATATATGTACAATGTAATTCATTAGAGTCATTTTATAATTATTATATATATATATATAAATGTTATTGCACTTTTCACCGTTTTTACCCACCTCATAAGAGCATTTGCAAATTTACATAAAAATTAATTTTACCGCTTCTGCGAGTTGAATTTAAAAAACCCAAGAGACACAGTTGCTATCAGTAAGTAAAATGTGGTTCAATAAGATGAAAATAATTTTTGGTGAATAGTGTATTTTTACTTTTATTTACTACGGTAAAAACTAAATAGGGTAATTAAGGGTAAAAATGATATTATTAGTACCGTAACAAATGTCCTATGTAATGTCTCGTATTTTTCTTTTTATTATTTTTTAAATATTATATGGAATTATTTCGAGACTGGGCATGAAGACGGCACATCGTTCCGACGTCCAGTGAGCCCGAAATGGTGGTTTGAACTTTTTTAGTAAAGTGAGTCGTCATTTGTGCGCGGCTGGGGAAGTTTCCAAAACGGATGCCCGGATTAAAAATATGAGCACACCATTACGTCCGGGATGACGAATTTACCTACGAATGAGGCCAACCTCGACCAGAAGGGGTCAAGGGAAAATGTTAATTTTTATATGTTTTAACTTAAATAAAAATAAAATAAATTAATATGTTTATTTAATTTTCATTTAAGGAAACATCTGCTGCAGCGCGGAAACGACACAACTATTTCCTAAATTGATGTCATGTCATAATGGCTTCAAAATGGTGAGTCAACGTCATTAATGCTGCCGCGTAATTAAATGACAACATGCTTCCCTTTTTAATGGGTTAAGCAATTGTTGATCGTTGGCAACGGCTGAGAGGAACCTCTACCGAATCTGCAAGGTGTTGAAGGAAATTCTCGGCGATGAACGACAACGAATCGAAACCAAGGATCGTTGCGCCGACGTTGATGGATCTCGATGACAACGGCAGCACGACGCCTTCGTCAACGATCGATCCTTTCGAAAGGTAGGGGTTTTTATTTCAATTTCTTTTCCCCATATTTAAGTTTAATCAATGAATGTGGATCAACCACAAAACTGTTGATCCGCAGACTCGTATGTTTTTGTAGGAGGGATTTTCTTCGGGATGATTATGGGGAATTGATCCATGCACTATGTTTTTGTTGATTATTTCTTTGTTTTATCCTATTAACGGGATCAGATCAATTTCGTGATGAACGACGGCGGAGGTTCGTTCCTTATTTTTTTAATTGGATTTCTTCCTCCTTTTTTCCCGTGCGTTCTTCTCATTCTTCTTGGGGTGCCAAACAACGGATCGTTGCGCATCTGTTCTGCGACACAATGATCCCAAATCAAAGGTTAGACATCGCAATAACCTTGTGGAGGTGCGGTGATGATGGAGGATGACGAATCAAACCGGATCAGAAACAACGTTCTTCAAGCGTTCTTCATGTAGGATAATCAGAACACATTTTCCGAGCCGATCGGAGGCCCAAAAGCGTAGGAAGTGGATTTATGGTGTTGGGGAAACCAGAACCAGAAATTTGTGCAGCGATCGGACGACTGTATTGTTGATCGGAGAAGCACGGGAGGCACGCCAGCAAATAGCGCCGTTTCCGGAAATTTATGGAATACACGGCGTGTACTTCCGAAGAACACGCCGTGTAGTACTGGCGGTGGAAGCTAGGGTTATGGGGTCAGAAAAGAATCACGCGGTGTGTGACTCTAGTAACACAGCGTGTTGGACCTTCCCTGGAGCTCGGCGTGTACTTTGGGTAGTACACAGAAAAGGGATGATCTACACGGCTTCAGGTGGCACGGCGTGTACATCATGGAAGAGGTGGCTACGCAGAGATCGGCGTGTATCCTGAGGAGACACGGACACAAGATGGACTATACAACCATGTACTCCATCACATGGCCAGGTGAGGCCAGCAACACGGGTCACCCCCGGTGCAGATTACACGGGTCAGAGTACACGGGTTGGTGACCGTGTACGGGCACATGGTCAGAGTACACGGAGCCAATCCCAGTTACCCAGACACGGCGTGTACCCCGTACTACATGTCGTGTACTAGTTTTTTCTACACGACCAGCCTAACGACACGGGCCGTTGTACAAAGGCAGTACCCGGGGTCGGACAACATGGTGTGTATCATTTCTACACGCAGTGTAGTTTTTGGAAAACGTCTTAGTCCTTTTGTTCGATGTGCCTTGAACATATTTCATTTGGGTTGGTGCCCCTTCTTCTTTCTTCCCTAACAGTCAGGTATCTTTCCCTCATGCAGGATTTTGATCCCTTCAGCAGGACTTTCTTTGATAGAGTCAGGCATCCATCTGAGCGTCCTGGATCGAGATCCTCTATCCATTCCAGAACCTAAGTAGGGTCAGGCATCGACGTGACCAACTCTACCGGGAGTTGATTCTCTACCTATCAGGTGAATTCCAGAAGAGTCGCGGTATCCGCCATGACGCTGGCATTGATCCTCATCTGTGTATTGAGATCTTTCCCACTCAAGAGTGTGTCTCCCGTAATGACTGATTCTATATAACGTAACTTTTCCACTCAGGAGTGTGTCTCCTGTAATGATTATAGAAATCTCTCGTGACGGTTCTCGAAAAACATCACTTCTCGGACGGTCGTCATCAGAGCTATAGGACTCGTGGAGTGTGTTCACCCAGAACGAGTGCATCATAGAATCTTCAAACAGAATCCCTTATGACGGTATGTGGTTGTTTGACTTGTCTCTAAACCACGGATCTTGGTTTTGAGTATATATGGATTGTTATATATGTTCTGCAAACATATATTGTGCATAAATGACTGTACATTTACTTTTATTGCTTTGTGCTTTTCAGGGTCCTCTACTGAGTATTGTTATACTCACCCCTGCACGGGATTTTCCCGCACGTCTGGCGTCTTGTGCAGAAGTGCTGCATTTTGACAGATTCCAGGGTGGACCAGGACAAGACCGAGCATTCTAAGTTCCCTACAGGCTGAGGTGTTCCTACGGCTACGAGCGGCAGTCCCAGTACCTTTTGAGCTTACAGGTTGGACCTTGCTTTTTTAGACTCTTGGTTGTTTTCTTTCTTGTGGGATTGTATTTTTGGCCCAGTTTACTTTTACAGTACTCTACCTTTCATCGTACTCTGATGATTGGGTTTAGTTATATGCATGAATTTTGTTCCTGAGTGTTTTACATTACAGCATTTGTGGGCTTGGAGATGTGTTCCTGTTTACAGATACTTAGGCAATGCCTCCCATGTTTGTGATATTCCTACTCGGTGCTAGTCACCAACCCCTGGCCTATTGGAGGCGGGCTTGGGGAGTCACGGCGTGGGCCCCATTGGGACGGGTCGTGATAGAGTGGTATCCGAGGTGGACAGTTCTACCTTATGAACAAGAGTCTGTTATTTTGGTTTGGGGAAACAATGTTAATTGTTTTGGGATTGGATTTCAGGCCAGAGACCCTAGTGTTGGTACGGTGGTCGACATATCCATGCACCAGGACTCTGATAACCTGATTTTCGACCCGTTTCACGAAAACACTGTTTACGGGGAAATAAAATGTACATGTATCATATAGGAATGGGTTGTGTTTTTCGTGTCCTTGGTGTCAGCTATCTGGATATATCCATTGACCATGTCACATCTTGTTTCTTTACAGGATGCCTCCGCGATGCGCACCCGCTAGGATTTAACTGCACGATCACGAGGATGACCCCCTCAGTGATGAGGCATCGATATAGGGACTAGCTCCCTGGGAGTTACCACCAGGTGGTGCACCTATTATACCACCAAAAGTGGAGCAGAAAGTGGTACCTGCAGTACCGACCGGCGAGGAGGGCAGGCTTTGCGCACTCCATGAGATCTAGAGACAGAGACCCCTCATGTTCTGAGGCGAGCCTGACCCTCAGGCTGCTGAGGAATGGCTTGAGGTGGTGACCAGAGTTTTTCATCTAGTGAGCACACCAGCGGACCAGATGGTTATCCTAGGAGCGAGCCTTCTTCAGGGTTCGGTGGGATGATGGTGGAGTCTGACCATGCAGACTCACGACGAGAAGACTCTTTCATGGACGGAGTTTGAGCGAATCTTCATGGAGTAGTTCTCTCTAGTTACGCTGAGAGCTGTGCGCATCCAAGAGCTTCTTCAGCTCTAGAAAGGCAGTATGACGGTGGTTGACTATCCATCAAAGTTCACCAACCTCGCCAGTTACTCGATGGATATGGTCAGGGATCAGTACTTCAAGGATCAGACTTTCGAGTGAGGTCTACAGCGAGACATATAAGCTAGTGTCATGCCTCTATGCATTTCTACTTATGCAGGAGTGCTCGAGCGGTCCTTGCTGATCGAGAGCTTCTTGGCAGAGAAGAGATAGCCGTTGACAGTCAGCAGCAGGCAGACAGGTACGGAGACACCAGCAGCAGGGAGTCGACGTCAGACGCAGGGATCTGGACATGGGAAACATCATAGGAGGACCCAAGATAGGGGATCGATAGTCCAGTGCTCTTGGGCTGGATCCAGTCAGCCTAGGGAGAAGTGATGCTACACATGCGATTCTAGGGGACATCTCTCAAGAGATTTCCCAACTTGTCGAGCTACTGATAGGGAAGTGGTGGATGGACCACCGAGACAGAGGCAAATAACAGAGGAGGCAGATCCTCCTAGTGGCAAATGTGGCATAGGAGTAGGGAGAGATGTAGGTGGTGGGAGAAGCTTCGACTTACTTCCACCACCATCCCAGGAGGTCCGCACTAGGCTTAGGGAGCTAGGTGATGAGGATGGGGATAGCTGCATACGGTAGAGGCATACGACCCAGGGGCTTCAGGTATGATTCAAGGCACGATCTGTGTCTTTTCTACCTTAGCTACAATACTCATAGACACGAGTGACAGTCATTCCCTTATATCCACATGACTTTTACAAAACCTTGAGATTCCTGTAGAACCTTTGACTCGATCCTTACACATGGAGACTACTACGGGAGGAGAATCGACGATCACATACCATTGGAGACAGAGTGATCTTACCCATGGAGGAGAGAGTTTTGGATGGAACCTCTTGGTGGTAGCGTCGAGGACTTACAACTTTATTCTTGGTATGGATTGGTTATCTTCAGTCCATGCCCATATTGACTATTTTAGGCGAAGGGTGTGGTGTGTCCGCTGTGATGGAATGAGGGTTTCCTTTGTCGGAGAAAAGGAAACCCAGGCGCACAAAATGGGCTCATGCATAGGATAGTGTATTCAGTCACTCATGAGTTGGGTAGACTTACCCTCGGTGTAGTGGATGTTGTGAGCTCTCTGTTCCCAGTGGTGGTGGTGGAGTATGATGACATCTTTCTAGAAGATGTTCCATGGTTACCTCCCCACCGAGAAATTGACTTCTGCATCGACTTACACCCCGGGACGACACCGATTTCCTCATCAGATTATCGGATGGATCCCACAGAGCTTCGCGAGCTAAGGGTACATTTGGAGGATTTGCAGAGCAAGGGTTTCGTGAGACCCAACGTCTCCCCCTGGGCGACTCTAGTATTGTTCTCCAAGAAGGCAGACGGGAGTCTGAGGTTGTGCGTGAATTATCGTTGCCTGAACCAGGTGTCAATGAAGAACAAATATCCACTACCAAGAATTTATGACCTCTTCGATTAGCTAAGAGGGGCACAATGGTTATCGAAGGATGACCTTCGATCAGGCTATCACCAGCTACGAGTGCAGGATGAGGATATATCTAAGACGACTTTCAAATGTCGCTATGGTCACTATGAGTACATAGTGATGCCATTTGCCGTGACGAACGCCCCCGCAGTGTTCATGGGGTTGATGAACCTGATCTTCCAGCCATACTTGGACCGGTTCGTAGTGGTCATCATCGACGACATCCTTGTGTACTTAGCATCAGAGGAGGAGCACGTGAGACCCTTGTGGATGCTTCTGGACGTACTTCGGGAGCACCAGCTTTATGGGAAGCTCTCAAAAGTGTTAGTTATGGATTCAGGAGTTCCCCTTTATGGGACATCTCATCTCAGCAGATGGAGTAGCCTTGGACCCATCCATGGTGGAGGCTATGTTAGTATCTAATCCACCTCGATGTGTGACGGAGGTGCGAAGCTTCCTTGGGATGGCAGGGTATTAGCGAAGATTCATTCCTGACTTCTCCTGGATATCAGCACTAATGACAGCCCTGACCAGGAAGGGGACACCCTTCATGTGGATAAAAAAGTGCCAGTAGGCTTTCGAGAAGTTGAGATAGAGTTTGACGAGTGCCCCATTCTTGAGATTTCCTGAGGAAGGTATCGAGTAAGTAGTTTTCTACGACGCATCAAGGACTGGGCTCAGTTGTGTCCTGATGCAGAGGCATGCAGTGATTGCTTATGGTTCGCTCCAGCTTAGGCCACATGAGAAGAAATATGCGACCCATGATCTCGAGTTGGAAGCGGTAGTCTTCGCATTGAAGATGTGGCGACACTACCTTGTGGGTGATCTGTTCATTGTCTACTCTTACCACAAAAGCCTTAAGTACGTCTTCTCACAGAAGGAACAGAATTTGAGGCAGAGACATTGGCTAGAGTTCTTCCATGACTATGATTTCGAGATCATCTATACTCCTGGGAAGGGGGAAAAGGTGGTGGATTCTCTTAGCATAATGTTGAGCTCATAGTTGTTGATTGAAGCAACACAACGGTTAGCCGCCTTACAGTTATCCTTTTTGGATGGAGATGATACAGCCTACCTACAGTCGATAGTTGTCACCCCTCCACTCTTACAACTAGTTAGGGATGCGTAGCTTGGGGATGATGAGTGTGTGGATTTACATGCTCAATTATCCATAGGACATGCTCCTTATGGATATTCGCAAGGTGGGGAGAACGTACTTCTTTTCAGAGGACCCATTATTGTACCAGTGGCATTCCGGGAGGAGGTCCTGAGGGAGTTTCATACATCCACTTTGGCGGTACATCCCAGAGTGGAAAAGATGTACCAGGATCTCCTACGATAGTTCTGGTGGTCAGGCATGAAGAAGGCAGTAGCAGAGTTCATTTCTCGATGCCTCACATGCTAGTAGGTGAAGGCTGAGCACCAGGTTCCAGCAGGATTAGATCACCCCTGGAAGTCCCAGAGTGGAAGTGGGATGAAATATCGATGGACTTCATGATGGGCTTACCACAGATGTCGAAAGGGAATGATTCCATCTGGGTGATTGCTGACTGACTCACCAAGTCGGTCCACTTCCTAGATATTAGGGAGTAGTGTTCCGTAGAGAGCATGGGGCACCTCTATGTGCAGGAGATAGTTCAGCTTCATGGAATCCCCTCGACTATAGTCTCAGAAAGAGAAGCCCTCTTCACATCCTGATTTTTGAAGGGATTGTAGGAGGCTTTTGGTACTCAGCTATGCTTGGGCATGACATTTCATCCCCAGACGGATGGTCAGACGAAGAGGACCATTCAGGTTCTGGGGGATATTTTGAAAGCCTCTATCTTGGACTTTGGTTGTAGTTGGGAGGACCAACTACCACTGGTGGAGTATGCGTAAAACAATAGCTACCACTCCACCATTGGTATGGCACCGTTCGAGGCCTTGTATTGGAGACCCTGCTGGTCACCGCTTTGATGGACCGACCCCGGAGAGTCAGTACTCATGGGTCCAGAGTTAGTGAGATCTACTACAGAAAAGGTGCAGATCATCCGAGAGAGGATGAAGACTGCCCAGAGCCAGCATAAGTCTTATGCTGACAGACAATGGAGACCTCTAGAGTACGAGGATGGAGACCACGTCTTTCTTCGAGTCTCACCTCGACGAGGGTTGTGGATATTTGGCTGAGGCGACAAGCTATCTCCGAGGTTCATCAGACCTTTCCAGATTCTGAGCAGAGTTGGTGGGGTGGCATACCAACTAGCTCTATCGCCACAGTTAAATTGGGTACATGATGTCTTACATTCGTCACAGCTGAGGAGGTACGTACATGAACCATCTAACATCATCGATTTGGGTGAGCTGGACATTGAGGATGGAGTGACCTTTGCTGAGTACACGGTGGAGATCAAGGATCGGCAGAAGAGGATCCTTCGTGGGAAATCGATTCCCTTGGTGCGCATCCGGTGGCAGCCTGAGAATCGTCAGGAGAGCACATGGGAGTGGGAGGCTCAGATTCGTGCCCAATACCCACATCTGTTTGAGTAGCCTTAAAATTGGATTTTCGGGGACGTAAATCCCCAAGGGGGGGAGAAAGTAAGGTCTCAGATTTTTCTATTTATTATTTTTTAAATATTATATGGAATTATTTTGAGACCAGGCATGAAGAGGATACATCGTTCTGAGGTCCAGTGAGCCCAAAATGGTGGTTTTAACTTTTTTAGTTAAGTGAGTCGGCACTTGTGCGTGACTGTGGTAGTTTCCAAAATGGATGCCCATGTTAAAAATCTGCGCACATCGTTGCGTCCAGGACAACAAATTTACCTACGAATGAGGCCAACCTCGACCGGCGTGGGTTGAGGGAAAAAGTTAATTTTTGGATGTTTTAACTAAAATAAAAATAAAATTAATTGACATGTTTATTTAATTTTCAATTAAGAAACTTCCACTGCTTTGCGGCAACGGCGCAACTGTTTCCTAAATTAATGGCACGTCATAATAGCTTCAAAATGGTGAGTCAACGTTATTAATGTTTCCGCATAATTAAATGAAAACATTTTTACCTTTTTAATGGGTTAATCAATTTTTGATCGTTGGCAACGGGTGAGAGGAACCTCTGCCGAATCCGCGAGGCGTTGAAGGAAATTCTCGGCGACGAATGATAACGAATCGAAACCAAGTATCATTGTGCCGACGTTGAAGGATCTCGACGAAAATGTAAACATGGAGCCTTCATCAACAATCGATCATTTTGAAAGGTAGGGGTTGTTATTTTGATTTCGTTTCCCCCGTATTTATGTTTAAATGACGAATGTGGATCAACCACGAACAAGTTGATTCGTGGACTCGTACGTTTTTGCAGGAAGGATTTTCTTTGGGAAGATTATGGGGAATTGATCCATGATCTATGTTGTTGTTGATGTTTCCCCCATTTAAGCTTATTAATGGGAGAAGATCAATGCCATAACGAACGACGATGGAGGTTCATTCCTCATTTTGTTCATTTCGATTTCTTCCTCCTCTTTCCTCGTGTGTTCTTTGCGTTCTTCGCGGGGCGTTGAACAACGGATCCTTGCGCATCCATTTTTTGATGCAACGATCCCAAATCAATGGTTCGACATCGCAATGACCATATGGAGGTGCGACGATGATGGCGGACGATGAATCCAAACGAATCAAAAACAGTGTACTTCGAGCGTTCTTTGTGCGGGAAGAACGAAAATGTTTTCAGAGCTGATTGGACGCCCAAAAACTTCGGAAGCGGCTTTGTGGTGTTGGGGAGACCCGAACATGGACGTTTTGCGACGATCGGATGACCGGATTGTTGATCGGAGCAGCACGGGAGGGACGCCATCGAAGAGCGCCGTTTCTGGAAGTTTCTGGAATACACGGCATGTACATCCGAAGAACACACTATGTAGTACTGGCGGTGGCGGCTAGGGTTTCGGGGTCAGAAAAGAATCACATGGTGTGTAACTCTGGTCACACGACATGTTGGACCTTCCCCGAAGCTCGACCTATACTTTGGGTAGTACACAGACACATGATGATCTACACAGCTTCAGGCGGCACAGCGTGTACAGCTTGGCAGAGGCGGCTACACAGAGCTCGGCGTGTATCCCTGGGAGACATGGACACGGGATGGAGTACACGACTGTGTACTCCATCACATGGCTAGGTGAGGCTAGCAGTGCGAGTCACCCCGGGGGAAGATTACACAGGTCTGAGTACACGGGTTGGTGACCATGTACGGGCACATGGCCAGAGTACACAGAGCCAACCCTAGTTACCCAGACACGGTATGTACCCCGTACTACACACCGTGTACTATGTTTTTCTACACGGCCAGCCTCACGACACGGGCCGTTGTACATGGGTAGTACCTGGGGTCAAACAACTCGGCGTGTATCATTTCTACATGCTGTGTACTTTTTGGAAAACGGCTTGGTCCATTTTTTCACCGTGCCATGAACATCTTTCGTTTGGGTTAGTTCCCCTTCTTCTTGTTTCCCTAAGGGTCATGCATCTTTCCCTCACACATGATTTTGATCCCTTTAGTAGGAATTTTTGTGATCGAGTCAGGCATCCATCTGAGATACCTGGATCGAGATCATTTATCCATTCCAGACCATAGGTAGGGTCAGGCATCGACATGACAAAATCTACCGGGCATTGATCCTCTACCTAGCAGGTGAATTTCGAATGAGTCGCGGTATTCACCATGGCCTTGGCATTGATCCTCATCTATGTATCAAGATCTTTCCCACTCAAGAGTGTGTCTCCCGTAATGAGTGAATCTATCTACCGTAACACTTCCACGCAAGAGTGTGTCTCCCGTAATTAGTGTATCTATCTCTCGTGACAGTTCCCGATGAACATCACTTCTCGAACGGACATCACCATATCTATAGGACACGTGGAGTGTGTTCTCCCAGAACGAGTGCATCACAGAATCTTCGAACAAAATCTCTTATGGGGGTATGCGGTTGCGTGACTTTTCTCTAGACCACGGGTCTGGGTTTTGAGTATATGTGGTTTGTTTTATATGTTTTGTAAACATATAATGTGCATAGGTGATTGTACCATTACTATGTATTGCTTTGTGGTTTTCAGGGTCCTCTACTGAGTATTGTTATACTGAACCCTGCCCGGGTTTTTTCCACACGTCTGGTGGCTTGTGCAGACGAGGATCCCTTTGACAGAGTCCAGGGCGGGCCAAGACAGGACCGAGCTTTCTGAGTTCCCTATAGGCCGAGTCCTTCCTACGAATACGAGTGGCAGTCCTAGTATGTTTTGAGCAAATAGGTTTGACTTTGCAGTTTCAGACTCTTGGCTATTTTGTTTTTGGTGGGCTTGTATTTTTGGCCCAGTTTACTTTTACAGTACTCTACCTTTCATCGTACACTGAGGGTTGGGTTTAGCTGTATGCATGCATTTCGTTCCTGAGTGTTTTACATTTCAGCATTTGTGGGCTTAGAAATTTGTGCGTGTGTACAGGTACTTAGGCAATGCCTCCCTGTTTGTGATATGCCTACTCAGTGCTAGTCACCAACCCCTGGCCTATTGGAGGCGGTCTTGGGGAGTCACGACGTGGGCCCCACTGGGATGGGTCGTGACATCATAATTCTATTTGATAAGTATAATTTGACAACAAACAACCTTATGAATAATAAATTAACCTCTTTGGTCAACTTGGATTAGATTAAAAAATTTATTATTATTTTATTTAAATAATATTTAAAAGAGTTAAATTCAATGTTTAATACCTAAACCGTATTTAATATAGGGTTACAAACTATATAAATTCGACAATAAATATTCATTTGAAAACTAAAAAGATTTCCTAAATAATGCTATTTTATTTATAATTTTTATACATTAAATAATTATATTTATTTATGACACAATGATGATGCAGTAATTTCCATATTAATGAATGATTAAAATAATTGATATTATAAGCATTCAAATAAATGTAATTTGTGTCTTTTTATGAATTACAATAATTTTCTAAGGATACATGACATGTTAGGGATGGTTATATGATTTTTTTCGATGTAATAATGCTCTTATAAATTTATCAAAATCAAATTACCAAATAGTGTCAAAATTTACAAAAAGGAGTTTTTAAAACAAATATTATATTATTAATTGATATTCTATTCATAAAAATACATGGTTTTGAAAAAGGTCTCAAATTATATTATATATGTAATTAATGAACCACTTTAGGTTCACTTGGAAGTTTATTGTAATTATATTAACCATATAATATTAAAATACAAAGAGACATTGAAAATGTCAAACTATATAACTATGAGTAAAATATAAAAGATAAAGTAAATATAGTAACCCAAACCTATCTAAAACCTATTGGATGAGTGGTTTTTGACCCATCCCCATTGTAGCCTTTTCAAAATTCCTTTTTGAGTCATTTTAAACCCAAAATTATTTTATTATAAAATAATATTTCTATCTTTTCCTAAGGTACCCCTCACCCCTTCTTATAAAAGGGAACATCACATTTTCTCGAATTCAAACATTTGAAGCCATTTGGTTCCGCAAAAAACTACAAAAATACCATCTCAACTGTATTCCATTCATCATAGAGGCATTACATTAGTCAAAAAGCCAACATTAGGATCCCTTTTGATCAAATCAAAAGAAAGAACCCGAAGAATAGGTAAATATTTCAGCGCCTCTTTCAACTTCCTTTCTTCTTCCACTTCTTCATTCTTTGTTGTATCCATTATAAAATAAAAACTCTAGAATATTCTATATATTGGTATGTTATTATAAATATGGTACAACCATATTCATTATTCTATCAATCTGTTGAATGACATGTCACTATACGTGTATACATACGGCTTACTCTCTCCATGTTGTGGTGTAATTGTTATTCAATACATTATTATTTGGATGGGTAAAATAATGATGTGTAATTGATCTAAATAATAAATATAAAATTTTAATTATTATTTATATATGATATACCATCCAATAATATATTATTTTAATATCAAAAGAATATTATTGTCACTCATACGTACGTACAGATTACCGTTTCCACAATCATGATGAGATTCATTCCCCATCGTATCCATTCAAGTCAAATTTTTATTAGATTATTAAAAATAATGTTTAAATACTTAATATCATTATGAATATGAATAAGATACATCCTATCCATAAAAAACATTACTTACATAACAAATAAAATAACGGAAAATGAATCAGTTAACACCCAAAACGACGATAATAATAAGATATTATTAAAAAATCAATTTTAAAAGATCATATATGATTTCATATTAATGTATATTATTCTGGTATAATTTAATAATAATTATATCACCATTATACAAGAGGTTAATCAACCCTCATCTAAGGAAAAGTAAATGATAAGGGGTAATTTTAGAACCTCTTCATTATCCGGGGTTATTTAAATGTAATTATCTACTGGGACCTCTTTATCATCCACATCCTCGTTTCTTAAAATATATTTCAAAACATTATTTTTATTTTATATACTATATTTTAAAGTCATTTATACCTTGTTTTGACATTTATATGGTGTTTATAATGGAATAATTTTGTCATTTTATAAAGAAGGTACTTTATGACCTATTCGACAAAATTTAGGTAAGAATGTGTTTTTTTAACTTATACGGTAGGTCTGGCTATTTTCCACCATTATAACATCATCGAATATTCCCTTACAATCATATAAGAATATTTTCAAATATAAATGTTTTCTTCTATAATTTCGTGACTTTTAAATGATTTCAAAATAGAAAGAGATATTTCTCTAAAAAGGTTTTGATTTCATCAATGTCAACTTCCATTGATGGATTTTAAGTTTGTTTGAAGTTGATTTATTATGATAAAAAATGTCCATATTGTATTGAAGGTTTTGTGGTATGTATGAATGTTGATGTGATATTTCATACTATTTATTGTTTACGGATAATGTATTGAAATTTCGTATTCCTGTTTTAAAATGAATGTTTATGTTATGTTTAAACCTTTTCATATGAGGAATGAATTGGAAATAGTAAGTGATAAGTGGAGCCTGCTAGAACTCCTTGATGCATCGGTAGGTCTCATGAGACAAACTAGGGTCTTGGCACAAGGCTTTCGTAAAATCTTATTTGTAGCCTTGGCATAGGGCCTTGACAATGATGTTATGATAGTTTGACATTATAAATTCCATCATTTTGAAAGTTTCTATTGATATAGCATGTGATTATTCGACTAGTAGAATATCCCTATGAGTAATTAAATGGAATTGTTTTGATTATTATTTTCCATATTATAGGGAATTTTATGTTGAAAAGGATTTTGTTTTTGTTTTATATATTGCATTTAATGTTTATGCTTATTTATGAATGATTCTACTATATTGTTATCTTTACTGAGAATTTGCGCTCACCCATTTCTATGTTATATTTTTTTCCAAGATGTGAATATGTATATTATGACTAACATGCAGGGATAATCTATGTGATCTCAGTGTTGTCCATGGAATCAATTTTGTTGTAGTTTTCCATTTTATGATGTAATGTAATCCTTATGAATATATCTAGTACTTCTAAGGATACTAAACTAATCGGCCATTCGAGACATGATCTTTTGTGATCATGCCAATTTTATTTAATAGTGCACTAAATCTAGGTCACTAGGGTTAGGGCATTACAATAGATTCTCATTATCGAATGCATTCCCCATGAAAGGAACAACAATGATGTATTCCATGATGAGTATCATGGAATTACTCCTAACTAGTAATTTGATTTCCCAATTGAACATATTCTATGATATCATCATATAACAATGAAACCACATAGAATTATAACTTTTGATCTTGAAGTGGTGATGAATTAGTTACAAGATAATATAGAAAAGGGTTTTCTACACATGTTTTTTTCACCATGGGTTGAACCTATCATCTTCATTAAGAAGAAGGATTGATCAATGCACATCTTCATTTATTATCATGATCTCCTTAAAATTACTATAATTAAAAAGTATACACTACCTCAGATAGATAACTTGTCTGATTAGCTACATGGGTCCAGTTAATTCTCAAAGGTGTACCTTCGGTCATGATATCATCAATTAAGTGTAAGTAAATAAGATATTTGAAAGATAGCCTTAGGAACAATGTATGGGCACTATCAGTTCACAGTAATTCCATTCTTACTCACAAATAATCTATAAATGTTCTTGGATTTTATTAATAAATTCTTTATATATTACCTTAAAAAAGTAGTGTTAGTATTTATCAATGATATGATGATATACTCTAAGATAAATGAGGAACACGGGGAGTATTTAAATAGAAGGATAATTACTTTAAGAAGGAATAAACATTATATTGGGTATAGTAATGGTTTTTTATGGATAGAGGAATTGTCATTCATTGGGCACGTTATCTCTAAAAAAGCAATCTCTATGGTCCCTTACTTGGGAATGAAAATTGAATAGTGTCATCGACCAACATATTTAATGAAGATCTGTAATTTAAATGGACTAGGAGGGTATTAACAATTATTTATGAAGAACTTATTGTGATTTTTAAAAAGAATAATCAATGTAAAATATAAAGGAGTGATGTTATTATGGACTCATGAATGTAAGGAATGCTTTAAAGGGATCAACAAGATTCTTATCACTATGCCAGTACTCACTCTCCTGACAAGTGGATAACTCTTTATGGTGTACACAGTTTCTTCAACGAAAGGAATAGGATGTGTACTGATAAAAAATGATAAATTTATATCATATGACTCAAGGATTTTAAAATATCTTGATCAAAAATAACTTACACATGATATGTAGTTGATATTTGTGATCTTCACATTGAATATCATGTGGAATTATAACTAATGGGGTAATTATGAGATTTATATTAATCATAATAGTCCAAAATATATATTCAAAAAATTGAGATTAATATATTTAATCAAATATAGATATATCTCATCAAGGATTATGAATTCTCTATCCACTAACATTTTGTTAAGGAAGATAAGGTGGAAGATACTCTAAGTAGAAATGATCTTAAATAATTTTCAATCATGAGAGTATAGAAGGATCCAATTTTCTTATACCTACAAAGATAGGCATGGGAGTAATTGAGAGATGGACATCATCAATCCTTTATAAAATTATTTCCCAATTATCCCACTTAGATAAAAAAAGAATACTCAATGAAATGATGTGTAACATCAGAAAAGTGTGGATGCTATAATAAATTGTGAATATACTAATATCACTATTGATAAGAATCTAGTAGTGTGATTTGGATCCAAATTATGTATACCATGTGATCTAGGTAAAAAATGTGATTTTGAATGATGTGCATATCCTGACTTTCTCTATTCACTGATGGATTACAAAGATTTATCAAGATATCGGAGAGGATGTTTGGTGGGATAACACAATGAAGAGGATTTATGAATATATATAATGACTACTAGTATGTAAGTAAGTAAATGGTTAAAGGAAAACATATATTGGGTTCATGAAACCATTACCCTTACAAACATAGAAATGAGAAAACGTCACCATGGACATTGAAACTAGACTTTCAAATTAAACCAAAGGGAACAATGCTATATGGATTATTGAATATATTATTAAAAGGAAATATAAATTTTTTATAATTATAGATGAATTATCATTGGATCAAAATTCACTGATATATATCGAAGAGGTGGTAAGGGTATAGGGTGTACAACTATTGAGTTTATATAATCGAGATATGATATTAACCTCTATGTTATACAAAAGTCTATAAAATTCTCTTATCACTAAGTTGAACATAAATATGGACTATCATCCTCAAACTGATGTCCAAAATAATAAAACTATTTAGTCACAATAAGACATGTTGAGAGCAAGTTCTATTTAAATCAATTTGAAATGGGACCAATATCTTACTCTTTTTGAGTTCTCAGAAAACAATTGTTCTGAGACAAGCATCTGAGTGGATACATATGAATCAATTATTCGGAAAAGATGCATATCAATGGAATGTTGGGAAGAAGTTATTCAGTGTAATCTTCTAGGACATGAAATGATCAATGAAATAGTTGAAAAGGTGAAACCAATTTTGTAGCACATCAAGGATGCACAAATTCAATATAATAGCTATGTAGACAACCATTAATGATACCTTGAGTTTACTATATGAGACATGGTATTAATTTGAATATATATATAGAATAAAGTCATGAAATTTGGGAATAATGGAAGGCTTAGTCACTGGTATATTTGATTCTTTGAGATTTTTGATCTTGTTGGAGTTGTGGCACGTTGACTAGCACTTCTCCATACCATGCCAAATGTAAATGATGTCTTCAAAAAATACCAAGGAATTATATATCAGATTCTTCAAATGTATTGATTTCAGAGGTGTGACAGTTGTAGAGTGATCCTTCATATGAGTAGCATCCAGTGAGGATATTGGGTCATAGAGATAATGTTATATGCAAAACACTACTCACCTAGTGAAATCACTATGGTGGAACCATATGTACCAAGATGAAACATGGGAATCTTATAAATAGGTGAACTAAAAGTATCCACACATGTTTTCATATTATAATATAAAATGAAATTTTGAGGGATCAGTTTCATAAGGGAGGAAGAATATAATGACCCTAAATTCTATTAATTGAAATTAATTCTCATAATTATTTCATATTGTATAATCACATAAATTCAAATTAACAACACAAATATAACATTATAAATTATTAATTAATGAAATAAAAATAATTTCTATAACTTATGGAATCCATATCCAAGGAATAGTAACTTGTCGTTTTGAATAGTAACTTGGCCATTATGAATAAAAAATCAGAAAATTGAATATTAACCTCAATAATGAATGTATAAATAAAATTTATCAATATTATAAATGATAATATGATATGATTACATCATAGTATAAATAAATAATTGTTATAAAAATTATTAATTAATATTTGATATTTTTTTATATGATAAATATTTAATTATAATTTTATAAAAAATTTAATAATATAAAAGAAAATTTATTTTCATTAAATTTATTCATAAATTATTTTTTTGATTTCTTATGATTATAATTTAATATTATGAAACCATAGATATTTTTTCAATGTGATATAAAATCAGTTATAATTTTAAAATTTTTATTTTTCAAATAAATAATGATTCTAAGTAAAACATAAATTTCTCATATTTAGAGAATTAATTTCACAAAATCTCATAAATTTTTAGTTCTATATTTATAAAAATGGTTAGCATAATTTTTGGCAATTTTTATAAATTAAAAGAAAATTTTGTGATTATAGAAATACGATAACTTATGGTATTTTTTAATTACAAGTTAAATACAAGATTTCATGATTTATCTCAGATTTAAGGAAAAAAATATTTATCTCTCATTATTTATTATAATATTTTTTTGAAAATTATAAAACTATTCATAGTCTTGAGCCAAAATAATAATCTAATGATTAAAATAATGAGAAAACACCCCTCTCCACCACTAAGAATACCTCCCCTCCCAACCTCTTCCCCAAAAACCTATCTTGCATTGATCCTTTCAAAATACTCTCTCAAATATCCTCCCAAGACCTTCTCATGCATCACAAATCATTGTTTTTAGTAAATGACCAAAACTGATCATCTAAAGAGGTACTCAAGAAGTGGGAATCAAAAAGAAAAACCCTATTCATTTGCTTTTAATTTATGTCCATGTTTCTTTTTTCTCATTTTGTCTACTCACCTACCCTTGTCCAAATGGTATGATAAATCGATTTCCTTAAATTTACTGGAATATTGTTATTTAAAAATAATAACTCATCATCATCTCTCTTTCCACCTACTTTTTTAATAATAATTAAAACATCATCTATGATGAGTTAATTTAACACATTCAATGATGTGGATGTTTTTAATTTCTCTTACCATCATGAAGTATTGTCATGACAAAATTATCATTGTTGAAATATATTATAATATATGTATGATATCTTATGTAATTTTCTAGAATCATTTTTTATACATGATATAAATATATAAGGAAAAATGAGGTCATTGTGATTGGAAACCGCCAAAATAAACCCAAATAACTATGGTTATATTTTTACCAAATGCTTCATCTATATTATATAAAAGAAAATGATATATAAGAAATAATTTACCAAATTATGCTCATTAAAAACATATAATTTTAGTTCTAGATAATAACACCCATTTTATATGGAATTCCGTACATGTATACAAGTAAATCGACTATGAAAACCAAGGAAACCCACACTCCCAAACAATTATGTTGAATCTATTAACCCATCGGAAAGGCCATAAATGAACATAATAATAATTTTATAAAACAAATACATTTATAAATGGTTGTTTACTTATTAATTAATGAATATAATTTTATTATCAGGGACATTGAGATCAAGGTTAATACACCTAGGAACTTAGTGTTTTTGATTCTACCAGAACCTCTAATATTCCTTATGGTTAATTATTATATCTTTTTACCAAAATGAAATTTTATTTTTTTATGTACATATATTATATTATTTTATATTATCTAAAATCATGTATTATGTTCCGTTCATCCTTAATTTTGCGGAATATATAATTTTTTGAAGGTTACCTCCTTGATTTTTCTCGATAACTAAGCCCGATTTAAGAAAACTTCTCCAATTATTAACTATTTTCAAATGTACACTATAATATGTTTTTAGCCTCTATTATTTTTCTAAATCAATCGGTTTATTATGAAAATGTTCTTGGTTTAATTACGGTTTTATATAAAATATTATTCCATTTTCTTCATTAAATTATTTTTAGTATTTACCTTCATCCTCAGTAAAATGATTTAATTATAATATTTCATAAATAATAATTTTAAATTTTATCACATCAGTTTCTCATCACATATCATGATTTATTTCGAAATCCCTATATTACATTCCATGAATTATTTAAGTCCTCTCTTTCATAGACACCATTGTGACATTCCCTTATATTATTCTTTTTTTACAAGATTATGATACCCAATTCTTACCATAGGTAACCCTATCATTTATGTTTGATTTCGTATGTATGATTATTCATGTGGAACCCATATTAATGAAAATTTTATTATGGGTTCTCCCCGATTGAACTACAATTAATTGGGTAAGGATTAGTCTCAGTAGATGTGATGTTCAATTATCATGATTATTGCCCTTTACTTGTGCTCCGTGTACAACGATCTTGGTGGACAACCTTTACCCATGATCCTACATGTGAAATGAGCCTTGACATAGGATTATGTCATGTTGTATAATGTTTCCCAATATATTATGGTACAATTATTATATATTTTATTCTTAGTTATGTATATCAATGTCTTTTATGTCATCTTATTAGGCCAACTAACACATATTCTATTCATAATTCTTATGTTTATTCCCATACTGGGATTTTTAGCTCATACCATAGTTCATGTTATCCCAAAATTATCATATGCAGATGTATGAGATCAAATGAATTTAGTAGCTCATAATGTATGATAAATAAATAAATGTTTTATTTAGTCCCATGTTTCATGTTTTATTTAACTAGTATTCCAAATCTAATAGACATTACATTACTTGTATTGTAATTTGATAGATAATTATGTTTAATTCTTGTAATATATTTTGAAACATCAAGGGTTGATATGTCTTTTTTACAAAAAATAATTCTTTGTAGAATCGTCTATGGGATTAATTTTTATTTACATTCAATAACATTTGGGAATGAAATTTTGGACAAATTTCTTCCATACCAAGAATCATAATAACTTACAGTGTCATTTATGGTCTACATGTTTTTTATAAAAAATATATGTGAACTTAATTAAAATTAATTATTGTTATTGGGAAAGAAATTATCATAACAAAGGATTGAACATTTATCTTAAGGGCCAAAATTTCAAAAAAAAACATGTCAAGAACACATTTTCTAGCCATATTTTGACCATTTCCTCCCTTCAATAAATTCTTTTTTCATTATTAGAGTGATATGATGTATGGGAGACCTCTAAATAGTGTTTATATTTTATTATTTCAAATAATTCCACTCCCCCACCATAAAAGGGAACTCACACCCCCCATTCATCACCCATTTTAATCCCTTCATATCTCACAAATTATTCCAAAGTAATATCCCAATGTTCCTCTAATCATCCTAGATTCACCCTTCTCATATCAAACCAGATCATGGATCATTTTTTGGTAAAATCAAGAAGCAGTTAACTGCAAAAGAGGTAATATTATTTAATGATCACTTTTGTTTCATTTTATATTCACCCAATAAATTATTATTATATCAGTTTTATTTAATAAAATTAGTAACCTAAATATAAATTATTGGTATATTTCATGGGTATAACCTACATAGACCCAAAAACATCCAGTAAATGGGATACACAATCATTGTTGGTTTTTACGGTGGACTGCCACCTCGTGAACTAATTTCATTTCTTCTTCCATTTTTCCATTTCATTATTCGGAATAATGATAGATTTTGAAATTATATATGATAAATACAATATTTATAACTTCATTATTCTTACTCAATTTATATATATATCATAGAACAATTAATTCCATTTTGTTATAATACAACAACATTGTTTGTGGACATGTGGACTACTACCTTCTCAAAGATATGTTATTCATTCACACATTAAATAGAATATATTATGGATTATTTAATTTAAAATATGTGAAATACACGACATTATTATTATATTGGAAATATATATATATATATATATGTATATTTATATTTTACTTTCCATTCATTTAATATGATATGAAAATAGAAAAATTGTTATTTCATACATACGACCTACCGTCTCCCTGAACGTTATATTTTATTTTATATCTCAAAACATTATGGATTAAAATAAATACATATATAATTAATATATAAAATATTAAAATCACGGTTTAAATTCTTTATATTTTGAGATAATAATCTATGTAATAGTAATAAAAAATAAAAAATTTAGGGATACTTGAAAAACTATGCAATTGACACTAGAAATTGTGAGAATAATGGATTATTATTAACAAAAAGGTATTAAGATAATATACGAAGATAATATATGGCATTATGTATATTTTATTATAGTTTTGGTATAATTTAATGACATTATTATAACCATTATTAATGTTTTTAAATAACATTTGACAATAACAAAGTGTAAGGATAAGGAATTTCTAGTCTCACTTTTAATTCTGAGAGACTTATTCCATATTCACCACACATTAATTATTTGTGGTGTATATACTACCCTATGTAATTTTATATCAGGAATTAAATTTATTTAATGATATTAAGAGTTTAAATTCATGTTACCCATGCACATATCTCATGATTAAAATTATACTCAATTAGTATGGGATTTTCATCTACCATTTCCATCTATGAGATAATTTTCATGTTCACCACATACCAATTTTGTGTGGTGAATATACATCCCCATTTGAAATATTATTTGATGAATTATTTTATATTAATTTTATTTAATTGTCTAATTTTATGATTTTTTTCTCTTTTAAATATAGATGTTATCATATTTGAAAGGTATTTTGTCTCAATTTACAATCCACTAAGGATTATATGTTTTATTCACCAATTCATAATAACGTGGTGTATATACTTCCCCTGCATCATTTAATATCATGATTCACTAATAAATTATTTTATATTAATATTAAATTTGAATTATCTCATCCATGGGGTTTGATCTGAAAATTTCTGTGTGGTAAAAGTTTAATTTTCAATATAAATTTCTTTTGTGATTGTTAACATTCTCTTGAAACAATCAGTTACATATGACCTTTTCCCATAAATAACATTTTTTAGATATCATACTCTTATGTAATGTGTCTAATTATTTCCTAAACCATATACCATTTCTACATATGGGGTGTTCATGAAAAATATTTATTTAACTAGGTAAATATTGAAAAATATTTTTCATTTAGTAATTATTGATATTTGTTAGGCTAAATTACTCATGAATTAAATAATTAATTCTATATTTTTTTTAAATATTTGGATATGTAATACACAGTTAGGGACTATATATTGATTGACCCTTGATGAAATGGTAATCGCATGAGATGAATCATTTAGCCAATTAATATGGTTTTTACCTAATATATTATAAACCACATTGTGAATCATCTTAACGGTAAAGGTACAACGTACTTAGGAAAATAAATTCAATAATTAATAATAGACATCAATTTTAATCTGATATTTTTTATCAATTGGATCTTCTCCTTTTATTTTTCAATTAATGATGTTCATTCTTAGTTTATGGATTAATTGGAATGTTTTTCAATTACAAAACATCCAATACTAATTTCTCCATATCCCATTATCATAATTTCATGTGTGAATACATATTTACCTCAAAATGATTATTATTCCCATTAATTAATTACAAATTCTATTTTACTTACCCTAGATGATAATTTTACCTCTCCCTTATTTTGCTTCATTTTCCAAGATGATGAATAATTAATCATTGAATATAGTTTCAAGAATGTGCTCAGTCAAATAAAAATGGAGCACCCCATGGTGATGTGCTTGGTCGAATAAAACCATTCTTTATAAGGGTATCAACCTAGATCCGAATATTATGCAACTCGTAATCTGCCATCCGATAGGGTGCCATCGAAATAAGAAAGGCACCAGGTTGCATGATTATCCCAAACTCAACATCACATCATGGGGTGTTGTCGAGTAACGACCTCTATAGGGAAGACGTCCAGGAACTCAATGATGACCCACGAGACTTCCACCATCTCTGTATCAGATGACTCCACCATTAGATCTTCTAACAAGGAATGAAGGGGAACCACTCAACAGTTGCCCTCCTGTTAACCATGATTACAAACGAATGTTACATGTTTGTTACACATTTCTGAAAGCACGACCCTGCTTTGGAAGCAGTTCATAATGGTATACACAGAACACTACCAGTCGATGCCTAAAATGAATTCATAAGGCTTCATCTGTAGCAAAAGAAGGTCCCAATTATACTGATGTGGCCCCAACATCAGTCTTCTTCCCTGAAAAACATAAGACAAGCTGGTTTGACCCCTGACTAGCATATACAATACTAGGTTCATGGGAAGTCTTTTTGAATTTAGACCCGTAGAATGGGATATAATGGATGCAAAAAAAGAGTGAGAAAATTTTGA
Source organism: Viscum album (assembly GCA_963277665.1). NCBI lineage: Eukaryota > Viridiplantae > Streptophyta > Magnoliopsida > Santalales > Viscaceae > Viscum > Viscum album. Next base: position 695,368,649 of record OY728135.1, read on the forward strand.
ATCAAACGAGGCATGTTCAATATTTCTAAACAAGAAGATCATACCACGAACAACCTTCAACCCTACTAGAACTGCAATCTATGTGGCATGTAACTACCCATGACCAGTTCCTCTTCCCCTAAGTTGTTGGCCACATCCTCGAACATGCCCTGGATGAGGTATCTAAGAATAAAACTGAGGTGGTCTGCCTCCTGTAACGTCTTCTCTCAGAGGTGATAGAGCTCGCTTTCCTTGATGTTGGTGCTGAGATGTCCTGGCAGGAGAATGCTACTGCTGAGGTAGGAGATGAACCTACCCACCTCCACTATACTACACTCTATTTGGGAACTGTTTACGATGGATCTAATGGCTACCATAAATAAAGCATAATGATCTTAGGCCTGTAGGAAAATGGAAAGGACAGAGAGATTGAAACTAGAAATGTTGAGGTCTGCTCTCCATTGGTTGAAACATGGAAGGCCCTAAAGTTGGAGGCCTACAACTAATGAACTTCCCCATCAACGAGCTCAAATTTAATTTCTCTCACGACAAACCTCCTTGTCTGTTAATCGTTCCCACCACTTCAGCCTTCTTCTAGACCACCAAGTATGTTGGTATAGTTAAGGGAGTAACAACATATTTTAGAAAAGGTCATAGTGCCTCCAATAAATGTTTCACTAGATATTCCTCATCCAAAAAGAGGACTGGAGAAAAAAAAGGAGACCCTTGAACATGAACGTCAATTAACTAATTGACATGCTCTACTACTGGAGGGAGAGTAACATCTACCTCATCTCAGCCATCATTTTGGAAGAGATTAATTCCACCCAAAAATCCCTCTCGAAGTCAGTCCACAAAACCTCTGCCTCTATCCTCTCTCCAATGTAGAGAATCCACCACTAACGTGCTTCTCCTATCATATGATTGACTTCCAATGGGATCTAGTACACCCTCATAGAATGAATAAAGGTATAGTTGTTCAATATATGATCAATGCATACCACTTTCTCCATGTCAGAAACACTAACCTCATACTTCCTGAGGGTCTACTACTGGATTTAATGTAGAGTTTTTTCCACTTGACATCCTCTCACTCTCAGTCAATCATCTACTAATAGACCAGATAATACTTCTAGGCCTTTATTGACCCCACTACTCATGTACGATGTCCAGGTTTCTTAGAGGCAAAGAAAATAGTGAATGCCTAAGCCTAAGTAGTGTTCTATTTTTTTCTCAAACTTTTTATTTATTTTAAATTTCCAAAATGACAAGGACACACAAGATTATAAGTCGTTATGATGCATGTATCACTCCTAGGGTCTCCACTATACAATCATTATAGTCTCACATGGATGTTTGGTAGGCCCATAGTGCTTTCATTGGATCATGGGGTGCCCTAAAATCCCTTATCCAAGATAGTCTTCCCTGGCCTATTTAATCCAATAATATTTCCTTACACCTTTTCCCTATTATCCCATGTAATACTCATTGTGACTAACTTAGAACCCCATAATATCTCTCAACCATCACCTATGATACCATTATGTCATGACCTACCTTCACCAAGATGAGATAAAGGACAACAAATTTCCAGACCATTCGTTCTTCATGTTTAAGGGGAGATAATAACCCCTATTTCCTACCTTCAATAGGCCTCGGATTGGAGACATGGTCTAAGGGTATATAATCACTCATAATATAGATGGAATTACAGTTTTTACAGAAAAATATCGAGTGATTTGTTAGTAAATCTCAAAAACACTAAATATATAAAGTAAAAGAAAAGACAAACCACTTTTTCCAAATTCATGTTAAAAAAATTGTTTCTTTGTACAAGTCAACTCTAATGAAAAGTAGAAGAAAAAGGAAATGATGCAATGAAAACTGTTTTGATTTCCTAGCTAGTAATGTCCAAAAAAGTCCTCAATATCCTCATAGAAACATGAAAGAATTTTTATTTATGTAGGGTGAGTATACATATATAATCATTAGGGTATAACAATATCTCTCATTCACAAGTGGGTAGGCATTCTAATGCCCCGTAAGAAATATAGATAACCAAAAAACCTAGCAAATAAAACTATCCACCAAGCCACACCAAAGAACACTCCCCAAATAATGCATGTTAGGTAAAATAAAAGTTATATCACATCGATATTTGGTTACCCGCACTACTTCCCCAATGGTTATTTAGGACATCATACATGTTAAACCTCCCCCTCCATTTTCACTGTAGTCCCGCTGCCACCCCAAAAACAACCTTATTGGCCATCACAATTACTCATCCCACCCACAAACACCTGGGCCACCACAACCACACATCCCACCTGCAGACAATTGGGCCACGACAACCATACGTAACCACACATGCAAACACATGTGGCCGAAACAACTACTACAAAACCTAAAGACACCTAAGCCACACCCTATGGACAGTTGGGAAACAAACCTGCCTACAAAAAACTGGGCCAACCACCACAACAGACACTACCTGTAGAGTCTTGGGCTATAATGGACCTCATGCGTTCACATCCTTCCCGGAGGGTATTGGGATACCTGAGAGTGGGAGTATAAAGGATCTAATAACCATCAAATCTTAGGAATGTTGGGAAAAGCACCCTCCACCATGAAATGGGGTTGTTCCGCACGAAGTCCTCAACATGGGTGGGGTGCGTATAAGAGAAAAAAGTTATTAAATTTATAAATATTGGTAAAAATACTCACCCCATCATAAGGGTTCCAAAACTAGATCATACAAAAACACTCTCATTACTTTTAATACATGCACAAATGCACAACAATGAAAACCAGGGCACCACCCATTTTTGGAGATATTAATTGGGAAAATTATGATCCCATGTGCTGAGTGGGTGGGATATTATAAGGCCTTGTATGCCCAGAATGATTAGTCAAAAAATGTTATTTTTTTAATAAAGATAACATGAGGTTCCTTCTTTAAATAAAATAACATCTAAATGGGTTCCCATATCAGAAATTCAAAGGAACCATTGCATCAAAAAAAATGAGGAAATTTACCTTAGGCACGGTATAACTGCAACAAATGTAGGTAGATGGTAAAATACAGATTTTTGACATAGGCATAATTTAAATATATAAAAAAATTATTTGACATTACGTGTTTACAGAGTGATATTTTTACATTCTAATAATACATTTCTATGAAATTCTGGGTTATCTCTACAACCATGGAATTCTCCTGAGGTAAGGAGAAGGACGATCTCCTCTGATGATGAACATAGGAAGTTCAGGGATCGATGATGACAAGGACCTCTATTATTCATTAGCGTCTGATCTAATAAACGAGATATGATTTCAATCACATTGAAATTGCATTTCCCTTGTTACTTATGAAGATGAATGATGACCATCGCACAAATAGGTTTATCAATGCTTCGATAGTTTTTTTTGATGTATAAAATTTGGTGGATTAAAGGGATGATAAATCATGGTGATTATCATTTTAATTTTCATTATTAACCCTTCTAATATTAATGAATAAAAAAAACTTGATCAAGGCTATGATCCATCAATTTGGGAATTCATGTATGTTGTCTCTTTCTCCAAATATCCTACATTTCTCATTCCTCATTCGTCGCAAATAAAAATTTATTGAGAATTGCACCTTCGATACGCAACACAACCATTCTGGAGCCAAGGATCTAATCCTGATCTGGTGGAATGTGACTTCTAGAAGTTCCAAATTTATCTAGATCAGGAAAATGATGGTATGGAAAGGCCATCGATGCGGTGGCTAGTGGGAGAGTCAGCACCGTCCCATTAGGGGCGGTCAAGCAAGGCAAGGCTTGTCATGAACATGCTGTTGGGAGGGTGGCCAACATCAGTAGAATTATGTAGTCTGTAACAGATGATATTTGAGGATACGAAGACGGTTTTGGAAGGACATGGCTTCGAGCCCTATCATAGGACGAACATACGGTGGTGTTCGTGGGTTGGGAAAAGTGGTGGCCAACCGCGATGACTGGGGGAGCCGGTTGGCCACACTGTCGTATGACAGCTTGGATTGGAGGGATGTAGCCTAGGCAGGCTAGGTTGGAGATCCGGGATGCTCTGGTGGCCTAAAGGTTTGGACCGCATGAACCAACATCCCAAAAAGCTGGGTGGGTTCAGGCTGGTGTAGGCTTATCGGGTCGGGTTGGTTGAACCGTGTCTCACCAGACCTAGATCAAACGAGACCTGTTTTACTAAATTGGTCATATATATAAATTTTTTCCATTCATTTTTTCATCTATGCTGTTGGGACCATTGATATGATACCTTCATTTTGATATACACTAATAGTTATTTTATAGAATTTGACATATGACCTAATGGATGGAGGAGTAGGTTCTCTCAGAACAAATGTGCTATGAGTAAAATGTTGTGACTAGTTGTGAATTTTTGACCATTGTGACCATGTGATTTGTAGGCTACAAGACATATCAACACTCAGTGCTCTATCAACACCCATTGTTCCATCTATTATCAATGCTCTATCAATGCTCTATGCGTTGTCAACTTCTCGGTCTCCATTGTTGCTTCGGGTGCCATCGGCACCCAATGGGGCATCGATGCTCCATCCTCCATCGACACTCTATGTGCCATCGGTGCTCTATGTTCCATCAACTCTCTATACACCACCAATGCTTTATGCTCAATTGATGTTCCTTGTGAAATCGATGCTCCTTGAAACATCATAACTTCTAGTTATCTGGAGATTTAGAGAAATGCGGACTATAATTAGAAATACTTATCATCATGATATAGACTAATATTTGTGTAAGCTAACCATATTTATAGTATTTCTTCTATTTCATTGGTGATTTAATTTTTTTGCCTTTGTGGTGTACTACATGTGGTTTTTTTGTGTTGTACATCGTGCCTTTCATTTTTGGTATAATTTGTGTAATAATTAATGTTATTTTCCAATTTTGGTTTTGATGTCCATACTAAGAAATTATTTAGTTACCTCTATATGGGATATTACTGTATCTGTCATCTCTTGTGAAAAAAATCAACACATTTATGCAATCCAATGTGGAATGGGGCAATATGGTGCTTAGATATTGGCCTGACAGATGAGGTGTACTTCCAAAAATTCGGAATGTTTTTCATGTACCTACCCTTTAGGTAGAGTTTTCTATGGAATAGTTTCAAGAGATTGTACTTTCCCATCTAGTTGGGATTTTATTTTTTCCATTTTTGAATTCTAGTTTTTTATTGTTACACTTTGATGGTATTTTTGTGTCATTCTTCGAATTTTTTACTGAGTGCTTTCAGTTCATCACTTTTTCAAAGAGATTTATGTGTTTATAACGGTACATAGAAAAATTCATCATATTTTGGGATGTTCCTACTATGTGTTAGTCACCTCCCTTTACCTATTAATGTCAGGCATGTTCTAGATACATCTTGGGCCCTTAGTAATGGTTCAGGATAGAAATGTAACATAGGTGGTCCTTATACCTAAAAAAACATAGTTTTTGAGATTTATTTCGAGAAAAAGTGTTAAGTGTTTCTTGTTTTTCTTTTGGAATCGGGACTCCAATGTTGGTGTGGCGATTGACGAGTCCATTCACCAACACTCTAAAATATTTGTTTCAACTCGGTACATGAAAACACTAGTTTCATGGAAAATTTAATTATATATGAATTATATAAGATTGAGTGTGTTCTCACGTCCTTTTTATGTTAGTGGTATCTCACTAGGTATACATTATTGACTACGATATGTCTTGATCTATATCAAGATGCCACTATGTAGACAACCATACCTATTTCTAATGTATTATCATGGGGATTATCTACCTAGAGATGAGGTATTGGTACACTGACTAGTACTTGAGATATAACCCCAAGGTGGTGTATCAATGATAATACCACCTGGAGAGCATAAGTTACTAACATCTCTACCGGTAGAGGATTCACACAGACTGGGTACATTGCATGAGTTCCATAGGTAGTGACCTCTTAGGTTCATGGGTGATCTAGACCCCAAAGCATATGTGGATTGGATGTTTGTGGTTACATTTTTATTCTACCAAGTGAGGACATGTCTCGAAGAGAGGGAAGTCCAAGACATGAGGCTTCTACATGGCTAAATAGGGAGATTGTGGAGATTTTTAATTTAAGATCATGATGAGACGAACCTCATATGGATATACATCTAGTGTCCCACTAGGGAAGAGTTATTTATAGAGAAATTATCCTCTTTGACCATATAGGAGCTACTTCATCTGTACACTGGTAGCTAGATAGTAGAAGAGTAATCAGTTAGAATTACGAATCATTATTGATACTCCACATATGTGGCACGAGAACCATTTTTTAGTGCCCGAAACATCATACAGGGACTATGTTGGGAGATCAGGGAATCCATGATATAACATTGAATCCCTACATATGATGGGTAACTAGATCAATCCCTACTCATAAAGAGAATTATGGAAGAGCAGACACTAGCAGTTGGAGCTACCACAAGGCATCAGGTAGATGAATCATCTGCACCATATAGCTGATAGCTGATGTATGGATCGAAGAGAATTAGGTTGTTTAGGGGGTGACCCCAAGACATGAAGTTAGTAGTGTGAGGCTCTTATGGTAGAGATAGTCATCTAAAAAATATGATATTATAATCATGCATCAATGAGGGGCATCTGGATATAGATTGTATGGCCCATCATATGACAGACCAAGAGATGGTCAAGGGACCGCTGAGGTAGAGTTGAAGGTAGGAATAGGAAGGTACTCCCAGTGGAATACCTGTAGGAGGAGCTATACATGCAACAAGTGGTTGGTGAAGGATCAAGGTAAAACCAACACCACTCCTATGTAGTCCACCATGAGCTTAGGGAGAAACTATCCTGGGATGAGGTAATATTCAGCAGATGGAGGCTTACAAACCAATTTCTTCAGAGTTTATTAAATGAACAACCTATATCCTTTCCACCCAATATTTTGTTTTTATAGGCATAGGTTATAGTCGCTCTTTTCTTTCCACGACCCTTGATCAATACACAATGATTCTAGTGGAACCTTTGACTCAATCACCATGCTAAGAGACTCCTATGATATGAGATTCAATTATAAAACATTGGTTCAAACATTTTCCGATACTCTTTTGGGAAAAAATTCTTTTTGGGATATCCTTATTACAATGTTGAGGCCTTATGACATCCATTATTTTATGGATCAGTTATCCAGAGTTCATTCCCATATTGACTATTTTTGGTGCAGAGTGTGGTATGTATGTGGAGATGGGACAATATTTTCCATTGTATACAAAAAAAAACCCATACAACATATGATTAAATCACATGTACGAGGGTGTATCCAATAACACAAAATTTTACCAGAACATCTATCGGTGTAGTGTATGAGATGAGTCCTCAGTTTCATATAGTGGTAGAAGAGTACAAGGACGTCTTTCTAGAGAATGTTCCAAGATTACCTCCTCATGTGGAGGTGGTCATAATCATTGATAGGTACCCTAGGAAGGAATCAACATCAACACATGAATATCAGATGGCCCACACAGAGCTTCATGAGTAGAGGGTACTACTATATGACTTGTTGAGGAATGGATTTGTAAGACATTGTGACTCACCGTGGTCATCCCTATTTTTTTATTCCATAAAGGATGATGGGATTTTGAGGTTATGTGTGGATATCTTGTTCATAGACCGGGTTAATGTGAAGTATAATTATCCACTATCGAGGATTGAAGACCCCTTTGATCTGCTCAATATAGCAAGGTGGGTTTCAAAGAATGACCATGGATATGGCTATCATTATCATCGTGTGTATGATGAGGATGTATCAAAGACAACCTTTAGATATCAACACAACCACTATGGGAACCTAGTAATGTCATTTGTAAGGAAGAATTCCCCGACAGGGTACATGGGACTCATGAATGAGATTTATTAACCTTAGATAGACCAGTTCATTATGGTCTTCACAGAGGACATCATAGTGTACTAAGTGTTCATTCAGGAACAAGTTATACACTTTATGATAGTCCTAGACAAACTAAAAGCTAAAAATATTTATGGGAATTTCTAGACGTGTTAGTTATAGAATCAAGAGGTCCACATTCTAGGACATGTCATTTCTGAGGAAAGATTTGCAGTAGATCTATCGATGATTAATACAGTGCTTTCATAGGAGCCACCCATGTGTGTTACTGAGGTGCGAAGTCTCCTAGGACTGGATACATACTGTAAATTTATTTTACCCAACTTATAAATGGTATAATCACCCATCAAAGCCTTTACATGGAAGGTGAAATATTTCATGTGGAATGATAAGAGCCATTAGTTATTTTAGGAGCTGAGGAAAAGGTTGAAGAGAACTCATATCTTGACTTCACCAGAGGAGGGTGTTGAGTAAATGGTGTTCTATTATGCATTAATTAATGATCATGGTTTTTTCATAATTTATGTGAAACCATTGATTTCTTATAGTTCATTCTATTTGAGGTATAATGAGAAGAACTACACAACCTATGATCTTGAGTTAGTAGCAGTAGTATTCGTATTAAAGATGTGGTGAAACTACGTGATTGGAGAGTGGTTTAACATCTAATCTAACAACAAGAGTCTCAAGTATATAATCTCTCATTATTATATGAACACGAGAAAGGGATGAAGACTACAGTTCCTCAATGGCTAGGTCTTTGAGATTGTATATACTATTAGGATTTGGAACATGGTGGTAGATGCCCTCTACAGGAGATCTAGCATACAGTTGTTGAGTGAGGCATCAGAGAAGTTGGCCACAGTATAGATATTGTTTGTGCATGGAGATAGAGTATCGAACCCTCAGTTGATGGTTGGTACCCCTCCACTCTTACACAAAGTTTGAGAGGTTCATCTAGAAGACATTTTGTATGAGACTTTACATGCTCAAATTTCCATAGAGTATACACCTGATGGATATTCGAAAGGTGGGGAGTACATCATTCTATCCAGAGGGAGAACAATAGTTCGAGTGATATTGTGGGAGAATTTATCGAGCGATTTCTATACATACCATTTTAGTAAAACATTTAGGTTTGGAAAAGATGTTTCAGAACCTCTAACATCAGTTCTTGTGGCATTGTTTGAAGAATGTATGGAGGAGTTCGATTTTAGATTCCACAATTTCTAGTAATTGAAGGATAAACACCAGGTTCGATCAAGATTAAGCCAAACATTGTATGTGTCTATTTGGAAGTGAGATGTGATATCATAATACTTTATTTTGTGTTTACGTTTCATGTCAAAGGGAGATGATACTATCTGGGTGAACTTTTACCGAAACACCAGTTGGCCCAATTCCAATTTTTTTCGATAATGCTAAATAGGTATATTTGGACACCCTTAAATGAAAGATATTGTTCGACTTCCAAGAGATACATAGAAAATCATCTCAGATTGTGATGCTCATTTCTGATCCCAGTAGTGGAAGTGATTTTAGGAGGTGTTTGGGACTCAGTTGTGGTTGAGCGTAGTGTTTCATCCCTAGACGGATGACCTGATTTATAGGACCATCAACGTTCTACAAGAAATTCTTTGTGATTACATCATAGACAAAGTATGAGGTTTAGGGGACCAGATACATCTGGTGGTGTTATTTTTAAAAAAAAATTTACCACTACACCATTGGTATGGCACCGTTCAAGGACATGTACAAGAATCCATGTAGGTCATCGTTATACCTGAGAGACCCATGATATTCAGAACTCAGGGTTCTAGAGATGGTATAGGATACCACCGAGAAGGTGTAGATCATCCAGGAGTGGATGAGGACTACATAGAGATTGAGGAAATAATATGCTGACAGAAGGTAGAGGCCTCTCGAGTTCAAGTGGAGACACCATGAGTTCTATAAGGTATTAACTTAACATGGATTGCAATGATTTTGTCGGACTGCCAAATTATATTGAAGATACATTAGCCCATTACATATTTTTTTAGAGTTTTTAGGTGGCGTACTGCATAGCTCTCCCATTTTAGTTACACCGGGAGCGTGATGTGTTCCAAATGTCACTTTTGAGGGGTTACACGCATGATTCAATGTACGTCATCGACTATGGTGATATTGACATTGACAATTTCACGACATTTGTAGAGTTCCATGTGGAGATCTAGTATTGACATGAGCATATCCTTTTTGGGCATTTTATTCCACTTGGATTCATTCAGTGGGATCAGAGGAATCTCTAGGAGAGAACATGGAAGAGGGAGGTTATGATTCATTCTCAGTACCCTCATCCTTTTTTCGAGAATCCCATGTTTTATATTTTGGGGATGTAAAGCCCAAAGTTAGGGATAATTAAATGACTCATATTTTCTTGAATTTACTTTTATAAATTAATTGTTAAAATTATAAAACCAGGAGATGAGATGGCATGAGATTTTGAGGATTATTATTCTTGTATTTGTTCATTGAAAAATGTTATTTTTTAATAAATTATGTTAGTGGTTCCTTATTTAAATTCAAATAACCTCTAAATGGGTTCTTGAATAAGAAATTTTATGGAACCATTGTGTTTAAAACCATGAATTTACCTTAGGAAGGGAATATCCTTGACCAAAACTGGTTGAGGATGAATGAAATATTTGGGAAGTAGATATCATTAAAATATATAATAAAAATATTTTATTATATGTTTCTTTTTGATGAAGCAGTATTTTTCTATTTTATGTATCCATGTTATAAAAAATATAGGGTTATCTCCATAACCCTATAATTCCCTTGAGGCAAGAAGAAGGAATCTCTATCCCAATGACAAATGTAGGCGGATCAAGGGTCGATGATGACACATACCTTTGTTATTAATTATTTACTGATCCAATCATCATGGAAGGGAGTTTATCTCATTGTTATTTATTTTCTATTAATAAGTTAAATGAATAATTTTGAAAAATCCATGAAGAGTTTAATCTATTGTTCGAATTACATTTTCATATGGATAAACATTGACGGGATTAAATGGATGATATATATTGGTGATTATCTTTTTATTATTCTTCATTAAAACCTTCTAATATGATTGGATCGAGGCCGACATGAACAAGGCCAAGATCCTTCCATTTGCGCATCCATGTGATTTATATCTTTCCCAAAATATCCTATGATTCTCATTCCATGTTCCTCATGAATAATAATCTATGTATCATTGTACATTCAGTCTGCTAAACAATGATATTAGAGCCAGGGATTCGATCCTGTAGTGGTGCAATGCGGTGTTTGGAAGTTCCAACTCCGAATGGATATGGAAAAGTGTTGCAGTTCAATGCTACCATTGGGTTGGATGGTGGTATAGGTAGTACAATCCTGGTAGATCAAGCCAATCTAGTTGAGGAGAAATATTAATCGTCCACTTAAATTGCAGTCAGTGACAGTGGCGATACGCGGTCTAGGAAGGACTACGTCAGAGGAGCTAGCAGTGGCAGATATTGCAGGGGACAACCATAGGTTATGTAAGGATGCCATGAATATTTCTGCAGGACATAGCTCTAAGGCACTTCATAGGTTGAACCCATGCCAGTGGTCCTGGGGTAGGTGACACGATGGCATACCACTTTGACCTGGGGACTTGGCTTGACACATGGTTGGTAGATGGCATGGATTGGATATATACGGCTAGGGTGGACCATGTACCATCAGACCAGGATGGTTTTGGTTGGCCCAGACTGATTTGGTTAGGTCATCTGAATTGGGTTGGGTCAGTTCAGACCAAGACCATAACCTTTTTTCTATATTGCACATATATTTTGAATCATGTGTCCATTTGATGGGACATATAAAAGTTGTGACCCGTATAACAAGATGGACATTTAAAGATAATCTAGTTTAGTTTTGTAGAAGTTTTCTTAAGACCAAATGTATTGAGGAGTAGTTTCAATTGGAAAAATAATTCTTTGAGTAGAATCTTTCGACTGGCTGTGACTATGTTATCTTGGTGACTACATGACTTGGGGGATGTGTGAACCATCAATGATTCATGTTCTATTGAGACTCTATGTGAATTATATAATCCATGATCCATTGACTCTCTATGTTTCATCGAGTTCCCATGCATTATCTCTACTCAGGGAATCATCAACACTCCATGAACATTTGACAATATGTGCACCATCGACGCTTTGTGTGCCATTGAAGCTCCCTAAACCACTAAAACCCCAAGTTACATTGACTCTATGTGAAGCTTTGATGTTGTGTGTTCCATTGACACTTCTAGTATCATGGGGGTTGGGAGATTTGTGGACTAAAAATAGAAATCCATATCTTTGTTCTTCAGAGTAATACATGTGTGAGAAGACCATATTACCTGTAATTTATTTGATTCTATTATAGTATAATTCATGTGTTCCCATTGTGGTTTACATTGGTTGATTCATTTGTAGTGTACTTATAAATTTTATGTTGTGTAATAATTCATGTAATTTATAGTTCTACTTTTTCATTATGCTTTCTGGGAACATACTGGGTATTTTATTACTCACCCCTACACAAGTTATGCCTTCATATGTCTCGTCTTATGCAAAAAATCTATGAATTGATTTAGTACATGATGGAATGGGTCCAAGTGATGATTATAAAGATAAATGATATAATATGTGCACTTAGAGACTTTATACATCCTTTTTTTGTACCTACCCTTCAGGTAGGTTTTTTTTGCAGATGATTTTATGGAGCTTGTATTTTTCTTTTAGTTGGGGTTGTATTCGGCCCCCATTTACATTCTAGTTATTTAATTTTTCCCTATGTGGGTATATTTTTTGTATGAATTCATGTCCACTTAGTGTTTTACGTTAATCACTTTTTATTTTATATTTTTACGTGTGTACAGGTAATTAGGGAAATACATCCCATTTGTGTGATAGGCCTACTCGATGCAATACTCCAGCCCTTGCCTATTATAGGAGACCATGGTGTAGTTAGGGATTGGGCCTTGGGGGACGAGTTTTGAAAAAACCATTATTAAGTTTTTAATTAAATAGAAAATATAAAAATGAATGAATTAATTTTAAAAACAAATTTTTTTTAAAAAATATCATGTGTTACATTCTAACACCATGAAAAATATTAGAATCCTTAAAATTCATCAAGGTTATTAATTGTAAATTACATAAATCTTAAAATCATATAATACCACTTCATTGAAATGAATACTTAATTCATTTAAAATGGTAATGTTGGAATCATATTAGATATGAAATTTAACTCACCAATAGGTTTCCACGTATGGGAATATAGGCTGCAAGTGAATGCATAGAAATGGATGAGAGAGAAAACTAATATGCCATGTTCAAGAGTGATATATATATAATGGTAACGAGAATGTTAACAATAAAAATTATTTTACCCAAGGGATCTTGAAAAGGGTAACTGATATCATAAACAATGATGATATATTGACAAATTTTATTTTCAAAAACCTTTTTCTAAAGGTGAATAATTTTCATGAGAAGATATACATACTATATTTTAGAATAATCTCACACATATTTTCCTTGATCAATTTCAACTTAATCATTTATTCCATGAATTAAAAGTGAATTTTTTATTTTTGAAGCATTGGCTAATCATGAGATCCATAAATAGATTCACTGGTCATTTTATTTATCTCAATAACAACAGATTGGTTATATAAAGTTATCAAATATTCTTAAATACCTATATGGTATGATAATACTATATAAACGAAAATATTTTATCATTTTTAATATAAAAAATTATTTATTTTGTCAAACATATAACCCTTTTGAAACATGAATCCCCAATACTTTATAAACTATGTCACTAAATTTCTAAAAAAACATTATACAATTGATACCATTAGATCAAAAAGTAACTCTTTGTTTTTACATATCAATCATCTGAATACCTTCATCATGAATTCTTTTTAAACATTGTAAAAATGTAAATTACCATAAAACCTTGTCGAAAACATCCATGTTTTCTTATTCCAATGTTTATTGGATATATTCCTTAAATACAAAAATGATTTATACTATATCAATGATAACATTGAAAACTTTTCCTTAAAATAATTAATATGTTCCAAGGTAATTAGTACCTTCCAATAAAATTATTGATAAACAACATATATTTATCCAAAAATTATCATCTCAACATTATTTACATATCATGGGATATATTTTCCTTAATTGGTCATTTATTATAAATATCACATTTCCTTAAAAAAACTTTTTCTTGCCCATCAAAACTAAACATGTTCTGGTGAATCTTTAGCAAAAAAACATAAATGAAACAATATTTATATAATTCACACTTCATAATTAATTAATAAAAAAACATAATTAAATCAATCCAAAAACATTAGTGATTAGAATAGAATAGGCCATTTCGTAGTTTGATGTAGATTATTTGTTCAAGAGATTGAGTTGGGTAACTCCCATTTTCTCAATAGATATGTCATTGAACTCCAGAAAAATTTGTTATTCTATAACCATTTTTACAACACATATAACATATCCCCCTTCACTTACGTTATTCTGTATGGATATTAATATCTTCCTCATAACATGTAGGATGTTGAATCCTCTATCCTCTATGCTTTTTATAATTAAATATTTTATTAAATTAAATATAATTCATATTTTATGTGTAAGTAATATTACAAAATTTCATTTTGTTAACCATATACCGTGATAGTTGATTCTGAATAATAAAAATATTATTACCTCTAGTGATTATCCAATTTCATTTTTCAGAATCACCAAAATATATATCAGAATCAGTATTTACAATGTTCATTATGCTTCTTTCATTGACTATAACCATAAATCACAGTGTGATGAATAATTATCAAATCTAAAATCCACAAAATCCTAAAAAAATTTCTTATTTGATTCCTAAATAATGACACCTACATTTAAATCTATTACACCTTGATCTTATCCTTATAGACATCTATAAATATCCATAAATATATTCTTGGTATATCACTATGTTTTTCTCATCCAAGTCCCCAAAAATTGACTAATCCATTCAATTTATTCTCAATATAGTGAACCATGCATAACATATATTAATTTTTTATCACTTTATATAAATATTATGTACATTAAAAAACATGATCAAGGAATTTAATAGTTTATTAACATGGGATACGTGGTACAAAACTTCATATCATAGTGAATGAAAATCAATGTTTCATACATATAACATCCCCATTATTAAATATACTAAAAACATTTTATCATCAACTGGGTAAAGAAAAAACAAAAATATGGAGATATTGGATTCTTAGTAGGGAAAATAAAATTGGATAAATAATAATAACACGAGTATAAGGTTTTGAGAAGATGATCATAACAATAGAAGATAATACCCTTCATATCAAATATAATAAACTTGAATCATTGCATACATATTGGTTTTTAATAAGACATCAATCATAAGGAAATCAAGATCATAATCCATGATAGAATAACATAGGAATAATATATAGATTTTTTGATAGAAAAATAAGCATAAAAAACTGATTTCCATAGTATTCAAGGAATCGATACCAAGGCTATATTAGTAGTATGGGTTCACTCCCCATATCATGGTGGAATTTATGGTTCCCAACCATGATCATTTTAGTTGTCAAAGTTCACTCCCATGATCATCTAGAGGAAAAAGTCCTTTACTAAACTGAGTTCACCCCTACCCTAGAATTGTTTATCTCTTGAGATATATATATTTTCCCAATTTACTAGATTTATATATAGGTACCAATCATCTCATAATAATAAAAATCATATTTTTTACACTACATAAAAAGATCATAAAATCCTCAAACCTAAAATGAAATGTCTATAAAAATCCTGTAATAATATAATAACAAATTAAAAAGATACAGGTTTCATAAACATTAAATTATGAATAACATGTTAAAAGAATAGGGTTTCATAAAAATATAACCCATGAATGATAAATGGGTTTCATAAGAATATATCCCATAAAAGGGAAATGGGTTTTATAAACATATAACCTTTTGAATTAGAAATTGGTTTTATCAATACCATGGGATAAAAACATAATACATTCAAAGAAAGAACATGAATGAAACCTTTATGACTATTTCCCTAGGAATGCATGGTTAACAACAACAGATGTCATCTTAGATGGAAAATAATTTTGAAATAACTTTTTATAAAATTCATAATGATAATATATTTTCTTATTTGAAAAAAAAATTAAAATGTAAAATATTTTGAAAACCATTTTATTTGAATGTAAACATGAGAACATATATAGGATGGTAGGAAATCATTTTCCTTGAAAATAAATAAATGGATATTATTTTTTTATGAAAATTAATTTCATTGAAAACATAATAAATAAACATGAAAAAAATTATTATACAATTTATTTAAAAATATATGAATATGTTTAAAATCATTTTTTAAGTCCGTTTCACTATAAAAGAAGCTTGAAATCATTTTTAATTCCATTTTATTAGAAATAAATATTTAAATCATTTTTGAAAAACTTTTTCTTCGAAAATCACATTAAAATATTTGAATTTATAGATTATTAGGATAAAAATTAATATAAAATAATCTTTTAAAAAATTAAAAGAAGCTTCAAAGGAAGTACGGTAAAGATGGAAGATAAATATATACTTGTCGAACATTCCTTTTGAATAATAAAATTTTTATAAAATTTTCTGAATCAGAAAATGACAATAATACTTTTTAAAAAAAATTTCCTAATTATTGAAGATGTATTAAAATTTAAATTAATGATTATAGAAGAATTATTGAAAATTATTGAAAACATTTTTATATAACAAGGTTATTATTGAATACAGATTACGGATCGATGTGGGAGATAAATACATATTTAAATGCTCTAAGGGAGTGAGACAAAGTGATCTCCTATATGCTATTCTTTTTTATATTATGGTGGATTTTCTAAGTAGACTGCTCACCTGCCTTGTGGATCAAAACAAGTTCAATCCTATTTAAGCTACTAGAATGTTAAATGTACATACACATCTCCTATATAGTGATAACATCATTTTATTTATCAAAGGTGACAAACAAAATATTCAAATCCTAAAAGATACCTTGTCTCATTATGATGAAATTTCTGTTTAGTCTATAATATTGAACAAATATTATGTTTTCTTTGGAAAAATATCAATTCTTCTAGAAATAAATAATATCATTAATAGTCTAGGAATCAAAGTAAGATCTTTCACCTTCACCTACCTAGGATTTCCTATCTTTTTGGGTATGCACAATCCATGTACTTTTCCAATGTGGTTGATCACATAATTAAAAAACTATCCTCCGAGAACGGTATGTCCCATTCTATAGCTGGTAGGATCTATCTGGTGATGTTTACTAGTGTGTCTAATAAGTTCAATTTGATGATAATTATCAAATGGCTAGTTAGACTTCTAAAGAAAATAACAGTTTAAATCATAAAATTTGTTCAGATATGAAGCATTATTGAATGGAATTTAGTAACCATCCCCATGGCTACCTATTGTAATCCTTTAGAGAACGGTGGCCTTGGCATAAAAAATATCATACTTTTTAATGATTCCCTTCAATCAAGACTCACCAACAAGATAATCCATAAAAATTTGGACACCATTTCGTTTCAAAAAAATATTTCTTTCAAATTTAATGATGGGTAATTTTACCTACATTAACTATTCTATCTGGCCCACCATTTAGAATTGTGTTTATAATATTATGAGTAACACTAGTTGTATGGTTAGCATGGTCTCATCCATGAACTTTTGGCTGGATAATTGGTCTGGAACCCCTCCTCATTTCAATGGCCTATCCTAATTCTCTTCCATAAAATACAAATAATTCTATAAAAGCTGTTATGCAATCTAGTATCTTAAATTTGTTTAGTAACATCTTCCATGTTATTGATAATTAAGATTTCACAATTCCCAAGGATTTCCTTATTTGGTATCCTACCCACATTGGTATTCTTGATTCTATATGCTTATATAAACACAATTTTTCAAACTCTAATCTTGATTTTCTTGGTTATATATTTTTGATAATATGTGGATTAAACCCTCGATTTTTACTCATGTTTTGTGTCTCACTTGAAACCATGTCCCCATTGAGTTTGGTCTTTAGTCTTTTTGGGTCCAACATTTCTCTAGGTGTTCTTTCTGTCATCAGTATAGAGAAGATACTATCCATATGTTATTATCTGGTGCTACATCTTCTGCTCTTTGGAATTATATTTATGATATTTTTGACTGTAGATGGATTATCATTGATAATATAAGCTTGCAATTAAAACGGTGTGTGGAACTAAAACTATCTCAAAATATCAGGAACCTCTTTCTCACTTCTATTTCTGAACTACTCCATGTGATTTGGTATGATCGATAGGCTAATATTCATAAAATTTAATCTTTCAATCTTAATACAGGTCAGATGCGAATTTCAATTTCAATTAGGGAGGCTACTTCAATAAAAAAAATTACATTGTGACAACATTGTTGGTGCCATTAAGATCCTTTATCACCTTTATATTGATGGGATTTACAAATTGTTGAGGTGCACTTATGAGGTTTTCTGTAAAACCCCACCCCCACGATGGATCAAAGTGAATGAGGATGGTGCTACCAAATGCAATCTGGGGCCCACGAGATGTGGTCCTATATTTGAAGACTAAATTGGTTAGTGTCTTGGGAGCTTCTTCCGAAGATGTGGTATTTCTTCGTCTCTGGAGGTGGAAATGATGGGTTTGATATATGCCATCATCTTTGAAAAACAGAAGTGCTAGAATAATATTTTGATTGAAAGTGATTCAATAATTATAGTTCATTCCATTTGGGAGGGTGTGGTGTATCTTGCCTGGACTCTGATCACCTGTTGGATAAACTACTTTGATTCCCTTATGTGGATTAACTTCATTGCGATGCATTCCTTTCGTGAAGTGAACACGGTTTCCAATTGTATTGCTAATAAAGGAATCAACCAGGACATAACATGGAAGGACGACTTACTAGTAGAGTTTTTTACTCTTTATCATAAATATTGTAATAAGATACCTTATTTCAGACTCATGTAGTTATCCTTTAATTTTATTTAATAAAATGTTTCTTGGTCTTTGACCGGTGCACCACCTTCTCTAAAAAATAATACTTATAAATGAAGATATTATTGTAATAAATCATAATAAAACTGGTAACATCAAATCATAAAACAATGAAATAATATCATTACCTAAAATATAAAATTTATAAAGATAATTAGATTCGTGATTTATATTTTCAATGGATGTATATACATCCAATAAAAAAAATTTAATTTCCTAAAATGATATGTGTCTCAACGAATGAAAATTGAGACAAAATTTAATTACCTATTTTGTTATCATGGAATAATAAACCCCCTGATATAATGATCATCAAAGGGAGATATAAATAAAATTTAATTTACACATAATTTTTATATAATACATTCATGTTTTGTATGTTCACCTAAAAAAAATTAACTGTTGAATAAACCATAAGTATCGCACAAAAAATATGAGACGAGGAAACCCTTACCAGAAGCCTTGACACTCTTCATACTGATACAAACCTTATATATAATAAATATAAGTTTATTATAAATAAAAATAAATTAATATTATTATGTCTAATACTATATAATATTTAGTTATTACTTCATGTTACCCTTTTATTAACAATTCCATGTTAATGTTACACCTCAGGTAATATCTTATTTGATTTTCATACATGTTTTGATTTATTATTAATGGACCCCTTACATAGGTCATGATTTAATTATTTTAATAACGTAAAACACTACCTTAATATAATATATATTCATTATATACATATTTATAATAATATATAAAATATTGGATTATGAAATGGAATACACCGTTCATTGAGACGATAGTCTGTATATATGCATGAACATTGATTATGTTTTATTATCATATTAAAAGAAATAAAGTAAATAAAATATATGTCTATATACATATATATTATCATTAAAGAAGAATTATTATTTAATATATATCATATATATCCACTAAACACATCATTAATGAATTCCTTGTAAACATTGAATGAATCACATCACTTTGAGGGGGCAGTAGTCCACATGTCCGCAAACAAAATAATTGTATTTACACAAAATAGAATGAATGAAGGTATGTTTTATAAAATTAATAATAATAATAATAAATACAAAAAATATAATATAATTATATATTGTACATAATAATTCACCTCCATGGGAGGTGAAAAATAAAAAACAAACAACATTATTTCGCGAGGCAGTAATGCACCATACTGATGAACTATAAGTTTGTTACCAACTAGATAGATGTGAATGTATGTGTATGTATAAACCATAGATTATATAAATAATAGTATGTAGGGGAAACAGATTTTTTTTTATAATTTGTTATGAAGAGTTGAGATGGTGTATTATTAAAATAAAACTAATAAGCATTAGGTATGATGATACCTCTTCTCTGGGTAACAATGTTAGGTTTTCACCAATGGGAATCCATTGACTTTTTGAAACCAAAAGGGAAATTTATAGGATGATGGTGGAGATTTTTTTAGGATGTTTCAGATGGTTTTAAAAAAGAAAACATGGATTGATAGGTTTGGGAAAGTGGGGGGGTGAGTTCTCTTATATAGTGGAGGAGGAGTGACAATGTTGTTAATATAAAAAGGTAATCACTAATAAGTGGTCACCCATACATCATGTTGTAGAAATTTGTTTTCTAATTTTATCCACATAGGTTATTTATTAAAATATTTCCATCGAATGGATTTTCATCACGTTTCTACGTCATTTGGAATTTTATGATTATCGTTTAACCATTAATTAATCATCATTTTACCTTAATCGTTGTAATTATGTTTAATTATGTTCACTTATATTTTTTGGCTGAAAACATTTTAAACTATATTATAAATTATAAATCATTATTATTCCAGGAATTTAATCCATTTTTTAAATTATAATCACATAATTGGATAAAATTAATTTAATGTAAATCTCGCAGACAGGACGATAATCCGGGTTCATTAAAGTAAATATATTCAAATGTTTTCTCTATTTGTATATCAAATTTATTGTGATTTTTTAAATGACCTAAATTTGTTTAAATTTCATTAAATTGATATAAGAATACTAAAAAATAAATTAAATACATAAATAAATTTTATAAATAAATTTTTCAAAATTGTAGTTTTGAACAAAAATTATTTATTATTATGTATTCATCGAAATATATTTTTTCACCAAAAAAACACCCAATGTAAGTTTTTATATTTATCATTGAAACATTTTGTTTAATGTTTCATATAAAATTTATAAATTTGTCAAAAATTGGATTGAAAATGGGTTCTTTCTTAATAGGTGGTAAATTTTATTTTATAAAAATACGTCATTTTTACCATAAAATTGGATTCATTATTATCATACACCAATAAAATATATTGATTGAGTATAAAAATATTGATTGAATATATAATATATAAAAATGAATTACAAAATTAATAAAAATTGGTTTGTTCAGTTTATTGATATAAAATAGCAATTTTTCATAGAAAATAGTTTTAATTGAAAATTAATTTCATTATTTTCCAATAGTTATTTCATTTAATTATCACTACTACAAAAACAGGAAGGGGATGAAATTCACATTTATTAGTTCTAAAAAAGCACTGATAAAGGTTCGTGTTTATCAGTGCTAAAAAACGCATTTATAAAGGCCCCCTTTATCAGCGCTTTTTTTAGCGCTGATAAAGGCCCCCCTATATCAATGTTTTTTTTAGCGCTGATAAAGGGGGGATTTATTAGCGCTTTTCTCGAGCACTGATAAATGTTATGTTTCAAAAAAAATATTATTTCATGAAAAATAATATTTTGTTATATAAGTATATTTATAGTGATATAAATACAATATATATTTTTTAAATATCAAATAGATACATATAAATAGACTATTACATTTAATATATATAAAATTTAGTCAAATGGAATAAAAAAAATTATTATTGACTAATAATTTTCTAATTTTTATCGATTTAAAATCATTTAATAACAATTTGAGGACACAAAAATTTAAAACAATTAATAAAAGATCAAAAATATGTTCAAAATGCAACTCAAACTTCAAACAGCCATAAATTTTGATCCGGGTAGCCATTTAAGCTCTACAAGATATCAAATCCAAGCATGCGACTAGCTCTACATGCTAGTGACTCAAAGACGCCTCTGTCACTTTTGACAGCCGAAAAAAGGCATAGAAGCCCTCCAAAACTGAGATTTTAGTCAAGATACCTTGGTTTGTTAACATTAAAACAAGTATAACTTCTGATCTTGATGTTCGTTAGGCCTGTACCACATATCATATCAGAGATTGATTCATTTTCCTTGAATTGACTGGTTGTGGCATTGAAATGGGATTCTAAATTATATGTTTTGGTCGTTTTAACATTGCATGGCTTCTGAAATACACATATATATGTATTTATTCGTAAATATATGTTTGTCTCTGTGAGTGTGAGTGTTTGTGTGAGTGTCTATGTGTGTGTCTATGTGTTGTATATATGTATATATGTATGTATTTATTTATTTACTTATAAACACAATTGAAAAACATATTTTTTCATAAATTTATTTAAAACTAATCTTATAAGTACATTCTATGGCTTTTTAAATACACATATATATCACTACTACAAAAACGGCCTATATTAGCGCAAAAAAAGGGCTTTAACAGTGCTAAAAATCGCTGTAAATCTTAGCGCTAATATAGGGGGGTGTCCCTTTTATCAGTGATCCAAAAGCATTGATAATGGCCCGATTTATCAGCGCTAAAAAAAGTGCTGATAAAATACACTTTATTAGCACTTTTTTTAGCACTGATAAAATAGTCGTTTATCAGCGCTTTTTGTTATCACTGATAAAAGTAAAAAAAATAAAAAAAAATTAAATAAATTTAAATTAATCCAGGGAGAGATTTTATCAGTGCTCCACACTGCCTTTATCAGTTCTAGGAGGTATCACATTCACTTCCCTTCCCACACATCCTTATACGTGTGCACCCCCTTCACATTCACCAGAAAACGAACTCGGGACCTCCCCCCTTTCGCGGCTGCACCTTTACCACTAATCCATTCAGTTTTGTTCTCTATTTAATGATATATCTATATCTATATAGTTCTATTTATTCATATAATGATATAGATTCATATTAATATAAATATATTTATTCATATATTGGTATATATATATTAATTCAAATATTAATATATTAATATATTTATATATATTTAGTTATAAATTTTAATACTTATATTTATTGGTATATTAATATATACATATAACATTAGTTTTAAAAACATTTATGAAAAAAATATGTTTTTATGTGTGTTTATAAATAAATAAATAAATACATACATACATACATAGACATACACAACACACAGACACACACAGAGACACACACAGACAAACACACATATATTTACGAAAAAATACATATATATTTGTATTTGAAAATCCATGAAATGTACTTATTAGAATAGTTTTAAATACATTTATGAAAAAATATGTTTTTGATGTATGTTTATAAGAAAATAAATAAATACATACATACATACATGTATACAACACATTTACACACACATAGACACTCACACAGACACTCACACACAGACAGATACATATATATTTACGAATAAATGCATATATATGTGTATTTGAAAATACATAGAATGTTAAAACGACCATAACTTATAATCTATAATCCCATTTAAATGCCAAAACCATTCAAATCGATGAAAATGAAACAATCTTCGTTATGATATGTGGTACAGGCATAACAGACATCTAGATCATAAGTAATACTTGTTTGAATGTTAATAATTCAGGGTTTCCTGGCTAAAAACTCAGTTTTGGAGGCTTTATAGACCCTTATGGGTTCGAAAAATGTGATAGAGGATTTTCATGGGTCTTTCCCGCTTAGAGATCATCGTAGGCTTCCATTTAATATGTTTTCGACCTTAAATGGACACCTAGATCAAATGTTATGGCCGTTTGAAGTTTAAGTTGCATTTTCAACCTATTTTAGATATTTTATTAATTTTATTTATTTTTTGTGTCCTAAAATTGATATTAAATGATTTTTAATCAATAATAATGAGAAAATTATTAATTAATAATATTATTTTATTTTTTTATATGACATTTTCACTAAAGTTTTTATATATTAAATGTAATAGTCTAATTATACGCATCTATAACATATTTAAAAAATATATATTGTATTTATATCAATATAAATATACTTATATAACAAAATATTAGTTTTCATGAATTTTTTTTAAACATAACATTTATCAGCACTCGGGAAAAGTGCTGATATATCCCCCTATATCAGCGCTACTAAATGAAGTGCTGATATAGGGGGGGGGGGGTGCTTTATCAGTGCTAAAAAAGCGCTGATAAAGGGGGCCTTTATCAGCCTTTTTTTAGAACAGATAAAAGAGACCCTTTATCAGTGCTTTTATTTATCCAATTATAATTTTTATTAAGCCACTTTATGGAGAAGTGGGAAACCAAATTACACACACAAAGAAAACTACGTGCTGAAAGAGCTCAATGAATTGTTTAGCAGAAGAATAAGGTAATTAGAATGATATGCTCTATATAATTCCCAGTGCAGAGTACTAACCTGGATGTCTATATCATTCCTGATAAGTTATTCTAAGTGAGAAATCATTCTGTCCATTATCTGGATGAATTCCTCCATGGTGATTCTACCTTGGTTGAATCCTCGGGCTATGATTCGGTCTTTCTTGTCAATATATTCTTCAAGCTCCTCTGTGGCCTCAGTCTGCAAACATCGTTCATAGATCCTTAAAATATCTTCATTTGAGGAGGTTGTCTGAAGGAATTTTTCAATAATCTCTTCCTTAGAGTAGAAGATGAGCCTCAAACACTCTGCACCCTCTTCTTCTGTTACACTTGGTTCTCTGCTTGGGTCCCCACATTCTCCATCTTGAAGACCATTAAATTCCTTGATTCCATATTTCTTGGCCAACCTGGTTTCCATTGGTTTCGGTAGATGAGAGTAATCTTTGGACCCCTTGGATTTTTCCCCTGGACCACTATGTATTTCACCAAGTCACGCTTTCCTTTTTTCCCCTTCATCCTTCTTGGGCAGCGGGGACATTTCCCTTGGGTCTGCTCTAGGCTGTCAACTAAGATTTGGCTGAAACTATCATCCCCTGAATCCTCATCCTCTTATGAAAATGATTGTTCAGTAGTTTCCAGACCTTCAAATCGGTTTTTCACTTTAACCCTCGGGCCTTCTTTGAAACCCCTCAGCCTACTAGAGGAACCCAACTTGCCTGCTTTAAACGCCAAGTTCTTCTTCTTCCCCTCGCTCCCAGTCATCTGAAAGGAGGACTTTGGAATGAGAATGTTTGGATCAAGATGTCCCAGTATGATAAATAAATAAATAAATACATACATAGATATATACAACACATAGACACATATAGAGAGACACACACAAAAACACATATAGATTTACGAATAAATACATGCACTACTAAAAAACGGGCAAGGGATGAGCTTCACCTTTATTAGAGCTAAAAAAATCACCGATAAATATAACTATATATATATAGATATATCATTAAATATAGAATAAAACAGAATGGCTTAGTGGAAAAGGTGCAGTCGCAAAAGGGGGGAGGTCCTGGGTTCGAGTTCGGGTAGAAGCGAAGGGGGTGCGCGTATATGAGGATGTGTGGGTAGGGATGTGCGCGGTAGACATCCTAGCATTGATAAAGTTGGTATAGAGCACTGATAAAAGCACTCCCCTCATTATTTTTATTTTTTTTTATTTTTTTTTAATTTTTTTGACCTTTATCAGTGCTAATAAGAAGCGATGATAAAGGCCCATTTTATCTGTGCTAAAACAAAAGTGCTAATAAAGGGGTCTTTTATCAGTGCATGTTTAGAGCTGATAAAAGGGGACTTTATTAGCTCTTTTTGGAGGGCTGATAAAAGGGACCCCCCTATATTTGCGATGATCTTTATAGTGCTTTTTAGCGCTGTTATTTCCATTTTTAGTGCTGATATAGGTCGTTTTTAGAAGTGTATAATAATTAATATCAAAATGATTCATTTCTAAATATGGTTTTAAACATTCAGTTTATCTTATTTATAACATTCAATCCAACAATTAGGTTCAAAATATTATAGTATTTTAACAGTAATAAATACAGGGTATTGTAGTTTGAGAAAAACACATCCTTTCATGTAACGTAGGATATCGAATGATCTTGTAATTGCATGTAATACAAGTCAAACATAGTTATTTTATAAAAAACATATTCATTATTTCATGAAATAAAATATTTAATAAAATTAAATTAATTTGATAAAATAAATTTAGAAGAACATCAAGGTGACACATATATATTTAGAAATACTTTGGTAGTTGAATATACATTTAAAATTTATGGTTACCTTATATTACTATATATTTTTTCAATTTAGTGTTTTATGTGTGTCATATCATTGATAACATTATTTAATTAAGGATGAAAAACTCAATTCTTTACATTATTATCCTTTAAAATACGTTAATAATTGAAATTTAATTTCATGGATGAAAACAAGTGACATTAAATTTCACTCATTTACGTATTAAGCTCCCACAAATATTACTATATATTAAAATTTTGTTATATAATGTTTAAATCATTTGTGATATTCAACAACATTACATTATCTCATCGATCTTGAATTTATACTTGTTATTTCACATATAAAATATTATGTTCAATTAGGATGTGTGTAGGTTTTGATATGTAATTAATTATAAGAGATACATGGAAGAAAATTTGTATTTGGGAGAGGTGAGGATGAAATTATATGTGATAGGTTACAAACCTAACATGATCATGGATGTTGAAGGATTCGATGTATCTTAGGCCTAGAAAAACTTTATTCCCAATAATTATAACTCCATTCCATGGATGTATTTAAAGGAACACCATATCAGTAACATTAATATATATATATATATCATCGATTATTATCAGTATAATTGATATGTAAAAATTTTCACACATACATATATTATGGAATTGTTTGAACATTCTCCCTAATTTATTGGAAAATGTGTTAACCAATTAACATCCTCACTCCAACATCATCCCAACAAGTTATAGTCCTACATCACTTCCCAAACAGAGCCATAAATAGTTCCATATGAATGAAATAATATAAAAACTTTATATAAGATCATTATTAGAAAATTTCATTGCTGTCATCATAATTGGAAATCCAACGAAAAAGATCTCCCTACATCCTATATTATTTGAATTTTCCTCTTATACTAATCATCAATCCAATAATTAGTTCTGAAAAATATTATCATAGTCACTATAGAAATCTAAATACTATTACTAATTTTTAGGTAATCTGTAGATCATGATCATATAAAATTAATAGTGGTACCCCATATAGCTTCACAGATTCTCTTCTTCATATAAGGATGATTTTGTAAGGTAGAAATTTACATTAATGAATGTAACTTATGTTGATTTTATATGGTCCTCGACTACAAATAATAAAATTAAAATTTGGCATTTATATGTTTTGAGGACTCTTATATGAATTCCAAGTTAATTCTTTCCCATTTGTGTACAAGTATCAGTATTTTGATTCAATATACCCTTAGACTTTTATCATCAAACCATAACATATTGGAATATTAAGAATCAGTATATATAATCTGTAATCCCTCCCTTCACACTGCTGACCTATATGATTATCATCAAATGACAATATAACTGTTTTCATCGTAGATTGATAGAGAAGTGGGACTATGAGATTAATATAAAATATTTTTCCTCAATTAGGTATTTCACTAGACACACATTTAGTTTTCAAAACATATAACTCCAAATTTATCATTGTTTCTATTCAGAATATTAACTACATTTTTATAGGTCTACATTAGCTTATTTTGTCTTGATTGATCATTATGTATATAGAAGTTTGATTTCTCAATTGGGAAATATATTATCTATCTTCCTCAATATTAAATAAATGATTCAACCTATGAAAATACTTCTTTATTTTTTCTATTCTCATCTTGGATTAAATATAAAAATCACTACATCTC
This sequence comes from Viscum album, assembly GCA_963277665.1. Taxonomy (NCBI): domain Eukaryota; kingdom Viridiplantae; phylum Streptophyta; class Magnoliopsida; order Santalales; family Viscaceae; genus Viscum; species Viscum album. The sequence continues at coordinate 695,396,831 of OY728135.1, forward strand.
AAATAATCGGTTACCTTATTTAACATCTTCATGTTGTAATGTATTCAGATTCCACACCATTTTCCAAATCCCACCATCTCCTTTGAATCATATTAAATTCCACTGAATCAAAATAAATTCCCTTGATGCATATTAAATTACTATAGAGTTAATATTGATTTCAAGAGCTTATAATTGAAATAAATGTCTCTATTTTCACTATAGATATAGTATCACAAAATCAATAATTCTATTATCATAGATACCAACCCAAAATCATACATTAGATAATTTTTCTCATGATTCCATTCTTATCCTGACCATTGTTTATTACGTTATCCTTCTATATGTGGAATTAACAAAAAATTCTTATTTAATCTGTATCTATGTATTGCAATCCATTCCCCAGTATAATGTATTATATGTATAGGAGTTGTGACCAACCACGTATAATGATAATTAAATAATTATACACAATACATTATTCCATGGAACATTACTACCTTATTTTACAACAAGTTTAGTATTTTTTATAACCATGAGTAATTTCTCAAAATGAATCATAAATATACCGAGAAAACAATAATAATAAAGTTTTCAGTTATAGTGGTTGTTCTAGGACATTGATCAATAACATCTATATTTGATGGATATACTGATATGCATTTTCTTGTGATTTCATGGCCCTGAAATGACAAAAAAAAATTATATATAATTCATATTTTATAAATTCTATATATAATTTATTCATTCTAAATATCGTTTACATAATTTGGGAATAATCTTAATGATCATCCTCACTGTATTAATATATAATAATATAGTTTATAAATTCTTCATGAAATTATTAATTATATATCTACATACTATATTCATTTGATCTCATATGATTGTAGGGTTATAAGTAAGTCCAAATGGAATCACTATAATTCATAGTGTCAATACCATGAATGGAAATATATAAAAGATATATCTTACCTTTTTACCCTTAACTGATGATATCCAAATAAATGTTTAATATTAGTTAAGTATTTATCTCCCCAATGTTGATTGAGTATATCATTGATATGGGGTAGGGGATACATTCATATATTATTTTTTCATTAATCTCAACAAAATCAGTGCAATAAATCATCGATCAATCTTTTTTTAACAAATATGACCAGCAAACACCAAATGTATGTAATAGGGAATACGTGACCATTGTAAAAATTTTCTGATTGTTTCATATTTAACTAGTCTAATTAAATGAGACACATTCTATATTAACACTTTTAAAAATCTATTTATCTAGGTGTGACTTAATGTCAAAACTAAACTAAAATTTTAATGGATGACTATGAGGTTTTAAAAAAATTACTTTAGTATAATCACACACAATATAAATGATTTAAATTATTTATTCATCCCTAATAATATGAGATAATACTCTATAAATTGGGAAAAAATAACACAAAATATTGGCTTTTATTCTATAAGTTGATAATAATCATCATTTCATAGTTTCATGATATTTGTATGATTTGGGATATGAAATGATACATACATTTCTTAAACTTTTATATATTTTTTATATAGTGATTACTAATAAATATAAATTATTATGAAAAATAAAATCACAGCATAAATAAATAAATCGGTTAGAATAATCCTCCAACATGTCTCAATGACATTAAAATTTTAAATAATAGATTTGATAATTTTCCACCTTGTTTTTTTATTGTAGTTCAATATCAATTACTTGGAGTTGTTATTTTATATTCATATAAAAACTGTTTAATATTAAATAATTTAATAAACCATTATAATTTATTGCATTATATGATCAATAAAAGAGAAAAAATATACATTGAATCACATAATCAAAATAATATACCTTTGTGACAATGATCATAAATGAAAATCATTATTCCATTGGTTCGACGATGGTTGGGGATGTTATCTTTTATTGGATCAATGGTTAAGGAACTAGTTTTCATAATTCATGAACACATTTCACTTGAATTATTGTAGTGTGGAACGATATTTAGAAGGTGATTTATTATCATTGTTTGTGCTAATCTACCTCTCATACATTATTTATGTTTTTTGCATGTAGTTTCATACTTTTACATATATAATAAACATTTTTATTCCCTTGAGATTGTTAACATGGTTCTTTTTCACACATTAATTTCATGTAGATAATTATTCATTCAACTAATGATGTTTATTATAATCATTTCTTAAATGATACCCAAAAATTAATTTTATATTCCCAATATTGTTGAGAGGTTTTAGTTTATATCATAACTATATGATCACATTAAAAAATATATTCATTGTTTTTTAGGACTCTTATAGAAAATTACATTTGACAAATTTCAATTAAGCCATTAAAAAATATACAGATTATACTCTCATGATAATAGATAATATTGAAGGTATAAAACACAGTACATGTGGACTTAATTTCTTATGACCCAAAAACATATCATATTTTCTTCTTATATTCCCAAAATTTACATTCCATCCATGTTCCAAGATTTTCTGAAAAATAAATTGTAAAAACATCGTCTTGAACTACTCCCCTTCCATAGATTATATGGGATACTTTCCATTAGTGTTTTAAATTAGAAAACACCACTGATAAAAACCGTTATATAAAAAATAGATGCCCCAAAAATCCATCTCAGCATCTTAACACAAGATAATAGACAATATATTTTCCATTCTAATGACACACATCTTAGTAACTGGTCGACTTGAAGACCCTCTAAATGAGGTTGGATGTTTCATCATAAATGAATGTATATAATATTTCTACATACATATTGAGTTTCATAGGTCATCCAGATTCATGATATATCCCACAAAATTATATAGTTGGGTGAGAATATTGAAAAATATTAATTCTATCCTCAATCATAGTATGATTCATGATGGTTCAATCAATAAATTTTATATTACACCAATTTTTATCTTATATATATTAGGTTACAACCATTATATTGAATAAATGAAATTTATTAATGTGTATACATGAATTAATTATTTTATATAAAAGGAATATATATAAATTGAGTAAATATTTCTTAAATAATGTACATACATTGTCTTATGAATATCTAGGATTCAATAAATGTTTTCCATTATTGGTTTTTTTATCAACATATAATATATATATATATAATAAAAATAATAATAGTTGTTTGTAATGAAAATTTGATAAACCAAAACATTTCCAACGGGGTGCCTAACCAGGTACGTAGTAAGGTCCCATTTACAATGTACATGAATGATAGAGGATATATGCTCAACTAAATCTTTTATGGGGTATCTACCACTATATAAATCGGTTCAAAAACATAATCCTCATATAGTATCATGATATAGAATTATTTCTATTAAATCCACATATTATATACATAAAAAATATTAATTTTATCCTATATTTAGACCCATACCTGATAATTTACTAATATATTTTTAAATGATTTTTTATACATTAATCTTTTTAAAAAAACAAAAATATTATATAAAATCAATAAAAAAACCCCAAGAACCAACTCTACACAAACAATATAAAATTAAAATAAATAGTATATTATTGTCATGATTTAAATTATATATCATAAACCAACCACATAATTAAATTAATAAATGGATTAGTGACATGGAAATTAATATCATAAATACTGTATTTTATAGAACTTCAATTTTTTTTCCATAATTATGATAACCTATATGTTTACTATATATTTCAAATGATGTAATAATCTTCATTACTTAGGTAGTGGAATCATATAAAATTGGTTACCTCAATTGATTGAAAAGTGAATACAAATATCATAATGTGTTTGTCTAAAATAATGATGGTTAATCTGATGAAACTAATAAAATCATTGTCATAGGCCATAAAACCATGTATAAAAATAAAAATACATGATAGAGACACATATAGTCATAAAATGTTCATAAATAAAGAATAAAATATATTAAATTTCTAAAAATCTATATCAATAATAATAAAACATGTGATCGTGGTATAAATGTGAAGAAAGCATTAAAATATGTAACGATCATTAAAATAAATAATTTAATGGAAATTGATTAAATCATGTAAAATTTGAATAAATAGATAATAAATATGAATTTTTCATGAAAAGATAAAGAAAAAATGTTCCAAAACCTTCACAATAGGAGAAATGTTGTGAGAAAACTCCTAACACCAATGCTAATATGATGAAACCCATTATTTCTTTTGCGAAAAATTTGAACCAAGACATCATTTATAATCTTATGGGAATAATCCCATTATATCGATGTCTGGATATACTATGATGTTTTTCCATAAACCAATGAATCTAATGGTTTCATAGGAAACCACCCATAAAAATCCATACATATTTGTTGCACTTAAAATAAATCGTCACCATAACACAAATAACACATGAAAAAGGAATGGGTTTCTTAAATGTTTCACATGACCTAATGATAATAAAGATTAAGATATCAGAATCTCATTTCCTAAATTGGTTCATAACATAATAATATATAATTAGTCACTATATAACAAACATATCATATTAATAAAATGAAAATATAACCCTATAAAACATTTATTTTAGATCAAATTGAATTCAAAATTATAAAATTTATAGTTATGAGTCTCTATATAATATCTATAATTTATTTAATAGAGATTAATATATAAATAAATTCCCATAGGTACAAAAAAATAACTAATAATAATCAAATAAAATCAATAATAATTGAAATTATAGTAAACATGATGTTTACTAGTAAATTCCATTACTTATTGAATTAATTTTGAGTTACCTAATCCCTTAATATTACAAATTACTTCAAAAGAATAAAATATTATCTTAATTCATAAATATTGATATTTTAATTTTATAATTATTAATGTTGTTTTATATAATTTTTTTGTACTCTACAACAATAATATTATCTTCATGTAGTATATCATTATAAAATCCTTTTAACGTCGAGTGATACTAATATTAAATATTATCAACTACATTCATAATTGAGGTATTTATCATCCTTTTTATTATAAAGGTCATCATTTATAAGATATAAAATTTTATATAATTAATTTTTTAATAATTATTATAATTTATTAATTCCACCGCATGGTCATTTTATTCATGTTTCTTGAAAACAAAAAAACATTGAAGGGTTATTTTCAGGTTATTTTCTAATACCAAAAAATTATCTTATTAAGATCTTTATCATTTTTTATATTAAAATATAAAAAAATGAAAGAAAATATTAGTTATAAGTATCATGTATAAAATAATAAATAAAACTAAACCAATCTATGTATTTATGTGAAGTAAAATACAAAATAAGTTTATTTTTAGAGGTCGTAGTATGCAGAACACACGATCCAAGTTTAAATTTTTCTTATTCTAAAATGTTATGGGGATTAATAGTAACATAATAATTAAAATAACTAAAACATATATAAATTATACCCATATTATAATTTTATTGTGGTGAAAATATTTATTTAGAAGAATAAAAGAATATAAAGAAACAAGAAGTGAATTAGAGTTGTATGAACGTGTACCCCACTTAATAGATTATTATTTTTGAAAAGGGGATTTATCCTTTAATTGGTGGGTCACTCATAATAAAATATCTAAATTAAGGTTTAATAAGGTGTCAATAAGAGTTTTGGTTAGGAATATGGAAAACAATTGGGGATTTAGAGTGAGGACAATTGAGGAGTGATGGACCACTTTTATAAGTGAAATGTAGTTCCTTTTTCTATGAAAAAAAAACAAATAAATAATGAGAATACAAAACCAAGAAATGTTCCTCAAAATAGATAAATAAGTAATTGGGTGATAGCGAGGTCAGAAAACATAATCCTCATTCAAAATGATTCATATTTAAGAAAAAAGTATGCCCTTTACATATATGGTGACACAATTTTTCTATTTTTTTTTCACCTCAATAACATGTTTTTACCTAGGTATTATATACATCAATACTAAAAAATAATACATAATAGTAAATTTTATCCCACAAAATATAAATTTGGTTTTTATATTTATCAAATAATAATTTTATGTTTGTGGAAATTAAATTTCAATAGATACACATAAAAACCATTTTTATAAGATTATAATCAACCAAATGATTTATGATCACGGTAGCATTATCAATTCCATTTTTCTAAATGAATTTAATATAAAATAAATAATTCAAATTAAATTAATTGAAATTTAAAATTAATTAAAAACATCATTTATTAATTATATAATTATTTGAATAAAAAACATTCAAAAAATATTTTTTACTAAAATACTAAATATGTTTTCAAATTTTAATCATGGATTTATAAATTTAAAAAAATATTTCAAAAATATGTTTTAATAAAATATATATTTTTTAAATAATAATAATTTTTTTAAAAACATTTAATATATTCATAGAAAAAATTAATTTCATAATATAAATGGAATTAATAATATATGTACTTTCACTTGTTTCCAAAAAATTAATTATTCCCATGACATTTCAAAAATAATATTCATACAAAAATATTACTATCAAAAATTCATTGATGATATAAATATTTAAAAATTAAAATCAATACAATTTATATACATAACATTACTATAATAATATATAATTTTGGAATAACCCTATTTTTATATAAAATCATTTTTTAAAAATTTTATCTACTCTTTTAACATTAGTTCTCATCATAAATATATGAAACAGGAAAAATATCCATCTAATAGAAAGAAAATTAAATCATGAGAAATGAATTTATTAGTTTCTTAAAAATAATAATAAAAAATCTTTTAAAGGTAATTTTTTTAATATTGTTTTTCAGATAATTCATAATTTTGTTACAACTGTTTTTACCTTCAAATTTTACGACTTCCTTAAGAATTTATATATAATTTTGGTTGATTTTTTTCATTTAGGGAAATTAATAAAACATAGTAATTTTTTTGGGAAAAATGTGGGCCATTGTGAACCCCATTATTTATAGAATTTGTGATCCCCATTCCATGAGTGTGACACCCCATTATTGATGTTTTTTTAGATATTTACAAAAATATTTCCCCTTTCCTACTATAAAAGGGGATCTGTTATCTTCACTTTATCTCACAAAAAACACCATATGAATGTCCAAAAATACAATCAATACTCTCTTAAAAATTCCTAGTAACCTTAAATATGGTTTTTTCTACTCAAAATAAATCTCCCAAATTCCTCAACCCCCTTCACAATGAACATAATCCTTGAAGTGAGGTATTAGTTCATAACATCGTTTTCACATTTATATATACTTTTATGCACTCCATATTTATTGTACATCATTACACTATTTTAAAGTTATTAAATAAGTCTACTTAGTATAATAAAATGTTATTATAACAGTGGTATAATCATTAACCAATATTTAACTTTTTCATTTTTTAAAAATGAATTGTGATACATGTGTATATTTAGACTACCATATCTCTAAATAAACGAGTTCATTTATCAATACTACATTCCAAGGATCAAAATATTAATGAATTTAATGGATAATTATTATTTTTATAATATGTGAAGGGTTATAGTAATACAAATTTAATATCCCCTGAATGATATATATGATAAAGAAACATTAAAAATTTAACTAACATATAAAAGTGGAATCTGATGACATAAACTCTAACCATGATATATAATTATTTAATATATATAAATTATTTTATAACTATTTTGTAATATTTTATATCAAACTAGTAAATATTAAATGATATCATTATTCTATAATTATAATGATGTAACATGTAAATCAGTTCATAATTATCCATTTTCTTGGTAGGTTTGTGTTTGGGAATGTTTTGATGTATACTATAAATATGATATAAAATTATATCAAGGATGTATTTGAAAACATAACTAATGTTGTAATAAGCTATTGAAATGAAAATATTTTGTCTCTATTTTTTATGAATTGTTCAATCAAAATTAATTCATTATCTAAAAGAAATCTCGTATTGGGTTAAAAATCATTGAACTATACTTACTGATGAAATCATATTCAAGGATAAAGACTAATGAACACTTTAATGGAATTTAAGAAATAAATAATATTTATAAATAATTCATTATAGTAAATATATTAACTATGAAAGGATTAAATATTATGGATGTATTAATATGGACACTGGTCCTACAGAACTAGTATGAATGGTGATAAATATAAATAGCTAAGGCTATAAAATCTGTAACAAATATAATTGTTTAAAATATATTAAAATTAGAATTCAATATTTAAATAAATATGGTTATGGATATTAAATTGGATATTAATATCTTATAATTAGGAAATAAGAGGTTAATTAACTTTTTGGGAGGCAAAATTCATAGTAAGGGACTTTGGTAAATTATTTCTCAATACCTTAGTTATATTGTTTCATTTAAAAATTTATATTAAATATTCAATTTTTTAATTTAATTTATATTTTATAAGATGTTATATTTTATCATTTTTGTTAAATTTTCCTTTTTTATTCAAAGCATCTTTCATGATAGTTTTATCACATACATGTATAATATTATCAAGGATGAACCACATATATTAATTGACCAGTGTATAATGTCCATATTTTCATATTCCAAAAGAAATATCCTTTTAGATATTGAAAAATATGATTTTATAAATTTATTTTACCATTATACATTCTATTTCCACATTTTAATGATTATTTTTTTGATCTAATTTATTGATTTGTGTTTCCAATAATGGAATTTAAATATATCAAAATTTCATTTCCTCAAAAAATAAAATTTTAAAATATGGATTCCATTTTTATAATTATATCAATGTATTTTTTTAATGGTGTTATTATTTATAAATAAATAAATAAAAACATGTTGAATAGTCTCTTCTATTTGTATTATTTTGGAATTGATTGATTTTGAATTTTTTGGTTTTTATGTGATTAATTTTCAAATAAAACAAGAAACATATTCTTATTCATATGTATTAAGGATATTATTATTAGATAACTTCATATGGAATATGTGTATTATTATTCATTATGTTATGATAATGCCTATATAATCCTTCAATGCATTGGTTAAAGCATCACATCACATGACATAATGGTGAAATGGGTAGAGATGTTGGGTAAAAAATGTGAAATAGGTTGTGATGTATCATGCACTATGGGAAAAGGATCATGATGCTTTATGTGTAATGGGTGATAGGTTATGATTCATGATTCAATATAATAAATATTTTGGGTTGTCCAGTCCCCAATAATTTGTTTCTTTTATTAATTTGGTGCCAAATTATTTTAACATGTTTCAGATTTATTTACATATCTTAGGATTTAGGTCTTATATTTTCACAGTGTTTATGAAATGTTATACATTTAATAATATTGTATTAACTATTCCCCAATTATACAATTTGAAGGATTTTTTATGTTTCCATGTTCATTTAATTTAATATTTCTTTCTGGCATAGGTTTTATAATATTCTTATGATCTTACCCTGGGTAACATGATAGTATATTTATAAATCCATTATTATTTGTATGTTTCTAGGTTCTACTATTAGGGCATGAATATAGTTAACTTTTGAGCATCTCTTGGATGGGTCAGTATCCTTAGAATGGTCACATTCCCTACTATGTGGTGTTACCAACATTCTTTCGTTCCAATGATGGGCTATCTCTTCTATAAAAGATGATTATGTCGACACATTTCTCAATAAGGGATGATTGGTTGTCTGTACCTCCATTGATAGATCCATCATTAGAGTTCATTTCCTAGTATAGGTTTCCCAAATATAGTCTATATATTTTCATTAATAATATTCTCAATATCATCGTGAAGAATACATTAGTTAATTATTCTTTAACCTCTAATGATAAAAAAATTACCTACTATATTATTTGAGGGTGACAAAAGGTATGCATAGAAATATGAATAAATTGTATTTATCATGTATCCCAAAAATTATACAACCATAAATTCAATGTAAAATAATGAAAACAATTTTCATAGTTATATAAACATAGAATCACCACGTCAGTTTTAGGGAAGCATGATTAACTGATTTATGGCATCAGATACTCATTTCCTTGTGTATGATGTACATTCTAAAAAAGAAAACTCATGTTTATTATTTCCCATCTGCGGAATCCAAAACCTTTTATTAAAATAATCATATACTCATTAAATAATTATTCTTATTTTTAATACCTAGTCTATATAACACTATTTACATGAGGTATTTATTCTAATGCGTCATGAGGGGTGACAAGTTTAATGTTATACAGGGAAGAAATCGCAAGGTTATGGTCTTGTGGAGAAAATATTACACGATTAATGTATTATATGGATAGGTTCGTAGGTTTAATGGCTTCATGATTTTCAATACTTGATTGAAAATTATAAATTTGATGAATGTGGATTGTTCGTAGATGGTGATGGAGATTTCCATTGGGGACTTTATATTTCGGTAGTGATGTTATTTTTGTTCATGGTAGTGGGGGGGGGGATTGATCAGACGTTGGATTTATTTCCCCCATAAGGTAGACATATATATATATATTATTTGTCATATATTGGGATTGAAACTTAACGATGCATCCTAGAGACCCTTTTAAGGGATAAGGATCATAACTCACAAAATTCAAAGGTCATAGTTTATGTTCTTGTGATTGGACCAGTACATGGAGTTTAGCATCATGTACTAAGGAAACATGTGTCATAAAATGAGTAATATAATGGGAAGGTGTGGGACTTAATTGTATAATATGGTAGGATTTATTGGTTTCATCTCATGCATATCACATGAGGTTTCATATTTATGTCACATAAAGAAAAGATGTAGTTTAATATCATGTAATGGAGATGTTATCCCATATATTTTTTTCATGTAACTAGTACATGGTATTTATGGAGTTGAAAGTCATACATGATAAAACTTGTTTTGTGGATTTCACATAGATCTTATTTGGTGGTTCTGAGTAACAATGATAGTATAATTTCGTATTACATGTGGTGGATTCCAAGGTGAAACTATTGACTAGTGATTCTGTGATTGGGGATTAGGGGTTAAAAATTCATTGAAACTAATATGGAGAAATGGTGGTTTTATTTGGGATTAAAATTTTGTGATACATTATAATTCATGTTGTGAAGTGATTTTGTACAAATATCATATTCAAGGAGTTTTCCCCTGCACTACCATGGATCCCTAATGGTTTGAGAAGGATACTGTATGAATACTATTTGGGTGTAGCTGATGAGTATTGATAAAGTGTTTTTCGATCGTGTGTGGATTCTATAAGGGTTCTAATAAGAAGCGAAAATTTTGTTAATATTATTAATTTTTGTTTAACAACATATGGGGTATCATATCAACCTTATCAGATGAGGCATCTCATGCTCATCATGTAAGGCATTCTACAATTATCACATTGGGAATCCTATTTACATTAAATAAGGTAATAAAATAGATTAACAAAATTATATATCTATTTAAAATAAATTTAGTTTCTAATTTAAAATTATAATGAGGATGTAATGTTTTCAAAATAAATTTATCAAACACAAAATAAAGTTTCATTGAAAAAATAGCTTTTACCACTAGGTAATTTTGATACCAATCTTATTGGATGAGGTAATTAAAATTGAAACATAAAATACAACTATTTATGTGTTACTAATGTTATTAAATGAAAATCGGATTCATATAAACCCCATTTACATTAATTTGTGTATAATAAAATATATGTCACAATGGAATGTAAAATGTGACAAAATCACATACCTTACACTCCAATTTGGATGAGTACAATTCAAACTCATGTATAATGGTCTATAGAATGTTATTAAAATTTAAATTAACAATAAAAATATTTATAATATTATATATGTTCTTATTATAATATCTTATTTCTTTTTTGTTAGTAATATCTCCCTATTTCTAATATTTTGCGTGTTAATTGCATAGTTTTTAAATCATTTTTAGCTAAATGTTTTTTTTGATGTTATGTAGATCAGGAATTCAGAATATAAATAATTAAAACTATGATTTAAATATCAAGTTTATTAATAATTTATCTATTTATAGTAATAAATAATATTTATTAATAATATATGAAATGTATCATTTATGTAGATGGTAGGTTGTTCATATGCATGAACATTGCTTCCATTTTTGTACCATTTTAAATTAAATAAAAGAAAATATCATATAGGTATATTATAATTCAAGTATAATTTAAATTTTAAATATGTAAACTATTTTTTATTTCATATAAACTTAATATAATCCATGTCAATAATGAATGAATCACATCGCTTGGAGGAGGCGGTAGTCCATACATCTAGAAACGTTGTTATCAGATTCCCACAAAATGGAAAGAATAAATGAAACTATTTTTTAATAATAAATGTAGTATAATGAAATTTATAGTGTCATATATATCATATATAAACTATAAATCCATCATAATTCCAATCCATGAAATGTGATATTGGAAGAACGAACAATATTGGTTTGTAAGGAAGTAGTCCATCGTACACATGAATAATGATTGCTTATCCAATTTGATGAATGAGACTAAATATTTATGTAGTAACGTTGATAAAAAAACATATAAGTATATTAATTATAATGTTTCTATTTTATAATAAATATTTAAGAATAATTATAGTGGTGTATAGAGAAATAAAAAAAGTAATCATTGAAGAATGTTACCTCTTCTCTTGGTAACTCGTTTTTGTTTTCACCAAAGGGTATCATTGGTTTTTATTGGGACAAAATATAGTATTATATAATAATTATATGGATGTTTTATATTATTTTTTATGTTTTTAATGAACCAAATGTCTTCGTATGTGCGAATAAGTTAGTGGGTGAGACCCTTTTATATTGGTTGAGAAGTGAAATTCCAATAAGTACAGAAAGGTAAACACTATTGGGTTGTCTCTCTTAAATGATGTTACATAAATAGTGAACCTTTAGAGATAAAACATGATATATGGTATAAATATGGCTATAAAATTGGGTTATTACAAGTTTCCTTGTTGTATAGACCTTTAATAGTAATGTTTAACCACAACGTAAAATCATTTTAACCTTAATCATTGTAATTATTTAATTTATTTTCACTAATATTCTATGTCAAAAACTAAGTCAAACTATAAGGCCCCAGCCTTAAACATTACTTAATCTAGAGTCATTACAAGATTACACAGTGAGGATCATTTCAGGTTTAGTGTTTTAACGAATTAGATCATAAATCATGCATTACATTCCACATTTAAACAAAGTGGTTACATAAAAGATATTATTAATTTTTTCCCATCAATGAAAACATATTTAAAACAAAACATGGATTCTTTCATGACACTTCCTTAACCCTATCATCACATCACGTACCTTTCCCTTGACCTATGAAAATCATTTCAAAAACTTGGGATGAGGATAAAAATCTCAGTAAGGGATATAAAAGTACTAAATGAAAACATTAGTCCATGCATGAAATCATACTTTACTCAGAAAACATAAGCATTTTAACATACCTCATCAAATAATGAATAAATCATAGAAACCATAAGACATAAAGGTAACTTGAGTCATTCATAACATTCTTACGTAGGGAGTAACCCTCATGGTTACGTTTGGAATACCCATCACAGTATATTCCCAAAATCTATACGGAGAAAACTTATCATTTAACCCCTTCTAGTTACCCAATGCATTGGAGTGATATATCGGTCTCACCCGCCCATAGTGTATCACGGAACCACCGTCTTCATAGCAATGCCCAAGAACCCTAACATAATCATATCACATAAAACATGCATAAAGGAAACATAACATTTACACTTTTCAATCACAAGATATCAATACAACACATTGATATAAAAACTTTATGAAAACCATTTTCAATTCCAAAATAAAATATAAGTAATACATGGTATTTATTTTTCGTTTAAAAAAAGTTTATGGCTTGTAGAGGAAGCTGAATCTCAAATAATGGTCATGGCAGTGGAGAAGTCGTTGTCGCGACGTACGTACGCCAAAAAAACATTCCATTTTGTTGTTTTTTAAACTCTTCATATAAAAATATTAATTTTTAATAAACATAAAAGTCAAAGGGGTTTATACACCATATAAAAGACGGTTGTGTATAAAACAAAATATGCCTCAATGAAAGGAGATTTAGACGAAGCCCCTTACCTCGGGTCCGACTTGACTCAATCGTTCTTTAATATCATGAATAAGAAACTTGAGTTAATTTCTTCATTCTTAAGAACCTTTTCCATGTTCATTATTCATTTTATATCACTTATTATCATGTCATTAACACTATGTAATTATTTAACTTAATAACGATCATTTTAAGGATCATTGGTACTTGAGTTAAAAATAAACTCTTTATAATTACAAGTTTTTCATGTATACATTATATTCAGAGTTATATTAATGATCTAGATATCATATATATCATATATATCCATTATATACATGCATTTATAATATTACATAACATTTAGAGGTAAGAAATGAAATACACCGTTCATGGCGATGGTAAGCCGTACGTACGCATGAATGCTACTTTCATTTCTATTTCATATTTTATGGAATGTAATCATAATGATATAAAGTTATATTATAATTCCAGTATAATGTAATAGATAATATAATTAACTCCATCCTTTATATGTCCCACATATGGAATTAACGAATCAAATCACTTTGAGGGGGCGGTAGTCCGCACTTCCTAAAATGAAGATATCGCATATACCCATAATGGAATCCATAAAGGTATTCCATAAATGATGAATACATGAGATTAAGGAAAACAAAAAAAATATTATATATCATATATTAGTATAGTGACATCTTAATGGCCACCTTTGAAGGTTTTATAATAATATTGAACAATCATCGTTTCGTGGGGCAGAAATTCTCCATCCACGGAAACAGTATGTTCGTTAACCATTACATGTTGTTGTGTGTAAGTGTAGCTAGAATAATTCTTATAAAAACATCCTAGTATATTGAACATACAGGTTTTTTTACAAAAGAAATGAATAAAAAGAGTTTAGGGTGTTGGAGAAGCAATATAAAACAAAAGAACATTAGAGAAGTCTTTACCTTTTAATCGGGTAACTCCTCTTGGTTTGAACCAAAAGGGTTTCTTGAAGTGCTTTATGCCAAAGGTAAGTCTTCTTGGATGTATAGAGTGATGTGGAGAGATAAAATGAGCAGATCTTGGCCGATCCAATGGCTTGAGAAGTGCGGGTAAGGAGGTAGAGGTGGGGTCCTTTTATAAGAGGAGAGGAGGGGCACTCTTGGAAAGGTATAAAATGTAACTTTATTTTCAAATGAGTTTTGGATTTTAAAGATCCCACATTGATGTATTTATAGGATAAGGTGATAAGGGTTCGAAATATAATCATCTAATAGGTCATTAACAAGTTTATGTCTTATAGTTTACATTATCTTTTCATTTTATTTAAATCGTTAATTAATGAGGTAATCGCTACATCACCATGATGTCATAAATAATTTCATTTATTTAATGTCTAAAAATTATAAAAAAATATTATGATGTAAGAAATATTTTTATATTTCCAATGACTATTCATAGTCTAATATATAATTTATTTAGGAAAAATTAAAAATGTTTTACTCAGGTGATACATTCTTTGTTATATTTAACTTTCTTTAAAAATAAAAAGATAAAAAGTCATTATCACACAAAAGTGAATCCATGGGGTCCCCAAGTTTGGAAAAAGGCATACCATGGTAGGCCATGACACAACCAGTAGCATTATGACACATGTTAGGGTCATTTGTTATTATTATGATATTATTTTATTATCCTTAACTACCCGATTACTAATTAATCAAGATAATTAAAGATAGTTACTGTCGTTACTATTCATAATGTCAATAAATAAAAGAATATTGATTAAATAATTTGGACCTTATAATTAAAAATATTAATTCCATTTTACCAAATTAAAAACATAGAAATTACAATAATTAATTTAAAAATAATTCTCGTTGTCAAAACAAATAGCGCGTTTTTTAGAAACAATATCTATGAAAATTTTAACAATTTTTTATGCCCAATTCCAAAGTGAAATTAATACCAATGACCACCATTGGACAACATGGTAAAAATATATTCTATTTACATTTTAAAACCAATTAAAAATATTAACTAACCACATAATTAAATTTGATGAAAATGCAGTTTTGATGTAAAATGCCTTATTTTTCACTATTCATTAAAAAAAGAACATTGTCAGAAAAATACCAAAAAATTATCAAAAGTTAATTTCAATTTCCCAATCATAAATAATAAGTTTATTTTGACAAATAGAGCTTCTAAAATTTTCAAAATTTGTTTTCAAAATGGTTTTCCATCAAAAGGAAGTAAAACAATCTTTTAAAAATATTAGTGTATTCCATTCTAAAGATTGGATTTATTCTCATTTTAAGACTCTAAAACACTATCTAATTCATAAATAGACATAGATAAGAATATTTGTTATTCATTATTTACATGGGATGTTACATCCTTCCCCCCTTTAGAAAATTGCGTCCCCACAATTTATTTACTTATCGAATAAGTGGGGGTATTTATCCCTCATTGCATTTTCAGATTCCCATGTCGCCTTTTCACTCATGGGGTTTTCCACAAAACCTTTACTTGACGAATAACCTTATTCCGCAACACTTTCTCCCTGTGGTCATGAATCTGGGCAGATTTTTCCTCATAAGATAGATTCTCTTCCAACTGAACTACCTCTGGACTCAAAACATGGGATGGATCTGGCATGTACTTCCTTAACATTAAAACATGAAAAACATTGTATAACTGAGTTAAACACGGTGGTAAAGCCACTCGGTATGCAACTGATCCAACTCCCTCCAAAATTTCATATGGTCCAATGAACCTTGGAATCAACTTCCCTTTTTTACCAAATCACATCACACTTTTCCATGGTGAGACTTTGAGGAAAATACAATCACCTACCTCAATAGAGAGATCCTTCCTCCTATTGTCTGCATAACTCTTCTGCCTGCTGTGAGCTGTTCTCATGTTTCTCTGTACCAGCTGAACTTTTTAAGCCAACTATTCTTCCAATTCTGGTCCCATCAACTCCCTTTCACCTACTTCATCCCAAAAATCTAGAGCTCGACACCGCTTCACATATAACGCCTCAAATGGTTCCATCTGTATATTAGAATGAAAAAAGTTATTATAAGAAAACTCAACCAATGAAACATTTTGGTCCCAACTTCCCTGATAATCCATCAAACAAGCATGTAACATATCCTCCAAAGTATAAATCATTCGTTCTGACTACCCGTCTGATTGAGGATGAAAAGTTGTACTAAAATTTAATTCCGCACCCAATGACTTCTAAAGGCCTTTCCAAAAGTTATAAGTGAACCTGGGATCATGGTCAGATCCAATGGAGAGAGAAAATCTATGTAACCTAACTATCTCTTTAAGATACAAATGGAAATGTTTGTGTAGGGAAAAGGTATCTCGTATTGCAAGGAAATGAGCAGATTTAGTCAAGCAATCAACAATAACCTAGATTGCATTATTACCTCAAGGTGTCTTCGGCAATCCCACAACGAAGTACATGGATATATTCTCCCATTTCAACTCTGGAACTGGTAAAGGCTAACGCATCCCATTAGGTAACTGCCCCTCTGCATTAACCTGTTGACAAATCAAACACTTAATAGTAAAATCAGTAATTTCTATTTTCATTCCATCCCACCAGTAACACTCTCGAATATCTCTATACATCTTATTACTGCCTTGATGAACAGAAAACGGAGAACTACGAGCTTCACATAACAACTCTCTCTTCATCTGTGAATCACACGACATATACAATCTCTTCCCAACTGTCAAAACACTATCATTATCAATGTTGAATTTAGGAAACATACCCTTCTGAACCAGATCTACCTTTTCCTATAACTCGTTGTCTTCCTTCTGTGCTTTCTTAATTCTGTCTGAAAAAGGCGATTTCACTTATACCTGAAAAAAACAGAAAAACATCCTGCACCAAAAACTTATATGCAAATGTTCATAACATCCTTAACCAAAGGATCACATTCCAAACACAACATTGTTAATGAATCATTACTTTTCGACTCAAAGCATAAACCACTTTATATACTTTTCCCAGATGGTAATGAATTGTACAATCACAATCCTTGATTAATTCCAGCCATCTCCTCTGTCTCATGTTCAATTATTTCTGAGAGAATATATAATTTAAACTTTTGTGATCGGTATATATTTCACACTTTACTCCATACAAATGATACCTCCAAATTTTTAAAGAGAAAACAATAGTAGCTAACTCCAAATCATGTGTAGGGTAATTTAACTAATGTGTTTTCAACTGTCGTGAAGCATAAACAATTACCTAATCATTCTGCATTAGGACGCAACCAATTCCTTTCAATGAAGTATCACTGTAGATAACAAGCTCACCATTCCTAGAAGGTAGTTCCAAAAATGGAGAATTCACCAATCTTCTATTCAATTCCTGAAAACAATCATCACATTCTTTTGTCTATAAAAACTAAACACCCTTCCGAGTTAGCTTAGTTATTGGACTAGATAACCATGAAAAATTTCTAACAAACCTTCGGTAATATCCTGCCAAACCAAGGAAGCTACGAATCTCAGTTACATTTGTGGGTTTTGGCCATTCTTTAACAACCTTCGTTTTTACAGGATCAACAATTATCCCATCTTTAGAAACAATGTTACCAAGGAAAGAAATTTGTTGCAACCAAAACTCACACTTTCTGAATTTCCCATACAATTTCTTTTCTTGTATAGTTTACAAAATAACCCTTAAATGTCATTCATCCTCCTCTTTACTTTTATGAAACCCCAAAATAACATCAATGAAAAAAACCACAAACTTATCCAAGAACTCATGGAAGCACGATGTATATAGCAGGTGAATTGGTTAGCCCAAAATGCATAACTAAAAATTCATAATGGCCATATCGTGTATGGAACACGGTCATCGGAATATCAGCTTCCTTTACCTTCAACTGATGGTACCCTGATCTCAGGTCAATATTTGAAAAAAACTAAGCTCCCTGGAGCTGATCAAACAAATCATCGATATGAGGCAAAGGATATTTGTTCTTAACGATGATGTTATTCAAGGATCTATAATCAATGAAAAGTCTCATTGAATCATCTTCCTTTTTAAAAAATAAAACAAGAGCACCCCATGGTGTTGTTCTAGGTCGAATGAATCCTTTATCTAATAAATATTGCTATTGCTCCTTCAACTCTAAAAGTTCAATTTGAGCCATTCGATAAGGGGGTTTTGAAATTGGATTAGCAGAAGGAACTAAGTCAACAGTAGATTCTACTTCCATATCTAGTATTATTCCCGACAAATCATCAAGAAAAACAACCGAATAATCATTTATCACTGGCGCATCATTAATCTGAATAGTTTCCATGTTTTCAACAATATGTGAAAGGTAACATTCATTCCCATCTTTTACATGTTTCCCAGCCTCTTGATATGTTATCAATAGTAAGGGTTCATTCTTTTACACAAACTGAATGTCTTTCTGAAAAGAAACTTCTTTAGCTATACAGTCAATCTTAGCATGGTAAATGGAGAGACAATCCATACCCAGGATAACATCAAACTCTACTAGAGGAAATACAATAATGTTTGTAAGTAGGTTCTTTCCACGGATAACGATAAGAAGATTCTTATAAATTATTTTTGCCACAACATTTCCCCCAGGTATTTTTTCCACAAGTTCAGGAGTCATTTTTTGAGATGGTATTCCCTTTTTACTAGAAATATTTTTAAAGATGAAAAAATGTGTAGATCCCGAATCAAACAACAAACTGGCATAATCTGAAAAAACAACCAAAGTACCTGATACCACTTCATTTGATGGCCCAACATCTGCTAAAATAGTTTCAAAGGATTTCACCACACCGTTCTGCTTGTATTCTAACTGCTTCCCATCACTCAAGATCTTTTTCAGACACTCGTTTGCAAAGTGACCCCTCTCACTGAACATAAAAAATTTCACTAACTGTAAATCAAATTTGGACTTACCATCATCCTGATCTCATTCAGTGCAATCACAAGCCTTATGTCCCATATTACCACATCGGTAGCACTTTTCAGAATTCAGAAGACATTCCATAGCATTACTTTTACCACATTTATCACATTCTGGAAACATAGTTTTCTTACCGTCAATCCTTTTTTAAGAATTCTTTCATTTCTCCTTCCACTTCGGTCTCTTCTTCTGCTAGTTGTTATAGAACACTTGATCATCGGAAAACTACATTTCCACCTTCTCAGCACATCGAACAAGATTTTCATAACTCTTGAACTCGCGATATGCTAAAGCCATTCTATATTTTTGCTTTAATCCTGAGTAAAAATGATTGATTTTAATATCAAGGTCTCAGATAAAATTTGGAGCATACATTGCCAATCGACTGAACCTCTCTTCATAAGCAGCCACTGAGTCGCCCTCTTGCCTCAATTCCAAGAATTTTTTTTCCATCCTAATTCGAACAGCCTTAAGAAAATACATCTCAAGAAATATACCTTTGAATTAATCCAAGTCGATAGCTTCAATCTAATTAGCGTACCTGATATTTTTAACCATCGACCACCACTGATCTTCTTCACCCTCCAAACGGTGAATAGCAAGACTAACCTTTTGATTGTCTGAACACCCCATGACATCAAAAATCTTCTGAAGTTCTTTAATCCACCCTTCATCTAGCAGAGGGTCAGATGATCCTCTTAATGATGGGGGATGTTTCCTCATGAAATTTTACACTACTGACATGTTCTTTTGCGGTTGATCTGGCTGATCTCGTGCATGGATACCACCACCATTTATCGCTTTAGTCAACTGCTCCATCATTGCAACAAACTGTTCAGTTCCAATTCCGACCTTCTCAGGATGCTGATTTGGATGGTCATTTCCTTCTGTATGCCTTCCTAGCACTGCTTCCCTGTTTCCTTTGCGGAAAACCATTATGAACAAACATGTATTAGATGAAGTAACATGGTAATATTCAAATTCTACATCATTTCAATTTGACCATAAAAAAAATATTTTTGGGTATTAATTTAATAGAATTCTAACTCCTAAAGTTATCTAAACAAACTTTTTATACCAACTATAAGGCCCCAGCCTTAATCATTACTTAATATTGAGTTATTACAAGATTAAACATTGAGTATATTTTCTGGTTTAGAGTTTTAGAGAATTAGATCATTAATCATGCATTACATTCCACATTAAAAAAATGTGGTTACATAAAAGATAGTATTCATTTTTTCCCATTAACGGAAACATATTTAAAAAAGAACATGGTTTCTTTCATGACACTTCTTTGACCCTATCATCACATCATGTACCTATTCCTTGACCTATGAAAAACATTTCAAAAATATGGGATGAGAATAAAAATCCTTGTAAGGGATATAAAAGTACGAAATGAAAACATTAGTCCATGTATGAAATCATACTTTACTCATAAAACATAAGAATTTTAACATACCTCATCAAATCATGAATAAATCATAGAAATCAAAAGACATAAAGGTAACTTGAGGCATTAATAACATTCTTACGTAGGGAGTAACCCTCATGGTTACGTTTGGAATACCCATCATAGTATATTCCCTAAATCTCTTCGGAGAAACCTTAACGTTTAACCCCTTCACATTACCCAATGCATTGGGGAGCTATATCAGGCTCACCATCCCTTAGTTTATCACGGAATTACCCATCATTATAACAATTCCCAAGAACCATAACATAACCATATCATATAAAACAATCATAAAGGAATCATAACATTTCCACTTTTCAATCACAAGATATCAATAAAAAACATTGACATAAAAACATTATGAAAACCATTTTCAATACCAAAATAAGAGAAAAGTAAATCATGGTACTTATTTTTTCGTTTTAAAAAAATGTTTATGGCTTTTAGGGGAAGCCGAAACTCAAATAATGGTCACGGCGGTGGAGAAGTCGTTGTTTCCGCATACATACGTCAAAAAAACATTCCCTTTTGTCGTTTAGTAAATGCATCATATAAAAATATTCCTTTTGAATAAATGTAAAATCCAAAGGGGTTTATACACCGTATAAAATAATGTTGTGTATAAAAAAAATATGCCTCAATGAAAGGAGATTGAGACGAAGTCCCTTGCCTCGGGTCTGACTTGACTCGACTGTTCTTTAATCTCATGAATAATAAACATGAGTTAATTTCTACATTCTTAAGAACCTTTTTCAAGTTCATTATTATTTTTATATCACTTATTACCAAGTCATGAACACTGTGTAATTATTTAACTTAATAACGGTCGTTTTAACGATCATTGGTACTTGAGTAAAAAATAAACTCTTTATAATTACAAGTTGTTCATGTATCCATTATATACAGAGTTATATTCATGATTTAGATATCATATATATCATATATATCCAGTATATACATGCATTTATAATATTACATAACATTTATAGGTAAGAAATGAAATGTACCATTCATGGAGACGGTAAGCTGTACGTACGCATGAACACTACTTTCATTAATATTTCATATTTTATGGAATGGAATCACAATGACATAAAGGTATATTATAATTCAGTATAATGCCATATATAATATCATTAAATCCATCCTTTATACCTCCCACATATGGAATAAACAAATAAAATCACTTTGAGGGGTCGGTAGTCCGCACTTCCTAAAATGAAGATATCGCGTATACCCATAATAGAATCCATAAAGGTATGCCATAAATGAAAAATACAGAAGCTTAAGGAAAACATAAACATATTATATATCATATATAAATATTGTGACATCTTAATTTCCACCTTTTATGGTGTTATAAGAATATTGAATAATCATCGTTTCGTGAGGTAGAAATTTTCCATCCACAGAAACAATATGTTCTTTAACCATTAGATGTAGGTGTGTGTAACTGTAGCTAGAATAATTCTTATAACAACATCCTAGTACATTTAGCATACAGGTTTTGTTACAAAAGTAATGAATAAAAAGATTTTAGGGTGTTGGAGAAGAAAAATAAAACAAAAGAACATTATATAAGTCTTTACCTTTAAATCGGGTAACTCCTCTTGGTTATAACCAAAAGGGTTTCATAAAACTATTTCTGCCTAAGATAAGGCTTCTAGGATGAAGACAGGGATGTGGAGAGAAAAAATTATCAGATCTTGGCTGAGCCAATGTATTAGGAAGTGTGGGTGATGAGGTAGAGGTGGGGTCCTTTTATAAGAGGAGAGGAGGGGAACTCTTGGAAAGGTATAAAATGTTACTTTATTTTCAAATGAGTTTTGGATTTTAAAGGTCCCACATTGATTAATTTCGAGGATAAGGTGATAAGGGTTCGAAATATACTCATACAATAGGTATTTGAAAAGTGTACGTCTTAGATGTTACTTTATCTTTTCATTTTTTAAATCGTTCATTAATGAGGTAATCGCTGCATCAGCATGATGTCAAAAATAATTTAATTTATTTAATGTCTAAAAATTATAAAAAATACTATGATGTAGGAAATTTTTTTATATTTCCAATGACTATTTATAGTCTAATAGATCATTTATTTAGACAAAATTAAAAATGTTTTACTCATGTGATACATTCTTTGTTATATTTAACTTTCTTTAAAAATAAGAAGATAAAAAGTCATTATCACACAAAAGTGATTTCATTGGGTCCCCAAGTTTGGCACAAGGAATCCCATGGTAGGACATGACACAACTAGTAGTAGTAAGACACGTTTTGGGGTTATTTTTTATTATTATGATATTATTTTATTATCCTTAACTACCCGATTACTAATTAAACAAGATAATTAATGATAATTACCGTCGTTACTATTCATAATGTCCAAAAACAAAAGAGTCTTGATTACATAATTTGGTCCCTCTGATTGAAAATATGTAATCCATTTTACCAAATTCCAAACACAGAAATTACAATAATTATTTTAAAAATAATTCCTGTAATCAAAACAAATAGCGGGTTTTTTAGAAACAATATCTATGAAACGTTTGGCACCTGTTTATGCCCAATTACAAAGTAAAATTATTCCCAATGACCACCATTGGATTAAATGGTAAAAATATATTCTATTTACACATTAAAACAAATTAAAAATATAATCTATCCATATAATTAAATTATATGAAAATTCAGTTTTGATGTAAAATGCAGTATTTTTCACAATTCATTAAAAATGAACATTGTCAGAAAAATACCATAAATTTATCCAAAGTAAATTTTAATATCGAAATCATAAATAATATGTTTATTTTAAAAAATAGAGCTTATAAAATTCTCAAAATTTTGATTTAAAAATGGTTTTCCATCAAAAGGCAGTAAAATAATCTTTTAAAAATATTAGTGTATTACATGCCTAAGATTGGATTTATTCTCATTTTAAGCCTCTAAAACACTATCAAATTCAAAAATAGACGTAGATATGAATATCTATTATTCGTTACTTACTTGGGTTGTTACAAAAACACAACATACATAATAAGTTATTCTTATTTAAAATATTTAATTCGTTTTTAAAAAATCTAATCATATAAGTGGAAGAAAATAATTCCAAATTTATCACACAATGTCGGGTCTTGAAAGTTTGTTTTTAATGTTAAAATGTTCAAAATATAGTCATGATTTTATACCTAAATTCAATATTAAATTGATTACTGTGAACAAAATTTTATTAATAGATTTATTATTTATCCAATTATATTTTAAAACTAATATAAAATGTAATCTATCATTATATATTTCTTAAAAGAAAAGTCATCTTTTAATTAAATTTTTGTATTTTTAACTATTAATAAAATTAATTTTTTTTTTCTAGAAACACCAATAGAAAATTTTAAAATTTATATTTCAAAAAAAAAGGATTTTTCGTTATATAATATTTATAAAATTTCCATAATTTATTTTTAAATAGTTTCCCATTAATATGTTCAAAAAACACCTTAAGACAAAATAATGATCTTTATTAAAAAATTGTGTTTTTTATTTTCTTATTATTATATATATAGGAAGAATATAAAAATAATAAATTTAATTTATATTATATAATGATAATATTAATTAATTTAATTCATTGCGATAAAAATAATTTTTTGAAAAAAATAGTTTTTTATAAAAACAATTATTTCATATTAATTTGGTTTATATATTAATTTAAAAGTAATTGGTCACTAAATAATTAAATAAACATATATAAATTTTATTTTCCAAGTCAATGTAATCATTTTCATACAAGGCCTTACAATTTATAGTTGATAACCATTATGTTAAAATTAATAGTGTGTTTTATTTTATTAAACATCTGGGTTGGGTGTAACATTATAAAACATACTATTTTGTGTACAACAAGATAATTTCATTGTTGTGTATAGGATAATCCAAAATCAGTGTTCTCTACTATTAATTATAGCAATAAAATTAAATTTATTCTATAAGGAAATTATTTTAAAATCATTTATCGTAACATTCTCTATGGCTTAAATAAATTGCGTCCATGCAATTCAAACATGATCTTAGTAATATATGATTCAATTTTTGAAAAAAAAAACACTTGAAACCCCCAAACCATAAATATGATTAATAAAAAATATTCATAATATGAGGGAATGATAAATTAAAATGTCACCAAAAAACTAGGATTTGTAATAGTAGAACGTTAGTTAAAACATTGTCAAGTAAGTTATATCTAAATATAATGTTCTAATAAAGATTTAGAAAGAACATTAAAAAAACATGGATGACCTAGAGTTGGTTAACAACCAAAATACCATAATCTAAATAGAACTCAAATGTTCATTTTTATAATTAAAATAGTGAAAATAGGAATCTTTTTTTTTGATTCAATTCCCTTTTTCCTCGAGTTGAGAAAATATTTCACTATCTATGAATATTTGAAAATATATGATTCTATTTACTTAACAAAATATTATCCTTTAGTTATTCCTTGAACTATTTCTACTTCATTTTTTTCAAAGGTTTCATCATATGGTGAAGTAATAAATTAACCTCTAAATATGTGTCCAAATATCATTATAAACCATTTCAGATATTGTTAAATTTTACAAAATATTATAATCTGACTCTTTATAATGAATGTTACAAAATTTACAAAATAAACATATTATTTGGTATTCAATAAACATGAAGTGTGTCTTTAATCATCACATCCTAATCATGTGAATTCCTTCATCACGTATTCTCTTGAAACATATTTATAACATGAATTACCTTAAAAACATATTGAAGACATTCAGGAATACATAATCCTTAAATATAACACATATTATTATATATATTCATTAAATAAAAAAATTATGTAAACTCTAACAAATATAGTATAAACCATATTATCAATTAATCAATAATAATTTCCAAGGATGTCCCTAATTTCTAATTTGAGTTATCCATATCAATATTCTCTTTGTCGAACTCATATTATCTCAACTACAAGAACACATTAAGGATTTTATTTCCCTCAATCATATGATTCCCTTGAAGTTAAACTTGTCACTAAATCGTTTTTCATCGTCATTTATACTAATCAGGATGTTCTTTTAAATAATTAATGAAAAAGTACTCCAAAACAATCATTATACATTCCATAATACATTTATTGACTATATAATCAATAATAAATTATTGAAACATTATTAAAGGACTAAAATATAAGAAAATGTGAATCATTATACTTTATATATATCAATATCATAATTTTACCCTTGATCAAATAGTTTATTCTATGATATATTCTCTTCACTATTGAGACATCGGTTTCAATAATTCCCCTTGTCCTTTTAGTATTAACACATTATATTATCATTTTTAACCATGACATTGAATTCATTTACAAATTTACCCTTACATTGACACCTATAAAAAATCATATTCCTTTCAACCAGTTATCAGGGTGATTCCTTCCATAATTATCTCATGTGGGAATATCCATCATTCCATTCATCACATTTTTTTATAATTTTCACAAATTTACAATTATTTCCCTTCTTCCCATTGAATCAATATTACTTTGAGAATTCCTTCTCCATTTTGATATCATGTAAAACTATTTCATCATATGAAGAATGATTTTAAGGAACTAGTTCTTCTCAAATAATTTTCTTAATCCCTTCAAAATAATTTCAAAAATTATTACATGTTCTATATGAAATACGTAGAGAACATGGAAAACCATTATAATGGAGCTTCATACTCCAAAACAAATGGAAAATTTTCATTAAACTAACCAAATATATTATCATATCAATTTTGTCTCATGAAGGAAATCAATATCAAATATTTAATCCTTAAGAGTTTTCTATTACATTTTTTCTATTAGTTCTTCATCCCAATTATTTTGGATAAATAACCACTATTGATCTCCATCCTGATTCATATAATATACTACAAGTGTATACTATTATATTTCACTACATCCTAATTCCATAAATATCATCTCCAATTGCTTAGTCTATTGATCTAAATCCACTCAACTAGTAGTCCCACTAAATGATTGGGGCCTCTATCGCATATCATTATCCAACCTAGGATATTCTTACTATATAAATCATTTGTTACTATGGGAAAGGATATGTTGTTTTAAAATGATTAACATGTCTTTATATATCAACAAATTTTTTGATTCTTATATTATAAATATTTTCCTTCTCAAAAGAGAAATGTTTAATGTTTCAATGAGTATTGATTCACTTATACATTCCATGTGATATAACTAAAAAATATCATTATATAATATAATTTTTAATCCTAATACTAGTGAGATAAGTATCACAAGTTCAAAAAATTATTCATATCTGATATCATAATAAAAATCATGGTTATGTTCTGTAATCTATGTCTTCCAAAATCTAGTATCCATGGAATATAATAATCTTTATTAGATTCCATATTTTATGACCCGACCTCTAAATATGGGATTCAGTTATATAAATTATTACATTGGAATGATTACATGGAAATAAATTTCAATAGACTGTTCATTTTAGCTGTTTTAGAAACTTGATTACAAACACGATACCCATTTTATATTCAGAAAAGAAAATAAATTACAACCAAATAAATTAGATTATTATCCCTTAAATTCATTCCAAGAATTCATATTCATATACCGAAGAAAGAGAAAAAATAATAGTGAGATAAAATTCTTAGTAATGGTGATGAAAAAGGTATGAAATAATGAATCAAATAGTTCAATCAACATGAAAATTAAAATAACTATGAAAAAATTTGAAAAATATTTTAGGATAAGGAAAAATCAATATATGAAATTATATAACAAAAACACATTACATTTAATGAATAAATTGAGAACGGATGGCTTCTATAGATAATGTCAACCTGAAAATATCATATATAAATATTAATAATAATTGAATTATAAATTATGTAAATGGATAATTTTGGACTCCATGTTTCTTAGGTACATGATATATTTTCCCTCAATACCATTCAGAATAATGTTTAGGTATACTCGGTAAATACCAATCTTATTTGGATAATTGATTCTTCTTGTGAGAGTACAAATGAATAAAATTTATAAACATAACTAATTACCACCCATGTCTTACTATCTAAATAATATTTCATATATTAAATATTATATTTAATTCATAAACAATTTTTTTATCATCACATATCTGTATTGAGTAAAGGACACAAATTTATTAATATTTTCCCAACTAATCATAAATCATTCAATGTGTAAAATATATATAAACATTGTATAAAGTTTAGTAAATAATTATAAAAATCCCATAAGAGTAAGTATATTTATAATAATTGTAAGGTAATATGAAAAATCATCATAATATGATATTATTTTAAGATTACATTTACAATCAAGAAATTAAGTGCGATTGCAATGATATCTTTAACCACATGGTAATTTTCAACTCAAACCACATGCATGAGAAAATTCAAATTGAAATTTAAAAAACCAACAATTATGAATGAATCATGATATTAAATTAAAAATTCAAACAATATACACCATAGTGAAGTAAATTAGTTCATGCATAAAAATAAGCCTCAATTGAATAACAAATGTGATGAAATCCCTTAACTTAATCTCTATTTTGTTGAATACACATTATCCTCCCATAAAATAGTTTTGAAATATTTTTAAATTATAAAATAAAACATAATAATATTTAAAATATCATATATGATCTTATTGTAATATCTTATTACACATTTTTTAATTATATTTCATTATTTTCACAAATTCATGAGTTAATTATCCAATTTTTTGAGTATGTTTGACTTGTTATTTTTTCCTCTTAGTCAAACCATTATGTAATCATATCCAAAATTAAATAAATTATTTATATAAAATATATAAACTTTATATATAAATTTAGTGTAATAAATAATATATAGTAATAAAATATAAAATGCACTGTTCATAGAGAAAGTAGGTCTTACGTAGGCATGAATGTTGCATCCATTTTTTATCATATTAAAATAAAGAAAATTAATTGAAATATATTTAGTTTATAGTTACATTATCAATTTTATGACATATATATCAAGTATAATTATATAAATAATCATTAATACATTCCATTTAAAGCATGAATGAATCACATTACATTAATGAGGCAATAGTCTACATGTCTACACATGATGTTATCATATTCCCTAAAAATGGAAAGCATGAAAATATTTGTTATACAGAATTTATAGAAGAATAAGTACATTATAAATATCATATATATCATATATAGACTATAAATCCATTATTACTCCTAACCGTGATAAGTTTTATGGGAAGAATATATGACATTAGTTCACAAGACATTACTCAACCATACACATGAATAATGATTTTTTATCCAATTTAATGAAGGTGTAAGAATTAGTAGTCATTAACATTGACCAAAAAATAGTATATATTATATAATTATGTTATTTTATAATCAATATATAGGTATATATTAATTGGTGGATAATTAAATAATATAAAAGTTCTTGTTGAAGAATATTACTAGTTCTTCGGGTAACTCCTTTTGGTTTGCACTAAAGGACATCATTTTTCATTCAGAGTAATGTTTTTCTTATAGTATTATGGGATGTATTTTTTAGTTTACATGGTCTATGTTTTTATGAGAAAAATGTATTTATAGGTGTGAATAAGTTATGTTGTGAGTGACCTTTTATAGTAGAGAGAGTGTGTCAATTTTAAAATACGAAAAGGGAAACCCTGTTAGGAGGTGTATCATAAATAATGTGCCTAAAATAATGAAAAATGTTTTATAATATAGGATATTTGAACTAAATATGTCCCTAAAATATTTTTTATACAGATTTAATTGTCATTGGTCTCTTATGAGTAATATTTAACAACTATGTAAAAAAAAATTATATTAATATCCTAAATTAATTTTAATATGTTTCACCACTATTATTAAAAAACGAATTTTTAATTAATATAAATATTAAATTAATTTTATTTCAAATATATTTTTTATCTTTTAACATTAAAATCACATGAGTGGAATAAATTAATTTAAAAATAATTCCTCAGATGAAACGGGAAAGCGGGGTTTTAAAGTGATTATGTTCAAATATTTAATATGTTTATATTTCTAAATTTTAATTTTAATTACATAAAATGAAAAAAATATGATTAGTAGATGAATATTGAACAAATTATACATTAAAATCAATTTAAAATAACATTTAACATTATAAATTATTTGATGAAATAGAAATTTTCAATTAAATTCATTATTTTTCACCTTGCATCCAAAAATAAAAATTCTCAAAAAAAACATCAAATTCGACCTAAGATAAAATTTATAATAATCCTTGAAAGATAAAATTTATTTTTTTAATTAAAAATTATGAACATTCCGAAATTGAGTTTTAAATAGTTCTACCATTAAAATGAGTCAAAACTACCAATAGAAAAAATAATGCTACTTATACATAAAATTGGATTAGTTACATTATTTCGACTATAAAATAAATATAATGAATGTAAAATCTTTTAATGA
Source organism: Viscum album (assembly GCA_963277665.1). NCBI lineage: Eukaryota > Viridiplantae > Streptophyta > Magnoliopsida > Santalales > Viscaceae > Viscum > Viscum album. The sequence continues at coordinate 695,427,999 of OY728135.1, forward strand.
AATAATATATATATATATTTTTTATTTAGTAATATAATACACTAATAAATATTAATTTTAATTATTATGATAAAACTTCTTTCTTGGATAAAAATAGATTTTTATAATATCATTTCCCCTATATTCTATTCGTTTCAATATTCACTTCTTGTAAACTGAAGAAAAAATTATTATGTAATAAGTATAAAAAATATATATAAAGTTTATATATTACATTCCATACATTTTGTTAAAATTTCCTTTTGATAAATATCATAATAATATGAATCGCATATAGTAGTTTGGAAAAACTCTGTATTTGGTGTAACCGATTCCAAATTTGTGCTTTGTGTATAATAAGATTATATCATTGTTGTGTATAATGTGTGATTATCTTGGAGTTACATATAAATAAATCTATAAACCAAATTATATTAATTCTAAAATGAAAGTATTTTAAAGACATGGGGTGTTACAAATTTCAGAAATGATTTTATTTTACAACATTAATATATTTATAATTCCAAGAAAACATTTTACATAAAATATGTTAAACATTGAAAAAAGGATAATTGTTTTACCATATTTATGATATGAAAACATTGTAATTGATAATCATTATTGTTTCTCTAATGGGTTATAATGATCATATTTTTATACTGATACTTTACATTGATCTCTTGGTTGGGATCTTAATTATCCTATATAGCTCACACCCAACACTCCATATATGATGGGAACCGACCTTTTTAAGTCAATACAGTCAAGGAAATTATAGGAACTATAATTATTCAATAATGATATAGAATGATATGTCTAGGTAGTTTGTTTTAGGATGGTGGTTGTTTTCACATGCTCTCATATAAAGTATCTATTTCATTGACGATTTCGCATTGATGTTGGGATTTAATCATGGTGATTATTTAACTAATTTTGAGTTGTATCATTTATATTGTTACAATTTTTCATGGGTTATATTTCTTTATAGAATTTCCAATGATTATCCCTTATTCATACATGTTTTAAATGTTTTTCACTTTAGTTTTGGTGAAATAACTCCCTCAAATTATTATTAATTCTTGGGTGTTAGTTAGAAGCACATCCTTATCAAGAAAATTCATCAGGTATGTGGTGGTTTGTGTTGGATACATGTTTGTGATGGTATATTGGTTGGTTTCATCATATTTTGTTATTATTGGATTCTCTTCATAGTTTAGAGAAGTTGGTACATCAAACATATAAATTTTGTCATGTGATATGTAGTTTGGGGTGAGTTCATGGCCATCACATTCCATGAAGAGTATCAAGTTACTATAGGATGTTGGTATGTGTGTATCATATTATTTTATAATGATCTTAGAATCAATTTAATTAAATTATTTTTTATTTTTAAATGATATTGTCTTGTTTAATAAAAGTATTATTTTATTGATTGTAGTGGTATGCCTCATAGACACATTGCAAGTGTTCCTTAAGACTGTACATTGGAAACTCCTCATGTATATAGGCATTTAGATCAGAATATTATGAAGGATATAATCCATGTAGTTTTCTTGATGTTCAAAATGTACCATAATCTGAAAATATAGTTGGTGGCATATAACCTAAACATGGATGAGAAAGGGATCATCCAAGATTGTTGTTACTCAAGATTCCACTTTCATTTAAGTGTATGAATGAACCTTATTAGGCAGAAGATACGTTGTACATGATCGATATGATCATATAGTTATTGGATACACAAAAGAAAATAATATTTAAGTGCATTTTATTTTAAATACAGGGTCCCATTAAGAGATTGTGGGATTCTGCGGTATATGAAGATAGATATGTGGGCTTGGACTGGAAGTGTTTCAAGATCCACTTCTGTCATTATTTTTTCTAGATCCACTTATGATAGAGATGACTGGAGATTTCACTAACATATTTAGGGGCATCTATTCAGTGGTGAAATACACCAACCTATTCATAGATATGTTTTGTTTCTCCTTATTGTTATTATAGAATGATCGTATAACGTTTTAGAAGTACAAGAATTGTTTTCCACTAGATATCATTTCGATTAAAATTATGGTGATGAATTACCCCTCTACAAATATAGTGGGCAGTGAAATGATGTATGTGATGAACATGACATGTAATGTTGGTTATTCATTCCCTTATCTTACAGCCATTAAATGATTGAATGGTGTGCATGGGAATATGTGGATGTGGAATTATTATCAAAGGAGTGGTTGGGTTGGTTTACAATAGTTATCCTTCTCTACCCCATTAGTTACAACTAGTAGTGTTCCACTTAATTATTATCAAGGTGGAAAATTCAATCACAACCAATGTAGAGTCCTGCCCTAACTTCCACATAATAGATCCCAAAGATGGTGGCCATAAGACCTTAGGTGCACCACCCCAAATGCCAGAGGCTTTTGACTAGTAGCGAGGGAATAGTGAGTGTCTGTGGGGAGACTATACTTTCATAGATCATAGAAAACACAGATAAAACTATTAATTAATACATAGAATAAGAATAAATAAGAATAATCATAAGATAATAATAAAATAATATATTTAAAAAACAACGTTTAGAATGTGACATGAATTGATATCAATGATGATGATGATTTTTATCCTTTTTTAAATGATAGTTTGTAGGGAATTTGGGGAAAACCATGTACTATATGATATAAAAATTTAAAAATACAAAAAACTGCTACAATTTTAATCTTGGGATAGGTTCATTCCTCCACCCTTACCCCATACTATTGAAGTAATCAAACATCAAAAGCCTTCAACTTCCCTTTATCAATTCCGGAAATTGTGTGTTTTTTAAGGTGTCCAATGTAATCACGTGTTGGGTATGAGATACAATCTCATTAGGCCAAATCCAACAGTGTCGAGATCAATCCATTACCTTCAATACATAAGTCAATAGTGTTTTATATATGATAAAAGTAACAAAGTAAAGAAAAATTAAATTAATAAATAACCACATTTGTCTGAGTTTCCAATTAGGCACTCGCCATATACCACCAGCATCAGCCTAAGTCCTTTTTCTTATCAAGGGTAAACCCATATAGTGATATGGTAAAATAATTGGCCAATGTAAATTAAATAAAAATGTGGGGACCGAATCAAATAATTTGATTTGTCTTGGTGGTCATGTCCCAGGAAATAATATCCTATATTCTCATAATTTAAATTTGAGGTATCACATATGAACCATGAAATTAATCCATCTAATCCATGATAGAGACATTATACTATCCAAGTATATATATAAATAATTATAAGGGTTTAAATATGATCCTATAATATAAACAACACAACATAGTTTGTACAAGGTGCCCCAAAATGGTGTCTCTCATATCACCCATAGAATGGAGAAGGTTGAGTTTTTACCAAGTATCTCAAATAGGGGATTGGGTATCACCTAAGGATTGACATAACAATCTTTATTGTAAGTCCATCAATGGTTGATCCCATATGGAAATTATTTCACTCATGAATATAAAATAATTTACTTGGAGATCACATAATAGTAAAGATAAAGTATATATCTCATTCTTCCAAGTAAGTACATGTTCGAGCATTAAGATTCCATCCACAACATCCATAAATATTGACATGTGATCACTTTTATCCCACAATCATATAAGAAATTGATACCATAAAATATATCACAATATATTATTTTACAGTAACATACCATCATTATGAATATCAATATCATGTTCTAAATATACTTTCCATGTTACACAATTCAAGATGATCAACTATGAAATATGAAATATGGAAATAAGCACATGTTGTAAAGGGTAAGCAATGGAAATGTAACATGGAACATAGAATAATAAATTTGTATTATGAATCAATCTTTAAGAATTTCATAAGGAGGATGTCACCTAACATTAAGAATGAGGACATAACACTACAATAAAACATTCCTTTTACAGTGCTACAAATTTCCTTTATCAGCACTAGAGAAGCTCTAACCATACAAACAAGTTAAAAAACCCTATAATTTTCCCATTAATAAATCACTCATAAAGGGCTTCATTACCAATTGGAAAAATCAAAGGGTTACTTTAACAATGTGTCCAAAATCCCAGATAAAGGAAATTATTTATCAACACTTTTATTTAGTACCGATGTAGGGGACCTTTATTGGTGCTTAATAGAGTGATAATAAAGTGAAACCAAATCAAATACTGTAAAATCCCTAACAAATGAACCATTAATTACTGATTATAAAATCACTTATAATGATAAAATTTATCATTCATTTTATAAGCATTGGTAAAGGTGTATACTATAGTGTATTGTAATAGCACAATATAGAACTAGGGAAATGTTCTATTACATCACAATGCTGCATGAGAAACAATACTTGATAAAAAAATATAAGGTACAAATCTATTATTTAAAATAATATAAATTTAAAATATTAATAAATAAAAAAGCATTAAATTAATGACATCTCAATCATTGGTTTATACAATTAATTATGTACAATTTACTACATGCATGAAAACCATCAATGTTACTTTGTCGATTGATCCTAACCCTAAATTAATATATTTTTAAAAAAACACCCCTTCATGAGAAGAAGGATGCACATGTACATGAATACAATTCTAATGTTAGTAATAATATAAATAAATAAATTAACAAAATAGTGTTAATTTTAAACTATGCAACAAGTCATACATGAAGCATTGTGATTCAGAATGAGTAGTCATTGATTCCTACACTTCACACCATTTAATGTTCAAATTAAATAATTAAATTTATAAAAAATAATTTAAAATGTATAAGATAAATCCTCATAGAACAACATCGTGTTTTTTTTCATGTGGTGATGTTTGGGAGGCCTCCGTTTTAAGCCACCCCATGAGCACTTAGGTAGGATTTTGTTTGTTTGTTACTCCTCCCTAGACTGATGTAGTATAAATAATTATAAGAAAAAAAATTAGAAATCAATTAAGTAATATCTTATAGAATTATGAGAAAACAATATATCCTTTCTTGAAATGTTTTGGTGATGTGATACTGGTTACAAGATAAACTGTCACTTATATATTTAAAAGATGCACATAGAGTCATATCGATGATAGTGTGTATTTTATTGATGTATAAATAATTACACGACTTCTTTGATTAGTTATGGATCGTTTTTCCTAACTATCAAAATCATACAAATTTGGTTTCTCAGTTTTGAGTATATCACATGTTTTTTAAGCTAAAATGTAACTTTAAATAGGAAACACACAGTTTGACATATACCCATGGTATAGTGTGACTTTTTTATGTGATATTGATTCATACACTTCACAAATGAAATAATAATAATTTTCTCATAAAGTTTATTGAATATTTGAATTTGTTTTCATAGATTTTAGTGAGATACACTTTTTAACTAAATTTTTTATTTTAAACTGATATCGGATACGTTGAGTCATATTAGGAACATCAAATATAATATTAAGGTACTACTGATTCATAAATTTTAAAAGTCTCATAGAGTCCATTTTATTAATGTCATAACACAATATGATTGTGTTTTCTCAGTTTTTAGTGGGTATATTGTCCATTTTACTAAAATGTGATTTTAAAGTGGAAACAAACTCTTTGACTCATATTAGTAACATTGTGTTTCTGTTTGATGTGATACTAATTCCTAAAAATCAAAAATAACTTATGGATATTTTTCATAATTTATAAAGAAAATCAGATTAATTTTTTTATAGATTTCAGTTAGTGACACTTTTTAAATGAAATGTCGATTTTAAATAGATAACCGAAACAATGTATTATATTGGGCCAATCATGTATCATATTGTGGTGAGGTTCATTTATAAATGTATAAAAGTTTGTATGGATCTTTTTAATAAATAATAAAAACAATTTCAATTCTTTTGTTCTCAAATTTGGGAAGGTCATTAGTCCTTTTTACTGACTTTTATTTCAATATTAATGTAGAAGATACCCATAGATTCATACTAGTCAGAATATGATTTGTAGTGAGGAATGGATGGTTCTTACACATCTAAAATGACTTATGGATTAGTTTTCAAAATTATCGAAAACGTTCAAAATTTGTTTTCTTTATTTTTGATTATGTCATTTTTCATTCTTTTGGAAATGTCATTTTAAACATGAAATAAACATTTTGTATCATGCTGATCACATCATGTGTTGTTGTGATGTGAGATAAATTCCTACACATCAAAAAATATATATGAATTAGTATCCTAACTTATCAATAAAATCTATGTAAATTATTTTATTGATTGAATATTTTATAAAATAGAATATAGATATTAAACTCATAACAGACACTTTGGGTTAAACCAAGAACAACATGTATCATTATGACAATAATATGCTTCATACACATCAAAATGACTTATAGATGATTTATCTAATGAATAAAAACAAACTGAATGTGTTTTATTAGTTTTATGAAGGTCAGTTTTACTTTTTTACAAAAACTATTGTCAATTTTAAATAAAAAAGATGCACATTGAGTCATATCAGTCACATTGTGCATCTGATAGAGATGTTAACAATTCATACACATCCCAAATGTGATATGGATCATATTCCTATAGTGTTAAAACAATAAAAAATCATTTTCTTGGTTTTGAGAATGTATCTTTTATTTTTTATTGAAATTTCATTTTGTACAAAAAACATGAACCTTGACTCTTACTAATCATATCACGTGTCAATATTACATGAGAATGATACATGGATATAAAAATGATTTATGAATCGATGTCCTAAATTGTTATGAAAATATGTAATTTTTTTTTCTTTTTTTCAATGATTTATAGTTTCTTATCCAAATTGTAGACTTTAAATAGATAACAAACACTATTTTTCATACTATGAACATTGTGTATCAGATTGAGGTGAAATTGTTTCATACACATCAAAAAATAATTATGGGAAGTTCTCTTAAAATATCAAGAAAATGAATATTTTTTATTGGTTTTGAGTATTCATTTAATCATTTTCATTGAAATTAATTTCAATTTAGATTAAATGAAAATTATTTAAGTCAAATCAGTCATACATTGTGTCGGATTGAGGGTAAGCTAAATCATTCATGTCCCAAAGTCTCAAAAAATCCTAACATCAAATGTTTCCATGATTTAAATTTCATTTCTTTTTGGAACTACCAATAGTGAATATTGACTCGATGTTCATAGAAAAATATCATTTGTCAATGTTTAAATATAGAATGGGAGATGATGATCATATGAATATTATATCAAGAGAGGACACCCAAATAGGCACATAAGATTCCTCTACTCTAATAAAATTCAATGATAATGGTTTTTCAGCTAAAAAACATTGATCCAATCTGCAGTGTCAGTAGTTCGACAAGTAAATGCAATGTAAAGCATTTTAAAATGAGAAAAAAACATTTTATCTTATTAGTGTCTTGTTGTAGATAGTCATAAGAAAAATATGACCTACCAAAAGACCTGTGAAGAAAACTAAAAAAGTATTAGATAAAATTTATAAGGAAATTAAAATATTCATAATCAATAAAATGATAAAACAATTAATTAAATAATTATTAAGAATTTACCTATTTATTCTCATCATAGTTGTAGGATATAAGTCTAATCTCTCATCTACATGAGCAGCATTAAACAAACCTAGACAACTCAATCAAAATAATCCAACTGTATTTGAAATCTATTATTATACAAGTAATAATAAAATTGAATAAATTAATCATTAATGTGGAATAATAATTAATTATATTGAAAATTATCATTTCTATTGACAAATCAAGATCACCTAAGTGATTATGTAGTGTATGTTAATTAATAGAATCTGATAAATGCTAATAATATAGTGGTGGATGTTTTTGGAGGTTGAATAATATGTTGTATTTTTTGTGTAGAAAATAATGAATTATGAACATAACACCCTAAATCTAAAAAACAACATGTATATAAAAAATAAATTATATGAGTAATATATAAAATAAATAGTGTCTTTTCACTTATAATAAAAGCAGTAGACGGAACCTGATGTAAAGTGCTAAATTCCATCACTACAGAGGTGAAATGGTTTTGAGGTAGAATAAGTTTGTGGATGTTTTAGGGTATAAATTTTTAAAACATATACTGAAATATTCAAATATAAAAAAACTCTATTTTAAATAATGTAATTTAAATCAACATTTTATTATATTACTTTTCAATAAAATAAGGAAAATATAACATAGCATTACATTTACATATTTTCAAAGGGTTTGGATCAATGTAGTTTTCATTTTATAGGGATTGGTAAGATAGTCATTGGAAGAAGACATTTTATGCATTGGTAGTCAAACATTCAATGTTGATTACATTAACGAAGTAGATGGCATATATTATTATGACAAAAACAAAGTATATTAAAAGAATTCCTTCTCATTAAAAACTTGTTATTTTTTACATGGATTTGAGGATTCCTTCCTCTATCAATATTAAAAATCCCCTATTTTTAGTCTACTCTAACGTAAAATATAATTTATACAATGGTAAGGACATGAAAAAATCTTGATATCTCAATGATAGGGTAATCCATAATAGATTATTCATTAGGCCAGTCATTTTTTCGGTTTCTAGCAAGACAATCCATAAAATATTATATGATTTTTATGAGAAATAAAATATGGGTATTGCTTATTATTCTACTATGAATGGGACAATTTTAACCCTTCCAAACTAAAATTCACTCTCCCAAATCCTATATTATAATATTTCAATACACTCATATTTTCAACCCATTTTCAATAATAAATTTTCACATGAAATGATATATAATCCAACTCATATATCTATTATATAATTCCAAAGCATGACATATTTACATAATTGTATTTATATCCACAGAACTAGACATTTGCATCACTTTTTCAATAATTTTAACACCGATATTGTTCATCATATTGAGGTCATCATATTGTTTTGTATTAAAACATAAATCCATTGATTAAAAACCATTTTAATATATAACAATTTCATTTTACCCAAGCTATGAAGTGAATCCATTTGGAAATTTAATATGGATATTTATATATCCCTTTATATATTTGATATCGGAACAATATTATAAATCATTGATTGTGAATATATAATATCCATCCATCAGTACATGATGAATTCATAAGTCAAAAATTTATTTGCGAGATTCTGTGTAGGGATCATCATAATCACTATTATGTAAAATATAATGAATTCCCTTCTCCTGGTCAATTAAGGTTATTATAACATATCTTTCTAAAATCCATTCTCCCATAAGGCATCATCTATGACGAGACATTATGATACTGATGTTGTGACCATCTGATAGGTAATCTCTATATAATAAAATATCATCTTCAAAAATCTATTTTTATACAACACAACCCTATAGAGGACCTCAATTATTGAAATACTGTTTAAAAATATCTATATACAATTCAATTTGGGGAATCTATCTATAATAAATAGAACTAAATAGTTGAACAACTCTAACCAAAAGAACCATTAGTTGGACAATTATATCAAATATTTATGGTGGAAAAAACATCTAATTCACATAATATGACTAAAACCTCTTTAATCATAATTTTAAACTTCATCAGTTAAATTAATTTTCTTCATCTAGAACTGAAAAAGAGACAGTCTCTAGTTAATTTATGTCATACATATTGAGGAATAATGAAATGGAAGGATTCATACATCAAATATTGAATAAAAAATGAAATTGTTTGTGTTTTTAGTCCTTTTAAACTAAAATTAATTAATGAAATGACTTTATTTATATTTCATGAATACCCATATGTAATTTTTACACTATTAAGGATATATAAACAAGTTAGGGGATTAAAATCTAGATATAGTGTAAGATAATATAGGATGAACAGTCCACCCTTTAACCTTATCCATTTTAGAATCTTCCCTTATCCCCATCTTATTCATATAAAAATTATACTTGATTACTTCTATTGTTTTTTTATGTAACACCTGTTAATGTTCCAATAGTGTGATATCATTAATATATATGACATAAAAATTCCAATATTGTAATTCAATGAAACATCATATATTTTTCATACATGATTTCATATGTTTTTTTAATGGTTTACGGAAATAGAGTCAATATCATTTACATTATCAAATAGTTGATCACCCATTACTGGATATAGTGTTTTACAATTTATAAAATTCCCATTTAAATATTTTTTCTATGTTCGGTTTTTATGTCATCGAGGTAAAATTTTCTTATCACCTAAAAACACATTAGTTGAGGAATGTTTCAACCGAACTGAATGTGTGATTTTCTCAAAAATTCGACACCGAACATTAAATAAATTTTATATCCTGATAAATTTCCATAATAATGGAATTCATTTACCATGCCATACAACATGGCCCTAAATGTAATTTATTCCCATAAATGAGAATCGTACATTGTAACACATGTAGCTCACATAAATTTTAGATCATCGTTCAATGGATAGAAATAGAAGTAAATTTCATTACTAGGATGATTTGATCTAGATATTGGAAGACATAACATAATGTATTTGTATTTCATACATAACCATGGTAGTAAGTCAACATTTACTAAAATCACATGCCTTGTAATTTGATTACAACTATATACACCATATGTATTTATTACATGTGTAGATAACACAAGATGAATGTTTCTCATTTAATTTCCAAATTTAGGATACTCGTAATCAATTTTCTACCACTATATATAATCATCTCCAAGATGTAGATTCTCATCTATAGTTCTTGTACCTTTATCCCTTGTTAATTATCTTATAGTCTCTAAAAATTTATATAGTCTTCTAAATTGTGGAATGATGAGAATGTACCATAAATGTTTTTGATGGATATTATTCATTTATCTTATATAGATCTACACCACACTTAGGGAATTTTATACGTGATTTTTGGTCCTTGTTTATTAACATGAAACCATTTAAAAGGGCTTTTGTTTTTTTACTAATCATCCCCATTGAATGTAGCATTAATTTAGTATCATATTTCTAACATGGAATTCATTTTCACCTAATAGAATTTCATTTTGGGGACCAATTAGTTCTATATACCTTCTGTCACTCCATCCACTAGTAGATCTGAAATTATATAAATTCAATACATATGAAAATTTTGGGTATTTAGTAAAACATGTTTACAATGGAATATAAAAATATATATTTATCTTCTCAAAAACCTTTTAAATATAGTTATGTTCATCTTTAACTATAATTTTAATTTCTTCTATATGATATACATCATCATTTATGTGGTATTCATATCAAATAATCCCTAAATGGTAGTATAATCTCAATCAGTTTGTATGTTCAGTTGTTTCCAATATTTTGTACAAAAGATACATCTCTGACATATTCCATGACAAATATATTGTTCTTATGATTCCTTTGGACATTTTTGTAATAAATTGAACATAAACAATGACAATGTATATGAAATGTATCGTATGCATAGTTTATTTCAATCTTGATGAACTATTTAACTCCGTGATAATTATATTATTTCAAACAAATAGTGTGCATCAATTTTTGATTCATATCCAAACTATTGGTTTCATAAAATATTAATTTTTTAAAATAAATATGTAAATAAATATAAGATAGTCATTATAAAATGTAATAGCTATGAATAATTAAAATAATATAAACCTAACATTTGATTGTCCCATATAATTTTAGTATTCTTTAGAAAAAATACGTACTTAAATTTTAGAAAATAAGTTCTTTAATATGATATGTTTATATATACTATAAGAAGTCATCATTATTGGGAGGAATATTATAACAGTAGTACAAGAATCTTAAATTAAATGGGAGATGTGTCTCAAGAAAAAAAATTCATTAATAACTATTTATGAGATGATGTTGATATGGATGGGACTTGTACTGTGTTGTGTTTTTCAAAAGAGGTAATTCATACCTTTTGTGAGATTTACACCATTGGAACTAGTTTTTAACTCATGACCAAATGACAGTGGGATTTAGGGGGTATACACATTATTTTCTGTGAATGAAGAGGTATTAGTGGGGATATGTTTTGATATATGAATCATTGGTGCCCCTAAAAAATTCCATATTCATATGAGAGATCACACTTTTATTCATTTCAATAATATAACTACTATTAATTATGCCACTATTGAAATTAGTCACCAAGTATTTATTAAATCCCATAAAAATGAAAATATAATATAAGAAATTACAGAGTAATAAGAATCCCAAATACAACAAACAAGAATAATAAACAATCATTCAATCAACTAGAAAAAATAAAATGGTATTGAATGAACTGTATTGAAATATATTTTTTTAATATATTTCTAACATAATTTTTTATAATATACTTTTGTAATATAAATTTGAATAATATATATGTGTGTTATATAATATATATATATATATATATATATTTGTGTAAATATATATATATATATATATTTATAATATATATTTTAATTTTATATATTTTGGTAATGTAACATATATTATTGAATGTACAACATATATATATGTATAAAATATTAATGTAATATATATAATATATAATATATTTAATTAGATATAAATTATAAAATAAATAAATATAAAAGAAATCTGTATTTTTGATTGTATACGTATGAATTGGAGTAATATAGTTGTAGAACATTTTTCTATAATATATATTTTCATAATATAAATGGATAATATATTTGTATAATATATATTGAAAAAGTATAATAAATATTTGTATTTTTAAAATATATATATATTCAAAAAATATTTGAATAATATATATAATATATATATATATATATTTCAAATATTGATTTGTGTGTGTGTATAAAAATATGTATATGTACAGCATGTAAATATATAGTACATAAGATAAATATAAATCTGTATTTTTGATATATAGGTATTTTTTAAAATTCATACATATAATATATAAATATTATATATATATGTGTGTCTGTAATGTGTAAAATACATTTAATATAAAATTATAGATATATATATATATATAACATATATATACACACATATATATTGTCATACGTAAATATAAATGTATTTATAAACATATGTTGTGTCTATGTGTGTAGGTAAATACAATTATGTTATAAATTTACCATTATATATATATATATATCATTATATTCATATTTTCTATGTATGGTGGGTATTCACATGGATTTCATTCCATAGACTCTATGGCCAAGTCTAACATGAATTGAATTTCTTTTTTGGTGTTTTCTATGTATAGAAGGGTGTTGATGGTCATTTGTGCTGGTAGGAGAATGTACATGAAGGGGGAGGCGGTCATGTGTAGAAGGGGGAATCATGAAGATGATATTTCTTCTACTATAAAATAATGAGAAATATTAAGGGGTTGATGATCTCCAGAAGTAGAAGTCAGTGGCATTCAGGAGGGTGGGTTTCACAGAATCAGAAAGCGGCAAGGGAGGGGGGTGCAAGGAATCAGAGAAATATCTTCTTTCAACCAAAAATTTATAATAAAAAATCCTGACCAATGGTATATGTTCATGGTAATGAAATAATGATGATAAAATAACTTATATAGGTCTCTCCAAATAAGTAATCAACTAGTAAAGGGAAGGAGGAGAAAATAAGGTTCCTTGGATTGAAACAGTGAATCATCTGAGAGAAAGTAGAGATAATGAAAACCAAGAAAATGTTCGATCCTTGGATTCATTCAACCCATGAATCATTTGAGCCATGTGTTTCAGAATGTATATTATGTGATCCTTTATTAAATCCTTTAATTGAGCTTTGATTACCACGGATGAGTTCCAATAGAGGGTAAATTCCATCGAATGATTTAGATAACATGATGAGTTTGCGACTTGTTATTTTTATTTACATAGATTGGGAAATATTTATTAGAACTTCCTAAAATGTGTTGATAATGATCATTTTATAAATTCAAAATTATTTAGCATTTATAGAAGTCATCTTTATTAGCACTAAAAACATACTAATAAATAATGCTTTTATCTGTGGTTAATAGTAATGTGTTGATAATGTATTAATAATTATAAGTATAAATAAATATTTTATTAGATATATTTTAATAAATATATATAAATTTAATAAATATATATAAATTTAAATATTTAAAATATATTTTTTAAAATATATTTATTATAATTTTATAAATATTTGAATATATATATATTAATTATAATAATATATATACTTTAGAAAAATATTATTTATATCATTATATATATTTGTGTAATTATTTTTATATATTAAATATATATTTATATAAATATAATAAATATAGTCATTATTTGAATACATTTATTTTAATTTTATAATTATTTAAATATATGTATTTATTAATTTTAAATTATATGAATAATTTTTTTAAAAAATACTTTTTATTTTTTATAATTATTAATATATAAATGTATAAAAATAGTTAATATACATTTAAAAATATATTCATTCATTAGTATTGTTTTATAAATATTTTTTTAACATTATTAATTAATATTTAATATTATGTTCATGCATGTTAAAAAGGAGTGAAATTGAATAATGAAAAATGAGTATATATTCAAAATGATGAAAAAATATATCTATTTAATTAAATAGATAAATGTTTATAAAAAATTTGGATATATATTGTAACGAATATGAATACATACTGAAAATATTAAAACATATTTAATAAATAAATATATTTATAATAAATCCTTGAAATTTATCAATATCCCAAAAAATATTTGTGTGTCTGTGCATTTTATATAAAATTGAGTTAATTACATAACTGTTAAATCAATATAACACGTGTTTGATATATGATTAATTGAATAATCAAATGACATACACTTATGTACATTACTTGATGAAATTAGTCAATATTTGTAATTCATATAATTTTTTAATTTTTTTACCATTATTCACTAAATTTATTACTATTTAGTGAAAACATAGATATTTTTTATTATATAAAATATATTTATAAACCTTCATATATATATTATTGATATATTATTTATTTACATTATCAATAATTATTTAAAATATAAAATGACTACTGTTTTTCTCAATTTACAAATTTTAATTATTATCTCTTTTATTTTCATTTTATATAAATCTATATATTTAATAAATATTATTAATTACTATTTTACAATTATGTGAAGTATAATAATTTTATAAATTTTTATAGAAATTTATTTAATTAATTTCATTTTTAAACATTTTTATAAATTTTTTTATTATTATATTTTAATTTAAATTTATTCTAACCATTATCAATGCTAAAAAATATTTGATAAAAGATTCATTTTTTAGCACACAAAAAATTGTGCTGATAAAGGGCCCCTTTTATAAATGCTAAAGAAATCACTCATACAAGGTGTATTTTATTAGCTCTGATAAAAGGCACCCTTTATCATCACTTATTTTAGTGTAGACAAAGGGAATCATTATCTGCTCTTTTTTCTAGTTCCCAAAAAATAAAATTCTAATAAATTACAATTTTAGTAGTGTAAGGAAGGGTAAATAAATGTATGGCATGAGGTTTCTAATTCAAAGTAAATATCATAACCTTAAATATATCTCAATTCAATTCATCAATTTAAAGCCTTTATTAAAAGTTAATTACACCTCAACAGGTTCTTAAATTTTTTGTGATAAGGGTAATAATCCACTAGAAGGATAACACACCCATTTGGGTGGCTTAGGTCAAGGAAGACAGACATAGTGTAAATTTTTATTCTCACTATCTTCATACCTGAAATGAAAAGACCTTTTTTAAAATTTATTTAACATTTATAGGCATCTATAGAATGGTATGAATGATGTAATAATAGTGCACCCAATTAAATGTGATTAAATGACTAGTAAAGACATAGACCACCTACAATGATGTAGGAGCACTCCACTCAGCAGTTTTCAAGAATTTATTCAAGGTAGAACGATAGAAAAATAATAAATTTCCAAACACCCTAAAAAAGGAAAAAATGAGTACACATAAATAGTGAAATGAATGACAAAATAAATGATAATAGAAGATAGAGAATCCTAAATCATACTAAGTACCTTCTGATATATTCTATTGAGAGAAATTTGGTTCTCAGGTGAATGAGTAATAAAAAAACCCTATTAGTAGAAGAGAGGATGGATTCTTTCATGAGGATAGGGATGGTCCACTAAAAAAGAAATAGAGAAAGAAGGGAACTCAAATAATGGTTCATTTAGGGAAATAGAGGAATAGTTCTCACACAAGAAGGGTATAACAATTCCAAGCGTGTGGTAGTTAAATATCTAAAATGACTCTTAGTGGGGATGGGATCAAGCTTTGGTTAACTCTATGCAGCCCAAAAAATTTCCAGATTTATAAAATTATGGTTTCTGGAATGGGTGTGAACCTGGGGCTGCATAGTTGTACAAAAACCATGTGTCCCCCACCACTCCACTTTTTAATGCTACTTAATTTAACAAATTGTGTGGGCCAGTTGGCACAATATCTCTAAACTGTGTGGATCAATCTGTGCCTTCCAATATCGGGGATCCATGATTCAAATGAGCCTTAAACACCCTATATACAACATAAACTCCCTAATGAAATATTATAAATGATGAAAAAGGATTTTAAATGAATAATGTAATGTCTACACATTTCAGAAATATTGGGACGTTAAAATCACCCATAAAAAGTTCAACTCATCCCTGACATTCCCTTTCGATTGTGGATAAAACATCATCTAAAGCAATTTCCAACAACTATGCATGTACATCAGACACCCACTCCCAGGCCTCATAATATACTCAATCAAGACACCATGGGACCAAGTGTAAATCAGCTGACCTAACTCAGATATCCTTCATTTATTGATTAACAATACATATCCTATGATCCTCCAAGGATGCATCTTCCTCTAGCTCAACATCTTTGTGGTCAAATGATTTGGTTGGCTCAACATGTTACCATTAATGTTTCTATATGTTTTAGAAATAATTCATTGAACAATAAATCAACGGTAATATATGCTTCATTAATAACGGTCATATTCTCTTAACTATTTCATAATTCATGGCATATCGAGGTGATAAACTTCCCCATCTTTGAATTCGAATGTGACTAAATCTGGGTGATATATACAGAAAGACCTGATGGCTGACCTCTAACTTTATAGATTAATGTTCATGATTAGTATAATAATTCTTGATCAGAAATAGTTGGGCATTTCCTAATGTCTCTTGAGTGATACGATGGCTCAGTAGAGCTACCTCACCTACCTTATCCATCACATAGTTTAAAATCAAGGCCTACCGTAAAGGGACTCATACAGAGACATCTAAATAATTACCTAAAAGATAATGTTCTCAGAAAATTAAAATAGAGGAATATTATTTTTTCCATAAATATTGATGTCATGGAAACATTCTCGGATCATATACTATAACACTCGTATCATCATCTCAGATTAGCTATTAGTTTGATGGTGATATTTTCTGGATCAGGTTATACCAAATACGCACACTAGGGGGGGTGAATTGTGCCTTTTACAAATTCATCTTGAATCGTGATGATAAATAAGTATTCCCTTTTATTATATTATTAAAGAAGCGTAAAATAAAAAGTTGATGAACGCAATGATGTATAGTTGTTCAAGGAATAGAAGGCCCCTAGTCTACTCCACCTATGCTATACTGCACAAGCTTAGTGATTTTCACTATCTGGTACTCTTATCAACAGACCATCCACAACTGAGTGCAAGCAGTTGACTCCTTTACAAGTTTAGTCTAAAAATAAATCCATATGGTTCAGACACAGTACTAAATAAAAATCTTAGTATGAGAAGATGATTACTCAAAATAAAAAGATTATTTTACTTGAATTACATTCTAATTGTTCTTCATAGTTGCAACAACAAAAAACTGACTGTAGATTTATCGTCGTCTTCAGAAAATATGTTCTGCAGTTAAGAGTATTTCAGAGATGATCTGGTTGAAATATATATACAGAAATAAATTCAACAACTGTAACAATGATGGATTCACAATAGATCTTCAATTTAGAAACTATGAATATTAAACATGTTTCTTATTCTTTAGAAAAAATAGTTGGATAGATCTTTGTAGGAGTAGATCTATAAGTCTGTAATGACTCTATAAAAACTATAGAAGTGAAAAACTGAAGATATTGATATATATTTTTCTTCTTCTTGATGAGTCACATCCTCTCTATAATATAAAATAATACCTGTATATATAGAATAAAGAAATACATTTTACATTTAAATTTAGATCCATAGAATTCACTTTTAGAATCACGATATTCAAATGTTTGAATAATAGATCTGTCGTAAATCCTTCGAAAATTTGGCATTAAAAGATCCTCTTAAAATGGACCTTTTAATCACAAATAAACTGCTTTGAATCATTAAAATACGTGATTAAAATATGATCTTTTAATCTAGATTGAAATCAAACTAAAAATATGCATAAATACCATTGCATTAATAATGTCGTAATTTTAATCTTTGATGCCAAACGTAGGGTTGAACTGCATAGAATACATTCTTTGAACGTAAGGTTCACAAAGTAAGGTTGATCAGGAAAATAAGATTTAATGATACATTCTTCAAATGTAATGTTGATCTCAAACATAAGGTTGATCTCAAACGTAAGGTTGATATCAAACATAAGGTTGTTCTCAAATGTATGGTTGATCTCAAAAATAGGGTTGATCTCAAACGTATGGTTGATATCAAACATAAGGTTGATCTCAAATGAAGGGCTGATCTCTAACGTTCGGTTGATTTCAAAAATAAGGATGATCTAAAACATAAGGTTGATCTTAAACGTAAGCTTCATTCTAAACATAGGCTTCTTCTTCCAAACATTTCTGATAATGTATGGTTTCATAAAGATACATTTATGATAACACAAGGGATAGTTTTCATCCTTACGATACACTCCTCAATGTATAATATTAACAGTGTTTTAAGGACATGCTAATGTGATTTCGAAACAAATTTCCAAATATTCCACACTGATCAAAACAGTAAAATATTATTACAAATTAGAGAAATAAATAATATTAATTTCTTAAAATATACTCAACGTAAAATCATTATAATAACAAATAAGGGTATTTATGAACATAAAAATCATCAAAAAAAGATTGAGTGTTGTTATCAACAATATCACTTTTATAAAATAGAGTGGTGTTGAAAACCACAATTTCGCAATAATATCGACCTTTTTTATGATCAAAAAAACCATGAAATAACAAATAAAAGTATCTTACCATATTAATTTCATATAATTTTCAATTTCTCAAAAATAAATACTAAATTTTATTTTAACAAAATTATATTTTAATTTTAACATTCCCCCCCCCCTTTATAATGTTAAATAATACCTCCTACATTATAATAAATAATGTTTTGTTTATGAAAAAAATTATACTTAAAATAAATTTCTACCCATAAAATGAAATGTTTTATTTTCTTCCTCTGAGTAAAATCTTTATAAATAAATGTTGAGTTTATCTATATTTCTCCCCCAAATTTGTTTTCTGTTTATACATATTTCTTCCCCTTTTTTGTTATCAAAAATAATGATTGAAGAAGGAATATAACACATTTTTATGTAGCACCGAAGTTAAGTAAATGTTATGATAATATATTTATAAATATTTCAATCTAGATTACAAGAATTATAACAGAGATAGTACAATATAAAATATTTAACACATAAACATTTGATGAAAATGTAATTTATTTAAAATATAATTTCATGTTCAGTAAGAACAATGAGAATATAGTTTGGGATAAAAATGTTTGAGAAACAACATTCAACACCTCTGAATGAATTCCTTGAGCTCTGAAAATTGAAGTGTCAACCTTTTCATCATCCCATCGCCTAAATGTACTAAGATATGTCTTCCTTCATGAATCAGATGGATGTCATCAATCAAATTAACTCTGAAAAACTCATGTAACCTCTCTTCTTTCTCTATAAACTGATTCCGTTTCTATGTGAATCTGTTCTACAAGACTATGATCCATGGTTCATCTATGGTAAGCTAGTCAACAAGATGTTGTTGATTATCCAACAGAATAGATAATGCATCAATGTTACATTGTACGTCCTATAATCAGTCATTCATATTGCTCATTTATTCTATAATAGCCTGAGTTTTTTTTATTAGATCAGTTGAAGTTCCTAATTTACTGGTTTCACTATTTCTAAAAGATTCAAATTGTTACTCCATGAAATATTTAAACTCTTTTAAATTTAAACTCATCACCATTTCAAATTTGAGATATGAATCTTCAACCAAATTTTCCTTCTTTAAATTTTTGATATCTTTCATAGAAAATGAACTTTCTTTCAGTCTTTGAAATTTCACATGTTACTTTTCTAATACTCTTCTTAAAGAAGAATTTTTAAATTCATCACTATTTTACTTTCTATGCAGCTCTTCCACTTATATATTCATATAATGATAGAAACCTTGTGCTGATTCTTAGTTTTAACTTAAATTTGATGCATCAGTACGAAGGGAAAATATTGTTCATCAGATGTTTCTCCAATCTCTCTCTGAACTATATGTTCTACAGATTTTTTTTAGTATTTCATTAACTCATCGACAGAAAATTTTTCAATCAACATTTCAATATGAACCTCAGAAAAGTTTTCTTCTTGAATATCAACATCAACAGGTGGTTTCTCTTCATGAGCATCTTCTTCATTAAATTCCTCCATTATAGGATGTTCAATTACTAGTTTCTCTTGATCAACTTCCTTTTGAATAGATTAAATAAGGTTAGGTATAGATTTATCCTCTACCTGTACTTCTTCCTCTGCCTCTACATCTGCCTATGCCTCTACCTGAGGCACAGTTTCCGGTTCCACATGAGGAGTCACCTCATTCTGAGCAACAACTCCATCATTAAGCTCTTCCACAACAGTTTCTTTTAGAATCATGTAGTTCAACAAATATTTAATAGTAAAAAAAATTTATTCCAAAGCAGTATCCTCAACACCATGAGTAACTATGGTGATTTTAAGATTAAATCCTCTCGGACTTCTCTCAGTAGGTTCATCAACAAATTCAAACAGTACCCACTTTCATACTCTACTTGTTCTAGATTCAGCAACTCTTTCCCTTGATTTTTCAGGTATCTCCTAAGTATTTCTTGTTCTTCTTCTTCTCCAACAGAAATGAGTTTTCCTTTTATTGTGCTCCAACTAATATAATCATCAATAGTGTTATAGCATTAATAATTTTGCTATGGTGAAATGTCACTCGGGAATCCACTAGCCTTATCATTTTTTTCTTAAATAATATCTTTGAAATGAACCTTCCAAAGGGATAGAAGTTCATCCTCACTTCTGGTTGGTAGGAATTATTGAGATATCTTAATATATATCTGATAATATTAAAAATAATATCACTTATAAATAGAATAATTATTTACATATACGCGTACAATATTTTCTCTATCTCTCACATTCTGGGTGCAATACCAGTTTAGAAAAATTTAACATAAATCTTCTGGTTTGGATCTGGATCGTTCACTAACATCTTCCTTATATTTTTAGAGCCAAATAGGAAATACATAACATCTTTAGACATATGGAAATTATCACCAATAATCATTAAATCAAAATGGAATAGTACCTCATGAGGGTTGTTATGAATGTTAGCTATCTCCACAGTAAAAATCGAAAAATATATCTCCTCGATCTTTACTATTATTGAATCTTCATCTTATACCAGACTCAGATGAACCGATTTAAAAGAGTGACTATGTTATACCTCATATAAAAATTATATATAGTATCCACTGATGGATTTATTCAGTATCTGAAATATTAGGGATTTCTGCAGCATCAGATCCGTCTGGTACAACAATTCCAGATTGATTACTTTTCCCTGAAAATTCCTCCGTCTTATCAAGCGCTTCTACATGGCATTACTGGTTTATGTCTCATCAGTCCTTTTAGTTTTTTCTATAACTGTCACATATTTCTTAATGTTAGAAAAGCATGGGTTTTTAATTTTCAAGTGCAGCTAGAGAGGATCGGTAGAGATTTTCATGGTTTCTAAGGGTTTTGTTTCAAAAGTAAATGGTTTAGAATTTGGAAAGGATATGACAGCTGTGATTCCCATGTAATTACACATATATTAATTTTTATATTATTTAAATGAAAAAACTTATGAGGAAAAAAATTGAAAACTGTAAAACAAAATTTTAAATAATTATAAAAATAGGTAATAAAAAATAAGAATAAAAAATGAATGATTATAAAAAATTTGATTAAAAAAATAAACATAGGTCCCCATTAATAAAATCAAACCTAGAAGTGGGAAGTTGATTAGTAAAGATATCATCTCATTGAATTTCAGTTCTTACAAATTCTAAGAATATAACCTTTTTTAGAACACGATCTCTTAAAAAATGATGTATGATATCAACATACATAGTTATAGAAAGATTAATACGGTTTTATGAAATATTTATAGAATTAGTATTATTAAATAAAATAGGTATGTTATTTATTTTTTGTCTAATTTCCATATGATTATTTTTCATCCACAAAAAATGTGCACAACAACTGCCTATAGATACATATTTTTCTTTGGCTGCTGACAGGGAAACTGAGTGTTGTTTCTTACTAGACCACGACACTGAATATTTTCCTAAAAAGTGATAGGTCCTTGAAGTGCTTTTTCTAACTAATCTATAGCTTCCTAACTCAGTATCTGAATAAGAAATTAAATTAAAATCAGAAATTTTTTGCGAGAGAAGATATTAAAATAATATTCCTTTTAAATATCTAATTTTTTTATATCAATTAAGTGAGATTGTTTAGGATCAGATTGAAATCTAGCACAAAGACATACTGAATACATTATACCATGTATTCTATTAGTAATATATAATAAACAACCAATCATACCTTTATATAAATTTATGTCAATTGATTTTATAGTTTCATCCAAATAATTTTTTATGTTATTACACATAGGAGTTGAATATGTATTCCTGTTTTAAATTCAAAATTTCTTTAGTAAATCAGTAATATATTTTCATTGATTTAAAAAATTAAAAACATATTTTTTATAAATTTGAATTC
Source organism: Viscum album (assembly GCA_963277665.1). Lineage (NCBI taxonomy): Eukaryota > Viridiplantae > Streptophyta > Magnoliopsida > Santalales > Viscaceae > Viscum > Viscum album. Next base: position 695,451,151 of record OY728135.1, read on the forward strand.
CTAATATGAAATTTAATTTTCCCGTCATACTCATTTCAAATTTCTTTTACATTAAATTTGAAAACTCATGACATTGTTTTTTGTTTTTTGAACCAAAAATAACATCATCAAAATAAATTTAAACCAATAAAATATAAGAGTTGACGGTTTTTTTAAACAATGTTGGATCTTCCATAACTATAGTAAAATAAATTTTTATAAGGAAAAAACATAATCATTCATACCATGATTTAGGTGTTTTTTAAGTTCACAAATATCTTTAGTAAGATTAAAAATATAATTTGGGTTTTATGAATATTCAAAACCAGGAGGTTTCTCAACAAAAACTTCCTCCAATATGTAACCATTTAAAAAGGAAGACATAACGTCCATCTAATATAATTTAAAGTTCATATGATATGCACAATATAAAAGGTTCCCAATGGATTCTAATCTAGCTCTAGATGAAAGGGTCTCATCATAATCTATAACGTATTCCTAATTATAACCTTACCTACTTTTATTTCTTTATTTCTCAGTATTTTTTATTGATCATCTTTTTTATTTCTAAATATCCATTTAGTTCCTATAACTGCATAATTCTGAATACTTTCAACTAAATTCCAAACAAAATTTCTCTTGAATTGGTTTTGTTCTTATTGCATTGCTATTATCAAACTTTCTTCAACTAAGGCTTCTTCTAATGGAATAGGTTATAACTGGGATATAAACAAATAGAATTAAACTAGATTTCCTACATCTCATCTTGTTTTTATTTTAGTGTCCATGTCTTTTATAACAGTTTCTAAAGGGTGATTCATTAGGGTTCTAGAATGTTTAGGTATTACCTTGTTAGGTTCAAAAATGTCATGTCCTTCTGAACAGGACTAAATTTAATTTCAATCATTCTCAAAGTCATATTTTTTATTCTCATGTTTCATGTGATCAATTGTGTCAGATTCATCAATTTGGTCTTTCTTTTTTTCAAAGGGATCAGATTCAACAAATGAAACATGAACTGATTCCTCGAAAAACCTCAACATTTTCTTAAAAACACTATAAGAATTGTTAATAGTATAATATCATTAGAAAATGGGTTCATAATATTTTGGATAAAAATACCAAGATTCTATTTGGTGTTTAAGGTGTAAACCTTGCATCCAAAAACATTAAAGTAATTTACTTTCGGTTTTCTATTATTCCAGAGTTCATATGCTGTCTTTTAAAAAATTGGAATGATTAGAACACTATTAATTATATAAAATGTTTTTCTAACATCTTATTCCTAAAAATAGGTAAGAATACTATATTCATTTAGCATGTTCTTATCCATTTCTTGAATAGTTATATTTCTTCTTTCAACAATTCCATTTTAGGAGTTCTTAGTGAATAGAAGGGGTGTTTAATACCCATATTTGAGGAAAAGGAATTAAATTGTAGATTATAAAATTCTCCACCATGATCACTTCTTAATGATGTTATTTTAGAATATTTTTCATTGTCAAAGGTTTTTCAAAAACATTGAAACATAGTAAAGGATTCAGTTTTATATTTTAAAAATTAAAACCATGTAAATCATAAATAGTCATAAACTAAAGTATATACATATATTTTACCATACAAGCATGATATTCTTGAAGGTCCAAAAAAATACACATGTATATATTATATAGGATTAGATGTAGCAATTTTGTTAAATTATTTGAAAGATGATTCATGCTGCATGAAAAGTTGACATGCATCACATAATCTATCACTTTCAATATTGAGACTAGGAAAATAAAAAGATAATTATTTCATAGATAAATTATGTAATGAATATATATTTCCATGTCCAAGTCATCTATTCCAGAACCATGACTCATTTATCATAGGAGTTCGACATTTTTCTTTTTGTTTACATAAGGATTTTAAGTCTAAGGAGTAAACATTATCACTTCTGGGTTCTCTAAATTTAGGAAATTTATCATTAAAAACAAAACCAATGTTGTTAAAAAATAATTAAAATAACCATCGTCATTGATTTTAGTATACTTATATGGTTGTGTTTTAATCCTTGTACATAGAGTATTTTATTTATTGAGGCAACTCCTGGATCTCCAACAGTTCCAATACCAATAATTTTACCTTTTCCATTATCACCAAATGTCACTAGACCACCATCCTTTTGAATTATATTTCTCACATTTGATGAGTTTACACTCATATTCCTGGAGCATCCACTATAAATATACCATGTTTTAGTATGGATTCTTGGACCATCTTCCTTCAATGGAATTTAATCAATGATTTATTTTGGTGCCCATATTCTATTAGGTCTATTAGTGTTATCTAGGAAATACATGGGAATCCAGACATTCTTTCTTTTTCTAAAATCAATAAAATAATCTAAACTATATGAAATAAAAGATTTCTTAATCACAATTTTTTATGGTTGCCTTAAATGATAGTTTTTAGATATGTTACCTTCTGTTCCACAGTATTTACAAATTTTACCTTTTGTACTTGGGACAAAACAGTTAGTATAATGTTTAGTCTGAACGGCCCGATGGCCTTTATTTTTATTGAACTTTGATAACCCCCATTTCAAGGGATGAGGGGAAACCCTTATACAGCCCATAGGGTCGGAGATTACATGGCCCGTAGGCATAGGGGATTACATGACCCGAAGGTCTTAGGGAATTCACCCAGACTATCTACAAGGAATTGCCCCTCCCCAGCAACTCCATCATGATAATAGCTCTCCACCTTCACATGGCCATCTTTATATGCATCACATGTAAGAACAGGCTGGTCCCTATGGCATAGCCATACCTTCTCATTCTGACATATCCATTTCGCTCTACACTGGTGAGTGCACCTACTCTGAATCCTCTTTTGGGGATGCTCCTTTTTTATAGTGTGACTGGGGAAATTTCATGTGTCCCAAGGGCCTTGAGGTGGCATGAAGGCCTTAAAGGTGTCCTGAAATCCCTACTAACCTAAAGTCATAGGTGACCCTATTTCCATAAGGACTCCAAGCCCAAACTGGTGGCCCAAGGTGAATTGTTCCAACTACTATTGTACAAAACATTTCCTGTTATAGTAACTGCTACAGTGCCTGCTACCATACCCACACAGTGTACAATTATGCTATAGTACCTATACAATGTACAGTTCTACTATAGTACTCGCACAGTATACAGTACTGTTATAGTAATGCTACAGTACCTACTACAGTACTACTATAGTGCCCCGATAATATGCCTCTACCTGGTTATGAACCTGGGTCATGGGGATGCACTTATGGATACCTCGCTAACTAGGCTGAGGCTCATGCGCAGTTCTTATAATGCTTAGGTTTCTCTCCATTACTACTTATTCCATATCTTTCCTTTTTAATCACATTATTTCCATGTATATCATTTAGTTTATTTTCTCCTTTTTAAAAAATATGTGCTTCACTTTTTTGTTTTTTTACTTGTGTTTGCATTGTCTTTATTTTAGTTTCATTATATGTATAGTTTATGTTTGATGAGTTATATTTTTCAATTAACTCTTGATGTTGTTTTAACATAGTGTCTCTTTCTCCTAAAATGTCAATTTGAATACATTTCAGTGATTTATTTTTTCTTAAATAAGGAATAATATTTTCCTTCTAGCATATTGCAGTAGGCTATAAGTTTATTATTTGGAAAACTACAAATAGAATCAAAATCAGATGAGTAGTAAGATTGTACCACATAAGATTCTGGCATAAAGGACTTGTTTGCTTTCATATATGATTCTTCTTTTTATGAGTAAGACATTGATGAGAAGATTGAGTCCAAAGAAAAACTCCAAGTATCTTTAATTTATCTTTTTTCTTTCTTCTCATAATCAATGTTTCTGAAAAATTTCTTCTTCTATTCTCCTTTTAATTGTGGGCAGTCAGGTCTGATGTGAACCATCTTTTTGTATTCATAGCATCTGACTTTTTTATGTTATTTTTCATCCTTTTTAAAGGATTTTATGAATCCTTTCATCTTTTTGTAGAATTTACTAATCTTTCTGACCCGTTGATCTAGTTCCACATCTGAATCAGATGAATCAGATTTCCCAGATTTAACATTTATTTCAGAATTAATTTTTCTACTTTTCTTTTGAGATGTTACCTTCAATGCAATATTTTCCTTTTTGATTAAAACATTATCCTCATTTTCTTCATCTTCCACCTCATCTTTATACGTCATAACACTTACAATTACGTCTATCATTGTAAGATCCTTTACTAGTGAAGATTTCATAATAGTATCTGAAATTCAATTACACATAGGTGGTAGTACTCTTAGAACATTCAAGGCTAGATCTGTATGTTTAATAGGTTCTCCCAAGGCAGTGATGTTTTTTACAATTTCAATAAGCCTTCCATTCATCTGGGTGATTCTTTCTCCTTCAAACATTATGAATGTTTCAAATTTCAATTTAGATGTGGGAAACCTCATTTTCTAACATTGTCAGTTTCTTCATAGGCAACTGCAATCATCCACCACATTTCATAAGCCATTGGGAACTATGATACTCTATTGAATTCATCGGTTCCAAGATCATAGATCTTGGAATTCATGTCATTCGATTTTATGTCAAACTCTACCTCTGTATTAGCACTCCATAATTCAGGATTCTATGGATTCACATAGGGAGTTATAATTTTTGAGTAGACACTATAGCAATGATTTTTTAAATTAATGATCATCCTTAATTTCAAGCATTCGTAATTTTCACCATGAAGTAGTTACCTCGAACCATTGACATACCCTCTCATGTATCATCCATTGTGGGTTGTATAATCCAAAAACATTCCTATTGTTATATATTTACCAAAATAAAAACCTCTGATACCAATTGTTGGATTGGATTATACCAAATACAGACAAGAGGGGTGTAAATTTTACGTTTTAAAATTTATTCATGAATCATAATGATGACCAAGTATGTCCTTTTATAAGATTATTTATGGAGTGAAAAATAAACTATTATGGAACGTAAAGATATATAGTGGTTCAGGGAACAGATGGCCCCAAGTCCACTCCACCAACGATCTACTCTATGAGATTGGTGATATTCACTATCTGGTCCTCTTATCAACAGACCGTCCACAAGTGTGTGTTGATAGTTGACAACTTTACAAGTTAAGACTAAAAACAGAGCCTTCTTATTCATTCATAGAACCAAATACATGACTTAGTAAGGGAAGTTGGTTACCCAAAATAAAGAGATGATTTGTCTTGAAATACTTTCCAATTGTTTCTTCACTATTTCAACTGCATGAAACTTACAGTAGAGTGATCGTCTTCTTCAGAAAATATGTTCTTAAGTTAGAAGTAGTTCTGAGCAGATCCGATTGAAATAGATATATTGAAAAAAATTCTGCAACACTAAAAACAATGGATTCATAATAGATCTTAAATGTATAAACGATGAATCTTCAACATGTTCTTTATTCTTCAGAAAAACATAGTTTGATAGATCTTTGTAGTAGTAGATCTGTAAATCTCGAATGAATCTATAAAACTATAGTAGTGAAAAAATCATGATCTTGATAATTATTTTTCTTCTATTCGATGATTCACCTCCTCTATAAAATACATAATAATATTGGTTTATATAGAATAAAGTCGAGCATTTTTCATTTATATTTAGATCCAAAAAAGTGGCCTTTAGAATATGATATTCAAATGTTTGAATAATAGAGTAGTCGTAAGTCACCTGAAAATTTTGAATGAAAAGCTCCACTTAAATTGATCCTTTGAATAATAAATAAATGGCTTCGAATTAGTCAATTACATTCATTAAATTCTTGATTTTAATCTGACATGAAATCAGCCTAAAAATTAACATATATATATTGTTGCTTTTATAAAGTCATAATTTAAATCTACGACGCCAAACGTAGAGTTGAACTACAAAGCATACATTCTCTTAATGTAAGGTTCACTACTTAATGTTGATCATGTAAGAAAGATTTGATGACCCATTCTTCAAACGTAAGGATGATCTCAAATGTTAGCTTGATCTCGACCGTAAGGTTGATCTCAAAGGCAAGGTTGTTCTCAAACATAATATTGATCTCAAACGTATGGTTGATCCCAAATATAGGGTTGATCTCAAATGTAAGGATGATCTCAAATGTAATTTTGATCTCAATTGTAGGGTTGATCTAAAATGTAAGGTTGATCTCAGACATAAGGTTTATCTCAAACTTATGGTTCATTATAAAGGTAGGGTTATTCTTCCATACTTTTTTGATGACGTATTATTGGTTAACCATACATTTCTGATATTGTAGGCGATAGTTTTCAACCTTATGCAAAGCTTCTCAAACTAGTTTATGAATAGTGATTCTAGAAAATGCTAATATAATTTCCGAACACTTTTCCTAATATTCTACATTTATAAAAAATATTAAATATGATTCCAAAATAGAGAAATAAATAATATAAAATTCGAAAAATATAGTCAAAGAAATATCATTTGAATAAAAAATAAGGGTATTTTTTAACATCACAATCATCACAAATAGATAGAGTGTTGTTTTCAACAATCTCCCCTTTATTAAATAGAGTTTTTTTTGAAATCCACACATGTTCAATAGTATTTAATAATCGAGAGAACCTATAAACATAACAAATTCTATTAGCCTTTCTATAAATGTTAGCTAAATTGTGAGTCTATATTTGAAAATATAAAGAAGGGAACATTAGGAAGGTGCACTATCTCCTAGATATAATACCACCCTAACTCATCAATAGATAAGGTCTCCCAAAGAGGTTGTAAGTGTGAAACCAATGTAAATTTTAAGAAAATAAATCATACTACATCACAAAATTAGTGGGATATTGTTCAAGATTATCAGAAAATAAATGGTGATGAAAATGTATTTATATTCAAAAATGGGGATAGATAGTAAAAGTCTAGATGGATATTTGTTCTCCACATTCACGTACTAACTGGTAGCACACCGGGTGATAAAGCCTGAAATCAACGTCTTCATACCTAGCCAGTAGTATTGATGATGCTAGTGTTAGTACATATTGGAATGACCTTGTTGAATATTCCAAACACATGCCTCGTGTTCCTTCATCATCACTTCCTTTATATCATATGGAACCCAAAAACACACATGGAATTGTAGGGGTTCACTATCATCGTCAATAAAACCATGCAATTAATTATCTCATATGACACACTCCCATAGAACATGGCCCTAGTAATTAGATAGATTACATGTCTAGACCATCTATTTATGGGACTATTTCTCCATAAGAGCTATAAATATAGGATTTTCGTTATATTATATCACCTCCATATGCATCTACGAGAATAGAGTGATGAACTTTCATTCACAGTTGTCCTCCTCGATGACTTGTATTTGATTTTTATAGATCAAGTAATCATCAAACACATTTCCCTTTTCATGTGTGTAAGATTTCTCATAGAAGAACAATTTAAAGTATTACACCAACCTATGATACCTCATATTGGTATCTCTCTACATAGATATATATTTGAATCATTTATGGTCCATGTGAATGAAAAATCTCTCACCCAAAATGATATTTCTTCTAATAGCATAGTGAGTGGACTAAAACAGCTGAATTATGGTCATGATTAGAGTGGTATTTCTTATGAGGCCTCATTAAGATGGATAAATAACCAAATGATCGATCACCCTGCATAAACACATTACCTACCCAGATCGGGGAATCATCACAATATACTATTTTTCTTTTTCCCAAAATTGGAGGAATTTGGAATGACAACAATGATATTATCAACTTTAACTACTTAAAAGTGTCCTAAAACATTCAAACTAAACAAATATCACAAAAAGTTATTGAATACTATATGAGTCACTTCCAGGAGTGAAAAATCCTAGACTAATTTCCAATATTATACAAACACCACAAGAAAAAGCTTATATCAAACACATTCATGGGATTCCCCCAAGAAACCACGAAACACACCATATTTGTTTCAATAGGTATGCCTACCCCTGATGTAATATGAACCCAAATGTGATATTAAATAATACAAAATTTTAATTTACTGATCATTTCATAAATATGGTTCTCTATTAGGGTATTCAACATGATCTCGTGATGATTTTTATGATTGTGTATTGTGTGAGAATACACTAAGTTGATTTTTATGTTGACTAACACAATAGAATAAAGATACAAGTTGGAGACCAGATTCATTAGAGCCATAAATACTGTAGGAATGTCATCCTAATTGAACAACATAACAATATACTCATCAAATCCTCTATTAACTGGAATGATGTACACGGTATGATAAACAGTCTCACACTAACCTGATGGTATCCCAAACACAAATCAATCATAGAGAAATCTATTTCTCCTTATAGATGATCAAAGAGTTATTATATATATGGTTGTGGATACCTATTCCTCACAAAAATATTTTTATTTCTATGGTGATCCTTGCAGAATATGAGAGTTGCATCCTCCTGATAGGGGAAATGGTCTGGTGAAATACATGGAAATATGTTGTGTCAGATAAAACCCTTTCCTCCTAGATTATCATGTGGCTTATTCTGTTCTTAGAGCTCTATAGGTTTCATCATATATAGATTAATGTTCAAATGAGTCACACCTTTCACAAAATTTATAGTGAACTCTGTCTCTCTCACACAAGGTATGTCTAGTAAGTCATCAAGGGAAATCAATGAAATGATCCACAAAAAGAGGTAAATCTACTAACTACATTCCCTAATCAATCAAAGGGAGACACTCTAAATGATCTATCGCTCCACCAAGCCTTGTACGCTTGAGTCCAGCTTGACATTATTGGATATCACATTCCCTAATATTAATATAAATTCTTCCCTCGTGTTATGTGAATTTTACCATCAGTATATAGAACTCCAATTATGCTTGATAAGTAAAAACATAGTCCATACTGAGAATTACATCGAAGCATGTCATCTCGAGGATGAATAAAATCCATAAGAAATAGTACCCGTCTATATCAAGGGGAACTCTTAACAATGATATATGACCTCAATTATGACCCCTAACCACATGTTTAGAGAAATATCTCTATAGATGTATTCAATAAGAAGTACCAGACAGTCCACAAACAGAATAGATATAAAAATATATTGATTCAACTATGTCAAAAATAGAAGATACTATGGTATGTTGTTCTAGAATAGTCACATGATCCATGGATTCACCAAAAATATACTCTTATTGTGTAGGATGTCCAAAATAATCATTCATTATACTGTATCCCTGAGTTGATGACATACAAGCCTGAATAGATCCACTGTATTTCTGCTGAAGATTCGAAGCCTCACAACCTCTTCTATAGCAACCACCTCCACGACCTATTCAGTTTGTACAATACTAACACCTATTCTGACATGGAGTCGTGGGTAAGAAACCTAATAGAGGAGTTGGTACGAAAACCCTCTAACTAGATGCTGGAGGAAAAGATTTATATATTCAATGAAGGTGACCCATCTTGTCGTAAGATTGACACTCGATTGGGTTCCCCAAGCACTATGCCTTCTTATGGATAATCTCCATGCACTGGTGACACACCCCATGACTATTGGGGTGTTCCACAAGGCTGGTACAAACCTTTCATGAACCGTTGAAACAACAATTCTTTGTTCTAGAAAAATTGTCACCCTATCTATGAATTGGACCACCGAGGTCACATTTCTAGTGTGTGTAATATTACATTCTTTAATAAGGGTTCGGTTCACAATCTGAGTAATGGTAGACAACTATAATACTTTCACATGCGAGCGGAAAATGTACCCAATCCCGTTCTGAAAATGCCTTGCAATCATGAACTCATCACTGGTCTTAGACGGATCTAATTTGTGGAGCTCGGTGAAAGGAGCGGAATACTCTAGCACAATGTACATGGGGGAAAAGTGATCGTATAAGGCTTCCTGGATGCATGCCCAGACCATTCACTAGTGACGCTCATCCTGGGATATAATGTTCCACCAGTGCTTGGAGGAATCATGTAAAATATATGGATCAAGCATAACCCTCCACTCTAGAGGCATCTGTCGATGGTCGAGGATCGACATCATGGATTTTATTCATGATCAAAATCTTAAGGTATTCCATCCCCCAAGAATGTGGTAGGATTATATCGCTGAATGTCTCCAGTCTGCTCTATCATACATGACACCAAAATTGGTGTTTAGTAGTAGTTTTTTCATTTGGAAAATGATTAAACCACCACAAAATCATTCTGTCAGGCTTTTGGATAACTGTCGCTAAATCATGCTTTGATAATAAATTAATTACTATTTTTTAATAGCATCGTAGAACAATTTAGCTGCAATTTTTTAGAATTCGGCGAATCAATTAGCTATAGTTCTTATTATTTTTTTAAAAAAATTTAAATTTCTAAATTGTATTTTTTTATTTTCTAATTTTATTATTCCAAAAATCACTTTTATTTATTATTATTAAGTTTTTTATTTTATTTTATTATTTTTTATTTATTTATTTATTCCAATACTAATTTAATATAGATATAGATATAGATATATATTATTTATAAATTTTATTATTATTATTACAATTTTTATTATTGGGTTTTTATTGATATTTTATTATTATTTCATTATTTTAGTTTTGTTATATTATTATTATTATTGATAAATTTTTAAATATCATAATTATATTACAATTAATATTATAATTTATTATTAGTTTTCATAATTTTATAAATATGGTGATTAACTTTTTTATTTGTTATTTATTACCTGACATATATATGTGTATGCACATGAACATGCACATGCACATGCATATCAAAAATATAATTTGAACCCCTTAACTCTAGTTTATTATCCATAGACTTTACCACTCCAACAATCGCTTCATGTGGGGAATAAAATGAATTTAAACAACTTAAATAAATGTATATATATATATATATTAATTCAAAAAAAATACATATACAATTGACACCATCTAAATAATTATTATTCAATAAATATTAATCAATAATCAAAAATCAATGATTAATTACTACAAATTTACAATAAATTATTACTAATTAACAATTTCTAAGTAATTATTAATATTTAACAATTTCTGGTTACACATTAGTAATAAATAAATAAAATATAAATGAATTATAAATAAAAAAATCTATTAATATTAGAAATAATATAAAATAATAAATTACGGATAAAAAAATATAATTACTACATATTAAAAAATTTATTAATAAAAATTTATTTATAAATTAATAATTTAATTATAAAATAATAAAAAGATTAAGAATAATTCATCCTTAATATATTTATTATAAACAAAAAATGTTTAATGAATAAAATAACAATGAATATATAAATAATATACAAAAAATAAGAAATAAATAAAAGAATATTAAGTAAAAATAAATAATTAATAAATAAAAAAATAATGAAATTAGAATATAATAAAAATCAAAATATTGAATAATAAATAGTTATTTAATAATTAATAAACTAATAAACTAATAACTACTAAATAATAAACTAATAATGATTAATAAATTAATAATATATCATAAATAAATAAATAGAATAGTTATAAAAAATAAAAAATTAATAAGAAATAAAGAAATAAAGAAATTAACATATTATGAATAAATATTAAATTATAATAATTAATAATTAATAATTAATGAACGATTTATAAATAATAATTAAATAGAAGATGAATAATCAATAACAAATAAGAAATATTAAACTAAAATTTATAAATAAAAATTATAAATGATATATAATAATAATAATAAACAATAATAACTAATGATAATAAGATAATAACATAATAACAAGATATTACTAGATATAAATTTATGGTTTTTTATGTTTTTTTAAATAAATATATATAAACACTTATTTTTGTTACATAAATATATATAAACACCCTCAGATATATAATTTTATATTAATATATATATATATTCATATGTAAATATAAATATCTCTGTATATATTTACACATATATGATATGAAAATATACATGCATAAATATTTATAAATATTTAAAAATGTATAAATATGTATAAAAAACATTCACAAATTCAAATAAATAGATATATATATATATATAATTGATAATAAATTATCAAAATATGTGAAAGAATAATAATTTCAACAACATCAAATCAATAAAAATGTAAATTATTTCAATAAAATCATAATGTACATTGAAAATCATATGAAGACACACTTAATCGAAGATAAAATCTCATCCAATCTATAATATATATATATATATATTTAATAATTTATTTATTTAATTATATATATTAAATTACAAACATAAATATATATCTTTTTATCAATACATGAACATATGTATATATAAAAATTATTTATGTATATGTATATATTTATATATATATTAAAATACTTTTACATTAAATTTATTTACAAACTATATTTAATGAAAATGATATATTTATGTAAAATTACAATTATATATGATTTATACACAAACAAATTTACATATATATGTATTTATTTACATATATTAAAATGATCACATAAATATAGATTTTTTTATTGAAACACACATTTTTATATATATACATTACATGTATAGGTATATATATACTTATTAATCCATTTTTTGAAGGTAAATATAGTCGATAATAGATTATTTTAAATGAAATGAATTATAAATATGTATTTATATAGGTGATTTATAATAGATAAATATAGTAAAATATGTATTTATTTAATTAGAAATAAAACTAAATTCTAAAAAATTATAATATGTTAAAACAATACATAAAATAAGAATGTAATCCATAAAAATAATTTCAATCCCGACAGAAAAATACAATAATCCCCCATAAAGGAGTCTAAAATTCAATTAAATGATAAAAAATTCAGATACCCTAACAATAAACATAGTATTGGATGCCTTTCGGGACTTTTTGTCCTTCAAAAATGGATTGAGACTCCCTGGATCATATGAGTGTAGAGCTCATTGTAGGACTTAAATTGATATGTGATTAATTCCAAACGGATATCCATATCAAAATATATGGGCATTTGGAGTTTGAATTTGAATGGTTATGAAAATAAAACATACTCATATCAAAATTTATTGTTATTTCTTGTCAAAGTCTCATTTTAAACCTAATAATGAATTTATTTTACATTAATATTAATTTTTAACTAATAATTATACATTTTTAATAATTGACCAAATATAATAATAAAAAAATACAAATAAATAAATATATATGAGAGAAAATAAGAATTAATAATTAATAATTTAATATATTAATTTAACCATTTTCTCTTTTATTTAGTTATGGTTTGTAAAAAAATGTTCGCTATTTCATAGATATTTTTATAAAAAAACACCGTGTTAAAATTTATTTTATTTTTTTTTTGAAAAAAAATTTTAAAAATTTAATACGGTATTTCTATAACATTTAATCACAGTTTTTTAAACAACTGATAAATATGACCCTGAAAAAATGTAAGTTGTGATTTTTAAAACCACTATTAAACTAGTTTTTTCTTATAGTAACTCATTTTATTAACCAATCCCAGGGGTAGTGATATAGTCTATGTGTAGAAACTAACAAAAAAATGGTACCTTGACCTCATGAATGTATTTTCTACCCAATCGATTATTGAAAAAACCATCTTAACTAGTGAGGCACCCTCTCATAAGTTATAATTTGACTCATTATCATCCCTTATAAGAAAACTATATCCAAGTTAGAATTTACATCATCCCTATAAATGTTATCGATACACAGTCATTGAAGTTATGATTACATCTCATATCTTCTTCAACAACCAAAAAACCTCATCAATAATATGACAATATAAATAAATAAAAATCTCAATTTATTAATTAAAAAAATATCATCATTTACAAAATTCAATGAAATAAATAAATAATATACTCAGTTTATACATTCCTTGGAATTATAACATATTTTATTGTGAACGAATCCTTGTAAGGGAATCTATTATTTTAATTTTCACCAAGTCAACTCACAGTAATATATATTTTCCATTCAATCAAATCTGGTTGGTAGTAAATACAATTTTAATGACATAAAAAAATACTCAAAACACCAAATTCAAGTATATTGTATTTTGAAATTTTTGGGATAATTAACATAAATTTAAATAATTAAAAACATCCATGTCAAAAAATATGGTCATCAGGAACTTCATTCAATTAAATCATAGAATGTACCCTAAAATTTAAAAAATTCTATATCTAGAAACATCATTCAATCATTTGAATTCTAATAAAATCCTTACCATTATTTCTATCAAAATTTAATTCCATCCCAAATCTACATGAAATATTCATATATACATTGAATTTCATTTGAAAAAACACCCTATCATCTGAAATATCTTCTACATGACTCAGATAAAATCTTTTACCCAAATCCTATGATCATAACCCATACAATGGAGTGGATAAATAACAAAAGGGGGATACAATTACGGAAGGTACTTAACATCAATCTATGAATATAAATGTTGTAAAATTTTAAAATTACACTAGTAAATATCCCATGAAATATCACTAATAAGGTGTGGTTAAATAGTGTTGCAATGATACATTTTGGTTTTAAAATCATGCTATTTGAGCACTTTTAAATTATTCTCTTAAAACCTAAAAATTTTCCAAAACAATGAACGGGTGATTTAGACTTCACAGCCTCAAAAAATACTTGTTAACTCCCCCTATATAGGCTTTTAGAATATCTTGGAGAAAGAAATAAAATTACATAATTTTTTTTTCACTTATATCTCCTCTAAACATTGTCAAGCACTAAATCACTTCCCAAAACCTTATTCTATGGATTCATATGAACATTTTATCCTAAAATAGAACAGTTATAATACATCCACAACATCTTACCAAATGTTCCCCTTCAACCCTCATTTGCACATAATATATCCTATAAATCTAAAAAACACCCACTATTATTCAACTTAATTTCTCAAAAAATTACCAAACACTTTATATTCCCTAATTCACCATTTACAATTGTTTAAATCTACAGAATCTAAACAATTTATTTAAATCACAAAAAAGGCCAATAATTATAAAATCCATTAATATTTTTTTCATTATGTGACTTGATACAAACCAAATAATCAACCAAACACTAAAGTGGTTTGAAAAAAACAATCCCTAGCATTATTACTTCCTCCATCAAAACTGTATTTCACATTTTGAGTCATAATGTTTCCATCCATTAAAATTGATGATTAACTATATGCTCCCTACCATTAATAATCTCCATTCAATAAAAAAAATTCAAGGTCAAAATTACAACATTATTTACATCCTTATACAAGGAAATATCTATATTCTATAGTATTTCATGATTTTACCCACCATATTAATCTCTACCCATATTATAACACCATCAAAACCATTCCCCATTAATTATCCATTATAAGAAACACATCCGTACTCATATATAATTTCTCTCATTCTTCTCTCAAAAATGTGGAATTGTTTTTCATATTATATATCACAACCACTCTATATAAAAAACATCCTAATTATTTATACATTAAACTCCAATAAGTAATTATAAAACATTCAACGAACATTAAAAAATATATTCTAGCCTTTTGATTTATCTATAAAAAAAATATTTCAATCTTTTTACAACTTATATCATCTATGATGTATAGTAGAAAATGTGAAAAAACACTATCCCAACCAGAAAAATTCATTGTCATACAAAACATAAAAAATGTATCCTATATGAGGAATACAATTAAGATATCCCATTCAATCTCTAGAAAATCCTAAGAAAAAAATCAATCAATTTAACCAAAATTCTTTTAGATCTAAACACCATAAGTATACATAAATATAAATATATTAAATTTACATAAAAAATATTTTTTATAATGAAACCATCAGTATATCATCAAATAAATAAATATCTTAAATATCTTAATCATATTAAATCATTATAAAAATACCTATACATTTTTATAACCACAAAAGAATAAAATAATATTCTATATCTACCCCAAAAGTTATATATTATTTCATATTTTTTACTCAAACAATATAAATATTATCATTATAATTTCACCCTAATGGTTTGTTAAGATACCATACAAACAACATTAGTTATTTCACTATACCATTTGTTCCCATAACTATAGTAAACCACGACATTTCCAACTCATGTTATATTTTTCATAGAAACAACCCATTTAAATTATATAACACATTATACAATCAATGATTAATATCCACCTAGGATATTGTATCCCACAAATACCTCAAATTAATTCTTGAAAAAAATAAATGAAAATATCATAACAAAATGGTTATTCCAATTTTATTTGAATATTCCTTTACCAGTTTACCAAATAATGAAAAATAATTTACCAATACACTGAAAAATAACTAAACCTACATTATTAAAACCAATGAAATTCATCTAATTCAATAAAACATCTATTATTATATCACAAAATAACATAGAAACCCTCTTTTGTTGGTTTAATAAACCAAAATATTAAATAAATAGAATGATAATAAAAACCCCTCACCACAATATAAAAAATGTTATCCAAGGTGAAACCCTAAAATACACCCCTGAAAACACTCTGATTCCATGGATTATTCACACTCAAGTTGTTTGGTCATGTAAAGAGTCAATAAATATCATCTATATCTCATATAGAATAATCATACAATAATTTAAATTACCCTACCTATTTTTTGTTGAGAAAACTATACTATTACCAATAAAAAATCTAATAAGAAACCCCACTCCAACTTGGGTAACTCCAACCATTACTAATTAATGTGACTATTCTAAAAAAGAATGAATTTTAAAACAAAATTTATGCCATTTTCCAGTGGATATAAAAAGTATTCATAGATCCCTTACCATATATATTTTTTTCCAAATCCACAATTAATGAAATAATAATATAACACAAAAACTATTTTTACTACGCATCCAATGATTCTATCTATTTAGTAAAAATACATGATATGTAGAAAAACTATTTCAAACCATTAAATATCAAAAAAATATTAATATCATGTTTTTTTAAAAAAAAATTACACATTTTAATCACCTTATTTATAAATCTAGTAAAAATAGGAAACATTACAAGTATAAAGAAAACATTCCAAATATATTGTTTTAATAAGTTCACTAAATATAAAACCTATTTTTAATACCCTAATCTATATAAAACAAACTCAAAAAAATGTTTTCAACAAAATATTTTATAATTAAAATTTGATTCCTTGTATTTTGGTATATCCACATATTTTTCAATGACATTATATACAACTTTTGACAAAAAAAAACAGTTTCTCACAATTAAATTCATTTGGATGAAACCCCATAATTTTTATAAGCCAAAATTCACATTCACAAAAAAACCCTTATTAGAAAAATTATAAAAAGAAAATTTTCATTTTTCATAACAATATCATTATTATAAAAATTATTTAAAAACTAAATTTTAATTCGTATATCATTACACAACTCATAGATTCTTGAAAATAATATTATTTTGTAAACATATTTACGAAAAATATAATTGAAATAATTATTCACTCCATTGAAATCTATTATAAACACTATAACACATGTAGAAACACCGTTCCCAGAAAAAAAATTTAATCACTTTTAAATCCAAAAGAATCCCAGAAACCATTTCATTTTACATGCCTAATATACCATGAAATATTTTAACACAACAAAGTGATGTTTATATTGAAAACTTCATTTTCCAAAACAGCATTTTGTTAAAAAAACATTCAATACCATTAAAATTGATTTTATAATCTTACCTGAAATTTTACATTAAAATCTATACAATAATCCAAAAATTTAAGAATATACGTATCATAAAATAGACTATTTAAATCAATCCAATTGTTCTACATAAAATGAACTATTTATTAATATCTATTATATCAATATCTAAAATTTAATTTATTTTATATTGAAACCAAATTAAGGAAGCGTAAAATTTACCACTAGATCCATATACTAGTGATTATGTTAAACTATTCAGAAATAAACTCTCAAAAAATATAATAATCATAAAACCGTCCCAAAACAAAAACAATGGGACAGTATCAACTAAACCATCATATCAATTTTATTAAAAAAATGTTATTTTGTATATTTTTTATCCAAACACACAAATATTTACTATATGACATCATTTCGATTATTTTTAGAGATCACATAATAATGAAATAATTTTCTTCATTATAAATTTCTAATTACAATTTTATATAAAACATTAATCAACCACATTATATAAATTATATTCCATAAAATTAATATCATGTTACTACATGAGACATGTAGTTAAAAACACATCTTTCATGACTTAAATATAGGAAAACCATGAGGGAAAAATATAATGATTCATTCAATGTAAAAAAAATATCACATAAATTGAAATTTATAGTAACTTATGTCTACCTATAATTATGTTATTTAGACATTAAGATAGTTTAATTCCCAATTCCCGACACATCTTATCTCCACAGGTAACAGAAAATGAATGAACTAAATAGACACCAAAAGTAATATTGAAAAATATTTTGGATAGACAAACTCAAACCTATGTCAAAATTATCATGTTATTCTACCCATATTATAGTCCCCCAACCACAAATGTCTTGATAGATAAATACAAATACTATTATAAACCACAAGGAATGGTTTGATAATCCCAGTCACATGAAAAATGAATCCCTATAAAAAAATTTATATTATAATCCAATGAATGTAATTCATAAAAATCCATAGATTCCTTTCATTTTGAAAACTAATAATACACATACATCACGATATAAATAACTCAACCATTAATTATTATACATCCTCCATTAATCATCTCTAGATTAACAACAACACTTCATCGAATCCAATGATGTAATATGTATCTCATTTCAATATAGTCATTATTTTCACTAAGTAGAATAAATATGGTGTGTGTAAATGACATCATAAGATATCCCCTAACACATCTTGTTCGCCCATTGAATGTGATTGTTTAACAAAATAAAAAACTATTTTTTTAAACATTCCCCAATCCATTGAATTTTTTTAAAACAAAAGTTAAATATTTCATATATAAATCTTAAAAAACCTCAAATTAATGAAATTTCATTTTAATAAAACCAATGAAAATATTTTCCTAAAAAAATCAAATTTTTGAAAACCATAGAAAAATACCTAAGTATTTTACAGTTTATGATCCATTTATCATAAATCTATTTAATAAATTAAACATTGACAGAATGATTAGACCATGAGTAGGAACCATAAACTTAAATTCTCCTTATACACATAAATAAACAATCTAATAAATGATTTTAATACTTTATTATCAAAAATAAATAGACCATTCCATGTAAATTTGTATTTTGTTCTTTTCAACCGTGACATAGAACCTACACCCACGAATGAATTTACAACATCCATGTCAAATATGAAAATTCACAAACAATAATTTATGAATTCTATCTCATTTAAAATATATAACCTTATCCAACCCCTTACCATCATCACAATATTAATAAAAATATATCTAAATGAATTTAATCTATAAAAATAACAATATCTATAATAATACAGGAAAACCATTAACAATATTATCATTTAAACAACTATATTTATTAGTTTTTCATGAAGAAACACAAAATAAATGTTTCACAAATTCTATTTCACTAAATAATAAATCAAAAAATTCATTTTTAGTGCAATAAAATCAAAACAATAATTTAATTCTTTGTATTCCATAATTTAATTTAATTAATACATCAAATTAATCAATATTTTATATTAAAAAATTAACATTTAAGAGAATCTAGCTGCATAAAAACACATAAAAACATCCATTTTTACCACATATGGTCATAAAAATATGCATTCATTAAATTCAAAATAAAAAAATTATAAAGTATTTATCCAAAAAATTCAACTCAGTAATCTAATTACATGTAATTTCTTTTAACTCTTTCAACTAGTATCAAGGTCCCTCTAAAAATGGTTGTATACATTATTTGTACATTATTTTTCATTCAAAACAAATATCCCATAACTTAGAGGATTTTATATGCCTCAATAAAACACTAACCCAAAACCCATTATTTACTCTAGATATGGGAGGAGTGACAACCAAATGACTTAGATTTCTTTGTTTACATTCTTTTTACATGTAAATTGATCACATTCCACAAAATTGAGTGTGTTATCCATAATTTATGAATGAATGAGGTATGATATATTATTTGGATATATTTTGGGAGTAGAATTAATTGTTTGAATTTTGAATTATAATAGATCACATAATATTGTGGGATCTACAAAAAAAATTTAGTTCAACCATGAATAGTAAAAATCATAATTAACATCATATGAAGGGAATGTAAACACAAAAAAAAGAAAACAACAAAGATTAATTGGTGGCCAAGGTAATGTGTTTTCTCAAGGGATTAAACTAAGATTACATTATAACTAAAAATTTGTATGTGTTTCGTGAAAGGTAGGTCCCTAATGACTAATTTAACACACTACAGTAAAATTTAAGTGGCGATCTTGTGCGCTAAGTATTATAATTTGTTACAATTCTCCATCATATTTTTGATATGGAATTAGGGAATATTTATAGATGTAATGAAATGGGTTATTATTATATTTAAATTTGATGAATCATAATGCTATGTGATACATAATATTTACTTGTGTGATGATGAATGAGACATTATATCATCACTAAACAATTCTACCACAACATCCTGACATAAGAATAAACAAAAAAGGGGTGATGATAGATAATTGTTTCTACAATCCCAATGAAAAAATGATACATTAATAATAAATTTTTTAGGTTTTGCCAAAACATTTTTGAAAAATATTTTCTCTAATTAGTATGAAATAGTTGAGTGATGATATGAGAATAAGAAAAATAGCCTATGTATTTAAGGTGATGGAATGATAATTGAAATATTCATAGATTTTTGGAAGTGATATATTTGATCACATATGTGAAATGAAACATTGAAAATATTTTTTCTATTATTCATTTAAGATAAAATATAATTTAACTATAATATCAGGAAAATGTGTGATTATGTATGACACTATGAATTATGAAAATAATAAATATAATGATTATTCATTTTTGATATACCATCTATTTAAAAACAATTTTAAATCAAATGAAGGATATTGTCGCTTGTGCGTACGTACGGTTTACAGTCTCCATGACGCGATGAGAGTCATTACCATGTTCACCATTCAATGATGAGTATAAAGATATATATTATTAATAAGTATGTAATATATAACAAAATAATTCTACTTGAGATATATATTTATATACATATATCTTATTCACGTAGTTCCTTTCAATACGATATGAAAATGGAAACATCGTTTATGCGTACGTACAGACTACTTTCTCCATAAATGGTGTTTTTTAATTCTTATATATATCTATTATAGATATTTATATTCAAAATATATATTACATATAAATTATGTAGTATATTCTGGATGTATTTAAATTTAGATTTACTTGATATAATCAATATTAACAAGTTAGAACTTGTATGATAAAGAAAGCAATTATTACCTGATATGTTAATTTAAAATGGAAATTATTATTAAATAGGTAGTTTAACATAATTAATGAATCATATATGATGTCATAAATCTTAATATGGTTCTATTATACTTTAATAACATACTAATATATTCATGGAGGAGGTTAATCGTACCCTCGACTAAAGGAAAGTGCAGGGTAAGGGGTTTTCATCTCACTCCTTATTCCCGTGAGATTCATGCCATATTGCCACTATTACCTTTTGTGTTGTTTATGCACTGCAAATAATTGTATTGTTTTTGTAATACACTTTAATTTTTGTTTATTTACATATTCATTGTATGACACTTCTTTAAGGGGGTGTGTTTTTTTGTAAGATACCAAATTGGTAAGGGTTAATTTCACAATCTCTTTATTATCCGAGGTTGTTTTTACCTATGTATCTACTGGGAAATATTTATTATCCATGTCCATGTTTCATGAAAGAGTTTTAAATGGGATTCTTTTAATGGAATTTTTTTACTAAAACATCATTTCAAATGTTTTAAATATTTATTCTTCTAAATCATTCTCATTAATGTCCATGTTTTCAAAATGGTTTTAAATGATTTATTTATATAGACATGATTTTTTTTAAATGTTAATTCCTTTAAAAAGTTTCAATGTAGTATGGGACAGTTGGATTCAAAAAATTTCTTTAAATGTCTTCCTTTATAATTTGTGTGATTTTTAAATGTTTTCACAAAAAAGGGATATTTCTCTCAAAGAGTTATACAAATCATTTTCATCTATGTTAAAATCCATTGATGGATTTTAAGTTTATTTGAAGTTGATTTATTATGATAAAAACTTCCATATTGTTTTGAAGGATTTGTGATATGTTTTACTATGAATGTTCTATTTTTATACCATTCATGTTTTATGGATAAATTATTGACATTTTGTATAATATTTTGAATTCTAATGTTTATGTTATATTTCATCCTTTTCATATAAGGAATATATTGGACTTATTAAGTGACAGGTGGAGCCCGCTATAGCTCCTCGATGAATCGGTAGGTCTAATGATAAAACTAGACGTGGAATTGGTCCAGTCCCTTTCTTCATTTGATATATGGTTTTGATCGAGTCCTTAATCAATTTTAGACTTCTTGGATGATGCCTTGAAAAAATGTTTCAAAATGCCCAAAATTATACATTCCCTAATTATGAAAATAATATTTATGGTTCATGTGGTCATTCGACTAGTAGAATACCCCTGATTATGTTTTATTATTGCATTATTTACTCAGCTCATATTCCTTCCATAAAAGTATTCTTGTTTTTTATTGTTAAAGGCATGTGGTTCCAATTATTCACCATTCTTAATATTTATGTTATCTTCCGCTGTATTTCGTACCCATACTAGGTGTTTGAGCTCACCCCTTTCTTATGTTTCATTTTCATAGGATTCCAAGAAGTGTATTATGATTGATATGAAGGGTTAATCTAAAGAGAATAATGTCGTTCTAAAAAAATTATTTATGTTGTGTTTTATGTTTTAAATTGTAATGTAATGTAAATTTATGTAATCTATTTTCCATGAGTGCTAAATTGATCGGTCCTTCGGGACATGATTCCTTGTAATCATGCCGATGTATTAAAATAATGTACTGGCTCTAGGTAACTAGGGCTAGGGCGTTACAGTTGGTATCAGAGGAAGTTTAGAAATAAACATTGAAACAATATTTATATAGACACTTATTTAAGAACATTACCCTAAGATAGACTTTGATGATTAGTATAGAAGTACTTCATAGAATATTGGTACTGTAGATATTTTTTGAGTTTTCCAAGAAATGCATCCCTGTCTATATATGATCATGTAGAGGCAGCTCTGGTACAGATGTGTCTAAGTGTAAAACCTAAAAACAACACTATGAGATAGATTCTAACAGGAACTAGTGCACGACAATGGGAATTGCTTCACATTGGGTTATGACACTCCCAGAGGATATTCTTAGGATAATTCTCATTTTCATTAAAAATAATTATGAAGGATGTATTAGTATATAACTCCTCAAAGAAAATATTTTTATCATTATGGATTATATCCATAAATTTTTCTATTTACGTTACGTATTTTACATGTTTTGAATTATTCATTTCAATTGATAAACTATCCTACTGTATGATATTGTATAGAAATGGCACCCAGTAGAAGGAATGTGAACTCCAACAATACATATGATCCAAAGGTTAAGAAGGATAATATATTTCACAGTATTAATCCATCATTTTGAAGGTAAATAGTCTCCCATGTATTCTTAATGCATGAATAAATAGTATCATGTGTTAATAAGATAAGAAAATAATTCTCGTCCTATGGCATTGAAGGGAAGTAAGAGAAGAAAAGGATGGAAGATAGAAATATGGATAATGGGAAGAGGGAAAAGAATAATTTTCCCATATGTGATAACTGTGGAATGAATCACCTTGGTAAATTCTCGAATGGAATGAGAGTTTGTTATAAGTGTATAGAAAAAGCTCATTGAGTACGCGATTGCAAGGCTAAGAAAAAAGTTTCAATTGAATAATGATTCATCTACAAGGCATTGGGAAACTACGCAAATCAGTGTCTCAATCATCAGTATATACCTTAAATGATGCTATTGGATTATAATCATATTATGATACTACCTCAGATGAAGAAGAATGACTAGTGTACTTATGATGTTATTATAGGTTTATTTCATTTGAGTGTTGTATCAGTATTATACTGGTTATATGAATTATGGAGATAAATAAAGATTGTACTGCCGTACTATTTTATTGATGATTTGAGATTATATGGTTCTATGAAAAGTGACTTAATAGTAATCTACACATTTTTTGAAAAAATACATGGTTGAAGGAAATGTAATCCTTAATATGGTCATGATAACGAGGTAGTGATTTTAGAATAATAGGTGGTTGATTTGGATAAATTATATTTGATATTCTTGACTTCCTTTGAACTGATTAATAGTTTGATTATTTCATCATTGTTGTAATATCCAACATTTTTTTGATATAAGGAATATATGCAGTTTTTAATGATCTGGTAGATGAATTATAAATTCATTTTTTTGGAACCATATATGAATAGGATAAATAGAATATATTTTTTTAGTTCTATTATCTTTTAGACTGAAAGATGAGTTTGTAGTAGAAATTTGAAAAAGGATAGAACTCTATTTGTAAAGTATATATTTTTTTCTACTCTTAATCTATGAAGAAATTAATTCTTAAATATTAGGTAAGGGATATTTAAAAAATGTTTTATCTTTATACCTTATGTTTTTTTGTACAAATTATATTTCAAATAATCATTGATTGATGGCTTTGAGGCCCTCAGTTCTTCAATTGTTTGTGACCGGTGACCTCAATAACTCTGTATAAATATGTACATTTTTCCTCCAATTATGTTTCTCTAATTTACACCAATGTTCTCCTAATCATGTTCAAGATTTTTGGGTGACTTTTTCATTCCCCTTTTCCTCTTATTATAACTAAATTTTATTAACCCAATTTTTTATGAGGGTTTTCCCCAAAAGGTATTTTCTATTTTCAACCTTTTATTTTCGAAGAAAATTATCAAATTGTGAGGTAGAAATTTAATTAAGTAGGGATGAATGTAACACCCCATGATTTCATAGTAGAATATATCTTCAAAGTAATTTAATAACTTGCACTACATGCAACACCGAGTTCAAGCGCACCAGGACTTACCAAAATAGCCGTTTAAAAGTGGCTATGAATAGTATTTACTTCATTTTGAACATTATATAATCCTTATAATTTTAGAATCCATATTATGAGTTTCTTAGTTATAATTTAAGAACAAATTCATTTTTTCAGATAAACGAAGTATTGTTTTAAAAAAAACACTTTTACATCCTTTTAATGGAGAACCATTTTTAAATCCAATATTTGAAAATTTTATATATTTAATTTGACAAAATAAATTTCTTCTTTAGAATCAGGACATAAAAATATTGTTTTGATGATTTTTTTATGTTTTTCTGATAACTTTCATATTTGGGTGAATAGTGAAAATACTAAATTTTAACTAAAAACATGCTTTTTAATCAAAATAACTTATAGTGCTAAATTATAAATTTGAATGTTTTTGAAGTATAATTAGATTATATTTTTACCATTTAATCCAATTTGAGCCATTATATTTATTTTCACTTTGAAATTAGAAATAAAGAAGTGTCAATCTTGTGATAGTTATTATTTCATAAAAATAGGCTTTTTGGTTTTGACAATGGGAAATAATTTTAAATTAATTAATGGAACTTATAAGTTTTTAAATTGGTATGGACTTTTTTTTAGAATATCAAAATTATCTTAGGGTTATTTTTTTGTACTTTTATGAAAAGTTTCAATTTTTGATGAATTGTGAAAAACACTACGTTATTGTTTAAAACGGGCTCTTTATTTAAATAAATAATTATTTTATTTAAAATTATTTTAGGTCAAAATAGATATATAATATATATTTGTGTTCAATGTAATTCATTAGAGTCATTTTATTATAATATTATATATATAAAATTTTATTGAACTTTTCACCGTCTGTTACCCACCTTCAAGGAACATTTCAAAATTTGCATAAAACGTAATTTTACCACTATAGTGAGTTGGATTTCAAAAATTAGAGAGACACAGAAAACCTTAGTAAGTAAAATGTGGTTCAATAAGAGGAAAATATTTTTTGGTAATAGTAAATTTTGACTTTTATTAACCACGGTTAAAAGTAAATAGGGTAATTATGGGTAAAATGATATTATAATTACCCTAACACATGTCCCAATTCGGTTGAATGTGGTTCAAAAATCATCATTATGTATTCAATATTTTTAATGGAAATTATAACATGAAAATGTAGTAATAATTTGGACTTATGAGAGGTGGTTATTATAACCTTCCTAACATGTAATGAAGATACCATAACTAAATGTCTCACATTGGGGTCACTATTTTTTGTACATTATATGGATATTTTTGAAATGTATGAAAATATATTATTAGTGGGGTTGAATTTTCTTTAAAATATATCACTTCAGGTGAACCATGTTTTCCTTCCACAAAAACTACTGATAGTTCCTATATTGATAACTAAATATAAACCTTATTTCTAAAAGAAGGTGGCCAATTGTGGTTTCAAACCCAATGATACGTAGGAAATCACTTTGGTAGAGTGTATGAGAGGTCGGTCACATCAACCCATTTTGGGGATGATTTTTTAGTTCTACATAACATCCTTATAGATTTAATATATTTTCATAAATCTCTTCTTAATAATGATAAAAAAATTTGTTTCCCAGACAACATGATCATTATTTTAATGATTATATATATAAAGGGGTACTATTAACAATTAAATTTTTCATTGTCTAGGGATCTCTATAAATTTCCAATAAAAATGTGGTTTTTTATATTTAGAATCCATATAACCATGAACATCGGCATTTACTACAATATAGGGAGGTGATTAATATCAAGAGGATGGGATTGGTCCATTACGAGTCTTCCTACAAATCCTATTTATAATAGTTATAAAAAATTCATAGTTTTTTCAACCCATATAGTTTGACATCATGTGTAAAGGACATGTATTGGGGATCCTAGGAACCGAGTATTGAATTCAAGCCTTATAAAGGCATCCAATGTGTCTTAGTAATTACATGAATCATAGTCATCATAGTTCGATCACACCCATTGGACATTCCCTGAGGTAGATGATTTTGAATATGATATATCATTTCACTTTGATGAATAATTCTAAAACACAATGGTTTCTTTAGAATGTACAAGTTCATGATGTGAATGATATAAAAATTGTAAATTCTTAATCCTACATGATCAATTCTCAGTGTCAAAAGTAGTGGATAACATGTGATATGTATCATCGAAAATGGATTTAGGAATTGCGAACTGGGGAAACCATGATGAGGTGTTGGTTATGAAGATCATGATTTCATTATGGTGTCATATATGACTTTATTATAATAGGATATAGAATTATAATAGCTGATTAATCTTCTCAACCAGTTAATGTTTGAGGTAGAATGATATGACCATGGGAGATATTGGGTCTTGATGATCAAAAGGTCTGAAATATAAAGAGACATAATCAATGGTGGATTCCAATAATAGATGGGGTCACATGGAGGGATTATATCTATCATGTTTATAGAAGGAATCATATTTCATAGATTTCAATTTAATTATATGACTATGTAGGTAAAATGGTCTAGGCTCTCATGTACTGTGGAATAATCCAAATATGACATAATAGACTACTTTTTATGACCAAGGATATTTGGACATGTCCAAGATGCCTTAAATAAATGATCAATGATAATAAAATAATCAATTTTACATTTTCAGAGTACATTCCATGATCAGGATGTCACGTCTAGAAGATATCGCATTGTCAAGGATTACATGTATACAAGGGTTTATAAGAGATGGTTGAGATGTTCAGAGGGCTTCACAATGGAGAAATGACATTTCTGGGAAGTTGTCCCACGAAAAGGGGACATTTCTCGAAGGGTTTTCACGACAAAATGACATGGTTGGGGGTATCAAATGATCATGATAGACATATCTTGGTGCTACAACATGAATTTTTTAAAATTTTCAAGGGAGATCACAAGACCTAGCTGATTTTTCATGAAGAATTTACACGATATAGATGAAATATACAAGTTACATAACATAAATTATATGAAAGGGCCTTGTACCAGTGAATTAAATAGATGATATGTCGAGAGGTATCTACAAGAATAGACTGAAATTACTAGAGAGCCTCACAATATCTAGGTGAAATTCCCTAAGAACTTCACCAGATCTATGTGACATATCATGTCATTATCTCATGATCATGATATGGCATGTGATGATCAATAATTATTCACATGATATATTATTCTTCTAGGTATAACTAATCCACGTTTTTTAGTATTTAAGGCATATGTGCCCAATATTTTCAATGAATTAATCTAATTTAGGTTTCATGTGACCCTTTTAACATGTGGAAACTTGTTCTCCTAATCTTGATGACGTGACAAAAGAACGTCGCATGATCTATAATGAGTTCACATGTAGAACATATTCGAGTTTTGTGACCCCTTAGGCCATTCCATGGGTTTTTTTCCTAGTGAAATACCTTTCAATAATTTAACCATTAGCTCTGAGAAGTCTACTCTTATGATCCCACCATTGCATCTACATGCATTCGTATTTTTTGTGTTGATGGGGGGATTCATAGGCCTCAACACTATGGTTATAAACCACCTATAAAATAATGTATGATGAATAGATGATCTTGATTCCTTGGAGGGACATTGAGGTCACACAATGTGCATTATCTTTTCATGGTTCATCACTTCCATCATCCATGAATCACATGATAATCATAAAACTTATTACCATCCCATCAACATGAAAATTATGGTTCATTATATGTTCAATGGTACTTATATTAATCATTTGGTCATGTAAATTGGCCATTAAAAAGTCAGTTCGACGTGCCATGGGGTCCTTTTGAGATCTGGACACCATGGAATCTCATTCATGTGATCAAAGTCGAAATGTATGGGGTGATTTTTGAGATATGGATATCTTTTCACAGGATCCTCCATGAGATCATGAAAACATGTCTTTGTGCCCTTGGTATATCATTATTGATTTTTCACGTGGCCCTCTAGTGATCAATTGTGATAAACTAGGGTGGATGAACATTTTAGGGTGAAAAAACTTGTATCATAACAATGAATGAGTATTCAATATTTCCCTCTTTATTACATAATTTATTCTTATATGAAAATATATCTCATGTAGCTATTTAAGTGTTGTCCAAAACAAACACTCCCCTTTCTATGATGTTTCCTGTGAGAAATAATGGATCCAGTAGTAATGCATGATCATTTTCATGGACACCCATCCACATTTATATAGATCCGAAGGGCTGAAACAGAATTTAATGAACCTTTCCAAGACACTTTGAATGATTATGGTGGAATATCAACATGCATCTATGTAACATGGTAGACATTTCACAAGGGGATTCATGGGGTCTTATGATCCACCTACAATTTCTTGATGAAAATCAATGACTATACACTGTCACATCATATTATAAAATTTTATAATTTATTTTAAAAGGAGTATTGGAATATTTTCAGTGTCCTCTAGTTTATGTGGAAGATGATTGTAAGAGTTTGAATGGAAGCCTTCACACGATCATTGATTGTCTGAGTGACTTCACAATAATAATGAAGCTTGTCAAAGGGGCGAATCATGATCAATAGAAGATCATTTTCTATGCAATATCTACTCTCATGAACATATGTCGTTCAGGAGATCATGTTTCCTTATAAAGGATACATGATCCATGAGAATCGACTACATTAAATTCCTTTTCATTTTTAGGAAAATAATACCCATGCTTTGGGTATTTCATCAATTGTATATTTTTAGATTCTCATTTCATGGGTGTCAAAAAATCCCCCACCCCTAAGAAGTGAAATAATTCATGAAATTGACTTTTGGATAAGGAATTTAATTTTCATCCTTTGTCTTTAGGGAAGCTTCTAATTGAATTATTGGGATATTTTTAGTTATCTGGTAAACACTTGGTATCTAGAAGAGTACCACATACATAGTGGGAGAATGATATGATCATTCAACAACCTAAATAGAGTATATAGATCTCTTTACATCCCCCACATAATATGATCCATTTAAATTTCCATTCTCTAATATCTTCTCCAAAAGACATGTACACAACAACTACTCATGAGCCTCACTCTTAAAGATCATACCTAGGACTCCATCCTGAGAACTGTTTTATGAGGTCAGTTCATGGGACCATATTTACCTCATTACTTTTTTGAAAAGAATTTCCAAATATAATATTGGTAATTTAATTATTATTGTTCATATCCCTAGGCACGTGACATTATTTGTAGGTTTCACTTGACCTGCTGGTTGGATCGCATGATCGCAAAACCATCATACAGTTACGTGACAATATAAAGGCCATGTGATCATGAGTCTTATTAATTGTCTGAGTGTGGAGTGATTTATCATGTTCCATTCTCTTCATAATACCTCTATTGGGCATGCATTATATGATATCTCCATCATTCATGTGGTCGGTGATTCCCATATCGGTTCATGTGATCGCGAATTACTTTATGGTTCATGTGACGTGAATGATGTTGTTAGAATAAAGAACCTATTTTTTATTTTATATCATTCCTATAATATTTTTTTATAACATTTATACCAAAGGATTTATAATCACAACACATTTATCAGAAATCTAATATGAAATAGGAGTCAATAGTGTGGGTTAATTGGAACTTTATAATATAAATTGTGAATGATGGTTTTCATTGTATTTTCGAATAAGCACAATCAAGTATGATTAACCCAATGTGAGGGAACCTTACAGAATATCCACATTCATAATTTCTTGTAATGACCTAATCCCAGTTATTTAGAGTCGGTGTATTATTACATAACATTAGCATGATCACAAATGATCTAGTCTCGAATGACCGATTTGTTTAGTAGCCTTGGAACCACTAGATACATTAATAAGTCTTACATTACATGATAAAAGGGAAAACCAAAATAACCTAGTCTCCATAGTCCACACTCATATCCCCTTATACTATCCTCGCAGGTCAGTCATAAAACACTTCTTCACATCTTGGGATAAAAAATAATACACAGAAAGGGGTGAGGTCAGATGCTTAGTAAGGAAAACGGTATAGCGTAAACATTCATAAATAATCATTAACATTTAAGTAAATGTATAACTAAAACAAAATCCTTTTAAACTTGAAATTCAGCATAACATGGAAAAAATAATATGAACTAATTCCATTTACTTATTCACATGGATATTCTACTAGTCGAATAATCACATGCAATATCAATAACCACTTTTATAATGATGGGATGCATAATTCCAGACTATCATAACCACATAGTCAAGGCTTTGTTCTAAGACTGCAAATATGATTTTTTCAAGGCCTTGTGCCAAGATAATAGTTTGTCTCATGATACCATCCAATGCATCAAGGAGATATAGAGGGATCTACCCATCGCTTACTAAGTCCAATGCATTCCTCATATGAACATGTTTAAACATAACATTAACATTTTTATTAAAACTAGCATATTATATGTCAAAACATTATCTATAAACCATGAATGGTATAAAAATAACTCATCCATAGTCAAACATATCACAAATCCTTCAATACAATATGGATGTTATGTATCATAATAAAACAACTTCATATAAGCTTAAAATCCATCAAAGGATGTTGACATAGATGAAATCCAAACTATTTGAGAGAAATGTATATTTTATTGAAATCATTCAAAAGTCACATAATAAATAAATTAAAAAATTTACATTGTAAATATTTTTATAATCTTGTAAGGGAAGCTTCTATGATTTTATAATGGCGGGAAATAGCTGCACTCACTGTATAAGTTAAAAAAGACATTCTTACCTTAATTTTGTCGAAAAGGATAAAAAGTACATTCTTTAGAAAACTAAGTAAATATTCCTTTATAAACTTCTTAAAAAATTCAAAAAAGGGTATAAATGAATTTTACACATATTATATAAAATAGTAAAAATGTTTTGGAATACATTTTTAAGAAACATGGATGTGGATGATAAAGAGGTCCCAATTTATAATTACGTATAAACAACCTCGGATAATGAAGAGATTGTGAAATAATACCTTACCTTGTACATTTACTTGGTTGAGAGTAGGTTAACCTCCTGTACATTAATATGATAACATATATTATCTTCAAATATTGCTTTTTTAATAATATTTTAGTTTTATCGTCATGTCAGGTGTTCACTTACTCGATTTATTTTATATGTTTTGTTACATAAGCTGTGTTTGTTATGGATAGGTTGTATATTATTCATATCCAGATTGACGTAAAGTCATTAAACATTATTTTTTATCATAAAATGAAAAATAGTCTTGAATGGATATGATGGGGAATTAATCTCATCGTGTTTGTGGAGATGGTAATCTGTACGTATGCACGAGTGAAAATATCATTCTTTTCATATTAAAATAATATATAATTGGATGGTATATCATATATAAAAAATAATTATAATGTTATATTTATCATTTACATCAATTACACATAATTATTATACCCATCCATATAATAATGCATTGAATAACAATTACACTACAATGTGGAGATGGTAAGCCGTACATACGCACGTATGGTGATATGTCATTCCAAGGATGTTTAGAATAATGAATATGGTTGTACCATATTTATAATAAAATCACAGTATATAGAAGATATTGGAGTTATTATTTTATAATGGAAATAACAATGAAAAAGGAAGTGGAAGAATAATGAAACATGAAAGAGGTTGGCGAAATTATTACATTTTCTTCGGGTTCTTTTTTTAATGATTTGATCAAAAGGGGTCCTTAAGATTCCTTTATGACTAAAAGAAGGAATCTGGGATGAATTCATGGAATTTGAGAGGATATTAGGGCAGGTTTTGTCCGAGCCAAAAGGCTTTGATAGGGATAATTAGAGATAAGGGGGAGTGCCCTTTTATAAGAAGGGTGAGGGACACCTTAGGTAAAGCTAGAAATATTATTTAATAATAAAATCATTTTCTGTTTCTAATAGCTACAAAGTGGATTATTTAAAGTCTAAGGTGGGTAGGTTTTTAAAAACACTCACCCAATAGGTT
The DNA here is from genome assembly GCA_963277665.1 of Viscum album. Lineage (NCBI taxonomy): Eukaryota > Viridiplantae > Streptophyta > Magnoliopsida > Santalales > Viscaceae > Viscum > Viscum album. The sequence continues at coordinate 695,484,574 of OY728135.1, forward strand.
TTAGAATGTTTTGGGTAACTATTTTACCCTTATATTTTAGATTTAACTCTTAGTTAAATAGTTTGACATTTACCATGTCTTTTTGTATTTTTATATTATATGGTTAATAAAATTACTATATACCTCTAAGAAAACCCCAAGAGGTTACTTAATAATACACTTATCATTATATAAGACCTTTGGATGAACCGTATATTTTTAGGAATATATTATCAATTAATAATATAATATTTGATTAAAAACTCTTTTATGTCAATTTTGACACTATTTGGTATTTTGTTTTTTCTAAATTCATAACAGAATTATTACTTCAAATAAATTCATCTAAGAAACCCCAATATGTCATATTAACATTGAAAATTAGTGTAATTCATAAAAATCCTCAAATTAAATTTATTTGGATATTTATAATATCAATTATATTAATATTTCATTAATTTGGAAATTACTGTATCATCATTGTGTCATAAATAAATTAAATGATATCATGTCTAAAAATTATAAATAAAATAAAATAATGTAGAAAATATTTTTATATTTATAATTAATATTTTAAATATAATTTATCTTATGTATAACCCTATATTGAAAATGTTTTATTTATTAACCACTGATTTTAACACTTTTAACTCTTCTTTGAATTAAGTAATAATAAATGTCCTAATCTAAACCAAGTGGACCAAAGAGGTTGGTAATTTATTAATAATGTTGTTTTTGGTAGAATTATACATATCCAATAGAATTAAGAAATGTGTTAGGTTAATAATAATATCAGTTTTACCCTTAATTACCGTGTTTACTTTTAACCGTTGTAAATAAAAAAAGTTACTCTTCAACAAAAATTATTTTTACCCTTTTGAACCACATTTTACTCATTGATATTAACCGTGTCTCTCAGATTTTTGAAATTCCACTCACAAAGTGGTAAAAGTATGTTTTATGTGAATTTGCAAATTTTCTTAGGAGATGGGTAAAAGACAGAGAAAAGGTCAACAAAATTTTTATATATATCTAAAATTATTATAAATTGTATCCAATTAATTACATTGAACATATATAGGTATTATTTATGTATTTTGACCTAAAATATATTGAAATAAAATAAATAATTATTTAAATAAAAATTCTTTTTTAAACTATAACATATTGTTTTTTCAATATTCATAAAAATTTAAAAGTTTTCAGAAAAATACAAAAAAAATCACCTGAGGCTAATTTCAATATTTTGAATCCAAATATGAAGTCCATTTTGAAAAATAGAATTTATTAAATTTAAAAAATTCGGTATTACTCTTCATAACGGCTAGTTTGATTTGTTGTTATGTGTGTTAGAACTCGAAGTTTCGTACAACACATGCTATTGTATTATTCAAAGAAAAGCGTACTGTGAAATCTTGGGGTGTTAAATTCTCCCCTCATTCAAATACTTTCATCCTCAAAATTTCTAGAATATTACTGCATAAAAGGCCTCGAGTGGTTCTTCATCATAAGTTCTGCGGGTTCCCATGATGCCTCTTCCATCTTATGGTTTCTCCATTAAACTTTTACCAAAGGAGTCGTCCGGTTTCCCATCACTTGATCTCTTGTATCAAGAATCTTGATAGACTCTTCGTAATATGATATATCTGGTTTTAGTTCTAATTCTTGATATGTGAGTACATTTGTTGGGTCAGGCATGTATTTTGTCAACATTAATATGTGGAACACATCATGAACTTTGGAGAGATTCAGAGGCATTTCCAAACGATAATATACATCCCCAATTCATTCTAGAATTTCGAATGGTCTTATATACATGGGACTCAATTTACCTTTCTTACCAAAACATATTACTCCCTTCCATGGAGATACCTTCATGAAAACATGATCTTCTACCTAAAATTCCAAATCCTTTATTCGGTTATCGGCATAGATATTCTACCTACATTGTGGTTATTTGATGTGGCTTTGGATTACCTTCACCTTTTCCATCGTTTCCTCCACCAGTTCTAGGCCTACGAGTTTTCTTTCACCAACATCTTCCCAACAGGTTGGTGTGCGACATCTATTTCCATATAATGCTTCATATGGTTCCATCCAAATACTTTAATGGAAGATGTTGTTATATGAAAATTCTACCAAAGGTAAATATTGATCCCACATACCCTGAAATTCAAGTGAACAGGTTCTCAACATGTCTTTTAAGGTTTAAATACTTCGTTCTGATTGTTAATTAGTTTGAGGGTGGTAGGCAGTGCTCAAATGAAGTTCAGTATCTAGGTATTTCTGATGACATTTTTAAAATCCTTAATTAAAACGTGGATCATGATAAAAAACAATCGATAGGGGTACTCCATGAAGTATCACTACATCATTAACATATAGTCTTGCTTGATGTTCATGTGGTAAATCCTCCCTTATATCAAGAAAATGTGCTTACTTGGAATGACGTTCAATAATGGCCCATATTGCGTCGTTCATTCTAGGATTCTTTGGTAGTCCCATGACAAAGCCCATCATAATATTATCCCCTTTACTCTTAGGTATGGGAAGTGTTTTCATGACTCCTATAGGTTGTTGCCTTCCAGATTTCATTTGTTGACAAACCATACATCTTGACACAAAACCAACAATATCCCTCTTTATGTTGTTCAACCAAAAAAGTTCTTTCAAATCTCCATACATCATAGTGCTACCAGGGTGTATAGAAATATTAGAACTATGAGCATCATCCGAAAATTTCCTTTTTAGATCAGGTATATCAGGAACACCATGTCTCTTCCCAAATTTCAAAATTTTTCCTTCACACACAAATTCACTCAATCTCCCATCATTCCTGGCATTAATCTTCTTTTGAAACTCTTTATCACCGGTCTGAGAACTCTTTATCATTTCTAGTAAATATTGTTTGGCAACCATTTGAAAAATAATTGATGATTCGCCTTCCATGATGATTCCCATATCCATCTATACTAGATCCATGAAAATAGGATCTCTTTCAACTCTCATCTTGTTAAAAACTACAAGATCTTTTCTCCTCAAATCATCTGCCACCTTATTTTCCTTCATCGGGTGGTAGTGTATCGTGGAATCATAATCCTTGAGTAGTTCAAGCAATCACCTTTGCCTCACGTTGAGTTCTTTCTGTGAGAAAATATATTTCAATCTCTTTTGATCGGTATATATCTCACATTTGTCACCATAGAGATAATGTATCCATATATTCAAGGAAACAATTATAGAAGCTAACTCAAGATCAATAGTAGGATAGCATTTCTTCTGAATTATTAGCTGTCATGATGTATATTCAATAGTCCTATCATTATGCATAAGGACACAACCAAGTCTTTTCTTTGAAGCATCACTATAAATAACAAACCCATCAATCCCCGATGGTAGAGTAAATATAGGAGAATTGACTAATAATCTATTCAGTTCTTTGAAACATTCTTCACAATCTATTGTCCAAACAAATTTAACCCCTTAACATGTGAGCTTCATTAATGTGTTAGCCAATCGGAAAAAATTATGGACGAAACGTCGATAATAACCTACTAAACCAATAAAACTGCGTACCTTAGTTATACTCATTGGTTCTGACCATTCTTGGTTTGATCTTATCTTATAAGGATTAACAACAATTCTATCCTTAGAGACAATATGTCCAAGAAAATAAATCTCTTGAATCTTGAATTCTCACTTGCTAAACCTCCCATATAATTCATTTCTTCGAAGAGTCTTTAGGATAATGCGCAAGTGATTTTCATGATCTTCATAGCTTTTGGATTATACCAAGATATAATCAATATATACCACTACAAATTCATCAATATATTCCTTGAAAGCTCTATTCATTAGATCCATGAAAATAGAGGGTGCATTAGTCATCCCAAAAGGAAATACTGTAAACTCATAATGCTTGTACCTGGTTCGATATGTTGTCTTCGAGATGTCTTCATTATTTATGCACAAATAATGATATCTAGATCGAAGGTCAATATTTGAAAAATATTGAGCTCTATGAAGTTTGTCTAATAAATCATCAATTCTAGGTAGTGGATACTTGTTCTTTATTGTTATAGCATTGATCTCACAGTAGTCAATGCACAACCTCAGAGATCCATCTTTCTTCTTAACAAAAAGGATAGGGGCTCCCCATGGAGAAACAATAGGGCAAATAAATCCCTTATAACTCAATTCCTCTAGTTGTTTCTTTAGTTACACTAATTCTACACTGTACATTCTATAAGGGGTCTTTTATATGGGCCTTGATCAAGGAATTAAATCAATAGAAAAATCTATTTCTTGTTCTGGAGGATGTCCAGGTAAATCTTCTGGAAACACATCAACATATTCTTTCACAATAGGTACATCCTCTATTTGGAAATTCTATTCCTCACTCAGAGTTTTTTCATTCTCATCCTCCACAATAATTGAATTTATTTGAGATATTGGGGGTTTATCTAGATAAGAATTAGGTGGTGACGATACTACTCTAAAGATAAGGTGTTCTTTATCATCGTCATAAAAAATAGTAACCTCTATCTTCTTAAAATAAATTTTTTCATCATGGTATGAAATACAATCTATATCGAGGATTATATCAAACTCAATCATGGGTTCGATGATGAGATCAACAGATAAAAAACATTTATATGCACTAATGGGAACTGATTCAGAAAACTTTGTTACAACGATACTTACCATAGGAGTTTCGACTGACAAATACCTTGTTAAATAAAATTGGAATATCTAATTTTCTTTGAAAACTAGGAAGATATGAAATAATGTGATGATCCCGAATCAAATATAGCATTGACTAAACTTGAAGAAACCAATAAATTACCTGGCACTGTGACTTTAGAAGCTTCAACCTCAACAGTAGTGATGGCATAATCTTGGCAATGATCCCTTTTCCTTTTCTGAGGTCAGTTTCCCTAATGCATAGGATATTCATTTTCATAATTTCCCATCTCCCTGTAATTGTAGAATTGAACATCGGTAGCTTATTTCTTCCCATTTCAATCACGAGCTTGGTGGCCTTTTTCACCACACATGTAACAGACTCCCATTCCCTTTAGGAAAGTACCAGGGTGTTTCGTCCCACATTTACTACAGGATGGGTATTGAACATTTCTCTTCTTCACATTATTTATATTTCCAGAGTGATCAGCAGATCTCTTATTCTCTTTCTTTACTTTAAAGTTGTTAGAATTAGAGAATTTGTTTTCTGTCTTGATAGCACACAAGACAATATCTTCGGATGACGAGAATGATTGTGAGACTAATGCTCGATGGAGAATTGGTTTTAACCGATCAAATAAATTATCAATCTTACTTCTTGGGTTATGTATATAATCTGTAGTATGCCTCTCTAACCTTGTAATGTTAGCCTCATACTTTGCGACATTATCATCCTCCTTTTTCCTCAGACTCAGAAATTGACTTTCCATAATTGCTCGATGGTCACGAGGAAAGTATATTTTTAAGAAAATATCTTTAAACTTCCTCTATTATATATTTGGTACTTCATAGTCTTCCATTGTGTTTTGTTTCAATGACCGCCATTGATCAACATATCTAGTGAGGCGATAAACTGCCATGAATACTTTTTCCCATTCACTGCTCCCCAATGCCTAAAATAGTTTCTATATGGAACTTATCCATTGCTTAGATACTAATGGATTTTTACACCCATTTAATGTTGGTGGTTGTTTCCTCATGAAGAGGTCTAACATTGAACCTCTGCATTGTGGATCAGGGTTCTCCATATGGGTAAAGTTATTATTCATAACCTGTGTGACATGTCCCAGTATAGTGATATGTTGACCTTCACTAGTTGTATCACCAGCTCCACTATAATTATCTTGAGCAGGAGGGAAATCCCTACATGGAGTGAATTCATTGATATAGTTTACATTCCTTTCACTAGGTGCCATTTCTAAACAATGGTCTAAACTAGACCAGTTTCTGAATCCAAATACATAATTCAAAATATTTAAAACACTTAACATAAATTAAACAATTTATGGATATAATCCATAATCATACAAATGTTTTTTAAGGACGTACATACGTATACACCCTTCATAATTGTTTTTAATGAAATTGAGAATTATCCTAAGAATATCTCTCGGGAGCGTCGTAACCAAGAGTGCAGCAAGGCCCGATGTCGTACACCAGTTCCCATTCAAGTCTAGCTCAAAGTGGTGTTTTCAGGTTTTACCCCTAGGTACATCTGTGCGAGATCCTCCTATACCTGCTCATATCCATACAGGGATGTATTTCTTGTAAAACTCATAAAATATCTACAACACCAAAATTCTAGGATGTTCTTCTTTACTAATCCTCAATGTTCATATTAGGTCTATGTTCTCTAATAAGTGTCTATCTAAATCTATCTTCTAAAGTTGATACTAAACATCTTCTGATACCAACTGAAACACCCTGACCCCAGTTACCTAGAGTAAGTGCATTATTACATAACATTGGAATGATCACAAATGATCATGTATCAAATAACCGATTAGTTTAGTATCCTTGGAAACACCAGATACATTCATAAGTCTTACATATCAAGATAAAATGGAAAACTACAATAATATAGTCTCCATAGTGCATACTCATATCCCCTCAGACTATCCTTGTAGGCCAGTAATAAAATACTTCTTCACATCCTAGGAAAAAAATATAACATAGAAAGGGGTGAGCTCAGATACTCAGTAAGGATAACTATATAGTAGAATCATTCATAAATAAGCATAAACTTTTAAAGAAATGTATAACTAAAACAAAATCCTATTATACATGAAGATCAACATAACATGGGAAAAATAAATTCAAATAATTCCATTTACTTATTCACATGGATATTCTACTAGTCGAATAATCACATGCAATATCAATAACCACTTTCATAATGATGGAATGCATAAAGCCAGACTATCATAACAACATAGTCAAGGCCTTGTGCCAAGACTAAAAATAAGATTTTTTCAAGGCCTTGTGCAAAGACAATAGTTTTTCTCATGAGACCTACCAATGCATCAAGGTGATATAGCGAGCTCCACCCATCACTTACAAAGTGTAATGCATTACTAATATGAAAATTTTTAAACATAACATAAACATTCGTATTAAAACTAGAATAAGAAATGTCAATACTTTATCCATAAAACATGAAAGGTATAAAAATAACACATCCATAATCAAACATATCAAAAATCCTTCAATACAATATGGAAGTTTTGTATCATAATAAATCAACTTCAAATAATCTGGAATTCCATCAAAGGATGTTGACGTAGATGAAATCAAAACTATTTGAGAGAAATAAAACTTTTTTTGAAATCATTTAAAAGTCCCATAATTATAAAATAAAATATTTACATTGAAAATATTCTTATAAGCTTGTAAGGGAATCTTCGATGATTTAATAATGGAAAAAAATAGTCGCACCCGCCGTATAAGTTAAAAAAGACATTCTTACCTTAATTTTGGCAAAAAGGTTAAAATGACCTTGTTTGGAAAATGACATAAATATTCATTTAAAAACATCTTATAAAAAGTCAAAAAATGGTATAAATTACTTTAACACATATTCAATAAAATAGTTAAATATTTTTGGAATTAATTTTTAAGAAACATGGATGTGGATGATAAAGACGTCCCAATAGATAATTGCTTAAAAACAACCTCGGATAATGAAGGGATTCTGAAACAAACCCTTACCTTGTACTTTTACTTGGATGAGGGTAGGTTAACAAACTTTATAATTTCTAAATAATTGTTATTATATTATATAAGAATCATATACATTAATATTATATAATATATTTTCTTTTAATATTGCATTATTAATAATATTTTTGTTTTGTTGTCGTTTCGGGTGTTCACTTAATCATTTTATTTTATATGTTTTTGTACATAAGATATTTTTTTTAGATAGGTTGTATATTATTCATATCTAGAATGACATCATGTCTTTAAACATTATTTTTAATCATCTAATGAAAACTAGTATTGAATGGATACGATGGGGCATGAATCTCAACGCGTTGGGGGAGACGGTAATCCGTACGTACGCACGAGCGACAATGTCATCTTTTTTATATCAAAATAATATATAATTTCATGGTATATAATATATAAAGAATAATTTTCATGTTATATTTATCATTTAAATCAATTACACATCATTATTATACCCATCAAATAATAATGTATTGAATAACAATTACACCATTACATGGAGACGATAAGCCATATGTACGCAGTTATGGTGACATGTCATTCAAAGGATGGATAGAATAATGGTTATGGTTTCACCATATCTATAATTACATCACATTACATAGAATATACTGGAATTATTATTTTATAATCGAAACAACAATGAAAAATGAAGTGGAAGAGGAAAATAACTTAAAAGAGTGTGGTGAAACTATTACCTCTTCTTCGGGTTCTTCCTTTTGATTTGATCAAAAGGGATCCTTATGTTATAATTATTACTAAATTAAGGATTATATTATGAATTTAGGGAAGTTTATAGTATATTTGGGTAGGGTTTGGTCAATCCAAAAGGCTTTGAAGGTGTGAATTAGAGAGAAGGGGGAGTGCCCTTTTATAAGAGGGGTGAGGGGCACCTTAGGAAAAGCTAGAAATATTATTCTATAATAAAATCATTTTCTGTTTATGATTTCTAGAAAGTAGATTATCTAATGTCCAAGGTGAGTATGGGTTGAAAACCACTCAACCAATAGGTTTTAAATAGGATTGGGTCACTATTTTACCCTTACCTTTTAGATTTAACTCTTAGTAAAATAGTTTGACTTTTACCATATCTCTTTGTATTTTTATATTATATGGTTAATAAACATATTTTATAAATCCAAGAGAACCCCGAAAAGTTAATTAATGAACACCTATCATTATATAATTCCCTTTTCCAATCCTTATATTTTTATAAATATAATATCAATTAATAAAATAATATATTTTTTAAAAAACTCTTTTTTATCAATTTTGACACTATTTGGTATTTTGTTTTTTCTAAATTTATAAATTCATTATTAACTCGAAATATATCCATCTAACCAACCCTATTATGTCATATTAACCTATAAAATTAGTTTAATTCATAAAAAGTCTCAAATTATATTTATTTGGATATTTATAATATCAATTATTTTAATATTTTATTAATTAGGTAATTACTCCATCACCATTGTGTCATAAATAAATTACATGATTTAATGTCTAAAAATTATAAATAAAATACCATTCTTTAGTAAATCTCTTTTTTTTTATAATTAATATTTAAAATCTAATTTATCTTATGTATAACCCTATATTAAAAATGTTTTAGTTATAAAACATTGATTTTAACGGTTTTAACTCTTCATTGAATTAAATAATAATAAATGTCTTCATATAATAAAAGTGGACCAAAGAGGTTCATATTTTATTACTAAGGTTGTTTTTGGTCTAATTTTACTTAGACAATAAAATTAGGACATGTTTTAGGATAATAATAATATCATTTTTACATTTAATTACCCTATTTACTTATAACCGCGGTAAATAAAAGTAAAAAAGATACTATTCACGAAAAAATATTTTTATCTTATTGAACAAAATTTTACTCCTTGGTATTAATTGTGTCTCTTGTATTTTTGAAATTCCACTCGCAGAAGCGGTAAAATTATGTTTTATGTGAATTTGCAAATTATTAAAGGAGATGGGTCAAAGACGGTGAAAAGTTCAATAAAATTTTTATATATATCTAAAATTATTAAAAACTGGCTCCAATGAATTATATGGAACATATATATGTATTATGTATCTATTTTACATAAGATAAATTTAAATAAAATATATAATTATTTAAATAAAAATTCGGTTTTAAACTATAACTCAGTGTTTTTCACAGTTCATCAAAAATTGAATGTTTTTAGAAAAATACCAAAAATTCACCCTATGCTAATTTCGATATTCCGGATCCAAAAATGAAGTAAATTTTGGATGAAATTTTTTTTAAAAATTCAGAAACTATGTATTACTATTCCTAACGGCTAGTTTGATTGGTTGTGGTGTGTGCTAGAACTCGAAGTTGTGTACAACCCATGTTACTGTATTATTCAAAGAGAAGCATACCGTGGAATATTGGGGTGTTACATTTATTCCACTATATTTGTTTTATCATAACAATGAAACTCTCATCCATTATCCAAAATCATAAATCATCTTAATTGATACGATTTTGGATTCCCATAATAATTTTCGAGTTAAAATCTCCTATATCAGCCATTTTATTGATGAATGTAAATTTATAGATCAGTATATGAAGAATATTTTACAGACAAACATTGATAGGAACTATTATAAACTCTATATATATATCCATATGTATGGATTGATAATATAAAAATATTCCACAGCCCAGAGGTTTTGGGGATTTACTAACTGAGACATTTTATCTAGTGATGTTTCAGAATGGGTTTGTTTTTTCTATTTAGGGTGTATAATGTTTCTTTTAATTTTTCTATTGAGTTGTAATGTATTGGGTTATAAAAGGCCATATAAATCACACATATAATTTCATAATATAACATGATCCTAATGGTGAACTTCTTTAGTCATTGGTGTCCCGATACACACATATTTCACCTAAATCTTGATGAGGTGGGTATTATTCCATTGGACATCAAGAATATTTTATTGACTCACATATTTTGTGGTATGTATAACGAGTTATCCCCCCACCATCTCTATGTTATATCATGGAGTGGATCTATACTCTTTCCTCAATGTTTATCTGGTTTATTGAGAAGGCCTTTTAGAAATACCCATTTCCCACGTCTGATATCCAATTCACAAAATAGTAAAAATACATAATCGAGAATGTCTGTTTTGAGTCGGATTCTAATAATTCAAATGTTTTCCCTATTAAGGAAACCCACAGTAATTCGGTTTTTAATTGGACAAAAACTAAATAATGTATATTTATAAAATGGGGTTGGGAGGTTATCTGTGATGTTTAGAGGTCCTTTTAGATGCCCGAGTTTGATTCCATTTACATATGTGGATACATTCTCCTGATAAATAAAATGTTCGAGTTAGAGTCTCCAATTTCATGATAGAAACCACTATTGCATAATTTAAGGACATTGGGTTATTTATACATGTGTTGGAAAAAACTGTACCACCTATGACACAAAATTTATAGGGGAAGATCCCCATATAGAATATTATGACCCATTCATATGTTATGGGGTTGTATGTGGTCTTATTAATGAGGTTATGAGTACCTAGGAAACCAGAAGTTATCCAATGGTCATTTCAAGTCATTTCCTCAGTGAAATAGTGGGTTATGTTCCACTTCATAAAAGGATTGAGGGGTTAGAGTCTTAAGCATTCATCATGACAACTTGTCATTTAAGTCATATGGGGTAGTTCCCATCGACAGTAATGTTTATAATGGTTGGGGTATCCTTGAGGCTGGACCCTAACTGAATTCACTTAATGAGGGAACCATTTCTGCACGGATTTAAAGGATTATCCACTATTAATCATATAACCATATCGTTTTAGATATCATTTTGAGAGTTTTTAGTCAATATTTCCTCCCCCTACTCACATTACCATCATGAATAATCTAATGGTGTATTTACTGTTGTAGCTAATGTTTACAATAAAGGAGACTCTAGTCAAGATAGACTCACCTGCACATGATGAAATGATAGGTTTTTTATGAAATTATGTTTTTATATGGAAACACTCTTATAATAACGTGCAGTTATCCACATTAGTATATGAGGTTTCAATATTACCACCAACTATTGAGAACAATCTGAGGCATGGAATGCAGCTGGTTTAGAGAGGACCGATATCCCCATAAGTACCTCATAAGGAAGTGTGGCAATTACCATTAATATAATTGAAAATAGAGTTGTAAACATGAAAAACCTAAGTAACTGTTTAACATTTCAGTGATTATTCACCTGCACTATTATTTCCCCCTGCATTTTTCTGGTGGATTACATATTGAAATGTGAAATCAGAGTCTGGTCTCTAGGGTATACATCAATTCGTAGAGTTTCCTTTATAAGAATATGTTCACATTACCTCCCTCATATACATTTCATTAAAAGGAATACCTATATATGTTAATTATTTATATTTGATCCTTTATTAAATGATGGGAATTTAAAGGGTCTCATTCGCTATTCTCTATTAGTATATTAAATTGATGTTTAGGGAACAATGGATACATTTATGGTTGAATAGGGATTTCACATCATCAGTCCATTGGTAATAATAATTTTTTGTCTATGTTCAAATAGATATGATGATTCTACAATAGTTATAATGTGTTTTATACTCATCAAGCTATATTAGGAAACTGATGAAGAATGTACACTTCTCTGTTTCCCCATATTTTCTCTCTAGAGTATAGATATTGGAGTTGAAATGAGCACTGATTAGGGGATCGATGAAGAGGGATCCCCAGTTAAAATTGAAATAATGAGGGTGGTGATTACCATTATTGGATTGTCACTCTAGGAATTAACACATTTAGGGGTCATTTCATAACGTCTTATGCATCATTAACTCTTGGAGAACATGACTAAGAGGGAAAAGGGAAATCGAAACGGTCAAAAATTGTCAATGACCACCCTCCCAGAATCCTTAAGTAAGTGTATTTAACATTTTATATATTTTGGACTATTCTACATACATATCCATTTTTTGAAATAATACATAGGTACTAGATGATCATATATAGAGAAGCATGTATATACCCCAAAGGATTTGGTTGAGCATTCAGTTACATTTAAATAACCATAATGATCTGGACCTACATATCAAGAAGTATATATGGATGATGCATCATTTTAGTTATTCCAATTTTTTTCTATGGATGTTCAATTTGTAATTCCATTTGATATGGTGTAGTTTATCATTATTTACTAAGAAGTTAATATAGTTTTCTCTTCTCATTTTACTTTATCATTGATAATGTTGTGTTTTGGATAATCTGAATTTTTGTTGAAAAATTATACACATGGCCTTTTTTTCAAATTGTACAACATTTAATGTTATCATGAATCCCTTAAAGGGAGTTAAAATTGTATGACATCAGATAATTCACTATTTTTTTACACTTAAAAGATGTGTGTAAGTTAGTGTTGCCTCTTCACGAGAGGATGGGGTTGGGGAAACCGATGTTTCCATGATTCAATTGGTAAATGTATGTTTACAACATCGATCATATATTCATATTATCTATTTTCAGAATTTCATATATCAATTCTCTAATAATTTTGTATGGATCTTTTCGTAGTTCCTTCACTTAGTAGCTCTAGGGAACCTGTCCCTTCTCACTCGGGGATTCAGTCGTCCAAGTCCACCAATTTAGAGGTAGAATCCTTCCCGCTTCATCAAAGAATTTTAGCATAAATTCATTTCATGAAAAATTTTAACATGATATATTCATATCCATGGGATATTATTGGATCCAAATTCAATGTATTCTTCACATTACTATTTAATATTCCATTTAATGTTGACAGATACTTTAATGTTAATTTTGGAGGACCCTTTGGAAGTGATAGGGGATCTTATCGGTTATCTTAGGATCATGTTCTACACCCATGTATACGATAGTCATGATAATACCACCCATCATTCTCTTGTGAAGGTGTTGATCAGTCCGAGGGAGAAAAAGAGGGACCTTTAAGTAAGGGAATTATAAATTGAATCTTCTTACTCAGTAGAGATGAGGTGGAATAAGGACTTTAATGAAGCTTCCTAGTGTGTGGATGAGCTGATAGCCGACTGAGACCTGGTTAGCATTGGTAAGGTTGAAATATTCAAATTATAATATAATACTATCAATCCTAAAATATATTTGACTTTTTATCATCATCCACTACAAATATCATTAAAACTGTATTGGAGTAACGTTGGATCCTAATAATGGTTGAGGATTCTAGGAATGATGTTGTTCAGAAGGTGGAGAACTGTATCTATCTATGAAGGAAGAAAGTAAATCTTATAATAAATTATTCCAATCTATTACCTCAATGGTGATTTTTTTGAATAAATAATGGACTCCTCTAAACATATGTTATGATGGGATCATATTTTAATGGATTTGATTTTATATGTGTATTTATTGGAAGGACTATAGTATGTTCATGTACCTCCTTCTTAATTATATATATTGAAATATATTCCAAACATTATACATTATTGTCCAGTTTTCATTTATTCATAATGGGAATTCCATTTAATTTATTTGAATATTGATAGATTATCAGGGATACAGATAGTTTATATATTGTTAAATTCTAAACTCATATAATTTAATGTTTAAATCACAACATATATCTCATGATAAATGGTCATGAATTCCAAAAAACATGAAACTCCTCATAGATATACCTACTCTAGTAGTTTTTGGATAACAAGATCCAAACAAGGATAATTTTTTTTATCATTTGACTATCCCAATGAGATAATCCTCAATCTTTTAGATGGTGTTTATATGTTTATAAATAATATATCTATTTTTTCTAAGGCCATATAATGGGACCCAAAAGATTTATATCTCTCTCATTACATTACACTATCTTTTTCCTAATATTCAAATAAAAGAACACTTAGAGGTAGTCAAATTTTATTATTTTCTCAGGATACCCACTTATGGGTTTTAGACACAAAATTTTTATTCCATCTCAATTAATTGGTTATAAATTTTTTTTCATCATGAAATCTGAATTTCTAATATGTGGAGACCCATTTTGTTTTCCATCATTCCATAATCATGTTTTAAACCTGGTGATAATTATGTATTTTCAGCCTTGCAAACTATAAAATTATTGTGTTGCAGGATAAATTCTTCTAGACTTTATATTCTTTTGATGTTGTATTGGGATATTTTATTGGACGTTTTTTTTTGTTCTTGTTAGTGGTTTTTAATCTCGGTCCTTCTATTAAAGATCATATTCTATAAATTTGGTATAATTCTCACCATAATTTAATGACCTGTGTAAGGATGTCGGTCGTGATATTTAACATTATACCATAAGGTTGAATTCTATGAAGTTTAATTTCATTCGGTAATGATTTGAAACCTGAAATTAATAATAATTTATTGATTCCTAGAAATAATTGATTAATATATAATGGGGATTAAATTTTAGTAATATCCCAAAAAACCCTGGGGTGATGAGTTCCATTTTAGTGTTACCCAAACTAATAAGGATTGATGTTCATTTCCTTCAAGGATAAGATACCTATGGTTGATAGTTAAAATACCTTATAAATCCATAGAATTTTCATATAGAGGTTTCTTCACTCTTTTCCAAAGGTCGTAAAATAATATGGAAATTGTACAGATGGATGGAAAACATTATGGAAGTCCAGTCCCCCAAGAATTTAATATTGTGAATTGAATAATTCATAACCAAACAGATAAAATTAGGGATTATGGAATAGTGATTAATTGTCATGAATGATCCATAACAATGTAAGGTGTTAGTTTATACCACAATGTTACAAGGTATCCAAAGGAACATAGTTTCAATCTTTTATGTATGGAATGCATTTGGTTATTTTTTCAAAATACGTATTCTTCGATTACATGATAAAAAAGTGGTCTCCAAACACTTTTCTCTAGGCCATAAATTATTTTATATGACTCATAAATCTATGTAATGATGTTGGATATGGATCAAAATCTATATTTGAAGGGTTATTGTAGCCTATATAAGTTTATATTTTTTGGTGAGGATCGGGTCCTACACCATTTGGTTTCTAATAAGAGGGTTTGGGCCATAAAATGGTTTGGGAATGGACTGTTATATTTCATCATTGATATTTGGTAAAAAATTGATGACATAATATTTTTTATGTTGAATTTGATTGAATAGATTAGTTATAGGGGTTATAAATTATGGCCAATTTTCTTGATTCATGAGGATTATGTGGTACACTCTTGTTGGGGATGACCCAAAACACCTTATGATGATGCGTTCCATCACAGTGATGTTAAAGATCCCAAGTATTATAAAGAAATTTCTTATGATAATGAAACATGTTTTTGATGTCCAAAATCTCATATACATAATCTATATTCATACATGAAATGTCAAAAAAGTGGGTTTATTGATTTTTTTTTATCATTTTCCAAATCCCATGGAAGGTTAGAAATGATCCTAGGTGCTCAAGTTATAAATAGTGGTTACAAAAATGTATTATTCATGATGGTTATGATAACCTTAAAGGTTGTGTATCCACTTATGGAACACATTTTCATGGGTAAGATATGAAAAATCATTACTCTAATTTTTTCCATGACCATGGAGTCAAACGATCATAACTCAGTTTTTACTATGGCCACAAGTTAGTCCCTATGAGATTTATTCATTGTTTCATTTATACTATTACTATTTCATGTACTATGGTGATAAAAATATTAATGGTAAAAGACATGAATTTTGATTAGTTCTCCTTTTGTATGTTTTCAAACATTCATGTTTTATATTTTTTTACTATAAGTTTATGTTCATCTATTTCAAACGATAAAATTATTACGTTTAAGGTTGAACATATTTGAACAAAGTGTAAAAAGTTGTACATCATGACACAAATTGACTTTCTATGAGGGGAATGTTACACAATAACCTAGTTAATATACCCAACATAATAATAAATATATCATCCTTTTTAATGAGAGACGAATGAGTTTTAAGTCATTTCTCGATGTTCTAGGGTCATGAGTAATTTTATGGGATAATCATATTAGGGATGGATAAAAAATATCATGGGTGATGGGTTATTCTATTGTAATTTCGGGATAATGAAGATAGGAAATCACTTCACACAAGGACAAGATATTCCTATTTGGTAGGTATAAGACATTATATGTCGATATAATGATCAAAGAGATGTCTATTTTGTTTTGTAGGGTTCCAAGAAGATTTATAGAAAACTGAGGTTCTAAATACATGAAGGGTGGTTAATGGGTTCATGTTTTAAAAATTATGATTAAATCACCATATTATCTAGGTGACTAGGGTAATTCTCTTATAGTCAATTAATATGTAATTAAAATGTGTGATGACTTGTATATTTTAATGTCATGCAGTGGGGATATATATTTCATGATGTTTAATATTAATCAACAGTGATTTTTTTATCTTATTTAAGCCACATTTATGTTTTCTAGACTGGACTTTGAGATACCGAAATTTCACATGAGAAATTCTTGGCATGATAAAAAAGTGAAATTAGGAATTTTGATATGTTGTGAAATAACAAGACTCATATTTATTTTTCCATTGGTCCAACCAATATGTAGTTGGGGTGAATTTTTATACATTTATATGTTGTTTGTGAACCTAGGACTTAATATTAGAGAGTTCATAAATATCATGTGTTGGAAGTAATCAATCCAGACATAGTTTCTTTTTAAAAGTACATTGTGATGGTATAACATATATGTAGGGAGGTTGAATTAGGATGTGAATTATTGTAGCTGGACCAAGGATAGGAGACATGGGTTTCACTACATATCCATTGATTGTAATAATAATGTCATATATAATTTATAAATGGGAAAACACATATATAGGTATGAACCATTCACATATGGTGTCATTTTTTCCATTTGTTGTTGCTGCTAGTGTCGATTTTAGACATTCGGTGTCACTATGTAGCCTATGAGGGTAGGAATCATGACACACATAGTTATTTAATGGGAAGATATATACATTTTTCTAACCCAAATGAAGAGGGGATAATTGTTATAATTGATTTTTTCATCTAGATATAGTATTGGATGTTAGGGCCTCACTGTGTATCCTATGATGGTAGGAATAAATAATTTTTTTGTTCTTGGAAACCATGAAATTTAACTTCATGTTGCGAGGATGATGTTTACGCATTATTATAAGTAAATGTTTCGAATAGACCCAATACTATGGATTAGGTGTCACTATGTATCATGGGATTTCAGGAATCATTCCCAACATAGTACATATATAACAATGTTTTTTAGTGTCATACAGTGGGGACATCAACAATAATGTTTTTTGACATACGGTTAAAAATAATGGTGATACGTATAGTGTGTTGAATAATAAATCATACTGATACTGTCTTCATATGGGATGTATCTATCATGTGGGTAATCCTTTACCAAAGGTGATAAGACCACTTGATCTATGATCGGTGAGAAAAATAGGGAATATAAATTGTTCCTTTCACTCCATAGAGGAATGAAAATGAAACACCTATGGTATTATTTATAATGTGTTTCCTAGGCCAAGATATTGGATATGGGTATCTCTACATTTCTCATTTGGATGAGAATCAAGCCACAAAATTTCATGAAAGTTAAGCAGTTTTTCAGGTATAAACTGAATATTCCATGAATATTGACAGTATATGGGAAGTATGAGGGTGAATCAACATTAATAAATCTCGTGGATGTACCAGAGAATTCATATCTGGGGTGCCCCTACGTATCTTATAATGATATGAATCAATCCATACATAGTTCATCAATAAAATTTTAGTCTAGTGTCATGCATTGAAATAATTAGCCATGTAGTTTAATGTCATGTGGTAAGGAAAATGGTATCTCTATGTAAAAAAAGGGAATTATTACAGATAAATTCATTTTAATGTCTTGTATTACAATGAAAGGCTAAATGACATGAAAAAGAATTATTGTACATCATTGTGTAGTCTGATTTCATTTGTCCAGTGAAAATATATTATGGTAGGTCAAAGCATTTGGGATATAGGATTCATTATGTATCATGTGATGATGGAAGTCAAGATAAATATTTTTCAAATATGGGAAATCCCTTTTATGGATCATACTCACCCATTAGGATATAGGCACATAATTTATCAATTATATAGATATTTATCATGGGAAATGAATTATAGGTGAAGAAATTATTCCCATGATGTTTAATGTAATAGGATAAGGGTCCATCCATTATAGATTAAAATCATATGGTATGGACATATCTTGTAGTTTAATGTCACACGACCATGTCAAAAAAGACGTTCTTGTTTAAAATCATGATTATATGACTTATTTTATAAATTTTATCTTGATTCAGTAAGGACACATCTTTTTTATAATTTAATATTCCCATGATTATTTTCTTGGAGTTTATTGTCGTTTTTTCAGGATATCCTACTTATAGATTGACATCATATGTCTTGTACATCATCTACATAGTTTAACAACTTCTTTTAATATAGTTACATAGCTTGTGTCCCGGATGTATTTGAACATTCAAACGCCATATGACTAGGGATATGGATTATATATTTTATATATCTTTATACCATGGATTATTCAATAATTTTTATTGGCATTTGATCAAGATTTATTGTTTAGTTTAATGTTGTGCAATTTGTATTATTTCAACACATTTTAATTTCATGATATTAGAACATCACCAGTAAAATTCTGTGTTATGTTACTAGGATGTCTTACACATGTTAAATTTTATTTGGTTCAAACTTATTTTTTCATTTTAATTTCATGTGACCTAGAAAAGAGATTATATACATTTTAATTTTTTCATAAAGGAATTACTCATTAAATTCATCATAAAGTGTTCTTAATGTGTTTTGTAGTATACCTTCTTGAAAGAATGATGATTTCATTATAGTTTAACATTATGTGGTCTTTAATTCATTCATATATTTTATCTTCATGTATTTAGGATGCCTTCGTATGAGATTAACTCCATGCGTTCATGTCATCTTCCACACACATTAACATCATGTGGTTAGGATTTCTTATGCATTGTTTAAATTAATGTGGCAGAGAGGTCATTTGTAGAGTATAGAATCATGTGGTCAGTATGTATTTTTTTATTCTATTATCATGAGAACATGATGAGATACACTGTTATATTTAATGTATTACACAAAAGTCGTAATTCATATCGTTTAAACACATGTGTCAATACATATAGTGCATTTTATGACCATGTGATCTGGTTGATTTCTTAATAGTTTAACATTATTTGATCAGGACTCCTTCTATATAATTAATAATCATGTGGTCATGAAATATTCTACATATTTCAACATCATGTGGTTAGGATGTCTTTCACATAGTTTAACATCATTTCATCATGACCTCTTTTTAAAAGTTTAACTTCATATGGTTAGGATCTGGTAGGATTTCATAATGGATATGTAAAGTATTTCTATAGGATAATCACATTGTTGGATGGGCATAGATGTGTTCCCTATCCATCAAGGGTAGTGAGTATAAATCATTATGTAAAAATTATATATGACATAAGACCCTTCTAATTTGGGTTATAGAATGGGTGGTTTCTTCCATGGTATCAATAAGGTTTTGATAGACAATACCATTTATTCCTAATTGAATTAACGTATGTAAGCCTTTTTATTAAAGGTTCGTGTGATCCAATTTTGATTTACATTGAGGTTGTGTAATGTACATAGTCTTTCCTCATTTAATCATTCGAACACATTAGACTGCTTTTTTATTTCTTATTATTTGAGTGTTTTCCATAGTTATCAATTCATAGTTACAGAAAAAATACCTCTATGGGAAACACATACTCGGTTCTGTACCATAGTGAATATAGATTTTTTTACATATAAGTACATGTGTTGGTACAATAGGATCATAATTCATCATGGGAATTTTCTAGTGGGGAATTATTGTCTTTGTTCAATATATTATAGAGTATAACTGATAGTGTATTATTTATGTTCTCAATTTATATATTATTTATTCCATGATAGTGGGATGATTTTTTGGACCAAATGTTGCACCCTTGGAACATTTTTTTGACTTCTTAGAGTAGCAATTTTTTACACCGTATGTAAATATTGTGTGGCAGTCCTCGAATTTTATGTTGTTTAAATTAATAATGTTAAAGGTTTTTATTCTACCATCCTTGAGGGTTATTGCCTCAGCCAATCTAGAATTGAACTAGGTAGCTGTAATTATGTACTTAAACTACATGGTAGTGGCTCATGGATATGGTCCCGCAACATTTGTCCCCCATAGAGAATACGAAAAATAACTATTATATGTTTGTGTAAATTTTAGGGGTTGATAAATTAATTTTTCATGAATCAGGGAATCATGAAATTACATTTTAAATTATACACAATCATTTACCAATGTTTTCCCATATTAACCAGGTCTTCTAATTTGATGGGAGACCATTGTACCAAATTGGTATGAAAAGTATGAAATTTCAAAAAATCTCTCCATAACGATGGGTATATATCTTTGTGCAATTCATTTGAAGAGGATTTCATCTAAGAGTAATTTTAGACTTATTTTTAATAATTTTTCATATCCCTAATATTAATGTTCTATGCTCAATAATGAATATATCCCCCTCTTTCTCGATCAGTTGGGGGTCCCATTTTAGAGATTATAAATTATGGTTTCCAACTATACATGGGTGTATATGAATTTTCTATGCTTCAAGGTAGTTTTGATATGATTGATTTCTTAAATGTAAAGATGATGATTGATGGGATCATAAATTGAGGCAATATGTATAATACCACCTCCTCCTCATCACGGATAGCCATAAAAATGGATACATTAGTGTCTATGTTGTCATGATCAATATTTGATCAAGGTATATGATGAAATGTGGTTTCCGATAGGAACTATACCATTAGTTATCTTATGCAGATACTGAGAGGGGCCAATTGTTCATTTTTATGGAATATTCTATAATGATTTTCTTTATCACTAAATTTGAATCCCTTTTTTATATTTATTTTGGCTATTTTTAGATATATCAATAGTTCTAATCTAGAAATGATGGCTTGGTATTTGGCCTCACTATCGTAGAAAGCATTGGATTGTAAAAAATAGTAGGGTACAATTTCATTATATAGAGTAACAATTATAATCCCATTATTATCATAGTTCAGCCTCAGGTTTTCAATATTTTTTCATTGTGGACTCCAGGTGGTGAAATCATATTACATCTCTCGTTCTTGAGAAGTTTTATGGGTTAATAAAATCCCCTCATCTAGATGTTTGGTTTGAATAGGTGTACATTCTAGCATGGGATGTCCCATGAAAAAATTATTCGGGGCCTTCCATTTCACTAAAATCTATAACATGAACTGAATATAAGATTGTTTCATAATTAATTCCCATGGGACTAATTCACTTTACACATATGTAATCCATGGATGTACTTGTGCAGGTCAATACAAGATGACACAAGGACTTTATGGTGTTGAACATAAGGAATCATTGTATTCACTATAAAGACGGCTGAGAGGTAGTAATTATTGGAATCATAATTTAATATAACAATACCAAGAGTAGTAAAACAGAGGTGGTATATAATATTTTTACATCCTTCGTAATTATTTTGGGTTACAAGAGTGCCAATTATTATTTCCATGAAATCGACATATACAAAATTCGTCTTTACTTCCACTGCTGTCATCATGACCTTTGAGTATGGAATGTACTGTTTGAGACCCAAAAAAGGCTTTCAAGAATTCCTCATACCATCTCTATGTGACTTCCAACCTCATTTACATGGTGAAGGGGTGGATGTATCACAGATTATTACTTATGAAACACCAGATGTAGGAAATGACC
This sequence comes from Viscum album, assembly GCA_963277665.1. Classification (NCBI taxonomy): domain Eukaryota; kingdom Viridiplantae; phylum Streptophyta; class Magnoliopsida; order Santalales; family Viscaceae; genus Viscum; species Viscum album. Next base: position 695,507,222 of record OY728135.1, read on the forward strand.
CCATGGATCCCTAATGTTCCTTAAAATGTTGTGGGGATGGCATTTCTAAAATAACACTACTCCTATTGGAATCAACTCAATTCTAGGGTGGATGATGAGTTTTATTTTTCAATAGATCCTCAAAAATTAATTTTAATTACAATTTAATATAATACAGTGTTAACCATAGGGTCGATCTCTTGTAGAGGCCTCTTACACACACTATCTTTTCAATTGTCATGATTAATCAACAAACTAATATGTTAATAAACTAATATAAAATGGGTTTTTTTGAAATTCATGAATATAATATATATAAATATATATATTGATGAAATAAATAACATAGGAAAAAAGAAATCAAAAATCAAAATATAATACATAAAGAAAATAGTGACGAATAATTGTTATTCTTGGGAGAACGTTGGGATGAAATCAATCTTCTTTAAGAAATATTTTTTTCAATAATCAAATCAATTTTCTAATCAATTTTATCACTACACAATATCAAATTAATTTTTATTATCTCAAAACTACCCTTCACATGTAATATAATACTCCCTCACATCGTCACCCCAATGCCACTTCACAAGGATGAAAATTATGATGATGAAGGAGTAGAATAAGATTACGATGGGAAGATGACCTCAATAATAATAAATGTATGATGAACACCACCCCGACCTCATTTCACCACTATTTAAAAGTTACAAATAGATCAATGATAAAAACATAAGCACAACAAACTCATAAACTCCCAATCCCCCTTGAACAACAACGGTAGTTAGTTATTCACTTGAATAAAGGGTAGAAGGATCGCAATGGGGGAACAAAAAATAGAAAAAGAAAGAGAATAGATGAATAAAAATGATAAATTATACATGTAAAAAATATTACATAATAAAAATCCTAATTATATTGAAAATGTCCAACATATGTTACAAACACTTATAAATATAGACGATGTTAAATTTTATACGGAGAGGTGAGATAAATGTTGTCTCTAAAATCAACCTCCTAAATAATGAGAATGGATGGCACATTAAATAAAAGAATCAGAGATTATATTTTTATAAAAAGTTCTTCACCTAAATCATTCTAATTTAAAAACAATTTCACCATTATTGGTATTTGGATGAATGTGTTACAATAGATTTTATCATGTCATTTTATTATATCCCGGTGAGTCTTTATATTCAAATTCTCTACTTTAACATGAATTAATGTACTTGGAGAAGTAATAATATCATGTTTAATCCTTCATAAATGGTGTTCCCAAGATCCTTTAATATATCCAAGAATACTTTATATTTATTGGGATAGTCCACATCATGTTATATGCTCAAATTTAAAAGAGTCCTAATTTGTACACTGTTTTTAGGACAATATTGAGAGTTGATTTTGGCCTCCAAATGATGGATTGAGCTTAGAAACATGAATGATTAAATGTATCCCATGATTATATGAAACCTAAAAAAATTAATTCACTATTTTACTTATTTTATAATATTTTATGGATGAAATACAGATGTATGTTAAAATAGTTTAAATCTATAATAGGTCATTTTTGTAAGTATGTTCAAACTAATTTATAGACAATAAAATGTGAAAATTTCCATTAAAATAATAAAATGGTAGGATAAAAAAATTGAAAATAAAAATAAAATAATATAAATTATTTTGTATGTAAATTCCCCAACACTTAAACACTTCTCTCTTGGGAAATTTTCATATATTCAAATAATTTTCACACAATAATCATAAGTGAGTAAACATCAATGATCTTATAAAAAATTTTATTATCATGAATCTTCAATGAAAATTCATTCTATCAAATTTTCATTCTTCGCATTGATATTTCTTCTACCACATAAGTGTTTCCACACCCTAATCACATTCTACTTCATATTTAATTTTAGGCCACACTTCACTGAAGAGAAATTAAATATTAATCTATGTTGACACATAGAAAGTGCATGTATCACCATAGGCTTGTGAATGTTCACATTTATACCCAATATGAAACATGAAAATATTTTCAATCTTGAGTACTTTTTCTAGCTGAAATATGTGGCTTAGGTTTAGTGGAAAAATTATATTATACTTCTGGTTGAAAAGGGAGGTTATAATCTTAAGGAAAATATATGAATATTCAAGTGAAAAAAGACAAAACTCACTTAGATCCATTTAAAGTGTCTAAAAACACCAACTACACTTTTTTGACACTGTATATGAGAAAATATGTTATTATAATTAATGATATAATTCAAAATCTCCCCCATATTTCATTTTATTTAAACCAGTAGATAAATGAAAATTTATTTTCTTTTTTGTTTATATTTTTGTTAGAGGATGTTCTTATAATTGAATAAAATGAATTGATGAAAATAATGAAATTTATTTGAAAGAGGGACATGATTCCTAAAATTTAATACAATTAAATATTAAACTAATCTCTTGTTTTTGAAAATTATTCATATTTTTTAATGATAACCTGATAAAACAAATAAATCAATATTAAATGATGTCTCAATCCCAATTTTCCAATTATTCACTACCAAAAATAATCAAAAACAAATCACATCACCCTAAAATGAAATAACTCCAAATACATCACAAGAAATTCCCTCCCCTAACTCTCAAAATTTAAATATCCATTCAAAAAAATCCAGAGTGTGGGTAGGTATGGATAAATTGGCTTATAATGTGGCTTAAACCTTTATGGAAAATCATGGAATATGTAACGCCCCGACCCTAGTTACCCAGAGTCGGTGCATTATTGCGTATCATTGGCATGATCACAAGAAAGATCAAATCTCAAAAGACCGATTCGTTTACTAGCCTTGGAATAACTAGATACATTAATAAAGTATAAATTACATCATAAAATGAAATAGACAACAATATAGTCTCCATAGTCCACACTCTTATCCCCTCATATTATCCCTGCAGGTCATTCATAAATTATTTCTACACATCCAGGGAAAAATAAAACATAGAAAAGGGGTGAGCTCAAAATCCCAGTAAGGATAACAATATAGCAGAAACATTATAAAAAAGAATATACATTTTAGGCAATGTATAACTAAAAAAAGCCTTTTAAACTTGAACATCAACATTGTATGGCAAAAAAATGAAATAATGTCATTTACTTACTCACATGGATATTCTAATAATCAAATATTCACATGCAATATCAATAACCACTTTCATAATGGTGGAATGCATAATTCCAGACTATCATAACCACATATATAAGGCCTCATGCCAAGACTACAAATATGATTTTGTCAAAGCATTGTGCCAAAACACTAGTTTGTCTCATGAGACCTACCGATGCATTGAGGATCTATAGAGGGATCCACTAGTCACATATTAAGTCCAATGCATTCCTATATGAAAAGGTTCAAACATAACATAACCATTCGTATTAAAACTAGAATACGAAATGTAAATAGTTCATCCATATACCACGAATGGTATAAGAATAACACATCCACTGTCAGACACATCACAAAAACCTCCAAACAATATGGAAGTTTTGTATCATAATAAATAATGTTCAAATAAACATAAAATCCAACAACGGATGTTGACATAGATGAAATAAAAACTATTTGAGATAAATGTCTCTTTTTTTGAAATCATTTAAAAGTCACACATTTTTTAAGGAAGTAATTTAAAAGAGTTTTTTGAATCAATGTTTCCCATACCACATAGAAACAATTGAAAAGAAATATCATTTCAAATCATTCATGTCCATATAAATAAACCCTTAAAATCATTTTGAGAACATGGACATTAATTAAAAAGATTGAGAAATATAAATCATTAAAACATTTAAAATTGTGATTTTCATAAAGAATACCATTCAAATATTCTTAAAATATTCATTTTGAAATCATTCAAAAGTCACATAATTATAAAATAAAACATTTATTTTTAAAATAACCTTATAATCTTGTAAGGGAAGATTCTAAAATTTTATAACGGTGGAAAATAGCCTCACCCGCCGTATAAGTTAAAAAAACATTCTTACCATAATTCTGTCAAAAAGGTTAAAAAGGACATTGGTTGGAAAACGATGGAATTATTCCTTTATAAACTTCTTATAAAAAGTAAAACAAGGGTATAAATGACTTTAACCCATATTCTGTAAAATAGTAATAATGTATTGAAATACCCTTTCAAGAAACATGAATGTGGATGATAAAGAGGTCCCAGTAGATAATTATGTATAAACAAGCTCAGATAATGAAGAGATTATGAAATAACCCTTACCTTGTACCATTCCATGGTTTAGGGTATGTTAACCTCTTATATAATGGTGAAATAATTGTTATTAAATTATACAATAATCATATACATTAATATGATATCATATATGATCTTTTAACATTGATTTGTTAATAATATCTTAGTATTATCGTTGTTTCGGGTGTTAACTTACTCGTTTTATTTTATATGTTTTCTTACATAAGTCGTGTTTGTCATGGATAGGTTGTATCTTATTCATATCCATAATGATATCATGTCCTTAAACATTATTTTTAAATCATCAAATCATAATTATACTTGAATGGATACGATTGAGAATGAATCTCATCGCGTTCATGGAGACGGTAGTCTGTACCTACACACGAGCGACAATATCATTCTTTTGATATTAAAATAATATATAATTGGGTGGTATATCATATATACAGAATAATTATCATGTTATATTTATTATTTACATGATTTAAAAATAAATATTATACCCATCCAAATAATAATATATTGAATAACAATTACACCACGATGTGGAGACGGTAAGCCGTACGTACGCATGTATGGTGACATGTCATTCAAAGGATGGATAGAATACTGAATATGGTTGTACAATATTTATAATAATATTACAGTATATTAGAGATACTGGATTCATTATTTTAGAATGGGTATAACAACGAAAGAAGATGTTGAAGATGAAATTAATTTGAAAAAGGGTGGTGAAAACATTACATCTTCTTCGGGTTCTTCCTTTTGATTTGAACAAAATGGCTCCATAGGTTGGATTTATGATCAAACTAAGGCCTCTAGGATGTAGTGATGGAATTTGAGAGAGTATTGGGGCAGGGGATGGCCAAACCAAAAGGCTTTGAAGGTGTCAATTAATTAGAAGGGGGAGTTCCCTTTTATAAGAGGGGTGAGGGGCACCTTTGGAAATGCTATAAATATTTTTTTATAATAAATTCATATTCGGTTTATAATGACTCCGAAGTAGATTTTTTAAAGGTTAAGGTGGGGATGGGTATAAAACCACTCAACCAATATAATTAAGACAGTTTTGGGTCATTATAGAAACCTTATCTTTTAGTTTTAAATCTTAGTTAATTTCTTTGATACTTACCATGTCACTTTGTATTTTTATATTATATAGTTAATAAACTTACTATATACCACCAAAAGACCCCCAATTGGTCCATCAATGATACAAATATCATGATATAAGTCAGTAGGACCAACCCCAGATTTTTATAAATTGAATATCAATTAATAATATAATATTTGTTTTAAAAATTCTTTTATGTCAATTTTGACACTATTTGGAAAATTGATTTTTTTGAAAACCATAACAGAATGATTACATCGAAAAAAGTTAATTAAATCAATCATAACATGTCATATTAACCTATAAAATTAGTGTAATTCATAAAAACTCTCAAATTATATTTATTTAGGTATTTATAATATCAATTATTTTAATTTTTCACTATTATGGTAGTTACTGCATCATCATTGTGTCCTAATTAAATTACATTATTTAATGTCTAAAAATTATAAATAAAATATCATTATGTAGGAAATTGTTTTATCTTTCTAATGAATATTTACAATCGAATTTATCTTTTGTATAATCCTACATTAAATTTTTTTTAGTAAATAAACTTTTATTTGAATTAAATAATAATAAATGTTCTAATCGAATACAAGTGGACCTAAATGATAATTTTTTACTCGTAAGGTTGTTTTTGGTCGAGATACCCTTGTTCAATAGAATTAGGACATGTGTTGTGGTAATATCAATATCGTCTTTACCCTTAATTACCCTATTCACTTTTAACCGTGGTAAATAAAAGAAAAACGTTACTATTCACTAAAAAATATTTTCATCTCATTGAACCACATTTTACTCCTTGATATTAACCGTATCTCTTGGATTTTAAAAATTACACTCACAGATGCGGTAAAATTATGTTTTATGAAAAATACAGTTTTTTAACTACCACTTAGTGGTTTCACTATTCATCAAAATATGAATGTTTCCAGAAAAATACAAAAAATTAGACCTAAGATATATTTGATATTATGAATTAAAAAATATTGTCTATTTTACCAAATTCAAAACATATCAGATGCATTAATAAATTTAAAAATTAATTCCCATCGTCAAAACAAATAGCGTGTTTTTAAGAGATAATAACTATCAAAAGATTGACACTTGTTTATGTCTGTTTTAATTGTGAAGTTATGTACAATGAATAACATTATATTAAATGGTAAAAATATATTCTAAATATAAATGAAAAATACTCAAATTCATAATATATCACTATTAATTATTTTGATTAAAAAAGTCGTTTTTAATTAAAATTTAGCAATTTTCACTATTCATCATAAAATAAAAGTTATCCGAAAAGTACCAAAATTTCAACCTAGGATAAATTCGATATTCCGAATCCAAAAATGAATTCCATTTTGAGAGATAAAATTTATAAAATTGCAAAAATTAGGTATTACTATTCATAACAGCTAGTTTGATAGGTTGTGGTGTGTGTTAGAACTCGAAGTTGCGTACAACCCACACTAATATTTTATTCAAAGAGAAGTGTACCGTGGATTCTTGGGGTATTTCATTGTAAATTTTTGATATCCACATTATAAAAAGTAAATTTATTTAGTAAAATTGAATATAGAAAAGTTTAAAATATTGGATTTAAAATGTGTTCACTATTAAAAGTTGGTAAAAGTGAAATACTAAAAATGAATTTGTTCTTAAATTATGTCTAAGAAACTCATAATATGGATTATAAAATAATAAGGATTATAGAAAGTTCAAAATTTTAGTTAATACTATTCATAGCTTGTTTAGTAAGTCATGGTGCGCTTGAACTCGGTGTTGCGTGTAGTGCAAGTTATTGTATTATTTTGAAGAAATAACACACTATGAAATATTGGGGTGTTTCAGAATATAAGCACTAACAATGAAAACATGTGAAGGTTATATATCAATTTATTTTCTAGATAGTCGATGTGATTCCTCATTCATGTAAAAATCATTCCCTAATTCGAAATAATCAAAAACGAAATGTCTCAACTTCTAGCTCTCACACATAATACATGTTTCTATCAAGAAAGTTTAGGTGATAGGAATAATATATCAATGTGGTAAATAATACCTCATTTGACATGAATAATGATTTGAATAAGTATTTCATGGGAATGGACTTCCAAAATTGGTCATACTCATAAGAATTATTAAAAATAAAAATAAAGGAAAACGTTTCTCACATTAATAATCATTTAAAATACATTTTTTCAAAATTCATGTTATTTTTAGAAAAATAAAATGATGTGTGTTAAATGAAAATACATTCATTGTATTGAAATGTTCCTAATAATGTTAACAACATAAATAAAATTAACACATGAAGACTACAAATAAGATTGAAACTCCCTCCCCCCCCCACATATAGAATTTACTACTGATTATTTCATCTTAGAAAAAATATTATAAGTGTATAAAAACTAAATAAAATGAGAGACACAACCAAAATTTGTTTTTTAGTGAAAAATTTGTGTTATGATTTTAGCTTCTATAACTTTAAAACAATACGGAAAAAATTCAAATGTATAATAATGATATTCAAAATGAAATACAATCTATTAATAAAAGGAATAATGTTTTGTCAAACCCCCTATAAGGTACTAGGATTTTTCTAAACCTAGTTAGGTAGTTGAAAAAATTTATCCCCTATCATAAGGTAGATGTGATCTCATTGAGATGAACCACCACATGTGAATTTTCACAGTTTCTGTGAGTAGTAACCATGAATGGGGAACCCCCAAAGAAGATAAAACATTACCATACCCAAGAAATAATAATGAATGATGTTGGGGTCTATAGTTTGAAGGAAAATATATAAGGGGTACACCTTATTGGATTTCGTGGTGTCTACATCCATATGTTTTGAAATTTTTCATAGAAAGGGTAGTCACACCGAATTATTGGAAAAATTTTTATCTTCATACAACACCATTTGGGTTCTATATTCCTTAACATCCCAGGATAGCACCATTTTTGTTGTATCAAAAGTTTTTGAAAATTATATTTTAGAGAATATTTCAGCTTGAATAAGATTAGAACATGGTAAATTAGTAAACAAAAATTCCCTTCTGAGTGTGTTATCCTATAAATTGATCTCATATGGAGTGAAAACTAAAAAATTCATCTTAGTAGGTTTATATTCATTATATTTCAGAAAAATATAGAGGAATATTTTTTTGTTTTCATTACAAACTATAGGGGATTCACATCCCTTTTCCCCTCAGTAAAATCGTCCAAATATTCATCCAATTCACCTTGACATCTGACATATGCATAAACTGGAAAGTATTCTCCATCAACTTCTTTTGGAAATGGTATGGATAAGTATAAGACAAATTACCTAATAATTTCTTTCCCACTTTTCGCTTCATATGATTATTTTTTTTAAAATATGATTTGATTCCACTTTTCCTTGATCCTCATTTTGAGATTCCAATTCCTTCCAAGAATATGAAATAAATGCCATTGGATTACTATAATCATATACAATTTTTTCATTATCATTAAACTGATTCTTTATTGATACATGTATGATATAATCATCCGTATTGTTAACATGAAAATCTTATATATAATTACCTTTAAATTCTATCTCTGAACTAAGATAATACCGATATGAAATGAAGTTGATTTTTTTTTGTTTTTAAATATTATGATTTTATTTTTGAAAAATAATATGTGACCCTTATTGGCATCATAAAAAATTATTCCAAATTGGTTAGTGGTATTTTTTTGTGAATTATTCTACAATAAATTCATATTAACTAAGAATTCAAAATATTGTGCATCAAATGATTGATCTCTTGTGGAGGCCACTTACACACAGCGATTTTTCTATTTTCATTATTTGCAAACGAAATAATATATTAATAATCAAATTTTAAAATTATGGTGGTTGAAATTAATGATGGTAATATATATATATATATATATGTGAATTCATGAATAACATAGTGAATAAAAAACATGATGGTGGATATAAGACACAAAGATGATAGTGAAGAATAGTTGTTATTATTAGGAGATTGTGGTGATGAAATAATTAATTTTTAAAAATATATATTCTCAACATTATAATGACTTTTGAGATGAGCACAATAACCCAACACCTTTTCGTGTATTGTTATTATCTCACACCGATTTTTTAATGATGGGTCATAATATCTCACATCATCACTACAATTCCAATCCACCATAGATGCAACATTTTGATGATGAAGGGGGGAATACGATTAAAAAGAGAAGAAGAACTAAATAGAAATGAAATTGGGGTGACTCCTACACCAAATACATTTTAACACCATTAAATATATTAGAATAAAATCATTAGAAAGATTTAAGCATAATAAACTTATGATCCACCACTCTCCCTCAAACCACATTGAGAGTTTGTTCTCCACTTAAATATAGATTATAATGATCTCAATTGGGGAATATAAATTTGAAAATGAAAGAGAAGAGAATAAGAAAAAAAAGCTACATTTAAAATGTAAGAAATATTACAATATAATAACCCCTATTTCTATATTAAATTTTCAACCTATGCTTCTAACACATAAAAAGGGAGTAGAGGTGCTTTTTTATATAGATTGGGGAGAAAAATGATTGTTTCAAAATTGTCCCAATAAATAATTCAAACATTTAACCCATTAAAATTAAATCACATGAGATTTATATCTTCTAAAAATATGTGTCACTCCATTATCCTCATTCTATATAAAAATTTATGCTTTATTGGTCATTATATATAGGATTTATGGAAGATGTAATCTGATAACTTAATTCCTACCAGGTAACACTTTAAATTCCATTTCTCTGCTTTAGTATGCATTAATTTCCTCAATGATAGAAACATATCATATGGAATACTGAAAAAAAATTGTTCCCCATCCCTTTTAATATATCCATGCCTCTTTTTAGCTTCATTGGTTTAGTCAAATTTGGGATATAAGCTCATATTTAAATGGGTCTAGATCTATAAAAAAATTAGGACAGAATAGAGAGCTAATTTTAGACCACAAAATGGTGTATTGAGATTTGAATCTATATGGATTAAATTAATCCAAATATGTTCAGAGATTTATAAAAAGTAATTTCACAATTTCAATTTATTTCATTAATATATAATGAATGATCTAATAGGAAAATATCCCACGTGATTCTTTGAAGGTATTTTTTTCTCATCTTTATGGGAAATTATTATTTTATTGTAACATGAATACTCATACATGAAAGAAATGACTTTTAATCAAAAAGTTGTATCGATCAAGAGTTATATGATTTGAAATGAGAAATATTCTTTTGTAAAATTTAAATTAAGGTCAATATAATTGATATACACACTACTATTCCTATTATTTATTTAAACATGGTTGATATTGAATAGTGATATTCAGTATTTAATCCCTTTAAAAAAAATTAATGACAGATTTCCCATCTTATGATTCGATGTTAGTATCTTGAGAGTGGTGCATCATCCTAGCTTCCTACATTAATCTGTAATGTACATTCTGAATGCCATGATGGTGGGTAGAAACACATTGTTAGTCCATGATTTTATATATAATTAAAATATATTATATATATATGATGCCTTAGAAAATAATTTTATATCTATTTCCCCTCACGAGGAATGGTGGAGATAATTAATGTACTAAACATGACTTTTACCATTCCCAAATTCACCTTTTCAAAATAACTAATGGTAGTGAAGAAAACTTCCTCAAATTTTCTAGATGGGTTATGGGGGTTATCTTCTTCTTAATTAATCTCTATTTCAATGGTCTAAATTTTTGACACGGTGGGTAATATGATGTAATATCTATAATTATTTAGATGAGAGAGGCCATAGGATGATTCATTTTCACCCATAATGTCTAGAGTTATTGTAGAGAGATTCTAGAGATTATTAGTTTCTGTAATTCTATAATTGGTGTTTGAATGAGATGTGGAATCTAGGAATATGTATAATACCACAATATGATTTATGTGTAGAACATAATCACTATCGATCAGACTCTAAAGAGTCAAAATGGAGGTTCTAGTTCCATTGTTGGATGCAAGATGTATATTTTAATCCACCAATGGTTATTTACCCTCTCTTATGTAGAAATATTACTAAGTATATGTAGATTCACTAGACTCAAAGGGAGTTATGTCACCATATAGTTTTTGAATTCCTCATCAATGGGGTGTTTCAAAAACTAGTGGAATTGTGATGGTATCGATATATTGTTGTGATACAATGTCCTTCTGAGGAAGGATTTATATACTTTGTCTTATGAAAGAACATTGAAAGCATCCTCATGTTTGGGATCCACAAACAAATTTATGATCTTTAACTTCCTAATATTTTGTTATCGATCTTATCAAACCCTTGAATTCTTACATTTTTAGGATATAATTATCCCTCTCGATATACCAAATGTTAAATGGTCCATATCTGGATAAGGTAGATCCCAAATCCATTTTCAATCAAATCCATTTAGATGTCGACATTATGGAGACTACCCGAAACATATAGGTGTATGATGTATCCATGTATTACCTCTTATGGATCGTTCATATAAATGTGATGGAGACATGGGATTATTATTGGATTGTATCCACTCAATAAACCATGGATATAATTAATTCTATCTCCAGTTACATATTATGTGGTTTAGAAGTTGAGGAAATCATTGTGGATGATTTAGGTTCTTTGTATGTGGTTGATGCATCATCTAATACAAGTGGAATACATCTTTCTAGTCTTTCCCATTGTTTGGGACTATAACAAAATCACACACCTTCTATGTAGTTTTGTATGATAACTTGTATTCAATGACCAATATAGTGTTTTAGAAAACCTCCTTGTATATTTTGGTCCCATTGGAGTTTTTTCATAAGGTTTGTTTATATATATATGTCCTATGTAGAGATGTGACTGAGATATTTGGTCTGAAAAACCCCACGTTTCCCCCTATATCTTCGATTGTTGCACCGTCGTCCTATAGCTACCCAGTCTAGTATGTGGAATTTAAATTCAGACACATATTCACTATTAGATAAGGGCTCTACAAAGTGTATCATATTAACATAACAAAAAATGTGATCTTCATTCAATGAGGGTTCTTTTTTTTAGGGATTTAACAATTTCCCAGATGTTGTAGGAATAAAATCATTAAGAGTTTGGTCACCTGTAGAAGAAGAATAAGTCTATTCATTTTCTATTAATTTTGATGTTTGGTGATTGAATCCACCACTACGATGTATCTTCGATGTCATATCCCCAGGTGTTGGGATCATTGTATATTTTTGAATCTATGCCCATAGAGTGGCATGAGCTAGTCCAATTGACATTCTAGTAAACTATTTTTCTGTATTTTCTTCATGACTAGATGGAGATTATTTATGATCACCTTCTTCTTAAGATTGGGAAACAATTACACAAGTCACCTTTGATGGGGGGGGGGGGGGGGTTCCAATATCACATTTCTATAATTGGCCATGCATTGGGGGAATTATTTAAATATGAATAAATCCAAGATATTTTGGAACAAAATTCTATGGAGAGGTTAGTAGTAGTGAAGTTTTTGTGTGATGAATTCATTTGGTTTCATAGGTTGTGGAAGTTTGAGTATGTTATTTCTTATAGGTTCCTGGAAATCAAAATTCTTTTGATCCTTATTGAATGAGTATTCTATGTTCATTCATTTCTATAATCCCTAGTGATATTGATCTCATTTCTATTCATATTGCATTTTTTCATTAGCGTTTAGATAAACTCATAACGGAATTCCAGATGTAGGTGTTACCATACTGCAATAGATCATTATGGAAGGTTGTTTTACCCAAAGAAGGGTTGTCCTACTAGAGTCTATACCGAACACCTGAGTATTGTTGCTTTTATTGAGAATATGATTTCATCACTTAACAACATTGAGACATGAAATTTGTGAGATGCTATTCAGGACCCCCCGTGCCATCAAAGGATTAGAAGGTTGAATTAGAAAATAATGGTGGGGGAAAAAGTGTCATACAACAACTCTGGATATGTGTTCTTCTCAGGTTATAGATTTTCACATTGATCCTATATATCATTTATTCAAGTGGGCATAAACTCAATTACATTGAGAGGTTCTAGTGTTAGAGCAATCTGGGCTACCTTACATCATTTGAAAGTAGGTGTCTCTCAAAAAAGTTTCCTTATCATCATATTCTATATACTTTTGATACATTATAATACAACATGATAAAATTGGAAAGGGATAGGCTATCACTATACTAGAGGTAGGACATGACCAACTTTGACTTCCTCATTTATATAGACTAGTTACCTAGATTCAGACTAGACATGATTCTCAAATTCCTCTCTTATAAGAAGATAGACTTCTTGCTGATATGTGGGAGGAGGTATATTCATATCTGTATGATGATTATACTCGATGGGAATGATTCCCATGAGTAGTTTGTCATTTTTTTCTGAGCTTATGATTTTAATTAAAATATTCTGCCAACCATTTGTTTGTATAAGTAATTTAATCACTTCTAGGAATTGATTATGATGTATCATGACCATTACATTTTCCATAGTAGATTTTATTCATATAGGGGAAATCTCAAAATTTAATAATCCATGTATAGGATTATCCTTTTAATTCATGTATATACATCCTCATTTGGTTCATTCATCTCAACCTCTACCCGTAGTATGTTTTCCAAATTTCAACCCATTACATTTGAGTCTTAATCATCATTACATGTTATTTTTATGGTTATGAGAATTACTGTAGTTTTTCGATCAATTGTAGTTATACCATTACTCTTGACAGAACAATGTGATTCTTTATATCTTTCATTAGTGTTTTTTTCTCACTCCTAGGCATATATTTCCTTTTTTTCTTACACCCCTTAATGATATTTATTTACATAGCTATAAATTTCCCCATTCTTGATCTGTTATTTGTGACCAACTGGTTGTTTTTGTGATGTTCATGGAATGGTACTTTAGTAGAAGAGGTCCATGTTCTTATGGGAAAACAAATGGGATACTAAACATTGATAGTTTCCTAAAATAATACATAATATTGATTCTCTCTATATTTATGATGATGATGAAAATTTCTCCATCCCTATGGGATGAGAACTATGTAGGGCCTCAATTGGCACTTTTAGATAAATTTTTTATGGACTTGGTGGTACTTGTCAAGGATCACTTGAATCATGGGACAAAAATTGAGATATAAATACCCATAGTATAGGGGCATAGGTTTGATATGGAATATCTTTTGATATCTCCATGACCCTATTTTAATGTGATAAACTTATTTATAGTGGTTCCTATATACATGAAAATGTACTAATGGTATGAGGTTGGTTAGTAGATGTTTCTAATATGTCATGAATCATCATATAGATTGATGATCTAAGGGGTGGAGGATGTGTAAAATATCTCACCGGCCTAGTGGCATGGGTTCACTACTAGTTCGATACTATGGTAGATGATATTATGATCTACTTGATTTTGTGAAACGTCTCTCAAGTATGAGATAACTGAAATGGTATCCATGATTTGGGTCATTTTTAATGGGAAGTTGTTGGGTTGGGTTATGCTTCACCTTCTAATTATAAAATGAATCCTCATTGTTTTGAGGGTCCAAATTAAACTGTCTATTGGAATCTATATCTATCTACATGTTATTCTTAGGAATTTTTTAGGCAGTAAACTTCCAATTTTAGTAAAAAACTAGCTCGTGTGTTTCCCTATTCCCTTATCACAATGGAAGATATGTAATTTCAAGATAACATATTTGAGGAATTATGCTATTATAGGCGTAGGTGAACACTAACGCACATTAATTCCCCCATCCATGGATACATATGTGTGATTTTTCTTCAACGATTAGTTTTGGAAGAGTTTTTATGACATGGAGGAAAGTGTGTTGTAGATTTCCATTTTACTTTTACAGTTCCTAGTCTCAGACCATAAAGATATTATCTTGGTCTTGCTAAACAAATATCGATATCATGATGGTGGTGACCATATATTAGAAAAGGTAGTTGTCTATAATCTAATAAATGATGAAAATACCATATATTTGGTAATGCATAAGGAAACAACTCCTTTTCTAGATTATCATTGACATCATAGTCAGAAGAGGTGAGGGGCCATAAAATGGTTGTGAGATTTTTTAATGATAACTCTCTCCATTTATCAATGTCGGATTCTTATTCATGAGACTTCAAAACGTAAAGTAGTTATGACTACAATTATTTCTTTGTCAGGTCACCTTATTAAAAGGGTTAAGGGTTTTTGGTTGTTAATGGGGATCTATATACGATTTACACTGGTGTTTTGCGATCCTATTTTTGGTAGTTTGCTGTGTTTTTAGAAACACTCTACACTAATTTGTATGGTCATGGGAGGATAACCTTATATATGGGTTATATCACCATGGGGAGGTTTACATCGGTTGATATCAATAGTATTGTTTTTTTCATTCATATCCATAATACAATGTAGAGGACTATTGAGGTAATCATCACCTTCTTCTACTATTAAATAACTGATAGACACTAGTGATGAGGATAATTTTTCGGTAACAAACTCTACAAATATAGATTTGATAATGTGAGTTATATGAGCCTCATTTTGTGTTGTGTATAGAAAATGTAGACCTAGAATTTGGTGTTGGGTAGGGATACGAGCATGTTGTGTGACAGTTGAAAAAAATATGTTGATAAAAATATCATTATATGGGTTTATTATCCCACTATGGGGAAGCTATTAGAGTCTTCCAATGATCTTATTCAATATTTTCATGAATATGATTCTTCCTGTGGGTGGTTTCATGAATATATTGATCAATACTAGAAAATGAATGGATTTTAACATGATACAAATCTGAATTTTAGGAAATAATATACTAACAGACCTCCAGAATGGGATAAGATATAAGAAACTGCTCCTCTATATCATATGAAAGATGATGGGGAACTATTTCATTGGTGGTTGTAAGTATATGTTCCTAAATTCCAGGAGATTATAAAATATTCCATCTTGAATCAATAAATGAAATATGAGCCTACCTTGAATCATATACCACTCTCACATGGTGATCTATGATTGGATCAGTGATATGAACCTAATCCTTTTCCATTAAAATATTCCACTGGTCTTTTTTAATAGGGATATATACCTGTCTGGAAGCATGTGTCACTCTCACTTAGTGAGTCCTTGTTGGGGTGAGGATATAAACCTACTATGATGCCATTGGAGTATGCCTCTGTTATTTATCAATAGTAATATGTGTCGATCATGAGACATGTAATACCCTCACTTGGTGTTCTCTAGTTGGGATGGGTATATGATCATCATCTTATTTCATGTCCATTATTAGAATATTCAGATAATCCTCCTTGGTCAGAGCATGAATGTAAACGTGATCCTGAGAAAACACATGTTCATAAAAATTGAAGCGTTGATGTGTTTTTTCTATAGGGATCAGAATATGTGTATTCCAATATATCTTTACTAGTTTTAGAATATTCAATTAGACTTCATACATTTTCAGTGCAATTTAGTGACATTTTAGCAAACTGTGTACATGAATTTAGTTTTGCATGTTTTCAGTCTCCAATATGTACTAGATTATATGTTTAATTTAATAAGGGAAATGATCCCTCATTTGTTGTATTTTTTCATAAGATTATGATGATGTAATTCAGGAATAAGGGTATCGATATTATCCTCCACCATGTCTAATATAGTGATATACGATTATAAATTTTCCGAGTGTGGAGGGATATGATCATATTAAGAGGCTACCGCCAGAATAAGACTAGGAATTTTTTAGAGAAAGATGTTATATGACCCCACTCTCTATTATCCAAGTATTTCGAAACTATACGTTTCATACTTAGTGTATGGTAATGAGTGCTAGGGGTAGGAATGTTTCTGGTGGTTCCATCACTAGTCTCCTTAGGGGAACTGAAGGAATGGAGTTGGTGACAATGATTGAGAGGATCCATCCTCAGCATCTCCTAAACAAGTAGGTAGATTTAGTTGACTCATCTATCTACATTTATTAGATATTGAGGGTTGTAATTTTCATGCTATGGGGATTCGATTGTAAAATTATTGGATATAGAAATGAGAACCACTGACATTACTACATATTTCTTCGGTTGTTGTGGGATCATTGGTTCCAAAATTTAGATAGCCTCATGTGTATCCATGAGGGTATCGATTGTACCATTTCAAAAGTATTCCTAGCCCATTTTATTCTCCCCTCAAACTAAAGGCGTTAAGTGGGTGAGTTCATTATATGACCCGTAGTGGTTTCAACCATAGATGATTTTCTAACACGGTCCAATGATAATGAAATGATCTTGGGTATGGGAGTTTTTTATAAGAGTACTATTTTCAATGACAAAGACAATAAGGAACAAGGTGACTGATAAGTGTGTCATGACATCTATGATACATTCTCAGTATAATATACACAATTAACACAATTATACATTATTATTCCATGTTTGGGAATTCTACTATTGTGAACATGTCACAACAAGGATGAAATTATATTTTTGATAACCCTGATTATATTTTCCCCATAAATCATTTTATTATTTAAGATATTCACATCGTTTTATCAATTTTTATTGTGGGGGAATTATTTCATGCATTGGTATGAATAAAATGGGTTGATGAGAATGGGGTAGTCAATCCTTTTTAACATATGATGGTTATAACGTATTAAAATGATTAACATTGGGATTATTATCATTGTTTCATGGAATATATGTATTGTTTTTTACATTTTGACAATGTCTTATAAGTGCGGGGGATTGAATGTGTAGCTCAATTTGTAAAATTTGATTCAACAATTTTTTTAGTGGTAATGAAAACAATCCATGGTAGAAACAAAATTTCCCTACATAGTTGAGGAAATATTTCCTTGTTAATATATGAAAGATATTTCATTGTTAAATTTACCACATCAGGTTCAACATTTCATATTCGTAGAAGACGTGGATATTTTTTGAGATTCTAGAAGAATGATTGTGTGGTGGGGTTGAATATAATGATCAATTATTTATGTTATATTTACCTTCTTTGAATTTCACATAATTTCCCATTGATTCCGTTGTACATAATTGACTACATAACTGTATTCTAAATGAAGGTGGCCAATTGGGGTTTCAGAATCTATGATATATAGGAACTCACATCGGTCAAGGTGATGGATGGTTGGGCTCAATGCACCCTTTTAGGGGAAATTATTTACTACTGCCTGACTTTCTTATAAATTTAACATATGTCTTAACTCCATTTATAATATTTATATAGAACCAGTAATCTTATAAAAATGTTCTAGGGTTGAATCATTTTATTAATAAAGGGGGTTATATTGAAAAGTCCATATTTATTTTTTAATGGTTCTCCGTCTTTTTAAATATTTTGATTGCATATAACAAGGAAATATAGAGCGTTACACTTTCCTTTGATGTGATTAATATATTAAGTATGGTATTAAGCTTTATAAGGAATCATACATATCGTGTTCATAATAGGAATCATTCTCTCTAAATTTCATTAGACACGATAGGTTTAACTTCATTCTATAAGGTCTTATATGAAGGAACTAAGGCACTCGTTATTGGGATCTGGCATCTAGAAGGAATCATAAGTATCTTGGTTTTTGTATGAATTAGAGTATTTATTGTAAGATCACTCCCTCAAAACATGCATTGAGGTAGATGCCATTGTATTTGGTCTTTCAAAATATGCTATTTAATGGGGGTTACACACTATGATTTAATTAACTAGTTGAGGTTCATGATTTGAATAATATTATTTTTGTGAATCCTTAATACCACATGATCTATAATTAGTGTGAGGAAAAGTGGATAATTAGTGATCCCTCTAATAAAAAATGTATTTTGGAATATCACACTGAGGAATCCTAGACTATGTTTTTTTATTGATCTTGGGACTTTGGGAAGACATCCCATATATTCACATTGTAACATGAATAAGAGTTTATTTTGTTCAATTATGTTCATAATTTTATGATACATAATGAATAATGATAATAACAAGGGTTATATTATAACACTATAGTTGTAATTTCTAAAATATTAATTCACATAGATAGAGGTGGATTCTCATTAGAGATCATTATTTATTGAGGATTCCATTTTATCCAAGTTGTAGATGGAATCAGAGTTATCAGCATTCAATTTGGGTGTAGGGATTACTATGTATATTAGTCTAGGTTCTCATATCTCAAGGTGTCGTCGAAATTTTTTCTCATGGTCACCGTTACGTGAATATGGATGTTTGGACTTGTCCAACATTCAAAATGTACATGTCTGATGATAATTGCAACCTATAGTAATCATTTTTCTGAGGATGTATAATGTTCCATACATAATGTCTATAAGACATTGTATGATCATATATTCCTTTTTAGAAGGGTATCTTAAGACATGTAAAACATTTATAAAGGTCTTTCAATACATAAATGGCATGTATGGGAGGTTCTCTCATGACATAGAAGACATCTTTCATGGGAATCACATGACCTAAATGAAATTTCCGGTAGGTTGTACCAGGATCACCACATACATGTCTTGGTACCACCATATGACTTGAGTCACTTTTCTTCATAACTTCATGACACATTGGTTATTTGTTTGGAAGAAATTTCAAGGACCAAGTTGCATTTCCATGTTTCATCACATGAACTGGATTACCAAACCATGTTCAATCACATAAACAATAAGTTGTGTCTAGAGGGAATTGTGATACTTTTCTAATATTATAACATGGCCCCATGATATTGGGGTGACATGACGAGAGGGAATCACATTCTACGACTGACATATCCTATCACCATTTTATTATTTGTATTTGTAATGTAAATAAGCTGATGAATTTAAATGATATAGTATTCATATTCTCATAAGTTTTCTTCCCTTTTCAGACATTATTTCATATTTTACACATGGTTTGTCAATAATAAATATTATTAAGGTTTCATGTGACCCATTATATATATAAAAACATCATTCACATAATTAAGAAGAAAATAATGATGTCCTTCACATGACATATAACTTGATCAGATACAAAAAATATCCTTATTTTATCCCATAAGATGTTCCCTAGTTTATTCCTTGTGGATGACATTTGGATCTTTTGGAAATCAACTCCAAAATGTCTTCTCCTACACTATATCAAATATCTTTTAATGCATCATTCTTTTTTCTATTTTGGTTGGGGGTTATAAACCTCTCCTACCTAGTTATATGACTCTTTGTATGGTGTGTAAATCCCAAAGTTGAATCATGGTCTCTAGAGGGACACTGATGTCATGCATTCCAATAATTCTTATCATGTGTCCTCGATGGCGTCGTCTTTGAATAAAATGATATTCAATGATGGGAAACTATCCCATAATTTCAATATTTGAAGGTCCTAATATAATGAATAATATTTCTCCTAACCATCATTACATTTCAAACAACCATTACAACGTTAGGATAACATGGTTAATATTCTTTCAATATTAGGATACCAGTGAAAAAGATTTCATGTGATTGAAGATGACTTATCTATTGTCATTAGTGAGATGAGGATTATTTTTCAGGGCTCAATCATTGAGATAATAAAATCATGTATAAGGGTCTACATGAGATCATGTTGTCTTATCAGGGTGGGATTCACATGATCAATGATGATCATCCATGATATATTTCCCCTTCAACATGAAGGAATACATATCCTCACTTTGCAAGAAAGTTATTCCTTTTCCTTTTTTTAATTCATTATTCTAGAAGGATGGGAGATCTTTTAAAAATGTGAGGTCATTGTAGAAGATAATATTTCACCTTTATGTGATTCATTTCGTGTCAATTAGTGGATCATGAAGTGTTGTGTGAGAATTTTCATGGACACCCCCATGCTTATCTATTAAAATGGAGTGGTAGACAAAATTTGAATGAACATGTCTAAGTCTCTGTGTATGATGATGGTAACATGTTAAAAAGATCTTTCATGACATGGTGAATAAATCACTAGTGGATTTGTGGGGTTATGATATTAACATTTACTTTTCATATAAAAATACACCATGGAATAATGTCACATATTTTTTAATATTTTATTCCTTTATTTTAAAAAAAATTAGATGATTATTTGTGTCTGCTTGTTGAAATTTTATGCGATAAAAATAGCTTGTCTAGTAGCCTTTAAACAATCAATAAATTTCTTGTTTCTTTCTCATAAATAGAGAGACTTTTAAAAGGTTACTTGTGTGAATAATTTTAGATAATGAAATTCATAGGATCTATTTTAATGACCTTTCGAGGGCCATGTGATCACATATACTTCTAAAGGTTACATGATTCGGAAGTGTCAGTCACCTTATCTTCCTTTTCCTTTCTAATAAATTAAAACTGATTATTTAGAAATTTATTCCCTTGTATATTTTCGGATTATCACTTGGTTAGAATCAACACGTGTGGTTCATATAAATATTAAACTTTTACTCAAAGCCTTAATTAGATGAAGAATCATTAGGGGTATGTTAAGAAGATTAAGAAATAATAATAAAATAATACAAATTGTACATTCCTTAGATCGATGAGGATTGGAGGGAATAATGATATATAGGATCCCTTAAAACACCACCCAATAAAACCCTCTCCCATGTTAAGGACGAAAATAATATGCAATGTAGGAATTCTGGTTTAACAAGAATATTATTTTAAATATGACCTTTACAAAATATCAATTAAATTGGTGGGTATGAATCAAAGTAACATAATTATAAATAATATTTTCAATAGTCATATATTTTAAATATTCATCTATTATGAATTATAAAATAATTAATCAATTTTTATTTATTTAATTTAATGTATAAATAAATTCTCTATCTTCAAAATTGGTTTGTATTTATTTTTTTCAGAAAATATTATACTTATTTACATCCAATTTTATAACTTTTTTTAATAAAATGGTTATAATTTTTCAAATAATTATATTAAAATTATCTTTGGTTGAAAATCTATGATTTTTTAAATTTGTTTAATTTCAAGGAATAGTGAAAAATATAAATCGCATAAAAAATATATTTTATATTGAGGTATTTTAAAAATACAATTCAATTTTGAATTGGTTTTAAAATTTAATTAGTTTATTTTTTATTAAAGATTCTATAATAAATGTTACTGTAGTAACCAATATAATTATTTTTTGAAAAAAAACATTTTTATACAAAAAATGCATTTTTCTAGAAATTGTTTTCACCTCGCAGTTTGTGAGTTAATATTACAAATAATTTCAAAAACATATATTATATTAATTTATTAAATTTAATTCCTTATATGGAATCATCATTTCAAAATTTGGTAAATTTTTTAAATTCATTTTTGGTCCTAATTTATAGTAACTATAGTAAGATATTTCAACTTAGTGAAGGGTAAAATTTGATTAAGACGGTCATATTGGTAGAATAAGGCTTAACAATCATCTATACACATGAATCTATTTCATTGGATTATTTAATTTGAAAAAAATCATAATAAATTTTACAATATTTCAAATTATCACCATATTCCATTGATAATTACCTTAATAATAATTTGTGAAAACAAAAAATTCAAAATATCACACTCCTTATTTAAATATCTCTAATAATTTATCATAGGAAATAAATGATGATATGGTTTGGTTTTAATGAATATTTTAATTATTAATGAACTTATATTTTGATAAAATTTCATTTTTTATTTTTATTCATTTAATATTTATATAAAATTAATTAAAAATGCTAAAAATGTACATTTTCATGTGATAGAAAAATTAAGAAATGATTTAAAAAACATAAAAAGTTATATTTTGGGGGTATTTATTACGATACCCTAAATTATTAAATTAATTTAATGTATTATTTTTTTCATAGTCATTTATATTCAAACTACATTTCTATCATCAATTCTTTGAAGTCAAATTATACCAATAGTCTAAAAATTACTTTAATAATGTTTTATGTTTAATAATATTTTATTACATGATTCTAAATTAAGAAAAGTATTATCATTGGACAATTTAATTGAATATTGTGTTCAATTAAAACTATTATCCATGTAAGGATCACCATTCTATTTATAAGAAATTTCATTATCTCTTATTGGTAATAAAATTTGATATTATGGTAATCATCAAAAACATTAAGAGTAAGTTAAAACTAACATATAAGGGATAATAATGTACTAAAATTATCTAAATTTTATTGTATGATATTTATAAACATTATAATCATCTAATTTTTTAACGTTTATATTTCTTTCCATATCAACCATAAAAATAATTTATATTAAAATAAAACTATATGTAATTCCCAGAGATCATTGTCGTCTCTAATAAAGGACACCACCACTCGTTTATTTGTAACACCCCATGAACCATTATCCTAAGATATTTATTACTAAAAACTCTTCCTACCATTCATAAAAACATTATAGAGGTTTTTTCTTCACCAAATACCATCCATAGGGCCATATGGAGATGTCCATATTAGGTATTTCTACGAGGATGAAATCATATTAACCAATAATTTTCATTTTACATATTATTCCACCTCCATAAATTACTTTTACTCCAATAAAAAAAATATAAAATCAGTATCTAAAATATATGTAGAAGTTTTTATTTAAATTTCATAATAAACTTTATCTACCCTAAACATTAAATTTTATAAGAAACCATTATTCGTGTATACATGCAGTCTACAAACCCATTAACCGATTTATCTTTTTTTCATCAACACATTCATGGAAGGATATTCTAATAGATTTAATGTAAATATTTATATACTATATTCATGATATAATTTTGTTTATATATATAATATTAAATTTACCTTCATTCCACTCAAATAACTAAAAAAATTATCATGTAACATGTATATATATTGACTATTGTCTTGACTTTGTGATGTACTTCATTTTTAAGTAATGACTCTCTTGTATGGTCCTAGTGATGGATAAAATGAATTAATATATGGTTTCTAATATGATAATTATTTTCTAAATATAGTATTTAATATTCAATTATTCCGATTAAATGAAAAATACTAAAATTTATTTTCTATATAAACAAATTAGGACATCAGATATCGATGTCTTTAGTTCGTCATGATCACTATTATGGGATGACCCTACAAATTTATTTGATTTATAAAAATATGATAATTATTTAATGATTATTATTATTCTTATTTTGGGGCAATTACCACCTTTATTATGTTTATCCTTCGAAATTCAATTTTCAATTAAAATCCATATATCCTCAAAACTGGTGACGAGCACATAATAGATTAAGTTGTTAATTATGTAAATGAAATAAATGTTTTAATGTTAATGTAATAAAAGTAGGAATGTATTTTTTTTATAGTATGATAATTGAAATATTTATATTATACCATAGTTAAAGGATATACATATCAATTCTGGACTCGTTGTATGGGTTTTCTTAACGTAATTTCTTTTCATCGATGTATAACACTACATCATTGACTTTTTTTTTCATTAATAATGACTGAATTGACCTATAAATTATTTTATCTTAAATTTTAAATTAATTTTTTATTATTTAAATATTTTCACATCATAATTTTGGAGAATATTTGTCATTTTAATTTTTAGGAGCATTGAATTTTTTTTCTTTATCTCAATGCCATTTTCCTAAAACATGTTTCATGTAATTCACCATGAATTATTTTCATTGATTTTATACATACCCATGAACAAATTTGGAAAAATTACATCATATAATTCTTGGAATCTATATATGCATATCATATTCATATATTTCATGACTTCTTATTTCATAATCACGAATGTGGTATGGGAATCATGTTACAAACTCATTTCTTTTCAATATTGTTTATGATCAATTTACGTTGTAGGAAATTGTTATTGATATTATCCTTTACATCCCATATATTTTAATCCACTCTATTTATTTATCGAATTTTCAAGTGTTATTAAATTTTCTCTATCATTATATCAAAAAAAGGGTGAAGTGTTTTTAAATTTAGACCTCATTTCATCATTTTTTATGGAGATTTTCTTCAATTTTGATGGGTGTAAAAATTGTTTTAAAAAAGAAATTAACTAAAAATTATGTTTTTGAAATGGAATTTTATCATTAAATATATTTTTATTTATAATTATCTAAAAGAAATAATTTAAATAAATAAATTTCATAAATAATTGTTTTAGACATTATTAAAATATTTTGAAACTAATGTTATCTTCTAAAATATAAGGTATTAACATATTTTATTTTCATAATGATCACTATTTTCATTGAAGATTCCATTATCTTTCATGATTGTTATATTCAATAAATATTTCACAAAATATTATGAATTGTTATATAAAATTCTTTCAAGAGAAATTTATATTATACCCTATTATATAATAAAGTTATTAAATAATCATTAAAATATATTTTTTATATGTTGAAACATCACTTATTATTTCTCTATGAATCTATTGAAGTTATTATCAAATGATACAAATCATACTGTTTCTCTGGATAGATTATGATTATTTAATGTGATTATATTAGAATAGGTTTTCTCTTCACATGATCATAATAATAATAAAAGGAAGGATGATTGATTTCAATAGTGTTTTATTGATAAGTTAAATATAATAAATATATTTTTTATTATATTGATACATGAATATGTATTTGGGAAATTAATGGTTGGTTCCATTATAATACAATGATGGTTTGGTCTGTTATAGAAATATGATACATTTCTTAAATTGACAATGTTATTTATTTTAAATTACTCATATGATAACATAAATTCAACTATTGTAGACTAATAATAATAAATTAAAATCTTTTGAATATGAATAGATCCTAGGACAGAATGAGGTTTACAATATCATTTTACTCATAAGAAAATGCTGCAATTATCCTATTTAGGTGATTCCATTGTGAATGTTTTATATACCACTATACAAATATGATTTCTCTATGATTTATATATACTTTTTAGTGATTTCATTTGTCAATATTGACATCACATATATCATGATTATTGAATCGTATGACACTTTTTTATGTTTAATATATATTCTATGTATCATGATTTTTTAGCCATGGATTTATGGGTATTAATTTTTCAATGTTAGTCTCATTCAAATTGACTATAACACAATTTCCTTATGATCATATTATTTACACTAATTATATTTAATTATAAATTCTTACATTTACCATTATCGTGAACATGAAAAAATCATTTTTTAATTTTTGATTTTCAATGGTTTTGAAGAATGAATTTAAATGAAATATGTATAAAACGGTTTATTATGTGATTAAATTTATTATAGATGTTGTAGAGATATTTTGAAATAAGAAAAAATGGACATATTAGAAAGATGGATTACTTGATGACATGGTTATTGTTATGTATGCATTTTTTCAAATTCTTATCAACTCTACACATAAAATGTCCATGGGTATATAAGTGATTCAATATTTTTATTTGATTCTATATTTATTATATGTCAAACAATTGATCACACTTATAACTGGAGTAGAAAATATTATTTTTTAAAAAAAATTCGGGGTGATCGGGTTCATGGGTATAACAATTTAGGATAGTTTAGGGCCTTTACAACCACAAAATTTTTTTGCAAAAATCTTCTATTAGAGTCTCTACGACTGTACTAGAGAGTGTGATGCTTCATCTAGATTTCATCTCTCAAAAATTCAACTTGTATCTTCCCCAAAAATTTACCCCAAATTTCAAACCCTCATTATAATTGATTATAATATAATTATAATACCAAATCCAAATCATATAAAACATCCACATCATTTTACAAAATTTCTCACTCTCAGCCTCCTTAATAAAGAATGTATCCCCTAGACATTACTAAACACACTCTATCATCCCACTACATTTATCAAAACACATATAAACACGTTTTATTACTTTAATATACCTAAAAATTTTAATAATAAAAAAAATATATTCCATTCATCCTATAAACATGGCCCTATAGGGGATATTTCAAGATCCATCACCTATAACTGTTCATGATGGTTAACAACTCATGCACCATCATCGATGGAAAATAACTATTAGAAAAAATATAAAATAATTTCATGGATCCAAAATAATGTCTCCTTTTCACATATCATAAGTAAGATTGTAAAAATTATGGAGGGAACATGGAATTGTTTTAAACATATCTCTAGATATTTCCATTGAACAATAAATCATAACAATGTAATTAGAACACTCAAAATTATCTACATGATATATCATATGATAAGTGTAAAATTTTAATAATCATTACCCCATTGGTATTTTTTCAAAAACTAAAAATCACGTTTTAATGATATTTATATAAATTAAATCATTTTTTTGTTCAATTATTACAAGGTTGTTTTATAATTACTTATTTTCTATAGAAATTCTCTATAATTGGAATTTTTTCAAAAAAATTTATGTGAAGAAATATCATTAAATTAATATTTAACTATTTATTTTTAATTTCATACATGTATCAATTATACTAATTATATTCAATCAGCTAAGAATAAATGAATATATTAAATTTAATGAGGGGGATCTTGGGTGATAATCAAATATCTATACCATTCCCATATTTAATCGTTATGAAATTATTATTATTCTTACTCTGGTTGTGGCTTAGATCAAGAGAAACTACTATTATATAAAAATAAGATAATCTTCCATATTGAATAGGAATATATGTGAATTTTTTCCAATAATATTTTCAATCAAAATTATTTACTTTAATCAGTCTTATTAACAAAATACAATTCAAAAATCATTAATAAAAAATTACCAAAATATTAACCTTGTGGAAAGAACCTATTATAGACATAATGGGGATGTTTCTTATCAATCTAGCATTCAATTGAGGTTGAATATTTCATTAATAAATATATCTAAAATAATAATATGTAAGGGAAATAGTTTGAATCATGTATAAATCATTCTATAATCCTAAAAAAATAAAGTAATATATTTTTATAAAACTAATCATCCTAAGGATTCTATTAAATCCTAACTCAATTTTTAAATATATACTAAGTACATAACATATTTTATTATAAAACATGTTCATGAACTAAAATCAACACCCATTACAGGACATACCGCCATCAATAATATCTCACAACCAACTCAAATAAAATATACATTCCAACTACTACACCATGAAAAAATAAAGATAACCATACACACCATATTTAGCAAACCATCATCTATTATTGTGGGAAATTCTGAAAAAAATTTAATTTATCTCTACATAAACCACCCTTAATATCAAAAATGGGTTGACACGATCACTACTATTATGGTGAAAAGTCATGATTTAGACTGAAATATGTCAAATTATGAAGCATATATTCATCAAAAATTCTTAAATGATATTAATATTGACCGATGATATGACAACCTAATAATTTCACATTAATTTTAACCCATATGACACCTAATTGAAATTTGAAAACATCTTAATAATAAGTTATCAATATATATGTTATCCTTTAACAAATCATCTATAGATCCCCTTTACTTTTGAATTTATAATTCAAAATTAAGATCTTCTATGAAACTAAACATATCCAATAAAATTAAAAGGAAATAGCTAGAAGTTCATGATAGATCAGTAGGTAATGAAATATATTTTATGAATATTTATTATAAAACCAGTTCATTAAAAAAATTCCAGATGGTGATATTTGATAAATAATCATGGCGAGTCTCTTTAAGTGTTTCATCGCAAAATGCAATTCTCATATGAGACATGTTGAATAATGAGTTTTGACTCAATAATGTTATAATATCCAACCAAAACATTACCATATCCACGAATATTTTCTCACATACGTTGTCCAACAACCTATGACTAAAATTTTATTCCATTGAGTAAATTATAGTGTAATCAAATAATGAATGGGATATTAACATATAATGTTAACCAATTTAAATATTTTTCCTACCATAAAATTATAACCATAAATTTTCTAGTAAATAAGATTGAATAAATATCTTATAAATTCCACTGAAAGAAACACAATATACAAATTTCATGTTTTCAACACAATATCAACCGATGGATAAACACATCACCTCAGTTGAATCATTTATAATTCACAATAATACTATTATCCTTGACTATACGTCAGATAATATTTCATTAACAAACCAAAAAGTATTTTTGATACAAATTATCATCCTATTATAACAGAGGTCTTAGATTTACACATTAATTTACATATCCATTGAAATTAATGTTGGATAAATTATTAAAAATCATATTATCACATATCATGTATACTATTATATCCATGTAAAAAATCACAATAGGACTAGAACATGCCCCAAATTGAAAATTAACAACATCAAAGCTAGATTAATATCTATAAAAAGGCTTTTATTCTTATCCATTGTACATTATCAACTATAGTATGTTCACATATTAATAGAAACTACATACATAAACATAAAACACAAAAAAATAACATGTTTATTTACCTCATTTAGAAATTGAAAATAAAATAAATGTTTTCCTCCCATTAATAATATTTATCATGTTTGTTAATATTTAATAATTCGATTATTAAATATCAAAAGTGTATATATCAGTATAAAAAAAGATTAAAAAATCCACCATGAACATCAAGGAAAATGTAATTTAGATACGTTTTCTGAAATTTAACAAATTTAAAAATTTGTTTAATGTTATTACCAATGTTTTTAAAAAATTAAGGGAAATGTGTTGTCACTAACTACATACATTTATAAACATAGAAAATTATAAGGTTAACTTTATTTTTTGAAATATAGGGAATAAAACATTTTTCCTACTTTTCTCTAAACATGGATAAGTGTTATTTAATATATTTATTTTTAATTCAAACAGAATGTCCTTTTTATAATTTTTTTAATGTAGTGAATTGATAGTTTTTCATATGTTTTTTAATTTGTTGATCAAAGAATCTTTTCTGAAGAAACCGCACCTTCCCTCCCCCCAATTCAACCAAACCCTAATAAAACCTCAACCCTACCATTTAATTTTTATTGAAAATACTCCATCATTTGGTGAAATATGGAATTTACCCTCAAACATTGTCTTTGGAAACAAAAACCTTGTTAATATAACCATGTGTTCTAGAAAATTATTCTTAGATAAACATTAGTAACATTTTATGAAAACATAGATTAAGATATTCCATAATGTAAATTTTTTAATTGTAATGCTTTCAGTATGATACTAGGATCAAAAAATATCATTCTTGTTATGATTGACTACAAGTGTCACTTTAATCAATGCATTGTTTGGTTCATACTACATGAATTCCAATAAATCTCTATAAAATTAAGAACTTCACATAATAATGAGTTTCAAATTCTAAATATCTCATAGATAAAATAAGAGATATTTTTATATGATTAAAATTAATTTACATATATGAACTTAATGGATTAGTAATATCAAAAAAAGGCTAATATATTTGTCTTCTCATGAGTTTTCGAAATCATGATCTTGAACATTTCCAAAACATATCATATGTTTTCTATATATTATTTCATCACCGTATCAATTATGGTAAAAAATAACAACTCAATTTTTACAATGATTACTATGTTAATCCTAATAAACCTTCTCATATCATGCTCATAAAATATTATGATGTTACTGATAGGTCATTTTTCAGTCTAGATGTAAAACCCAAACTAGAAACAACGAGTATAATCCAATGGTTCCCCAAGACATAATGTGCATCTTCCAATATGAAATATGTTTCTAAATAATAGTGACAACCTACGGAAATGGATGTGAAGACTATTCCCTTAGTGCTAGTTAAAATTAGATTTTGATAACAGAAGAAATAACAAATAAAATAATTCACAATAGATTATATGGAAACAAATAAATCCCAAAACATGTTTTATCAGTATGACATATTATGAAAATAAAACTAAACCAAATAAAGGGGATCAATGATTTCTTATGAAAATCAACAAAATTAAATATAGGGTCCATCAATATTATCTATTTCATCATATAAAACTAGTAAAATATCAATCACAAGACCATTTCCCTTCATCGGAACCCTAAGAAAGAAATTTAAAAGAAAAGTGAAATATAGTAGTATTGTGAGAGTACAAGACACAGTAGCACATCAATAATTTCCCTTAACATTAGTGAATAAGTCATATAGGTTAATTCCATGAATGAAAATATGGTGTATATATATAAAAAAATATTCCCTATAACAAAAAATATATTTCAATTTTACAGATAGAGAATCTACATTATTCGCCACTATAAAAGGGGGAATAATGATGAATCATTAAACACATACCTCATGAAAGGATATTATAAAAACATGAATTATTGATCACCCATAAAGGTAAATTATAGTTCATACTGACCATGTATCTGACACACACCCCATAAGATATTTCTCGACAAAAATATGAAGGAACTACACTATTTAATTGAAGATACATATGACATACTACAATCACATCAAATAAACAGTAAAAAACAGGGAAATACACATTAAAGAGAAAAACACATAAGAATATTTTGTCGACTCACACAAACAACATGAGATAAATAATAAATAACAAGTCTCACAGCCCTATATATTCTAGAAATAAAAATAGAAATAATCTTTATAAAAAATTTCACTATGAAAATGTATTTTTAACTCATGTACAACTTGAATGAGAAGGGCCATGGTAACTACTACAGTCTAGAGAACCACTAAATATATGAATCTTTACTAGATTAAAATGTTCTAAAATTTTGTTTTGAGGTTGTATAGAAAACTACCTATAAAATATTAAGACATGATCAACTCCCCAGTGAAGATTTATTGTTTACAATAGTCTTTATCAAAATATTTCAAAGAAGATAAATATTGAATCACGATTTTTATTCTATAAATGATAATCAAAAACCATATTAGATCGAGTTGAAAACTTTTTATGAGAAAAATAATTCAATGATCTAATTCGATTTGATCATGGATAATATGATATAATTGATCACGATAAAAGGATAACATAACAGATTGGATGTACATGGTTGAACGTGTGTTTGAGCATCAAATAAATGATTTGTAAGTGACAAAAATTTCCTAAATAAAATTTACAGATCTCATGGTTTTTATTATAATTAAATTTTTTGAATGGTAAATTAAAATAGTTATAGGTCATTTAATCTTATAGAACCAGAAAATATCATGTTATAAATTATGGTTACACATTGTGAACCATTGCTAAAAAGATATGCTAAAAATTACATTACCATAGATAAAAATATAAAAACCACCAACTATCATAATGAATTACACCTCACAACATTAGTTTAATTCAAATCCTAAATATATATTCAAGGTTTATACCTAGAAATAATTCACATTTTGAATATGCATTCATGTCATCAAATGATCTGGTAGAAAAATTACATTTTTTGATTCATTTCATTATATTAAGACCCATAATAATCTCCAAATAAAATAACTACACCATTAAAGGTGACAAAAAATGTGTTTTACCATGATATTATCGTCGTTATATATATCCACCTATTATGAACCGTCATCCTTGAGATGTTTCAACATATATCTTTTTAAATAACATGGTCCACTATGTCCAAATGTTTATCTCTCACTACCATGTATATTCTTGAAAACACTTGTGATTTCATTTAACCAAAATAATAGGAAAGGATTTTTCTCATATAACCTTATTCTATTGATCCATTATCAAAACATGTCCCTCCACAAATACAATAATCAATTTACAGTAAAATAGTATCATACTCAAGAAGATTTGTTGTATTAGGCTCATACCTTTAAAACTAAGACACATATAATACAATGTTTATACCCTAAAACCATGGTGGAAGATAAAAAAGATTTTCCAAATTCCCAATTCATATGATGATATTGAATGTAAAAACATACCACAGTTTCAACAAATCAGACATCCTTTTAGAACTATGCCTCAACTATGTAGAGACCTTCATGAATTCCATGTCTCCCCAAAAAAATATTAAGGTTACTCTCTATCAGTTAGAACATGTTTATTTCTATTTTAAGCTATATCTAATAATTATTTAATAAAATTCACATTCTATGAGGCCACATATTCCATAGTCATGAAATAATAGAAGATTCACCATCACTACTCTAGTAGAGTTATAAATGGTAATTCCACCCCTAAATACCCTTAATGGGAGACATGTTAATCAAATATTGGCATACTATTGTATAGGAAAACTCATAAAAATACATGGAATCATAATAATTTCCTATAAAACCCAAAACATTATATCATAGAATATCCTCCAATGTATTTATTCTTCATCCTTAAAACATGTGATTCTTAAGATGGAAGGTCACACTCCTTTAATTAATCCTAAACACCACAAATAGTACAAGGACCTCTCAAGAATATGAAAACCCATGTCACAATGTCTATTATCACCTCATAAAACATACACATTTTATTTATTTGTGAAATTTTCAACCTCCCATATAACTAATGATCAACCTGTATTCATTTAAAATATAGATAAAGTTAGACAAAACATGTGATATTTTATTTGGTTTGAGGCCAACATGAATTTTTGTTTACCATAAAAATACATATTGGTTGATCCTATGTGTGAGGTCCATAATAATTTATACAAGGATCTCAACAGTTCCAAATTCATTAAAGATATGACCATCACCCTACCAAAAAAATTACTTCATGTTAGTATAAATAAAAACCAGAAATAGAAACACTTTCTTCCAACTTAACATGGATATCACAACACATTGGATCGATCTCCTGATAGTTCATCCATCTTTCTATTAAAGATTTTTTTTAACAGAGGATTCTGAAATAAATTTACATAAATCATTATTTATTCACACGAACTAGTATTCCAAAATATCCATGTGCTTCCACTAAACATCTAGCACCCATTCTCCCACCTTCTGTGTTTTTTTACTCAATTCATATACAAACACATTTTTTTGAGAGCATACAACATATCAAAGTCAAATATATATATGTACTCTACCCAATTCCTCCTAGTATGTTTTAGGTCACACTGGTAGAGAATATAAAATAGAATCTTCTATTATATATACATGAAAAATAACCCTCAAAATATATTATTTCACCAAAAAAAATTCACGATCTTGATCTAATAAATATATATCCAAATTAGTGTAGTTACAGTCATGGGGGAACTATTACGGTGACACATAGGTGTCTATCTTGTCACTATTCACTAGAATATCCAGGAATCCAATGCCAAATGCAACACAATACACTACATAAAAAACTCAATCGTTGAGATGTGTTAGGATTAGAGAAAAAATATACCACTTATTCCACTATAATAGAACTCCATCACACTAATATATCTATTAAAAATCAAATACCTTTTTTTAAGTATGTCCATGGGGGAATTCATGAGATAGATGTCTAGAATGAATTTCATGTAATACCATCCAATTAAAGAAAACTATGAATATAAAATACATTGAATTATTATTCCCAAGTCCTAACATCATCACATATCTTATGATCAATTTATATTGCTACAAGAGAAAATATGTTTACTAGGAAATCATATATTATTTATCGTAATGTGACCCTTTGAGTACATAGTGTAAATCAGATGCTCATAAGGTGTACTCAACATGGAATCCAGGTGTCTATAATGATATATTTCTACCTTGGAATGTATAATGATGTCATAAACAAACAAAGAAATAAAATTTAGACAACATATCAGTTGAATATCATGTTAATGAGATCCATAAATACTTTTAGAGAAATATTTTATCCAAACAGTATAACAAGATACACATAAATTTTCAACTATCTCCTAAATTATTTGATCGTGATATAATCCTCTCTAAAAATTTTATGATTGCTTCCAAAAGAAATATCAGTCTAAAACCCCATTTTTATCCCCTATACTATTCAAATAAGTAATCCATTCCTAGAAATGGTTACCTATTTTTAAAATCAATGTTATTAAATTTCTGGCAGTCCACACAAAGAGGAAAATAAATATATTCCTTCTTTATTAACAATATTAACATAGAGCAAGTGTTTTTGATTAGTTTGATTAAGCCTTTAGCCTCATGATGACCAATAGAAACCATGATTTCATCTAACATGATTTTTTGTATATTATATGGAGGAATCAAAATCAGTAGTGCACCAGTCATACAATTTATATCAAATTCAACTACCATATGTGGTGAAAATTCAAAAAAATCCTATATAAAGTCATATATTTTTAGGTACACAACAATATGAAAAGGGGACAGTGTCACTAAATGAATTACAATAAGGATCATACCTCGATATATTCTGAAAACACTTCTCTGTAATTTCAGTCGGGTCCAACTTTTCCTACATCAATGTCACATTCACTGGTCTATTTAAACATATCAACATTAAGTGATAAAATATTACAAATATATGATAAAATATAATGTTTTCATTGTAAATGGTAAACCATTCCAAGCTCATGTTCACAATGAAAAATATCATATTAAAAATTTTAAAATTTCAAGCATGTGAATGTATGTAACCTACTATTAGAAATTCATTATACATATGAAGGTTTTATGATTTTCATCCTAACAGTGTATCAATAGATTGAAAATTAGTCTATAATCTAACTTCTAAGAATATAATGAATACAACTTATGAATATATATACAAATCAGTTGATCATCTTAATAAAATAAATTGATTGAGTAAAAGTGATACAAACCATATATCGAACCATGTATGTTCCTACTCCAAAATTAAATAAATCAAGGTAAAGTGTATATTACCTATCATCAACCACTCTATGATAACCTTTAATTTTACGATTCAGTAGGAGCATTGAATATTATAGGATATACACCTATTTTAAAGGTCATATATCCGCACAATTTCCTAATATAGCCATATGAAACGTTAAATAATCATATTAAAATAACATTGCATGATAAATATTTCCACGCAAGTGATAAATCTTGATAAAACAATACACTACTTTGAAAAATTTCATTTAGTTCCAAAATTTTGGCATATCATAAAGTGAAACCCCTCAAAAGTATTAGAGGAATACTATATACGAAGTGACATTGAACATCGATAATAATTTCTTTTCTCTGACTTCTATTTATTGCTCATAGAATGAGAAATTAGTTCTATAATGGTGAAATAATATATTAGTAAACAAATATAATTATAAATGCTAATATTTATATCTTAATAAATACCATTCTCTATTTTTAGTTTATTTTTAAGAACTATATCAATGTTCATTATATCAATTTTTTAGTCATATAATTTGGAATCTGGGTTAATTTCATTCTGAAACATTTTATCCTTTGAAACATTATTTCCCACCATATGTAATGAAATGTGGATCTACTCTTATGTGTGATAAATTTGAAGACAATATAATGAACCTCGATAAGAGTACCATGAAATCCAGAAAATGGTTCATATTTAGTGCATCAGGGAATAACACCTCAATGAATAGGATTATCATGGTCACAAATGTCATCCCTTCTCACCCCCAACTTGAAGTATGGTGTCCCTCCATTATCCAGTTTCACCTTGAGGTATAACGTTTTCAATCATCACCGTACAATAATATGGGGTATCCCCAAGTCGAAAATCCTCTCTATGAATCATATCAATTCCTCGGTGTCAATATGGCATTTATTACTATATAAGGATGGTTATATGGGAGTTTAAAGTCACAATAACTTAGTCAGAATGATGGGCTAACCACAACCTCGTGGGGACCTCCTCCTATACAATATGTTTATTTGTTTAGATGAGGGACTATGGAATTACATGGGTAAACTATTCCCTTGGTGTTTCATAATATCAATGTATGATAAAGGAATACAAAACAAGTAAACAATAAATAATAAATATA
Organism: Viscum album; assembly: GCA_963277665.1. Lineage (NCBI taxonomy): Eukaryota > Viridiplantae > Streptophyta > Magnoliopsida > Santalales > Viscaceae > Viscum > Viscum album. The sequence continues at coordinate 695,544,615 of OY728135.1, forward strand.
GAAATTACAATCAGAGTAATAATAAATAAATAAAAAATCCATCCCATGTAGTATTAGTATAAATTGTATGTAAATAATACAAAAAAACAAATGAATTTAATGAATGGTTTAGGTAGTAATATAAATATTGGGATCTATCCCATGGTCTATATATAATCTTATATGTCCTTATATAAACATACTCAACCATCCATCTGTGATACCTTGAACTTCACTGTATCTCTAATTGTGAAATATAAAAGTGCACCAAAATTCATGTGTAGGTGTGGATTAAATAATTTTACTTATGATTTTTCCAGTATTTTATGTTAGGAAAATCCTAAATACATTTTATTAATGTATGTTATCTTTCCCTATGAATCATTATATTTGGAAAAAATTTCTTTTCCAACAAATATTTTGTTCTTTACATATGAATTTAAATTTCTTATCTAATTTTTTATCAAACCTAGTCTATCCATGTTTTTTTATGACAAATGTCACATCCTAATCAAACTCAATACCATATATATCCTTCAAATCAAATTTTCCTTGAATTGTTACTTTGATTTATTCTGAAATGGGACTCTGATTTCTCCAAAAATTAGACTCTTATTTCCCCTAAAATCAGACTCCGATTTATTATAAAATCAGAATCTGATTCTTTTAAAAAATAGACTCAAATTTCTCTTGAAATAAGACTCTAATTTCATTGGAAATGAAAAATTGATTTCTTATAAAATCGAAACATAACTTCTTCTGAAATCTTTCTCCAATTTCATCTGAAAGTGGACTCCGAGTTCTCCTAAAATCAAACTCTAATTACTCATGATATCAAACTCTGATTTCTCTTAAAATTAGACTCTGATTTCTCTTGAAATCAGTATCTAATTTAATCATAAATCAAAATTTGATTCTTGGTTATCTTATAATTTGATTTTTAATATTTCTTGACTCTAGTTTTTATTATCCTTCTAATTAAATTATTCATATTTGTTAAAAATACATTTCATACCTCAAATATTTAAAATTCTATCAGATCTTATTTTTCTTTTGTTTCTTAAATAAAATTGTACATATTGTTATTTCATACACAAAATAATGTTTCCAATTTTTTCTTAAATGAAACGATGTCTTAAAATATATTTTCAACTACCATTTGGATGAGTTAAACTTGTAATGGTCCCTTATAAATTTATGTAAAAATATGACCATTGATGGAGGAATTAGATTGTTAGAATCCATTTCTATAATTACCTACCTATTTGATCAAGACCAGTGTTGAATTATAGAGAGGGAATTTTTGCTGTTAAAATTTTAGTTGAGAGCTGTTGATCTCTGGGATGAACTGATACTCTGCGAGATCCCTGATCAAATATGTTTTGTGCGAATGACTTTAACAACATGTTCAAGATGATAACATATTTTCCAACACGACTAGTACAATTATGATTGATTCTTATCAATCAAGGGCTTCTGAGTATAATATGATAGACGTATTGATCACATTAAAGATCAAGGGCTATTAGGGAAAGTAAGACAGATAAAAATATTTATATCATGGGATTACCCTAGTGTGTTTAAGACATACAATCATGAAATTATAAATCAGTGACATTAATCTAATATATTTGGATACCCATCTCTTTGGGATAAAATATTTTTTATATATCTCCTGTTTTGTTTTAGGATTTAATTCTGATGCATTTTGTTATTGATAGTAAGTGTAACTGTTGTAAACATTCTTATAATTTTATACTCTAATATAAAGAAGATTCTATACTATTTTAGACAGACTCTTTCCCTAAAAACTACTCTTATGTTTTTTAATTGATCCATATTATTTGAATTTATGATATATAGTTTCTTTGTTATGGACTAAAGAGGGTTTGTAAGTATATCATGTCTAAAATTTTTAAACATATATTTACTTAATGATAAAAATGAATGTTCTTAAACCTAAATTTCATAGCCTATTTTAAATGAGCATCTCATATCTACATTTCAATCCTAAAATAGTTATCATAGTAGGTCTCTGAAATATTTATACTTACACATATGTTTTCTTCCTAAACATTTCCTTCTTAACATAACATGTTCATGTTTTTCTTAAATTTTTTTTATAAAATATTTTAATACTCTTCTTTGTAGAAAAGATATTTTATATTTTATAATACAATAGAAGAAGTGAATATTGTATCAATAGAAATTTTAAATCATACAAGACCACCAATTTTTGATTGAAATTATTATGAATACTAGAGAGGAAAGATGAAGAATTTTAGTATCAATACCAGTGTGGATAACATTGTTATATTTACTATGGAATAAAAGATTCCAGATAAAGAAATAATACATTTCACCAATAAAAAAACAAGTTTACTAGCTTAACATTAAGCTATGAAATACATTATTAAATATCAATACTAGAAAAATCTATAGCCAAATTTCATCTTCTGAAGCTGATAATTGCATCTTGGAAAAATTATAAGTTACAAATTTTAGCACATCCAATTTCATTGAAAGATGAAGAGATATTATTAGAGTTGAATACCATGGTTTTATGTTTCCTTATGGAGAACATATTTGTAAAGTACAACCAATGTTTATGACTATTTTCAACATCTTTAAGTATGTGGGTGATAATGGACTTGATGATGTGATTCTTGGGGATAAGATAATAGATATTATTCCAAATGAGTAGGAATATTAAAGAAAAACAATTGATGATAATATTAATGTTTCAAACACCACACATCGTAAGTTATTCGATGCTCCTCTATAATATGAATCTGGAATGAAGACTGATACTGATATTAATAAGAAAAAGAATAGTAATGCTATTGTTATTTTAACTACTGCATAGAATAATATGGAAGCCCAAACTCTTGAAAGAGTAACTAGATCAAAAGATATGAAAAATACTGTTATATCTAATTCTAGTGATATTGATGATTCTGAGAATGAACATCCCAATAATTCTCAAAGAATAAAAAAGAATGTGGGAAAGAAATTTTTACAGTAAATATACAAGAAGACAGATATAAGGGATAAAAAATATTCAGAATATACTTTTTATGAATATAAGATGACAGGTCATATTAGACCAGACTGTGCTTTTCTCAAAAGGTAAGAGAGAAATGGTATGCATTCATAGAGAAACAAGAAGAAGTATTACAAGTCTTTGTCTTCAAAATCACTGAAATCGATTGACCCCTAAATTTATAGTGGTGGTGATTATTCTATTGAATCATTAATATTTATTCTTCTATATAGAATAATATTTTTCGTGTAACCATTATTCCAACTAAAAATAATTATCTCCTAACTAAGTTAAATACTACCGAATCAGTAAAAAATAGTTTGTTAATGAATTTTTTTCAAATGAATTATTTTATGACTATTCGGATGAAGAATCTTCCTCATATGAAAATAATACATTACCTTTATTTGGTGATGTATCTAGTTTTTACAAGTTACATGAGAGTAAAAATAGTAAGATCAATCAGAATCTTTATATGAAAAATTCTATGAACTCTATTTTTACAACAGATGTCTCGGATCATTCAATAGATCGTGATCAGAAAATACGTGATTTTGAAAATGTTTCCCAAAACATAAAAGATGTAAATTATAAAATGGATATAATTTCTAAGGATCATGAAAATGTTATTTCTATGAAATTATTTTAAAGACTAGCTTTAATTCTCTGAATAATGACTATGAGGATTAGAATTTAGTCCTCTTACTAAAATCATTAATAATTTCATTAAAGAAACTTTTATCAATTTTCACTTTTGTAAAGAAAGAATTTTAAAATATGTAATCACTACATAGTCCTTTATAGAATAGTTTTGTATTTGGTTATTCTAACTCAAAAGTTATTTTTAGTCACAACTATTTTGTATGCCAATGTGCTCATTTTTAAACTAAGTGTCTATATTGTTCACATTGGGAGAGAAATTGTTCTTTCAAATAATCCAATCCTTAGGATTTCCTAAAGTTTACCTTTCTTGAAAAATTAGAATACCAAGTATTTTACTTTATAATAATTTCTAAGCCAACATGTTTGTATTCCAAGAGAATAATTATTTATTTTCTTGCAAAACAATGGAATTACCAACAAAAATAGATGGTACATTGATATACAATGTTCCTGAAACATGACTGGTAACAAAAACTTCTTTCAAAATATTATCATGATTAATAGTGGAAATATAACATTCAAAGATAATTCTAAAGGATAAATTGTTGGTATATGTAAAATAGTTCTTTTTGGAAGTGGTTTAATTTAAAATAATTAATTTTTTAAAGGTCTAAAGCACAACTTTATAAGTGAAATCCAATTATGTGATGATGGTTACCTTGTGAGTTTTATAAATGATAAAGGTTTAATACAAAATTCCATGGAATAATTTTTTATCTCCACCCATATGAATGATAATGTAAATACACATAACATAGTAGAATATATGAACCAAGAACTACCTTTCCTTAGTTCAATGAATGGTCAATCATGGTTATGGAATAGATGACTAGAACACTGTAAATATAGGATCCTATGAAAAATCTCAAAGAAAATACTTGTAAAGGATCCACTAGAGCATGGATTTGATTCTTCAAAAGTTTGTAATTATTGTTAATATGGAGATAAACATAATTCATGCATTAAATCATTTATTTAAGTCTCAACATCGGATGCATTATAGCTATTGAATATAGATCATTTTGGGCCAATAAAAAGTAGTTGTATTAGTGGAAAATACTATGTATTTTTTAAGTTTATAATTACACTAGATTTACATAGGACTATTTTCTTGAAAATAAATTTGAGACCTTTTCTTAATTTAATTATTTTTTATCCAAATATAAAAATTTGAAAAAATTCCATTGATAAATATTCATAGTGAACATGGGGGATATTTAGAAAATAACGATTTTGAATCATTTATATTAAGAAATGAATTACTCATAAATTATCATCTCTATGAACTCTTCAAAAAAAATGTTTTTGAAATATTAAATTATAATCCTTAATATATAACTAGATCCATGTTGAGTGAATATTCTATTGCTATCAATTTGGGCAGAAGCTATAAGTACTTCTTTCTATAATATTAATCATGTTTTAAATAGATAATTCCTTAATTAAACACTTTATGAGTTAGGGACTGGTCAAAAAAATAAACATTATTGCATCAAAGTATTTGGATTCAATGTATTCATCTTTAATACTAAAGATATCTTGCATAAATTATCACACAAATCTGTTGATGGAATTTTCATTGGATATTCAATTATTTATATGTCTTATAGACTTTAAACAAAACTTCATGTTTTGTTGAAGAAACAGTACATGTAAAACTGGATGAAACTAATCCTTTTGTTTTTAAAAACCACTACCTAGATCATCATATGTGTTTTTAAAAACTATTTATCATCCATTGTTTAAAGAATCTTCTAATAAAGAAAATATTCAAGAAAAATGTTTCGTATGTATTTACCCTCGATTATTTTATACATTATATTGGGGAATTGGTTTTACAAAACCTAAATAATAATTCACTTAAGGATCATCCAAATGATTGTATAATTTTTTATTTAAATAAACTTGTAAGGATTATATGTTCTCTATGAAATTAAGTAGATCATATATTATTTTGTTCCCAATTAGAACCTAAAATCGTGAGTTAAGAATTAAGTGATGACGATTGTATTAAGGGTATGAATTATTAATGAAATTAATTTGAATGGATAAAATTATGGACCTTTGTTGAAAGACCTAATGAGACATCTATTATTGGAGTAAAGTGGGTCTTTAAAAATAAGTGTAATAAAAATTGAATCATTGTAAGAAAAAAATCAAGATTATTAGTTAAAGGAAATAATCAATAATAAGTAACATAAAATTAAGAATCCTAGAGTCATTTTTCTAGAATTGAGTGTATTTTTATTGTACTATCCTTGGCAACATTTTTCAATTTCAAAAATTTTCAGTTATATGTGAAGTGTTATTTTAATAATGGATATGTTCAATAGGATATTTAGGCTGAATATCCTCCTGGTTTTGAAGACAAAAAACATCCCGAACATTTTTTTAAATGTACCAATGATTTTTATGGACATAAACAAGTCCCTAGATCATGGTATGGTGGACTTACTTTAATTTTTATGAAACAATTATGTTAATGGAACTGCTGATCAAAAAATTTTACTAAAAATTTTAAGAAGAATGTTTTTATTTTTTATATTTATGTAGATGACATAATATTCAAGTAAAATCTCCAATCATAACTGATTCATTTTTAAATATTAAGAAATACGTGTTTGAAATGAGTTTGAATGGTGAGTTAACTGTTTTCCTTAGTTTCCATATTTATTAAAAACCACAAGAACTATTATATCTCAACATAAGAATATTAATGATATTATTCATAAGGATGGGTATGACAACACTAATAGTATAAGTACTCCAATCGGTACCTCAAACACTCTTGATCTTGTTTATGCTGGAAAACATGTACATCATACATCTTTTAGAGGTATTATAGGAAGTTTATTATACAAAATAGCTAGTCTTCCCGTATTAATGTTTTTAGTATTCTTATGTTCAACATATCAATCTATTTCAAAATAATCCCATTTAAAATAAGTGAAAATATTTTTTTCTATTTAATGGAAACCTTGGAATCAGGTCTTTTATTTTAAAATAGGAGTGGGTTCTTTTAAATAATTTCAGATGATTACTTTGTTTGATGTAGAATAGATAGGAAATGTACATCTAGAAATTGACATTTTATCAGATAATTAGTAGGATCTTGGTCATGCATGAAACAACACTCTGTAGCATTTTTCTCTCCTGATGTTGAATACGTACCAACTTGAAGTTGTTGTTATCAACTGTTGTGGATGGGACACACACTCACAAACTATGGCATGAGATTTACCAAAAAATAAAAATTTATGATAATAATAGTTTTATTTACATAAGAAAAACCCTTTAACATCACTATCATGAAAAAAACATAGATATTAGACATCACATTATTTGGGATCACACACATGAAAGAGATATCATTCTTCAATTTTTGGAGCACAATATCAACATTCTGACGTATTTAAAAAAATATTAATCTTTTATAGATTTGAATTCATTAAACAAAATCTAAGAATGATATCTGTTATGTAATCATCCATATTAACTTTATATTAAAACCATATCCTAACGTTACGATACTCCATTTCCATGGGGGAGTACATATGTTTAATCTTTATATTTTTAACATTTTCAAACAAATCCTAAATCTAAAGAGTTTTATTTGCATAAAAAAAATCTTGGAAACCTATGTTTCATAAGATAGTGATTATCAATACTGCTAATTATTTTTGATAAATATAGAATGTACATTTACTTACTCATATCAACATAATTGAATTTTTTTTTTGCTGGTATTTTCAATCATGATTTAAGTAAATCCTTATAGGATTCAATTTTTATAAACATAATTATTTAATTAAAACAACCAAATATTAGAACCTATAAATCATTCATCGGCATTGATATCAACCATAAGATCAGATAATGATAATCTCAACTTTTTGATTGATTTGGGAATATGAAAAGTAGACGTAAGATGTATATAAAGTTCCCCTGTATTCATCCCAAAATTTTTATCTCAATGATTTTTCACTAAATATCTACCATTCTTCAATGTTTATATTATGATTTAACTTTTTTCCTTAATTTATGAATCTCTCTTGATGTTTTTTGATTGAATCTGATGGCATCAAACAATGAAATGAAGGATTGGTAAATTACTAGAGAGAGGTTGGTGGAAAAAAATTCATTGTCAAGTATGATTATTTTATTTTTAAAATCATAATAAATAATGGTTTGGAAATAATATGTTTATCCAAGGAGAATTATCATGATCGTGTGTATTTGGATTTGGTTATATTATTTTATGATACAGTTTATTTTTATGAACAATAATAAAGATATATGTTTTCATTGAAGAGTTATAGAAATAATTATTTATTTTCATTCAAAAATGATGCATGTATCATAGATATTCCTATTTATAGAGTAACAATCTTTTTCACACATAGATTACCTAAAAAGGAAGGTTTATTTGAGATGGTTATGTCTATGACTTTATTGGACATAAAGAGGTAAAGACACCAATTATCACTCTTCTTTCAACCAATCATAGATTTCTATCTCTCTAGATTCAAGGGTTTCTGATTCTAGGGAAAGAAGGAATTTATTCCCTTGATATATGTGATATATGATTAATATATTTTTTGTGGATGTAAGGAAGATGAAACTCATCACATATATTCTTTTGAACATTAATAATATTATGAACGACACCATCAAGTCTTTGATCAACATGTACTATATGAGATTGTCCAAGATTATTGTATTTCACTTATAATTATTCAAAATTCAATGCATCTCAAAGCGCAAAACCATCATGATCCTTTTTTATGTGATGAAACATTCAGAATGATGATAAATGGATTTAGTGTTAAGAAAACAATGTTCTTTGAAAATCCTTATAAGGATGACCAGGCTGCTGGAATGAAAGGTTAAGTTGGAGAAAACTCTAAACCAACCCCTAAAAAAAGATGAGGTGAAGATCTAAAATCGAAAGAACATTCCCCATCACCTAAACCAATATCTGATAAACCCACAATAAATAAAAAAAATACATTTTCTAATTATGTTCTCTTTAAAAGGAGAGAGAGGTAAAATTTTTAGAAAATAGTAGATGTAGTTTTTGGGGTAGACCCTACTTAGGATAAGACCTTAAATATTCATGGAGATGAAGATCTTGAGATGCAAACCAAAGAGATGAAAATAATGAAGAAAAAGTCAGATGCTGAAATTATTGAATCTTTTCTCAGAGATACCAAGAAGGTGTCTGAAGAAGTTAATGTTCCAGAATCATTCTGTAAAGAATTATATCCAATTAAAACAATAGTTAAATATAAGATAAATAATCATATTTTAATTCCAAAACCCATAGTGGAAGAATAAGAAAACGAAGAAGAGTAATAAGAAAGGGATGATTTGATAAGAATGGTGGAAGAATATCAAGAGAAGGGGATCCCTTATGACAAGTTATCAACCAGAACATCCCATGATATATCCAACAAGATTATTTCATAAAGAAATTTTTTTTATAAAGTTTAGGATGTACAAGATGAGGTTAATAAATCTCCTTCAAATAATGGGAGTATCAATGATGATATTGATCAACGTGTGAATGATATGGCTGATAAAGAAGTTGATGTTTATCATAATAAAATAGTTCAAATTTCATATGGTGAGCATGAAACTCAAAATTCTGAAAACACAATCTCCAAAAATAATGAAGGAATGAATGTAATTATCTATTATCCAAAAAAATTATAGATACAAAATCATGAAGGATGTTGTTGTAACATCAATGTGGCATGAATTTGAACAATATAAAGATCCATCTATAATAAAATAATCTGTCTCGTAGTTTCATCTTCTTTAGGAAATGATTTTTTTGTTTTGTCATTAAATTAGATCATGAATTCAATTCATTTATTTCCATGTATTGATTGTATATGTTAGTTTCATCAAATACAGTCAATCAGAAGTCATATTCAACAAATATTTTTATAGAAAATTTTATCGAACATTATGATGAGATTATAAATTTTTAGATCAGTTATGATACCCATGGAATTTCTTGAAAAGAAATCACTAAGTGGTCTATGTCAGTGATAAATGATCTTAAAATAATTGATTATTTCCCTGATTCAGTCAATGATTCATTTGATAAGACTGATGATAGGAAAAAAATATTCTACTATGTTTTTCAAAAAAACTAATATAAGGGTATGCTCACTGTTAACATGAAGATAATGATCCTAATGGTAAAATAAATTTGGTTTCTCTTAATCACAAAAGGGAAAGGGAACTCAAGGAAGATCTGGATGAATAATTCAATGATTATGAAGAAGTGATGAAGTATCAAAGAGAATTTTTTATGTCCAGTGAAGACATAATGAAACATCTCAAAAATAAAAATTATGATCAAGATCAATTGATCATCATGTTTGAAGACAATCGTAATGAATGGCAGAAGCTAAAATCTACCTTTTAAAACATGATGCCAATGGATAAAGAATAAGGATAAATGATTTTATTATAAAATTTAGTCTTTTATTGTTTTATTTGAATCAAATTCATCTATATTAATAGAATTTGTTATCTTTCCATTTTTTTCATTGTGTATTTCTAAACCCTATGCTGAAATATGTTTTCATTCCCTCCATCCCTATTTTAAAATTACAATGGGGAGAAAATATTGATAAAAGAAAATATTAAGATAAAAGAAGAGAATTCCTTATGTAAGGGAAGATTACATAATGATTAATTTCTTATGTAAGGATTATTTATTTACATAATAAATATAAAAATACAATCCTTTGGGATTTGATAACCTATGGGGGATTTAGTTGTATTAACAATGAGTCATAATCAAATGGAGATAAGTGTTTCTTTTAATGTTCAAAAAATGAAAAATGTAGTTATTTATATTATTTTATGAAAAGTTGTTTATCCTTTCTAAAAAGGTGGGTATTGTTAATTATAAATGATTCATTATGGATTTTTTATTCCATTATGTTTTGAAAATAAAAAACACATTTTCTTACGTAAAATTATATTTGTCTATGAAAATTTCCCTTCAAGAAGATTTTCTTTATCTAGAATGTTTTTTTATTTACATTTGGTTTTAAACGTATTATCTAGTGTTTTATCAAACCAAGTGTAACAATATTTTTCATGGAAATAATTATATCTTTATCCAACTAATAATTATATGGTTTCTCTTAATCAAATTTCCCCAGAATTGTGACTTCGATTTATTCTGAAATCAGAATCTTATTTCTCCTCAAATAAGACTCTGATTTGTCTAAAATTAAGAATCCAATTTCTTTTGAAATTAGACTCTTATTTCTTCTGAAACATGACTAAACATTCTTATGAAACTAGTTTATGATTTCTTCTGAAATCATTTTATGATTTCTTCTGAAATCATTTTATGATTTCTTCTAAAATTAGACTCCAATTTATCCAAAAATTATATTCTAATTTCACCTAAAATCAGAATCTGGTTTATTTATAATTTAAACATTGATTTAGGATTAACTAAGACTCCAATTTTTTCTAAAACCAAGCTTTGGATTCATCCGAAATTATATTTTAATTATTAGTAATTATATAATATGATTTATAATATTGGTAGACTTCGATTTTCATTATCCTTAGAATCTGATTATTTATATTTGTTAAGGTTAAATTGCATCTTAATATAATTTCCATTTCTATTAGATCCTATTATTCTTATGTTTTATTAATTATTTTCCATTTATAGTACTGTTTCTTACACATTATATTGTTTCCCATGTTTTCTTACATGAAACAATGTTGTGAAAACTATTTTTCACAATCCATTAGTTGAGTAATCTATTTGCAATCCCCTCTAAAATTCAATGAAAAATATGACCCTTAGAGGAGGAGGTTTATTGTTTGAATCCATGCCTATAATTACCCTACCATTTGAATGATATTAGTGATTAATTCTAGAGAGAGAATATTTACTGCTATAGTTTATGTTTGGAGCCATTGATATCTTGAAAGAAGTGATACATATAGTGATCTCTTCTCAAATATACCTTGTGTAAATGTTGTGAACAACTTTCTCAATCGTTGAAAATTTGTTCAACCTACCTAGTCCATTTCTGATTTTTTTCGCATCATTTGAGGGTTTTCAGGGATATGAATACAGAGGTAATGATTATTTTAAACATCGAGGGCTTGCGAGAATAGCATGACAAATACCAATCTTTGTATTGATGGATTACCCTAGTTTGGGTAAGACATGCTTTCTTGAATGTATAAATCTAGTGACCTTTATACAAGGATGTCAGACACCCTTCTATTTCGGATAAAATAATTCTTATACCTATCATCTTCGGTTAAAAGTTATAATTTAATTTAATTGTGTTAAAGATAGGATGCATAACATTATTAAACATTCTTATATATGTATACTACAATAGAAATAATATTCTATATGCTGTAAGGTAGAAAATTTCCCTATATAAAAATATCATAAGTTTCTTTATCAGATCTATATTATTGAATCTTAATTATGTTAGTTTCTTGGTTATGAAATAAATAGGGTTTGTGAGTCTATATTATTTTACATTTTTAAACATATATTTTCTTAAGGATTAAAATGATACATTATAAAATCTAAGATTCAACCCCCCCAAATAGTAATTGAGAACCTCATATATACATTTTGATCCTACAGTAGGGTGTGTATAAAATACTTAGTAAGGAAAAATAATTACCATAACATAGTTATATAATATATATAGGTGCATGTTTTGATTTTAAATATAGAAAAAATATAAACAAACATATCATAAAATTAAAAACATATTTCAGGTCCTCTGTGATCAGTTTTACCTAATTGGATCCATGTGAGGTGGAATGAAAATCAGACTTCTAACACATCACCCTCGATGGCATAGTTCAAAAAATGCCTAATAGATCCCCCTACAATGTATAATATGATGCATATAGACTAAGAATCTGACACATAACCCTTAGGGGAAATTTTATCAGATCAACATGACCACTCAACAAAAATATAAAAGAATATTAAAATGTAATAGAAGATATATATGACATATCAATATCATGTTAAATAAAAAACTACCAAAACTAGAGAAATAAACATGCAATCCTCCCATTTTTAGGACTGATTAAGAAACACACATACACCACATGTGATCAATATTCAAAAAGTTGACACGGAAGGCTTTAAAACACAGAAAAAAATCATTCTAGTCACCCATATAAAAATGATTTATATTCATGACCTCCCTTACTCAAGTGAAACAATGAATACCAAGGTGAGCGTTACCATCCCAGTCCAAAATAAAAAAATTTATAAAATTCCAAAATTTACATGTTTATAATTACATGTTAACATTAGAAGATGAACCAAACACAAAAAGGATATGAAATGAAATAATCAATAAGAATGATCTAATAATAAAATATTTATTAATCCATGAATTTAATATAATCATGTTCATTGAATCGGGATGTTGATAATATCAATGATCATAAGAAAAAAATGATCATTACAAAACCCATACATCAAACCAATGAATAAAATATCTAAATGATTATGATCATGGATAAGAGGGGATAATTGATCATGATCAAAGGGGAACTTATTGGAATGGATTTGAAGAAATAAAAGGGGGTTAAATTATTGACGAGTGGATTTTTAAAGGGATTGGTGAGTCTAAATCCCTTAGAGGTGATCATGTGTTCATAGTAGTAGTAAACATGGTTAGAGAAAAAGGAAGAGTGTTTTTGGTCATTTAATATGTCTAAAACATGTAAACTCCTAACATGAGTAATTTATTCACTTCCTAAGCCTTTATGAAATCTGATACATAATTATGGTCACCATGTTGTAAAATCCAAAAAAAAACTCATTCATTTCATATATTGTATCTCAGTTTATGAATAAAAATCACATCCAAAATGTTGATTCCTGGCTTCTTCCAATAAACCATTCATGTCATGAATATCTATTCACATATTAAATGAATAATGTATCTATATTTAAGAACATATTCTATTTCCATTACTTAAAAACCAATAATAAACCAAATGAAAATTATGTACACCATTAATGGTGTGAAAAACCTAGAATTAGGCGTACATTCAAATTTATGATTTCACATAATACCATTCTAATTATTCAAAAATCAAATCTAATCAAATTAATATTGAATCACGTAATAATGACCTAGATCTATATGATTCATAATACCCTCCATTAAAACCATGTATTTAATATTATGGTCTATTTCATGATTCATCAAAAGAGTAATTGTGCATAATAAAGTAATAATCTATGACCATTACAATGCCCAATTCTATGAATACATGAAATATAAATCATTACTATGTTCATTATAAAATATCCCATCAATACCAAGAATATGACAGACTCCATAATCATTTATAACACCCTAATAAAAATTTATATTTTACAAACGTACTAGTACATAAACTCACCAAGCCCAATAATTAATATTCCAAGGGCTAGGGACCAACATTGAGATTTCCATAAATAAAAGATTATATGCATTATATGTAAATATAATCAATCACCTTTTAAATTAAAAAATTAACAATAATAAGTAGAATTGAAACAAAACCCATGGAATTTGAAATATGAATAAAAATATATATCTTCATAATATAAGGTATAATAATCAAATGTTTCATTAGATTCAAAAAATACATGAAAAAAAATCTAATGTGAATAACTAATAAACCACATATTGGCATAATAATGTGATTACACGATAATACCTACCACATTTATCACAAATTTCCAACTATCAAGATCATCCTCTATTTAAATATTTTTTATATAAGGCCAATATATTTAATAAATCATGATTTAGAAAAAAAGGTTTAAAAATATTCTCATTTTCTTAATCCCAAGTACCGAGTAGAACATATAAAATTTACAATATATTTAAATTAATAAAAATTATGGTCTTTCTAAAAAATAATTATAGGATGCCATCAGAAACTATAACAAAATACAAAATAAATCTCTATTAAGATACTCATAATCCAATTTCACCACTCTTACTAAATAAAATTGTTTGAATAAAAATATTGTTTATTTATGTATATATATATTCAACTTTCATGAATATGATAATAAATAGTTTAACTTTAAAAAATTTCTTGAAAGAGGTTATAAAATACCTATGATCTCATCCCCATTGTGTGATGAGCCAGACCATGTGTTCTAGGATAATAGTAATAAAACTGATGAACTATGTCCCACTTTATTATAATCCAACAATCTAGAGATGAGAAAATATCTTAAATCTATTTATATATAAATGATCACCAGTGACCTCACTCATGACTTGTTTGATGTTATCCACCCACATGTTTATGTTGGTTACATTAATAAATATCATATCAAATATATCAATATTTCCTCACATACACTCATTAGCTTCCTACTTGACGATTCACATTCAATTCAGTATCTTGTGGTACTATATGAATTCCCTCTTTCATAAATCATTCTAGTGATTAAGTTGAATATCATGTCATCATCGACACAAAAATATTATTGAGATGACAAAATTAAATATATAGGCTTCATTAACCAATATCTATATGTGATAAGTTATAAATTTTTTTTTCATCGTCATCCTCCTCAATCTCAATGTTGTGTGCGAAAAACAATTTAACCACATAGATGAATCATCTATAATTACCATTTTAGTTTAAAACATACAATGCAATGAATATAATTAAATATAATAAATAAGAGGGAATAAACAACCACGTTTTAAACATAATAAATTAAATAAATATATTCCCTTTCAATAAATATAAATAATATAAAATCGATGGAAAGATACATAATGAATCCAATTAAATAATGAAAAGGATATGAAATATATTAAAAAAATTAGTTATATCATAAATAAAATAATAAATTATGAGAAATATAAAATGAAAATAGGGATAAATAAAAGTTTCCCAAACACTAACCCATAACTTGATTAAACTATCGAAGAATCAACATACCATTATTCCTCATCTATTTGAGAGCCTTATATATATTTATTATCATTAAAAGTTTCAAATTTTATACATTTATTACTTATTTTATTAGATATTCATAATTTATATTGATTATTAGATGTTATTATATTAATTTTTCGGTTGTTATTTTATGTAAGGAGGTCTCAATCATACTTCATTAAAAAAGATATTATAATTTTTTATAATTTTTTAATGTGTTAATAATTTTTTGATTATTTGAACTATACCATGATCATTAGATGAATGTTATGTGTATGGTTATCATATAATAAGACTATAAAACACTCATTTTGAGAAATATTATAAATATAATAAGTTACTTAATAATCAATATTTTTATTTTCATTACCAATACAATACTATATAAATAAAATAAATTCATAAAAAATAACTTATACATCTAGTATTTATGTTTTATTTTCCTCACTATTGTAATAGAGAAATTGTAGTAGCACCATTAATGTTTGGGGTTATATAAACCTAAACAATATTTTTCTATAAATGAATAATTCTTATTAATATATCTATATTCCATTACTCTACAAGAAATATATAAGTATAAGAACATTAGGATGATGTTAAAAAATGATTAATTAAGATTATGAATTTAGAGGATAATGATATAAGGAAATGGATAAAGAAAAATAGGTTAACTTCTATAGTCATATATTTCCTTCAAAGATATACATAAAAAAAGGATTTTGGAATCATTATTATGATTAGATTGTTTCCAATTAGAGAAAATATTATATAAAGACGAATAGGGGAATATAATAGAGGGAAAAAACATTATATGTAGTTTGGAATGGGTGGAGATATTTTATATATATATAATATCTAGTGGAATTTTCAAAAAATAAAATCTATATATAGGGTAATAAAAAAAATAAATTTAAAGGAATAATGAAACATAAATGAAACAAATTGAATTTCAATCATTATTATCTCAATTATAGTGATTAATATTTTTTTTTAATTTATACAATATTTTTCTACATATGGTATTTTTCTACACGACCACTCAGGACACATTTTTATATCCACACATGATTCGTGTTCATAATTAATAATATATTCCCTCTAATAATTATCTAAAAAAGAATAGATCGTCTTTAGTATGTGATCTAACCAATATAAAAAATATATCAATATAATGTATCATTGGATTAAATATAAATAAAAATCATATAAATAAGGAAAAGGAAACTAACAATAATTTAATTATCATTTAATATTGATGGAACACATAATATTTATAAATCTTGAATCATGAGGATTATTATGTCAATACTATAAATGAATGATGTTTTTGTTTTCTATATTTTATTTACACAAATACTTGGATATAATGTGTTGGTTCTCTAATTATTAAATTAATCTTTTATATGGAAAAGTAACTAGATTCATTTAATAATTAGTTGATTTGAAATGAAACTTAATTTTAGTATAATTTAATGTTTTCCTTGATCAGTAAATAAATTAATTCATTTATTTTAAATTCATCAATAAATAAAAAATGGCCATGATAATTCAAAAAGGTAGTCATATATTAGAATTAATGGATCAAAAAACTCATGAAAAATCATTATAAAAATAATTTAACCAATTCATTAGAAATAACTTTTTAATTAATCTAATGTTACATGTTTTCATATTTACTAATTTATTACATCATATTCATCATAAAATATATTGTAATATTTTCATAAATAATAAAAATGCAGGGTAATATAGAATAATATTTTTTTTAAAATTTAATTCATCTTGAGATAAATAAATAATTTTTTAAGTAAATAACATCGTTATTAAGAATATTATGGGCCAATTATAAATCATGTGATCAGGTATATATAATTATATTATTCACATATAAACTCAATTTATTTTTTATACATCTCATAATTATATTGAGATCAATAAAATGTTTATCAGTGATAAATTGTTTATATATTTATATATTTTAAATATAAATATCATTTTACTACAAGTATCATAGATAATGATATAATTTTAATAAAGTCTTCTCATGGACATCAGAATAGACTATCTTACACTAAACACACATTCTATAATTCCTCTTTTATGACACATTCCTTCAAACCATGTTCTTTATAAATGAATACTACCCCATGATATATCATTTCAAAAATAATTCATAGTAATCCATAAAAAAAATATTTACACCATGTTGCAATTCCCTCTTTATTTTCTTCATTTCAACTATATAATTCCACTACATCAAAATTTTGATCTAATAAATCCTAATATTTTCCATGAAATTATATCTACAAACCTTAAATACTATCATAGAGCGGTGTAATGTCATGGCTCTTTATTTTTTTTTCAATTTTCATAAAATGATTCCAAAATTTATTGAATTCATTATAATGAAAAAATAATTTCATAAGTTATTGTGTACATATACAATTAAGAAGTGATAAATAATTTAAAATTCAAAATATTTATAATAAAATATTACATAGATAGATGATATAAAATTCGCCTACACATAATTTTCTACTCATCACGAATTTAATAGTATTTCATCATCTCAAATATAATATATCATTCTACAGATTTATAGACTATTATCAATAAAATCAAAAAATAAATCAATAGGGGCTATATTTTTATGATTATTTTAAAATAATTTTTCTACTCCTTAGTCTTTTTGAAAACTAATCATTCTTGAATTTTTTACTTTCCAACAATGTCGCCTTAAAAAAATATTATATGGATATAATAATTATTCAATTATTAATGGATTATATTTTATTTTAATACTAACCAATACATGGGAAAATAATATCACTCTATTTGGTAACTTTTCTATATTCACTAATATCCCATTGAATGAAATCCTTTCATCACAAATTTTAATTTATAAAAAAATCTTACAAGTCATGTGTGACTGATAAAAAAATTAAAATAGTTCATCAATATCAATGAAAAATAAAACCTCTGTAATCACCATCAAAATCATCAAGATATAAATTTTTATTGTTAGAATGAGAAAGGGGAAGATCCCTTTTTACAGGCCAATTCAATGTAATTCCATTATTTACAAACCTGATATTTTGATAATTTTTTTGTACAACTAATTCATTAAATAAGATGAAATTTGAAATAATCAATTAATTCTTATCTAATCAAAAAATTTATGAAAAAGTATTTAAAATATTTTTAATAAATATTACATTTAAACACAAAAGTAAACCTCACTAAATAATTATTCATCCAATAAATATTTTCAAAACTATAATTATTCTTAAAACAAACTCTTGTTAATTTATATGTATTGAAAATAATATTTAAAATATTCAATGAATTTATTTTATTACAAATCATTAAACAGTTTAATAAAACATAGAAAAAATATATTTATGTATGGAATATTATTTTCTACTCATTAATGTTATAATTTATCTAAAAAGGTAAGAAATGTAAAAAAAATTAAGAAAAAAATAGAGAATTCTTATCAATTCAAGCACATCCACATTCTCTATTTATCAACATTGTCCTTTTGTATCGTCATCATGAACAAATAAATCCAAATTACACAATTCTATGTGTAAATAAGATTATGTAAATTTTAAAAAATGATATTTTGTTATTTGTACTAAAACATATTAACTAATGTGTCCAGTAAAAAATAATTCCTATAAAAGAATAAAAATTTCATATATTTCACACTAAAAAAATGTATAATGTTTTTCTCTTTATATACCTTATAATTTCTATTAAAGATATATTGGAAAAAATTTACACAAAATCGATAAGTGAATGGTCTAATTTGGGTTTCCACCACATAGAACAATATTATACAATTCTTTAAAATATTATTTCCTCTTACAAGAGGTAAAAAATTATAAACATCCATATAACTAATCTAAGAATATTTAGATAAGTCAAAAAATATATTGTTATTTCAATGACAAACTAAAATTTTTACACCTCTCTGATTTCCACATTAACTATAATCAATCTAGAAACTGAAATATTAATAATCTAAATAATTTTATTTATATTTTTATCAATTAATGTCCTTCCATTATTAATTATTAAAACTTATATATATATTCCCTGAAAGGTATAATAATCATCAATTTTCAAACCACTTTACTCCCTTTAAACCTATTCTAATAAATCAATTTAAT
Source organism: Viscum album (assembly GCA_963277665.1). Taxonomy (NCBI): domain Eukaryota; kingdom Viridiplantae; phylum Streptophyta; class Magnoliopsida; order Santalales; family Viscaceae; genus Viscum; species Viscum album. Next base: position 695,564,478 of record OY728135.1, read on the forward strand.
TCATTTATTTGTGAATTTTGAACGTTATTTTATCATCACCACCACTCAAAGATAACTCTTTAAATGTAACATCAATAAAGGTATTTATTTCATGAAAATTTTATTTTCAATTAACTGGGGTGTTTCATCATAATGAATCTTATGAATAATAAATTTCAAAATAAATTAATATTTATCCACCTTAAAAAAATCAGTCAAACCACAACGATAACATACTGTCAAATCCTCAAATTAATGAGAAACTTCTTTTTGATTTAAATTTTCTAATCCTATGATTTTGAATGTTTTGTATGATATGTTGACCATTCATCTACAAAAGAACACATTTATTTCCTTAATTCATAAGATATAATATTAATAGGTAGTGAAAATATAGTTATGTATTATTTACTCATTGGTTAAATCCAGGATAATATAGCTAAGAACTCAATATAGAAATGAATAGTACCTATCAACTCATGTTTCCACTTGTTCTAAATGAATAAAATCATAAAATTTTTATTATGGAATGTTTTCTAAATTTTTTAAAAATATAATATTAGTGTTATTATTTTTGAAGAAAATATAATATTCCATCTTTATTGAAAAAAAATTCCTTATATATTATTTTTAAGAATATTAATCTTTGTTTTTATGGAGGAGAATCTTATTATCTAACAATAATTTCAATATACTTTACTTTATAATTCACCCCTTTTACCGCTTTTCATTTTTTATATATCATTATACGACCTACTATACATTATAACACTTTCCTCTATAGTCATTCCACACATTATGGTGATATATTAGAGCTCCCAACTTTAAAAAACCACTATATCCCTTGAAGCACATGAATTAGTCTATAAATGTACTTATTTCCATTTTTAAAAAAGTTAATTTTAAAATTTCCCATTATATTGAATTGATTTTTTAATTGGGCCCTAATTATGTTATAAAATCTCTATTAGGTGTAATAAATGTTTAAAAATGCTTTGCTAATGAATTAATTTGGTTTTGACATATTATCTAATATTATGATTTGAATCCAACTCCTCATCCTGTTCGATGAAATTATTTATAATTACATCATTTATTTCTTTTAATACCCAACCCTCTTAAAAATTGTTTTGATGAAAATTAATATAACATAAATCCACAATGTTAATATGTCAATGTTAGTTCATGGTCATCAATGTGACCACTTTGTTTTATAGAACCACCAATTATATAGTCATCCTTTGGACCATGTGAACTCCTATAATTTAATTTAATCCGTGAGATTTAAAATGATATATATTTTTATATATTTCATATAACATCTCATAATTTAGTCTTGGTAGATTCTATATTAATGATCCTCTAATTTTTGTCTTGATAATTATCATATTAAATTTTGATGAAATCTAAAAAAATTATTCAATTAATAACAAAATATCTACAACTTAATGTAAATGATTACATAGGATGTTTGTAAACCTATATCATTAATTATAAATTTTATCCATGTCAAATAGATTAAATTATCAAATATTCATAAAAAATCATTAGCAATAATAGATTTAATAATTTTCCTTTCAATTCAATTTTCATTTTTTGCTGTGTAATAAAAGAACATTTTTCTAATATTTTAATATATTCATTGGACTTTACCAATAATGAAAATTAAAATAAAAAATGTCTTACTATAATGACCCATCCTTAAACATTTCTTAACCTCGATATTAGTCAATAATTTTACATTCATTCACATTGAGAATCCTTTTAGTTTTAAACTATTAAATAATTTGGACATAACAAATATATTATAACTTAAATATAAAAATATAGAATATTCTACTCACTATGAATTTTTTCATAAAATAAAATGATTTTAAATGAAACATAGTTTTATTAATCATAAAATTTCATGGATCTCATCCTTGACTCTATTATCCTTCATATCCTGTGGAAATACATTTCAAAACATGGGATGTGCAAAAAAATCATAGTAAGGGATAAAAAAGAAGGAGAAATTGTCAGTACAGAAATAAAATATAAATGATGAATAAATTTTTATAATGTAAACAATTTAGTGTTTGTTAATTAGTAAATATAGTTCAATAAATATAATCCCATTTCTTACAATTTTTTAATCGAAATATTACAATAAAACCCATAGAGGAAACATATAACATATAATGGTAACTGTGTAAGTAGTCATACATAAATTGAATAACCTTAAAATTGACTTCCAAACATATCAATAAATAAAATATATATACCACAAACTTATTTTCCAAATGCATTAGAGGTTATACTATAACCACCCATCCATGGTTTATCATGGAACCACTCGTCTTTGGTTAATCACGTAACCAACTGTCATTGTCTTTTCCCAAAACCACCAGTATTTAGTTTATCATATCACCACTGATTTTTGGATTATCATATAACCACAAATATAATGTGAAAGTACCGTAACATAAAAATAACAAATAAATTATTTCAATTATATACTATTCACTCATAAATTTTTATTCTCAATCACAATAAATCATTTATTGATATTGAAATTATAAATCCATTTTCAATACCATATAAGAGAATACCCATAAAAAATAATAATATATTCCATTTTCTTTTATAGAACACTGTGTATTATTTAGGAATAAAAATATCTAATAATTTTTATGGGGGCATAGAAGTCATTGTTGTCGTATACGTTAAAAAAAATATCCTTTTGACATTTTATAAAGAAATTAATATGATTCATATAAAAAATATATTTAAAACATGGAATTAAATTCATGATAGACATTAAAAGTAATTTATAATCCTTTATATATATAAATAATATTTTAAATTAATTTTATAATGAAATATATTTTATTATAATAACGTTAAATGTTCATTGTTTCCCATACCACATTGACCATTTAAATCATAATCTCCATGAATTAATATATTTACAAAAATATAACATTACTGTTGAAAAAATATGGATATGAAATTTCATAGTTGTTTTATATACACCTTTTCAAATAATAATGGTGTGTATTAGAAAGAAATTAATCAATTATATAATATTCAGACAGATTACCTTACCTTGAGTTAGACTTGTCTCGTTCATTCTTTATCATAATCTTCTTCTGGTGATCACCACTGAAGAACACCGTAAAACCACTAATAATGGTGTTATGATAAAAATAAGTCCTCAAATATTATTTGAAGGGTTCTAGGAAGAGGCTTGGGTTGAGATTGACTGAATCGGAATGATTTTGAAATGTGAGTATTAGTGAAAGTGGGTACCATATTATTTGTGATAGGATCAGAAACATATTAAAGACTTAAAATATTAAATTAATATAAATTAATATATTAATCCAAATAACTCCAACATGGGTTTTGTCAAAGATAAGATTATTATAGTTATGTTTCCTCCCATCCAGTAGTTTTTATATAGGTATTTAATTTCTTTTAAACTTCGTATTTTAGGTTTACCTTTCATTATTATCTTTTAATTTTAATTTTTGTAACAATGTTTGAAATTTTATGAGGATATAATAATTACTTATATGAGGTAAATTACCCATATTTTTACATTATATGCACATATTGACCTTATCATACCCAATTTGTAATTTAATTTTTTTATGATTATTAAATAATTTAATAAATTTTTATTTCTATAAAATAAAAATAATGTCAATTTTGAAACTATTCATTTCCTTGAATTAAAATAAATTCAAAAATGAGAAATAACATTGATAAAAATCGCTTATTTGACTAATTGTTTGTCATAGTCACATATAAAATTCATGGAGTAAATTAATTAATTCTATGTATATTTGTTTTAATATTTTCAATATCATTTATTGAATATTTATATTAATAAAATAATTACTTTTTCATTGTTGTGTCAATATTTTTGGTAAATATTTAATCTCTAAAAATTTTATATAAATTCTCATGATTAATATAATTTCATTATATTTATGGAGAATACTTATGAATGATGTTATTTCATTTTTATCAATATATTAAAATTATAAAAATATAAGTAATATGTGGGTGATATGTTGTTACTTTATTTTTTTAATAATATTTATATCACGTTCAGGGAACAATGTCCATTAAATGAGTAAATTCATATCCCCAACTGATAAAGGTGATATTATATTAATGAAATATTAATTTGGAAGCTTATATAGTAATTTTTTGGTCCTTTTCAGATATTTTTGTTACCGTAGTTTACCCGATTTACATTTAACTATGTTAAATATAATTTAGTGATATTACTATTCAAAATATCCAAGTAGAAATATTAGTAACCTGATAACATAATTTGGAAAAAAAGATTAAAAAATGGAATTCGTATTCCAAAATTTAAAATAATGAAGTATTTGTAATTAATTTAAAATTAATCTCCATTAAAAAATTGAGAGAAAATGTTTTTGAAAATTAAAAACCATCAAATGATTAACAAGTGTTTATGTTAAATTTCAATGTAAAATTACAAACAATGATAAAATTATTGCTAAATAACAAATTATTATTCAATATATAAAATATAACTAATTAATATGATTATTTAACAATATAAATATATTAGAAGAAAAAACATTTTTTATTTAAAATGTAGTATTTTCACTATTCATTATAATATGAAAATTATCAAAAATTACCAATATTTTATGAAATCTAAATTTTTAAATATTTTTTCCAAATAAGAATATTATTTTTTCAAATATGACATATAAATTTGTCAAAAAATATATATAAATTGGGTTCTCTATCAAATGGCGGAAAAACTGTAATTTGATTTTGAAATATACTTCTTTTATCCGAAAAATTTAATTTGTTCTTATATAATATCTATAAAATATATAAGATGAATTTAGGTCATTCAATTGAATATATTAAATATATATTTCATTGATAATATCCATTAAGAGTGATTTTATTTTTTTATAAACTCAATTTTTTTGAATTCAAGTAGTTTTTCAGAAAAACATTTATATTTATTTAAAAAGGGTTTTACATTCTTTTATAATTAATAGTTCACAAAATAATTATTTATAAATACGTGTAAAAAATATTTTTATAATTCAATTAATTTTTTTCATTCTCATTACTTTAATTTGTAGGTTATAATTACCATATTAAATAATAATATTTTTTTTGTTTGTTTAATTATGATGTGGTGTATCATGTATACTATAAAAATTTGTGTTTCCTTATAAGAACATAGGATGTTAAATTCTGCCAATTTTAGAAATTTATTCCTCATAATTTTAAATTTATGGTCAGTTACTAAGGTATGGATTTTGAAAATACCATTATTAAAATCACATGTATGAAAACAAATTAATCAATATTTCACTTTAATATAATGAAATGACTATATAAAGGTCTAATGAGATAAAAAATAAAAGTATTCCAAATAGGAAAAAATGAAACAATATAAAAAGGATCCATCATGTTATGATAGAGAGTGGTAGAAAAAAATTTTAGTAAAAAGCTAACAATAACAAAACTATAAATTTGTGGTAGTTTAAACTGTCAATGATTTTGTATTTGGAAAAGTAAATTGAAAATGTTTTTGTTTTAAGATATTTTTCATTTATTTTATGACTTCTATTAAAACATAGGCTAAGATAATAAGTAATTATACTTACATGAATATAGAGTTTCATAATTTAATAAATTTACACTACAAAATCCCATTTGTCTCTAATATATTAGTATTTAGGAGGATGTTTCCATGACTGAAGCACTAAAATGAACTTATAAAGAATCAAATAATCCACAAAATATGAAATACATATTTATACTATATTTATACATTAACCAAAATCCAAATGCTTAGTAAAATATATGTTTATTATAAAGGAGAATATACAATTTTTTGATAAAAACTACTTCTCATTTCCAAAATTCAATTGTAATACACAAGATCTACATAGAACATTCAATAAAAAATTATATTTAAAATTCATAAAAATAATCCTAACTATTATTAAAACCAAAAATCTGAAGGATTCGATAAAACAATATTCAATGATATGTTTTATCATTTATCTCCAAATATTGTAAATTACTCTTGAAGTCTAACAAAAAAATGTATTTGTCCTAACAGTATTCACTATACTCTAAAAATTTCCATAAATAACTCAAATCACTATTATTACATGAAGTATTATTCCAAAAAAATTTCAACCTTCATTACTCAAATTAAATACCATAGTATACTATTTAACTTTAAAATATATGGTACCCAAAATAGTGAACATCTTTTGGAATAACATTATTCACTTAATCACTAAGTTATTTTCCAAAACCAAGGATATCCATTTCAAAAAATATAAGTTACACAAATTATATTATTTTTATTATATAAAATAATTTAATTAAAAATAATGAACTTATACTAATGTGGGGCTTCAATTTGGAATGTGGAAGGCGGTAAAACCTTGTCCCACTTAAGTTGTGGGTTCGATTCCTACACCTTTGTCTAACATGATAGGTTTTCACCCTTCATGTGGGTTATCCTTTTTCTAATACTCATTAATTCTTATAACATTTAAAAAATATGATTATTTCCTAAAAATAACAATAACTTATTTTACCCATAAACTTTATCTTATGCCTTTTATTCTGTAACAGGAAGTGTAATAACCCATAATTACATACAAATTATATTAACCATAATGATTATCCATAAAAAATTTACAACGTATATATAAGATAATTATTCCTAAAATAAAAAATTCATATAACAACATTAGGGTTACATATAAAACTACTAAAAAAATGTCTTTAAACTACCCCATCATCAATATGAGTATTAAATAATTTAAACATTTCATCATTCTTATGTATACCACAAATATTAAATCCTTTATACATAGGCATCTTAATATTTCAATAGTCATCATGATTAATTAACAAAGAATTTCCTCATTATATCATAATAAATCATTCCTAACTATCAATAATATGGAATATAAACTCATGATTCATCAGATCATGTTTTGTACATTATGGATAATATGATAATTGATACCTTAAATCTAGATTTCAGGGTCTTCTGGATGCTCCAATTCACTTTCAACATGTTATACTACATTAAAAAAACATATCATTCACATAAATTATCATATTTCTCCTATATAAAGTATTGGATGAGTTTAGATCTTTATATCATATGAAAAAATATCATGACCCATTAAAATATTTTAGAAATGTTCTACTGTGGGATAACTCTTACAATTTCTTACAAGAAATTTGAATACTCAAGAAGTTATCAAGATAGTATGAATAGGATTTTGGGATAATAGTTATAATAAAAAAATATTTGAGTGATAATACGGTTGTGCAATATCATTTTCCTTCTATTTTGACAAATTGTCCTTAATTTAATATAAGGAATCCTCACATAAACATGAAATGAATTATTAAAATAAAAATCATCTATATGGTAAAGATATTATAATTTTTATAATACTCTATTCTATCAACCTCCTAATACATTATTTGTTTATGTTTTTATTCAATCCACCTAATTTATCATATTCCTAAAAAATATTCCATATGATAACAACCCCCTTGGTTATATTGGATATGTAACCTATACCTTGATAACATCTTAACATCTTAATATTATCTATAACTTTCTTTCGATACTAACTATAAGGACCTGACCTTAAACATCACTTAATCTAATGTTCTTTCAATAATTTAATTTCATTCACATCGACGATCCTTTCAGGTAGATATATTTATATAATTAGGCTATCACTCATACATAACAACATAAATATTACAAAGGAGAAACATCTAATCACATTCTATATTTTCCATAAAATGATTTATAAGACCCATGGATTTGTTCATCATAACTTTTCCTTAATCCCATTCATGCCTATATTCTCTTTTCAATCATATTAAAAGCATCTCAAAACATGGGATGAGAATAAAAAACATAGTAATGGAAACACAATGATGGAAGATCTATTATTCTGAAAAAAAATGTAAACAATGAATACTTTAACATAAAGTATTACTTTTCACATTTAATAAGTATTTAATACACTTAACATAATATAAGATCATTTCATACTATTTTTTTGTAATGAAAATAATACCATAAAATCCAAATAATACAACGTATTACATATAAAGTTAACATGGGACATAATAATACTCAAATATAATAACCATATTGTCACGACACGTCCCCCGGGGCCCGAATCGTGACTACCCCTAGCCCACCTTCCATAGGCCAGGGGCGGCCGACTAGCACCAAATGTGTAATTCCCTAAAACTGGGAAGGTGTTGCCTTTATAAATTTTAGACACACACAAGAAGAGTACATGCTGAAGAAAACACTACGTAAAAGTTGTATAACAAGTGCACTTAAAGTAAATGGGGCCAAAATACAAGCCCAACAGTAAAGTACAAGGAAAGGAAAAATATGTAAAACTAAAAAGACAAACTACTGAAAGGTGTCTAGAAGGTCCTGGATCATCCACCACGGATCCTACCCGAAGGGTAGGTACAGATAGCTGCCTCAGTGCTCCACGTCCATCCGAATCCTCCGAGTACTGACTCGTCATGAGGCCCACCTCCGGGTACCATATAATCCTCATACACTCTGCCTCGGTCAGCGTTGTCTGTCTTTTACATCCAACACAATGAGGTGCAGGCATAGCCCGTGCTGGGGTGAGTAAAATGATATTCAGTAGGGACCCCGAGACCCATAAGATCTCACAAAAATATAACAAGGATAAACCACAAGGTATGATTTAAATGGATAACCATTACTTAGGTATATGCAATACATATACCAAAGTTATCGAGTAACCCATCTCAATCATGAGGAAAACACAAAGGTCATTGACTCATCTCAAACTAGGATTTTCATTAACAAAACCACGGAAACAGGACAAATCCTCATTTGTCAAGTATAGTGGTCATGTCGCGATTTTGAGGCACTAATCACAAACCTTTGACTGCTGAGGTACTCTTCTTGTCGAGTACTGTGGGATAGCTATGTCACATAGAGATGCTTCCCACTTAGGGTATGTCGCCTCACATAGTAGGGCTCCCCCTAATAGCCTACAATGGTACTCCTCCTGTCCAGTGCCACGAGTCTTCCGCCTCACACAGTGGCACTCCTCCACCATTGGTCTGCCGCATCACACAGTAGCACTCACCACTGGGCTAGTTGAGTCACTTTGAAACAAATCGGTCAAGTAGTCGTCAGCTCTCAGCCAGCTACTAGGTCTCTGTACTCTGCTCGCTCGTCTCCAGGACGGTCCACTCCATGAGATACAATATGATACTCCAAGTGTCACGATGTACCACGAATAAGTATCTCAAGGGTCTACCACGTCATAAGGGTCTCAAAGAAACAGACCACGCGTCAATTGGACGCCCGGTCTATTAGTTATTAGCATTTTAGTCCTCGGGGCCCAGTTGGATTCATGTACGAACCAACCAGACCATGACTCAACTATACCCCAAACACTAGTGGGGTATACTCAAAGTGACAGTTATGATCCAAGATTTCCAACACCACTAACGGTTCGTCAAACGGATGTCTGGTGCAAAAGATATGGCCTAAGAAAGTAAAGGGAGCGGTATGGGCCCGGGTCCGGTCCGACCCAGTGAGACTGACTCAGCCCAATCCAGTCTGGGTCAACCTGGTCCAGGTCAACCTGGACTGACTTGTTCGGTCTGACCCGGCCCTTTTGGTGGGCCAGTCTGCTCAGTTCGGCCCAGTCCTCTAGGCCCATCATAGCGGACTGCGTGGACAATTCGGGCTGAATTCTGTCACGTGGGCGACTCAGCCCGAAGGCTAGTGGCCAGTTCGGCCAGCACCGCGAGGGGCGCAGCTCGGGTGGCTCGGCCCGAGAGGCAAATGACAGGTCATGAGTGGCGCGGGCAGGCCGCAGGAGCTCCAGTAAGGGCGCGCTAGGCCACGGGGGCACAAGTCAGGGTGCTAGGTCACATGGGAAGGGTGTCGGGGCATGCAAGTAGGGCACTGTGTAGGGTGTCAGGGTGCATGATCAGAGCACCGGGGCACGCCGATAGTGGGCGGGGCACGCGGTCAGGGTCCCTGTGGGATGGGCAGGGCGTGGTTTCAGATAAGCCGGGAAAATGGGAAGCGTGTGGGTTGGTTGGTGGGGCACCGCTTGGCTGGTGGCGCCATTCGTAGAGGCCACGGGTAGTGCTACCAATATTCTCCATCTTCAACGTTGTCGCCTCATTTCCATGTCGTCATTACTTCATCGTCAAATCAAGGTTCCAAAACCATAAAGGTTGCAGAGGGTTCGGGCCGTGTTCATTTGGCCCAAACCCTCCACATTAGAGCAATATCAAGTGGATCATGAAGTTTATTCAACGTGAGAGGAAAAAGTGTTAACCAACTTAAATCACACCCCTACCTTTTTAATTATCGAGCATTCCTTTTTCGTGGGGGAAGACGATGTTGTCATCATTCGCCGTATGCTTCCACTTCTGAGCTCATGCGTCAGTCTGTTGACGGTGAAGAGGAAGGAAGAAGGGGGGTTGAAGAGATCCCACATCGGAAGGGGGATTCCGAGGAAGATGCTGAGGAAGAAGCATCATCGCCAGTGTCTTCACGTTCTTCATTGCAGAATTCTATTCACCCAAGCCCTCCTCTAAAGAGAGAATAAACATGCCAAAATAATAGATTTTAATCTATTTTTCCCCTTGGTGTGATTTAATTATGTGGGCCCCAGTTAATTATGTTCATGTCGTTGGAAAAATTATTTTAAATTCTAAAAATGAGTAGAGGATCCAACAAATTAATTTCATTAGAGATTGGAATATTATATTTGGGGAGTTTCTAGGGGGTTATAGGCCCGGGTGGTCCCCACCTAATTAAACATGAAGAGGGTTAAGGGGATTCCTTCAATTAATTGGGGGTTTTTCGGAGGTTTTATCCTCCTCTATTAAGAGGGAAGTGAGAGACCAAGAGGCTCTCTCTCATTAATTAGGTAGATTTGAGAGGTTTCCACCCCTCCCATTAAATGTGTAGGTTAAGCCCTATGTGGACCCAACGTCATAACCTCTTGTGGGAGGTTATGCTGCTCAAGTGGTAACCCCACCAATTATCCTCCCATGGGAGGTTATGGTGTGGCGGTCCCACCACCAACTCCCATGTGGATCTATTAACCAACGTTACCACATGTTGTGGTTTCAACAAAAATAAAATATTTTGTCACTTATTTTATTTTATAAATCCACATGAAAACCAAAAACCAACTCTCATACCTGATCATCCTTCGTCAGGGTGAAAGTCTTATTAATAGAAAATTGGTGCTGCGAGTTCAACGGTGCCCTCAGATTTCAATTCTGAGCACCCGATCAAATGTTATAAAAACCTGCTTGTACGTTTACTGAACGTACTCGAACAAAACATCAAAAATTGATTTCGGGCACACCAGGCCTCGGAATCAAGTGCCGTTAGAAACTAAAAACTCTTAAAATTTCCATGTATTTAAAAAATAATAATTTCCATGGGAATTTTGGGTCTTTACATTCTCCCCACCTCAGGGCATTACATCCCTGTAAGTTACAACTCACACTAGGGAAAAAATGTGGAATTGAGCATGCATCTGAGCCTCTCGCTCCATTTTCCTCTCAGGGAGGTTCTCGTACTGCTAGTGAACGCGCACCATAGGAATTGACCGTCCATGTATGACCCGCTCTTGTCAATCCTCAATATCTTCTGGAACCTCCATGAAATTCACTCAGTCATCGATGTCTAGCTCCTTGTAGTCGATGATGTGGGAAGGGACGTGCACGTATCTCTTCAGCTAGGATATGTGGAATACATCATGCACCCAGTGCAACTGAGGTGGAAGATCTAGGTGGTAAGCCACCTCTCCTAATCTACTGAGAAACTGGAATAGTCTAATAAACCTTGGAGATAACTTTCCGCCTCGTCCAAATCTCGGTAGGCCTCATTGCGGTGAGACTCGTTGGATGACATGGTCGCCATCCTCAAACTCCAAAGGTCTTCGTCTCCTATCAGCATAAGACTTCTGCATGCTCTATGGAGTCTTCATCCGCTCCTGGATGATCTGCACCTTCTCTGTGGTAGCTCGTACCATCTCTAGTCCCACTAGTGCTAACTCACCTGGGTCTGTCTAGCACAGTGGCGATCTGCATGGTCGACCAATCAAGTCCTCAAAAGATGACATCCCTATGGTGGAGTGATTGCTGTTGTTGTAGGAAAACTCCACCAAAGGCGAGTGGTCCTCCCAGCTACAACCGACGTCAAGAAAACAAGCACGAAGCATGTCCTCGAGGTTTTGAATGGTCCTCTCGGTCTGACCATTAATATGGGGATGGAATACAGTTCTTAAGAGAAGCTGTGTCCAGAACTCTTCATGCAACCCCTTCCATAGCCAGGAAGTATGTCATGCATCATGGTCATAGACAACAGAAAAAGGTACTCCATGACAATGCACTATTTCTTGCATATAGAGGTGTCCCAAGCCCTCAATTGATCCCTTCTCTCTGATCGGTATGATGTGGGACGACTTGGTGAGCTGGTAGACGATCACCCATATCGAGTCGTGACCCCTAGATTTACGTGTGAGACCCATCACAAAGTCCATGGATATCCCATCCCACTTCCACTCTGAGACCAATAAGGGATGAACCAAGCCTACTAGTACCTGGTGCTCTGCCTTCACTTGCCGACATGTGAGGCACCGTGAGACACACTCTGCTACCACCTTCTTCATACCAGGACACCAATGTTGTCGTTGAAGGTCCTGGTTCATCTTCGCCACTCCTGGATGTACCTCTAGAGGGGAAGTGTGGAATTTTCTCAACACATCCTCCTAAAGTGCTACTGGTACCATGGTACCTCCTCTAAAGAGGATGACGTGCTCCCCACCTTCAGAAAATCCATCAGTTGCATGCCCTATGGATATCTGATCACGTCACATATCGTATTCAGCATCCCCAAGATGCGCCTCCCTAACTCACTGAGGATGTTGGAGAGTGACTATAAGAGTATGTTGATAGGCTGCTCCATCCCAATCCAAAAAGGATATCTGAAACGCAACCAGTTGTTATGTTGCCTCTCTTAGTGGCTGAATGCCTAATCTCCTACTGAGAACATCTTCTACTACATTCCCCTTCCCAATAGTATAGACAATCTTGAAGTCATAGTCCTGGAGGAACTCAAGCCACCACCACTATCTCTAGTTTAGCTCATTCTAAGAGAATATATACTAGATACTCTTGTGATCAGAGTACATGGTAAATATTTCTCCCAAAAGAAAGTACCACAACATCTTCAAGAAAAATTCCACTTCTGATAACTCCAGGTCATGGGTAGTATAGTTTTTCTCATGTCGTCTCAGCTTCCAAGAACCATATGTGATCACTGGTCGCTCATGCATTAGGACACAACCGAGTCCAGTCCCTGATGCATCGAAATAGACTACGTATCCTATGACTTCCTCTGGAAGCCTCAAGATGGGGGAACTAGTTAGCCTCTGCCTCATCTCTTGAATGATCTACTAGTATCTCTCCGACCACACGAAGGGTTTCCCCTTCTTTTTCAAGGCTAAAAGTGATTCTAATACTCTATAGCTGTCTGGAACGAATCATTGGAAGTAACCATACAAACCTAGGAAACTTTGTACCTCCATCACACTCCTTGGTGGCTCCCACGCAAGTACGGCCTCGATATTTTCTGGATCCACTGAAAATCTGGCCTATAAGATGACGTGTCCAAAAAATTGAACCTCTCAAATCCAAAACTGGCACTTCGAGAGCTTACCATAAATCTGGTTCTCTCGGAGAGTGTCCATTACTACCTACAAATTGTTTCCATGCTCTTCCTCAGTAGTCGAGTAGATCAGTATGTCGTCGATAAAGACTATGACAAAGTAACCACGGTTTGGCTGGAAGATCATGTTCATGAGACTCATGAACAATACTGGATACTTGGTTATGCCGAATGGCATAACCAAGAACTCATAGTGGTCGTACCGACACCTGAAGGCCGTCTTCTGCACATCCTCATCTTGAACTCTGAGGTGGTGATAGCCTGATCTGAGGCCTATCTTTGAGAACCATAATGCTCCCATGATATGATCAAAAAGGTCGTCAATCCTCAAGAGTGGGTAATTGTTTTTTACAGTAACCTGATTCAAGCGATGGTAGTCGACATAGATCCTCAGGCTCCCATCCGCCTTCTTAGAGAACAGATTTGAAGGTGCCCAGGGAGAAACACTAGGTCGGAGGAATCTCTTCTCCTATAAGTCCTCCAGCTTTACTCATAGCTCACAAAGCTCAGCAGGAGCCATCAAATATGCTGGAGAAGATAGCAGTTCTGTCCTGGGGTATAGGTCAATGTAGAAGTCCACCTCTCTGTGAGGAGGCAGTCCTAGAACATCATCCGGGAAAACATCAAAGTAATGGTCCACCACTGTAGAATATGTTGGTCTCTCCACATCAATGGCTCCGAGGGTAATGCAAGACAATGGGTGAGTGATCTGCTTCACCCTCCTCCGAGTAATTCCATCCTACTTAGTAAAGATTACCTTCTCACTGGGGAAGGTAAACCCGGCCCTATCCATGCGGACACATCACACTTTTCGCCTAATACAGTCGATCTGAACAATGACTATAGATAACCAATCCATACCCAAGATGACGTCATAAGGCCTCAACGCCTCAACTAGGAGATCCCAACCAAATATCTCACCTCCTAAAGTAATATCGCACTGCCGGCACCAGTTCGTGATCATCGAATATGCTCCCGTAGGAGTCTCTATCCATAAGGATCGAAGTAACGGCTCCTTTGGAATCTCTGAGCTCCGAACGAGGGAAGTGGGAATGGAAGAGTGACATGCACCTGTGCCTATAAAAACTGCAGCTAAGGTGGACTAGATACAGATTGTACCTCGAATCATCTCTGGAGAGTAGTGACCACAGGCCTCAACTGCCTGAAGTTGTGTTATGCCTTGTCCACCCGCTCCCTATGGTCGGGGTGGACCTTCAGGTATTGGTGGTGGTAACACCCTGTAACATCGTCCACTGCTAGCTGCATAGATAAGTCCTCATTTTATTCCTCCTCTGCCCTGCGGACCACCTCAATCGAACCTCTTCCTTTTCCTGGGAGGTCCCTCAACTAACTGATGATCATTCGTGAAGTGGGTCAGACAATCACGAGCCAGGTGACCTCGTCCGCCGCATGAGTAACACTGCCTGACAGGTCTAGCTTTGTCTCCACTCTGGGTGCCTCGCACTACCGATCGTGAGTCCTGCAGTCGACCACCTATAGATCCGGTCCTCTTGGACCTCTGCGTCATCTGTCTACAGCCAGCTGTAAAAGACTCCACTGCATGTCGGCTAGTGGTGGGTCTCGCTGCTGGAGGCTGCTCAGCATGGAAACTCTCCAATAGGAGGTCTCGTTCCAACACCCCCATCTGTGTCGGGATGCTGTAAGAGATAAATGAATCTCTGATCTCTCACCTGAGTCCCTGATCAAAGGTCCGGGCTCTGAAGATCGGGTTCTGTATCATATCAGTGGAGTAGCGTGAGAGGTTGGTGAACATCGTTGAGTACTGTGCGACCATCATGCTACCCTGATGTAGATGATGTTACTCCTGTATCTGCACCGCTCGAAGGGTGGCTCTTACAAACTCTGCCTGAAACAGGCTCTCGATGTATTCCTAGAGTAGTGTCGCCTCGTCGTGGACCTGAAGCATCAGGCTCTACAATCTGCCTACTACTTTCTAATGGAGGGTGGAAGCAAGGATCATCATAAAGTCTGTTGGTGTCCCTACTAGCCTGAAGACTGTCACCACAGCGTCCATCCAATCCTCAGCCGCCTGTGGGTCTATCTCTCCCCAGAACCTGGGAGGCCTCTGGCGCTAGAACTCATGCAACGTGGTCATGCGGCGTTTATCGTTTGCTGCTGCAGATGGTGTCATCGGCGGCCCAACGGGGAGTAGTATTGCTAGTGCCTCAATTAGAAGAGGTCCCTATAATGAGTCCATGTCGCTCGGTGGGTTTTCAGTATGTACAACTCTCAGGGCTCTAGCTGGTTGTCCATGGGGAAGAATCTTGAAAGGAACAGATGCAACACAGTCAAAATACTATACCAGTTGAGTTGACTTGGTTTGAGCTAACATAAAGAAAACTTTTGTAAATACACACAAAATGAATGTTTTCAAGCATTTAGTCTGAAATCAAAACGCAGGGTCTTGGTGTATGGATACATCGTCCACCCGGACCAACAATGGACTCCCTGAACTGAAAACCACACTTAGTACCCTTACCACTATTGCTTCATAGAAAAGAAAAAAAATAACAGAGTCATAAGTTATGCGGTAGAACCAACACCTTTGATACCAATTTGTCACGACCCATCCCCCGGGTCCCGAATCGTGACTACCCCAAGCCCACCTTCCATAGGCCAGGGGCTAGAGACTAGCACCAAAGGTGTAATTTACTAAAACCTGGAAGGAATTACCTTTAAAAATTCTAAACACACACAACCAGAGTAAAAAAGGAAGAAACCACTATGTAAAAGCTCTATAAAAAGTGTAAAGAAAGTATAGCGGGACAGAATACAAGCCCAATAGTAAAGTACAAGGAAAGGAAAAATTAGTATAACTAAAAATAAAAACAGGTGAATGGTGTCTAGGATCTGATGGATCGTCCACCACAGATCCCACCTGAAGGGAAGGTACATATTTCTTCCTCAGTTCTCCACGTCCATCTGAATACTCCAGGTACCGACTCGTCATGAGGTTCACCTCCAGGTGTCATCTAGTCCTCGTACACTCTGCCTCGGTCAGCGTTGTATGTCATCTACATCCAACACAACGAGGTGCGGGCATAGCCCGTGCAGAGGTGAGTATAACGATACTCATTAGGGACCCCAAGACCCTCAAGGTCTCACAAAAATCCAAAAAGGATAAACCATAAGGTATGATTTCAAGAGATAACCATTACTTAGGTATATGCCAAAACATATACCTATGTTATCGAGTAACCCATCTTAATCATGAGGAAAACACAAAGGTCACTGACTCAGCTCAAACTATGATTTTCATTATCGAAACCATGGCTACTGTAGACCTCCTCCTCTTTCGAGTACAGTGGACATGTTGTGTTTCTGAGGCACTACTCACAAACCTTATACTACTGAGGTACTCTTCATGTTGAGTACCATGGGACATCTACGTCACACAGAGATGATTCCCACCTGGGTTCTTCGAACACAAACAATAGTGCTCCACCTAATAGCATACAGAGTTACTCTTCCTGTTGAGTACCACGGGTCTTCCGACTCACACTGTGGTGCTCCTCCACCATGGTTCTACCGCCTTACATAGTATGGCTCCCCACTAGGCTAGTCGAGTCACTCCGAAACGAATCGGTCAAGTAGTTGTCAGGTCTCAGACAACTACAAGATCATCGTACTCTGCTCACACATCTCAGTGGAGGTCCTATCTATGAGATACAAGACAATACTCCAAGTATCACTATGTCCTAGTAAGAAGTATCTCAAGGGTCTGCCACGTCATATGGGTCTAAAAGAAACAGACAGAGCGTCAATCGGACGCCCAGTCTATTAGTTATTAGCATTTTAGTCCTGGGGCCTTGTTGGATTCGTGTACGAACCAACCAAACCGTGACTCAACTATACCCCAAAATCCAGTGGGGTATACTCAAAGGGACGACTAGGATCCATGAATACCAGCACCATTGACGGTTCATCAAACGGACGTCTGGTGAAAATGATATTACCCAAGAAATTAAAAGGAGGGGTATGGGCCCGGGTCTGGTCCGACACAGTCGGACCGACTAGGCCCAACCTAGTCTGGTTCGACTTGGTCGGGGTCGACGCGGACTAACTTTCTAGGTCTGACCTGGCATGTTGGGTGAGTGAGTCTGCTCATTTCGTCCGATTCCGCTGGGCCCAGCCCATCGGATTACGTGGACAATTTGGGTTGAAAGTCGCCACGTGGGTGACTCGGCGCGAAGGCCAGTGGCAGGTGCGGCCGGTGCCATAAAGGGCGTAGCTCGGGCAGATCCGTTCGAGAGGCCAACAGCAGGCTGCGCGGGGTGCAGGCAAGCGGCGGGTGCACCGAGAAGGGCACGATTTGGCATTGGGGCACTAGGGCGTGCGAGCAGGGAGCCAGGGTGCGCCTGTGGCACGCGGGGAGCACGTGTTGGGTGCCGGCAGGCCAGGCATGATGGGGTTTCAGCTGGGGAGTGCACCAGGAAGCATGCTGGTAGGCTGGTCAGGAGCTGCTCGTCCGGCAGTGCGGTATGCGGAGGCCATGGGTAGCGCGACCTTTTTTCACCATCTTCATCGTCGTCACCTCATTGTCATGTCGTCGACTTAAGATTCCAAAACTATAATGGTTGCGGAGGGGTTGGACCATGTTCATTTGGACCGAACCCTCCATGTTAGAATGATAGAAAGTGGATCATGATGTTGATTCATTGTGATAGGAGAAAAAGTTAAACAACTTAAAACACACTCCTACCTCTGTAATTGTCGGGTGTTCGTTCGTCATGGGGGAAGATGATGTTTTCGTCGTTCGTTGTATGCTTCCACTTCCGAGCTCGTATGTCGGTATGTTGATAATGAAGTGGAATTAAGAAGGGTCATCGAAGAGTTCCCATGTTGATAGGGGGTTCTGAGGAAGAAGGCGAGGAACAACTGTCGTCCCCAGTGTCTTCGCATTCTTCATTGGATAATTCTATTCTCCCAAGCTCTCCACTAAAGAGATAATAAACGTTCCAAATAATAGATTTTAATCTATTATGCCCATTGGCATGATTTAATTATGTGGGCGTCACTTAATTAAGGTCATATATTTGTAACTATTATTCAAAATTCCAAAAAAAAAGTGGAGAGGCTCCACCAAATTAATTGCATGAGAGGTTGGCATATTAAATTTGGGGAGTTTTGTGTATGTTAGAGCCTTGGGTTGTCCCCATATAATTAAACATGAAGACATCAAGGGGGTTTCCATCAATTAATTGGGAGTTTTGGGGAGGGTTTACCCTCCCCCATTAAGAGGGGAGTTAAGGACCAAAAGGCTCTCCCTCATTAATGAGGGAGATTTTAGAGGTTTCCTCCCCTCCTATTAAATGGGAGGGTTAAGCCCCGTGTGGACCCCACGTCATAACCTCTCACCGGAGGTTATGCTTCTCGAGTGGTCTGCACCCAATTTACCATCCAATGGGAGGTTAGTGTGTGGAAGTACCACCACTAAATCCCATGTGGAACTTTTAACCAACATTACCACATGGCTTGGGTTCAACAAAAATAAAATAAATTTTCACTTATTTTATTTTTTTAATCCACTTGAAACCTAAAAACCAACCCTCATACCCGATCATCCGCTGTCGGGGTGAAATAATTCTTATGAAAAAAATGGCATTGGGAGTTCAACGATGCCCTCCGATTTCAATTCCTATCATCCGTTAAAAAGTTATAAAAATCCGCTCATACATTTACTGAACGTACTCGAACAAAACATCAGAAATTGTTTTTAGGGACACCAGGCCTTGGAATAACGCACCGTGACAAAATGCAGTCTCGTAAAATTCCCATGTATTTAAAAAAATCCACAGGAATTATGGTTCTTTACATTGGTTTTCCCGACCCGTCCTTAGGGCCCATTTCGTGACTACCCCATGCCCACCTTCCATAGGCCAAGGGATGGCGACTAGAACCAAAGGCGTAAATCCTGATAAATGGGAAGGCATTACCTTTATATAAGTAAAGAAACATAACAGAGTACGCAAGGTGAAGTAAACACTAATTAAACTGAGTACAAAAGGAAGTGCTAAAAAGTAAATGGGTTAGAATACAAAACCAAATGAAAGTATAGTACAACTGAAAAGAAAGTACAATAGCAGTAATGTAAATCAGTAACCACCGAGTCATCATTTGGAATTCCCACATGAAGGGTGGGTACAGATGGTCTCCTCAGCTCCTCGGGTCTGGTCGTCTGCTCCGTGTACGTCCCGCCTGATAGTCCACCTTCAGGTACCATCCCACTGTACAAGCCTCAACCATGATCAGCGATGTCTTCGTTTGCAACCAATACAACGTAGTGCAGGCATGGCCCGTGGAGGGGTGAGTAGACGATACTCTGTAGGGACCCCGAGACCCCCGAAGGTCTTCCAGAATCCACAAAGGATAATCCACAAAGGAAGGATACAATCATGAAGTATCAACCAACTCTACTTAGGTATATGACCATACATATACCTAAGTCATCATTTCCGGTTCGACTCCAACTCATGATCCCATGTACAACCCAGTACACAAAGGAAAACACAACCCAATCCACACAGAAAAGATATTCAATCATATCGATTATAATGATTAAAAGTCAAGACTCAGCTCACACAGGTATTCTACTCAAGAAGAGGGGTGGAGATGATTAGATGTAGCCTCTGAATCATCTCCTCTATCGAACCCATATAGGATCCATGTATAGAAGTCATCACTGCTGAACCCACGTAGGATCCTAGTACAGTAACCATCGTTGTCGAACCCACAGAGGATCCATGTATAGTCGTCATTGCTAAAGAACCCACGGAGGATCCAAGTATAGTCGTCCTCGCTGCCGAACCCATGTAGGATCCAATTATAGTTGTCCTCGTTTCTGAACCCATGTAGGATCCATGTACAGTCGTCATCATCGTCGCAGTCGCAGCCAGCTCTAGGGTTCCTGCACACAACATTCTCGATTCTGGGAGGGTCCGCTCCATGAGTCAATGGGGTGGATACATCACATGTCAAGAAGACCAAAGATAATATATACTAATGTTATGTCCCATGTCATAGGGTAAAAACCATGAATAACGTGTCCAAGATACATAGAAATAGAAGACCAAGTCATTTCCGTACAAGTACATGGCGTATTGGTATGGTTACACACCATGTCTTCAGACCTCGGGTACTGTCTGTGTACCTCAGCCCATGTCGAAGGGCTGTTCGTGTAAAAAGTAAGTACACGACGTGTGGTATGGTTACACGCCGTGTTTTTAGTCCACGGGTATTGTCTGTGTACCACAACCCATGTCGTAGGGTTTTTCGTGGAAAAAGTACAGGGCGTGTGGTATGGATACACATCGTGTCCAAACTTATTTGGTCGGCTCCATGTATTCTAGCCATGCCCGGACATGTGGTGGAGTACTTGCTCATGTACTCCACCTCGTGTCTATGTATTCCCAGAATACACGCCGAGTCATCATGAAGTCGCTTCTGCCATGGTGATGTAAGTACACACCATGCCTCTTGGACGTGTGGTTCTGCCCATGTCTGTGTATCTCCCGGATTATACGCTAAGTCTTCACAAAGCGGCTTCTGCCCTGGTGAAGGAAGTACACGCCGTGCCTCTTTGTCGTGTGTTGCTGTCAGGGTCTGTGTATTTTCACGGAATACGTGCCATGTGCATCGATGTCTCCTCTGTCAAATTGTGTGGAGAGTACATGCTATGTGTCTAGAGTCACACACTATGTGATACTTTTCTAACATCCCAAATGGATGCCAAAATATTATTTTACTACACGACTTGTGCTTCTGTAGTACATGTCGTGCATTCTGGAATTTTCCACAAATGACGCCTTTGGCCAGCACGCCTACCAAGGAGTCTGTTGTTCATTTGGATGATCCATTTTCTACAAAACTTCCTCTTCTAGGTCGGTCTGATGCACTGAGGACGATTACGATGTTTTTGAGCCTCCGATCGGCTCCAAAAAACATAACATGATTGACCGTTCAAGAACGGTTTATGGTCTCCACTTATTCACATGAATGGATGAGGAATCAAATCATGTTAGTTTGGTCTGGTCCCTTCCGCATTAGTCTGATAACAAGTGGTTTAAGTGGAATGACAACATATAAGGACAACAAATATTTATCAATCCAAAACACACCCCGGCCGTAATATACAATGACGTTTTCCGGCGACGTGGAAGATGGAGTCACAGGTTGAGGTTTCAAATACAGCATTGGCGTGCGTCCAAGGAGGGGACGGCGTCTCACACTAGTTGCAGAGAGAAGAATGTATGGCATGTCATCTCTCCTTGTGGTGGCGACGTTCTTCTTCGAAGGGTGACGTTCTTCATGGGAGGATGATGTTCTTCCAAGAGAGAGAAGAGCTCTCTTTCAAAGTCTTCACCCAACAAGATAACCCCAAAATAAAATAAGTCTCGCATTATTTTATTAATTCAATCCATGCATTCAAATATTACCAATTCAAATTACAAAACACTTAATTAATTAAACATGACTTCTCTAATTAGTTATGTATTAGGTTGGAATGCTTTAAAGAGGAAGAGAGGGGAGTTACTCAAATTAAGGGGGAGTTAGGGAGTTAGGGAATGTGAATAGTTGGTGATCGTGTGGGCCCCACCTCTCCTATATCCTCTCAAGGATAGTTAGAAACTAGTGGGTCCCACCCAAACTCCTACACCTAGGATATAACCACTTAGAAAAAGAAATAAAATTGTAAAACAATTTTATTTTACTTTTCATTTAATCTACATTTTTTAACAACTCCTCCCGATCAGGCACATCTTTGATAAAGGTCCTCTTAAGAAATTACTGGCTCTGCAGTTCCATCAGTGCCTTCAGATTTCATTTCTGAGAACCAGTTCAAAAGATAGAAAAACATGCTCGTTCATTCACTGAACGTACCCGATCTAAACATCGGAAATTGATTCCAAGCACACGGAGCCTCAGAATCAGATGCTGTTAGAAACTGCATGGTCGTAATAATCCCAATGTATTTAATAAAAAGTTTTCCTTGAAATTTACGGGTATTTACATTACTACCACCTCAGGGATTCTTTGTCCCCATAAATCTACATCATTAACTAGGGAAACAAATGAGTGTATTGTGCATGCATCTGAGACTCCCGCTCCCATGTGCTCTCTTAGAGGTTCCCATGCTGCCACTTGATGCACACAAGAGGAATGAATTATCCACATACGACCTGATCCAATCGATCATCGATCTCCACTGGGACCTCCGCAAAATTCTCTCCATCATCGACGACCAGCTCCCCATGATCAATGATATGCATCGGGTCATCCACGTATCTCCTCAGATGAGATATGTGGAAGACGTCGTGCACCAGGTGAAACTGAGGCGGAAGGGCCAAGCGATAAGCCACCTCACCTATCCTGCTGAGAACCTGGAATGGTCTGATGAAGTGCAGAGATAACTTGTCTCCCCTGCCAAATCTCCATAATACACGTCGTGGTGAGACCCGTAAGAAAATGTGGTCACCATCCTCGAACTCTAGTGGTCTCTGCCTCCTATCATCATAGGACTTCTGTTGGCTCTGGGTAGTCTCCATCCACTCCTGGATGATCTTCACCGTCTCTATCGTGGCCTGGACCATCTCTGGTACTAAAAGTGTTGACTCCCCAAGGTCTATCCATGATAGAGGTGATCTTCATGGTCGTTCGTACAATGCTTTCTGTGGTGCCATCCCGATGGTGGAGTGGTAGCTGTTGTTGTACGCAAACTCCACCCAAGGTAGGTGATCCTCCCAGCTGCGACCAATGTCAATGACACATGCACAGAGCATGTCCTCAAGAGTCTGAATTGTCCTATCCATCTGGCCATCCATCTGAGGGTGAAAGGCGGTGCTCAGGCGTAGCTACGTCCCAAATGCCTCCTGAAACCACTTCCAAACCCATGAAGTAAAACGAGCATCTCGATCGGAGAAGATAGATGATGGAACACCATGAATCCATATGATCTCATGAATATAGAGGCATCCCATGCTCTCCACTGAGCCCTACTCTCTGATAGCTAGGAAGTGGGCCGACTTGGTGAGTCGGTCGAAAATCACCCAGATGGAGTCATGTCTTCTAGAAGTACGTGGATGCCTTATTTCTAAATCCATAGATATTTTCTCCCACGTCGCCTACGGGACCTCTATAGGGTATACCAACCCTACTAGTACCAGGTGCTATGGCTTCAACTACTGGGAGGTGAGGGACCGTGAAATGAACTCTGCCACAGCCTTCTTCATACCAGGACACCAGTGTTGTCGTCTGAGATCCCGATACATCTTCACTACTCATGGATGTACCACCAAAGGGGATGTGGGAAGAACCCTCAACACCTCCTCCTGTAATGCAACAGGTACCATGGTACGTCCTCTAAAAACAATGACGTGCACTCCTCCTATAGAAAATCTGTCAGGTGCCTGTCCTGAGGATATCTGTGCACGTCGCGTCTCACAGTCAACATCCCTACGTTGCACCTCTCTAACCCACTGATGTAGTGGATGAGTGAATGTGAGTGACTGTAGACAGGCTGCTACATCTTTATCCATGAAGGATATCTGTAATGTGGCTAGCTTCTCTATCACCTCTCCATGTAGCTGAATGCCCGACCTCCTACTGAGAGAATCAAAAAAGGTGTTCCCCTTCCTAGGAGTATTGACTATCTCAAAGTCATAGTACAAGAGAAACTCGATCCATCTCCATTGTATCAGGTTCAGGTCCTTCTATGAGAAGATTCACCTGAGACTCTGGTGGTCATAGTAGACTGTAAATCTCTCTCCCATTAGATAGTTCTGCCACATCTTCAAGGCGAAGACCACTGCTTCTAAATCCAGATCATGGGTAGCATAGTTCTGCTCGTGATGCCTTAACTGTCGTGAACCATAGACGATCACTACCTCCTCCTGTATCAAGACACACCAGTGTCCGGTCCCTGATGTATCAGAGTAATCTATGTACCCTACATCCTCCTCCGGTAGCCTCAAGATGGGTGCAGTAGTCAATCTCTATCTCAGTTCGAATAATCTATGCTAATATCTATCTAACCACACGAAGGGTTTTCCCTTATTCATCAAAGATGAAAGCAATGCTGCAACTCAGTAGAAGTCTGGAAAAAATCTTCGATAGTATCCAGCCTGACATAGGAAACTCCGCTCCTCAGTCACGCTCCTGGGTGGCTCCCAAGCAAGTACTACCTTGATCTTCGCAGGATCCACCACAACACCCGCCAAACAGATGACATGCCCCAAGAAGTGGACCTCTCGAATCCATAATTGACACTTCAAGAGCTTACCATAGAGCTGGTTCTCTGGGAGTGTATCCAGTACAACCCACAAGTGGTAGGCGTACTGCTCCTCAGTAGTCGAGTAAATCAATATGTCATCGATGAAAACGACAAAAAATCGATCAAGGTAAGGCTAGAAGATCCTATTCATGAGACTCATTAACACTACTTGAGAGTTGGTTACGCCGAAATGAATAACCAATAACTCATAGTGGCCATACCGACACCCGAAGGTCGTCTTCTGCACATCCTCATCTCGAACTCTGAGCTGATGAAAACATCAACTGAGGTCTATCTTCGAGAACCATCGTTCTCCCATGAGCTGATGTAATAGATCATCTATCCTTGGAAGTGGATATTTCTTCTTCACGGTCACCTGGTTCAAGTGATGGTAGTCGACACACAGTAGCAAGCTCATGTCCGCCTTCTTAGCGAACAAAATAGGGGAATCCTAGGGTGAAACATTGGGTCAGATGAATCCCTTGCCCTGCAAGTCCTCAAACTGTACCTGTAACTCTCGATGTTCAGTGGGAGCCATCCGATATGCTGGAGTGGATATCAGGGATATCCCACCGTATAGGTCAATATGGAAGTCTACCTATCTGTGAGGAGGTAGTCCTGGAATGTCGTCAGGAAAAAAGTCCACATATTGATCCACCACTACTGGAAAACTCAGACTTCGAACGTTAACTGCTCCTAGGATGAGGCTAGACAACTGATGGGTGATCAGTTGTCCTCTCCTCTATGTGAGTCTATCCTGTGCTGTAAAGGCTCCCTTCTCACTGGTGAAGATGAACCTGCTCCCATAGGTGAGGACACACCGCACCTTGTGCTTAATACAATCGATCTCAGTATGGCCCGTCGATAAACAATCCATGCGCAAGATGATGTCGTAAGGCCTCGACGCAGCTACACGAAGATCCCAGCTGAAGATCATGCCTCCTAGAGTAAACTCACACTACCGGCACTAGTGCATAATCATCGAGTCTGCTCCTGTAGGAGTCTCGAACCGTAAGGATCGAGCTAACGACTCAGTTCGAATATCTGAGCTTCGAACAAGGGCAGTGGAAATGAAAGACTGACTCACTCCTTTGTCTATAAGATCTGTATCAAGGGTGGAGTAGACACAGATAGTAACTCGAATAATCTCAGGGGCGCTGTGGTCATAGGCCTCCACTGCCTGAAGCTGAGCCTGCCTCTTTCTGCCAGCTCCCTGTGGTTGGGGTGGACCTCTTAGTGGTGGTGGTGGTAGAGCCTCGAAGCGTCATCCACCACCTACTACTTGGCCAGCTCCTCTACCTCATCCTCTTGCTCCCTGCGGACCACCACCGTCGAACCACTGATTCTTCCTGGGTGGCCCCTCAACCTTCTGCTTCTCCCCTAAATGGAGGGTCTGGCATTCATGAGCCATGTGGCTCTGTCCACCGCATGCATAGCACTAGCTACCTCTCCTATGACTGGCTCTTCTGCGTGTTCCCAGAACACCCAATCCAGTATCATAAGGTCTCCCTCCTGATGACCAGGTTCTCTTAGACCTTTGAGACACCTATCTATTGTTGGCTGTAGAATACTCTGATACTCGTCGCCCTGAAGTAGGCCTTGCTTCTAGTGTAGGCTCATCAAGAAATCTCTCCACAAGAAGGGCTTGCTCCAGTACTCATGCCTGTGTCGGAATGCTGAGGGAGATCATCGAAGATCTGATATCGTGCCTCAATCTCTGCTCAAAGTTCGGGGCTCAGAATAATGGGTCATGTATCATGTACGTGGAGTAGCGCAAGAGATCATTAAATCTCACCTAGTACTGGGATACTATCATGTTTCCATGCCGCAACTGTAGTGTCTCCTAGATGTGCACCGCATGGAGGGTAGCTGGAACGAACTCTGAGCAGAAGACTCTCTAAGCCCGTCCATAAAAGAGATTCCTCGTCGTGCACCTTGAGCATTAGGATCCACCATCTACCTACTGCTGCGTGCAGGAGACTCACCGCAAGGATCACCATGAGGTCAGCTAGTGTTCTTACAAATCTGAAGACTCGGACAATAGCATCTAGCTAATATTCGGCTTCCTAGGGGTCCGTCTCTCCATGGAACCGGGGCGGACTCTGACGCTGAAACCTGTACAGTTCACTCAGGTGACGTGCTCTCTCCACTGATAGGTCTTATGGTATCAGTGTCTTGGAGGGTAGAGATATTGTCAGTGCGTCCACTATAATGGGGCTATGCACCGACGGCTCGTCGCTCGGTGGGCTACAATCTCTCACAAAGCTCGGAACCCTAGCTGGCTACTGTCGTGGGTCCATCCTGAAAAAAAAGGGCACCATGGTTAATAGTTTATACATAGTGAGCTGACACAAAGTAATCACAAAGAAAACTTTTGGAACACACATGCAATCATTGTTTTCGAGAACTGAGTCAGAAATCAGAATTCAGGGTCCTGGTGTATGGATACGTCGACCGTTGCACCAACACTAGACTACCTGGACTAATAACCACACTCAATATGCTTAACATTATTGCCTCACAGAATGAAAGTATCAGAGTCATAAGTTCTGCGGTAGAACCGACTCCTCTGATACCAATTTGTTACAACCCTTCATCAGGGCCCATGCCGTGACTTCCCCAAGCCCGCCTTCCATAGGCCAGGGGCTGGAGACTAGCACCAAAGGTGTAAATCCTGATAAATGGGGAGGTATTTCCTTTATATATGTAATGAAACACAACAGAGTATGCAAGATGAAGTAAACACTAAGTAAACTGAGTACAAAAGGATGTGCTGAAAAGTAAATGGGCCAGAATACAAACCCAACTGAAAGTATAGTACAACTGAAAAGAAAGTATAACAGTAGTAAAGTAAATTAGAAACCACCAAGTCTTCCTCCATAATTCCCACCTGAATGGTGGGTACATATGGTCTCCTCAGCTCCTTGGGTCCGACCGTCTGTTCCGTGTATGTCCCGCCTGATAGTCCACCTCCGGGTACCGTCCAACTCTACAAGCTTCAACCACGATCAGTTATGTCTATCGTCTACAACCAACACAATGTAGTGTGGGCATGGCCCGTGCAGGGGTGAGTATACGATACTCAGTTGGGACCCCGAGACCCCCGAAGGTCTCCCAGAATCCACAAAGGATAAACCATAAAGGAAGGATAAAATAATTAAGTGTCAACAAAATATACTTAGATATATGCCCATACATATACCTAAGTCATCATATCCAGTTCGGCACCAACTCACGAGCCCATGTACAACCCAGTACACACAGGAAAACACAACACAATCCACACAGAAAATAAAGTCAATCATATCGATGATAATGATTGAATGTCAATACTCATCTCACATAGGTATTCTACTCATGAAGAGGGGTGGAGATGATTATAGGTATCCTCTAAATCATCTCCTCTACTGAACCCACGTAGGATACATGTGTGGAAGTCGTCACTTTCGAACTCACGTAGGATCCTAGTACAGTAACCATCGCTGTCAAACCCACGGAGGATCCAAGTACAGTAATCATCGCTGTCAAACCCAAGGAGGATCCAAGTACAATCGTCCTCACTGCCGAACCCACGTAGGATCCATGTATAGTCTTCCTCGTTTCTAAACCCACGTATGATCCAAGTGCAGTATTCATTGTCGTCGCAGTTGCAGCAAGATCTAGGGTTCCCGCACACAGTATTCTCGATACTAGGAGGGTCCGCTCCTCGAGTTAAAGGGGTGGATACATCATCCTTCCAGAAGACCATAGATGATGTAGCCCAACGTTATGTCCCATGTCATAGGGGAAAAATCAAGCAGAACATGTCTAAGATATAGAGAAATATATGACCAAGTCATTTCCATAAAAGTACACGATGTGTTGGTATGGTTACATGTCGTGTCTTCAGACCTCAGGTACTGCCTGTGTACCCCATCCCGTGTCAAAGGGTTGATCGTGTAAAAAGTATGTACACGACCAGTGGTATGGTTACACACCATGTGTTTAGTACATGGGTACTGTCTGTGTACCATATCCAGTGTCGTAGGGCTATTCGTGTAAAAAGTAAGTACATGACTTGTGGAATGGTTACACGTCATGTCCAAACTTCTGGGGTCAGCTCCGTGTACACTGACCATGCCTAGCCGTGTGGTGGAGTACATGGTCGTGTACTCCACCCTGTGTCTGTGTATTCCCAGAATACATGCTGAGTCATCAAGAAGACACTTCTTCCATGGTGAGGGAAGTACATGCTATGCCTCTTAGCTGTGTGGTTCAGCCCATGTCTGTGTATCTCCCAGATTATACCCCAAGTCTTCAAAAAGCCGCTTCTGACATGGTGAAGGAAGTACATGTCGTGCCTCTTGGTCTTGTGTTTCTTTCTGTGTCCGTGTATTTTCCCTGAATACATGCCATGTCCATCGATATCTCCTCTGTCAAACTGTGTAGAGAGTACACACCGTGTGTCTAGAGTCACACACAGTGTGTTACTTTTCTAACATCCGAAATGGAATCCATAATATTATTTTTCTACACGGGGTGTGCTTCTGGAGCACACGCCGTATATTATGATATTTTCCAGAAAAGATGCCTCTGGCCTGCACGCCTCCCGATGTGTCTGTTCTCTATTTCGATGATCATTTTTCTACAAAAGGTCCACTTCTAGGTCACTCTGATGCTCTGAGGCTGATTATGATGTTTACATGCCTCCAATCGTCTCCTATAACATAACATGATTCACCGATCAAGAATAGTTAAAGGTCTCCACTTATTCATAAGAACAGAGGCGGAATCAGACCGTGTTAGTTTGGTCTGGTCCCTTCTGCATTAGTCTAATAACAAGTTGTTTAAGAGGAAAAAAAACATTGAAGGAAAACCGATATTTATCTATCCAAAACACACCCCTACCTCCATAAACGATGACGTTTTCCAGCGACGTGGAAGATGGCGTCATAGGGAGAGGTTTCAAAGACAACGTTGGCGTCCGTCCAAAGAGGGGACATCGTCTCACACGAGTTGCGGAGAGAAGAAGGTATGGCATGTCGTCTCTCTTTGTGGTGAAGGCGTTCTTCCACGAAGGAAGACGTTCTTCGCGGGAGGATGAAGTTCTTCCAAGAGAGAAAAAAGCTCACTTCCAAAGTCATCACACCATAAGCTAACCCCCAAAAAAATAAGTCTCACCTTATTTTATTAATGTAAGCCTTGCATTTAAATATTACCTATTCAAATTCCAAAACACTCAATTAATTAAACATGACTTGTCTAATTAATTATGAGTTAAGTTGGCAAGCTTTAAAGAGGGAGAGTGGGGAGTTACTCAAATTAAGGGGGAGTTAGGGATATAGGGAATGTGAAGAGTTGGGGATCGTATGGGCCCTACATCTCAAGGGTAGTTAGTAGCTAGTGTGTCCCACCCCAACTCCCACACCTAGGATATAACCACATAGAAAAAAAATTGTAACACAATTTAATTTTACATTTCATTTAACCCAAATTTTTTTACAACTAATCCAGAGCAGACGCATCTTCGGAAAAGGTATTCTTAAGAAATTACCGTTGCTGCACTTCTATCGGTGCCCTCATATTTCAATTCTGAGCACCGGTTCAAAAGATAGAAAAACCCGCTCGTTCGTTCACTGAATGTACCTGAGCTAAACTTCAGAAATTGATTCTGGGAACGCCGGGCCTCGGAATTAGGTGCCGTCAGAAACTATGTTATCGTAAAGTCTCAAAGAATTTAAGAAAACAATTTCCTTGAAATTTACAGGTCCTTACACAGGTCAAATTACACACATATCACTAAATTTAATATCCATATGGCTGACATAAGTACACATTGAATTGTATGATATAGAATAAACACCCTTCATTGGTTTATCATAGAAACACATGTCTTTGGCTTATCACAGAACTAACCATCTTTGGTCTATCACATAACCAACCATATTTGGGTTATCTTGTACCCACACATAATGGATTTATTATGTAACGACTCATAAAATCATCACATACCATAACTGAATCATAAAAAATAAAATATTTCTATAGTAGTCATTTCAATCATAAAATATAATTTGGAATCACAAGATATCATTTCAAGATACTGAAATATTCATTCCATTTTCAAAACCATTTTCAATACCAAAAAACCCAAAAAAAGGAAATAAGTTATTTATTTTCCTTTTAAAAAACACAATAGAATATTGAGGAATCTAAATATGTAACAATAAATGTATTATAGGGAATTAATTGTCACCATATATGTCAAATCAAAAATATTCCATTTATTTTTTTGTAAAGAAAGTAAAATGATTTAAAAAAATATTTCATTTTAAAAAAAATTAATTAAATATATAATAGAAATAAAATTTATAATATAATACTTTATTTCCATATAAATATATATGTTATATAATTTCATTAAGGTAAATATTTGATAATTAAATCTTTATACTATCAAGTTGTCCTATATCACTTTGAACATTTAAATCTTTAATCCATAAAATAATACATTTAAAAAAACTATAAATAACATTTCCATAGATAAAATATGGATATGAAATGTCATAGTGGGCTTATATACACATTATAAAATAATAAATGTTTGTATAACCATGAAATTCATCAATGATAGGAGATTGAGACAAGATCTCTTACCTCGAGTCTAACTTGTCTCATTCATTCTTTATCTTCATATTCATTGGCTGATCACCATTTAAGAACTACTTAAATCCTCTATGAATGTTAGTATGCCTAAACCA
This sequence comes from Viscum album, assembly GCA_963277665.1. Taxonomy (NCBI): domain Eukaryota; kingdom Viridiplantae; phylum Streptophyta; class Magnoliopsida; order Santalales; family Viscaceae; genus Viscum; species Viscum album. The sequence continues at coordinate 695,596,312 of OY728135.1, forward strand.
AGGACTATAGAATATGGGGAGGATTTCTAGCAAAAGGTTTGGGTAGATATTGGATGAACCAAAAGGATTTTGAAGTGCGGGTATTAGTTACATGTGGGTATGTTTTTAGAGGAGAGGGGTGGGGCACCCATAGAAACACATAAAATATTAAATTAATATAAATTAATATTTTAATCCAAATGACTCCAATATGATTTCAATAGATGTTTTTATGAGTGTTTTTTAAAATCCTTTCATCCAATAATTTTTAGACATGTATTTAATTTTTTTAAACTTATATTTTTAGTTTACCTTTATTTATTTTCTTTTAATATTAATTGTGGTTGCAACATTTGAAAATTTAAGAGGCCATAAATTTTACTTATATAGGATAAAATACAATTATTTAAACACATTAGGATCTTTTATACATAATCATCTCCACTTTTTAATTTAAAATAATTATATTATTTTTAAATATCTTATCAAATTTTTATTTTTATAAAATATATTTATTGCCATTTTTCACACAATTCATTTCACTGAATATAAATAAAATAAAAATAGAGAGAAAAAAATTAAAAACAAATACATTAATATAGTTATAATATTTCAGATGCACATAAAAAATTTTGTTGAGTACACAAATTAATTTAAATTATTTTTATTTTAAAATGACTCATATCATTTATTTAATATTTCTATTAAAAATTAATTACAATTTCAGTATTGTGACTATATTTATATCAATTATTTAATATCTAAATTTATAAATTAATTTCCATAACATAGAAAATTTCATTATATTTTTGGACACTATTTATCATATATGTTTTATCATATATATATTTATATTAATATTATTATAATTATAATAAATAAAAGAGTTACATGTTTTCAGTTTCATTTATTTTAATAATATTTATATCACATTCATAGAACAAATTTCATTAAATGAATCAATTCCAATTAGTAGTTGTTAATTATAATCATTTATTTATCCAATAATATTTTCTCAAAGGTTTGGGTAATTTTAATTTCCTTAGCATATTTCTTGTTACCCTAATTTACCCGATATATCTTTAACCACATTAAATAAGAACTACTATATTTACTATTCATAATATCCAAAAAATAAATGTAATCTATTAAAATAATTTAGACACACTGATTTCAAATCTGTATTTCATTTTAATAACTTTAAAACATAGAAGTTCTATTTTTTTAATAAATATATAATCCACATTGATAAAATAAGAAAATGGATTTTATAAAGAATAAAACCATCAAGAGATTGACATGTGTTTATGAAAAATTTTATTTTAAAATTACAAAAAATTAAAAAGTTTAATTAAATGATAAAAAATTAATTTAATTATACTTTAAAGATAATTAAGATGATAATATAATAATATAAATAAATTAGATGAAAAAACAGTTTTGAATAAAAATCGAATATTTTTCACTATTAAATAAAATACGGCTGTTATCAAAAAAATACAAAAAAACATATCCAAACTAAATTTGGATGTCCTAATTCTAAATATTTAGTTTATTTTTTTCATATAAAATATATAAATGTGTCAAATACAATATCTATAATATATTCGACATGAAAAGGTGGAAAAACTTCTTTTTAAAAAAATACTTAATTTCTATGAAAAATAGGATTTGTTGTTGTATAATTTATATAAAATTATAATTTTAATTTTAATTATTACATTGAATATATTAAAACTATATTTAATTAATAAAATCAATTAAGAGTGATTTTATTATTTTATGAACTCGCTGTTTCTGTTTATATTTTTTTTCATAAAAAAATTCAATTTATTTCATAAGGGTTTTACATTAATTTATAATTAATTTTTCACCAATGAATTATTTATAAACATGTGTAAACCATAAATTAATAATTCAATGTATCCTTATGAATCTCGTAATTTTTACAATGAGGTTGTAACTACAATATTAAATAATAATATTTAGTTGTTTGGTCAATATTAATGTGGTGTATCTTGTATGCTATCTAAAATTTTGTTTACTTTTAAAAACAAGTGATGTTACACTCACAATATCATTGAACACATGAATAAACATCATAGTATCATGGATTTCCATGAAACATTCCAATATTGTGTTTAGATATCCATGTGGAATCATAATTAATAAAGTGGAATTAAAATTCATATGAATGGTTTTGGGAAATATATTTTTGTTTTTATTGGTAACTTTTGTGATAATGATACATGATTATAATACCACACAAGAATGATAAACATAATCCATTAATGTTGTTCCCTTATTATTTTGGTTTTCAAATATCATCTCACACTGTATAAACTCAATCAACGTGGGAGTTGTTTTCTTAAATATTGTTTTTATCAAAATCATTTGAATACTTGGATCATACTCGTAAATATTATTTTTTTATTCACCAACCATTTCTTGAGTGAATTACTCATTTATCATCCAAATTTATCCAAAAAAAATATAGGATCAACCTATAAATATTATTTCAATAAATATATGTAAAAAATGAAAAAATCATTTGAAAAAAAAACATAACATGTTCTATAAAACTATAGTTTTCCATAAGTTCAATTATTTTTGATAACAGTTCCAAAAATTTTGAACAACCATGAGGTTCTATTAATTACTATGGGGAACCAGTTATAAAAATGTAACGTGATATTTCTAATAACTAGCTAAAAAGCATATTACTATGTCAGTATGAGGATGAACTAATAAATATGAGTGGTATATTAGATATTACATTGATTCAAAAGGTAGGATAAATGATATATATCACTAAAAATAAAATGTTACTAATTTCATAAATTACACATGATGATAGTGTACTGAGAATTTATAAATACAAGATCACTATATGATTGAGTTCCTATAATATTAATGAATTTTGTAGTTGGTTCAGATTGATTTTAAATAAATAATTCGCATTGAAATTGTTTCTCTAAAAATTAAAATCTACTTTTATTATGTGAATATACATTGATTCAAATAATAATGATATGACCTAGAACCGTATTTGATACTCGTATAACAAATTATTTAATGATCAATAAATAATATATGCCAATAGTTCATCCATTGATTATAAATTAATCAATAATAAAAATGATTTTATAAAATAAAATATCAAAAATATATTAAAATTAATGAATGAATGAAAAAAAATATTAAACATTAAATATTAATGAATATAAATATTAAATCACATAAATTTCTAAATCCCAATTAAAAAATGTACCCTCTAATAATTTTCAATAACCAAAATATTTATTCATGCTTTACATGATAGTGGTAATAATATAATACTAATTAATGATAACCAATAATTTTAATGGATAATTTGTCATCCAACAATATAATATCATAACTCAACAACATTAATCCTTAGATTCAATCCATGATACTTTGTAGACATTCGTTCATCGATTGATATCCCAATGAAGCTAACAAGCATAAACGGATAAAAGAATATATGGGGATTGATTTACACTAAACAACCAAACCATAAACCATTCCTGGACATGTGATAAATGTTTAAGCCAAACCCACATCTAATATAACATTAAACTGGAGAAATAACTATTTTTTTGAACTATAAATAATTAGAATATTGTAAAAAATAGATATGTTTTATGTTAGTGATTTTGAAACATATTGATCCAACTACCATAAACTCATCATCTACATATCTAACTATGAAATTTGGATCACTGATTATGATAAAATAGTATTTAAAATAATATACATCATGTCTAATCATTTCAATATATCCAATAATTTTCACATATAATGGGTGATTATAGACTCAATTAGTAAGGAGTGAGTATAAACACGATGTGATTTTCGCAAGAAGCATTTACACATCCACTCATGAACATTTTAATATTCAATGAAAATAACAAATGTGAATATATAAAACTTTTTTCAATTAAAAATATTTGATTTATCCATTTCATTGAAAAAATAACATTATTTACCACTAAATTAAATAATTTGTCAAATATAATTCATCAATGATGAATTATAAATAATTCAACACAAAACTATTTTCTTCCTCAAAAATATTATCTTATGGAACAATATTTATTATACCTTTTAGAATATTTTCCCAAAATAAATTTATTATAAGGCACCATCTTACACATTTATATTGAAACATCGTATTTATAAAGAAAAAAATTTAAAAAGGATAAATTCTAAATAATTATCCAATGGAAAATCCATTATTTTCATATTTTCATCACTAGATTTCATTACCAATATATTAATCCCCATTTATGATTCTGAAAAAAAGTTACATAAATTGTCTCATTTTCTCACTAGTTTTCACAATTCCCCCTTAATACATGTTCTAAAAGCTAGTAATCCTCAGGGATTAAACATATGGGTTTAAAAACAATTCTCACTAAAATCATATTACACACACATATTCATTGTGTAATGATTATCCAATAAAAACCTATATTTTAATTACATTTAAATGGTATTAGATGTTCATTTTTGATCTTATGGTCCTGAGTTAGTGCATTTTCATTATGAACATCCATTCTCATCATTTGTGCACTTCATGCCTAATATACACCAATTTAGGCCCAATGAGTCATCAGATTCTAATGAATGTATTTATCAATTTTTTTAATTTTATAATTTGGTAACTTTATCTAAACTTAAATGTGATCATTTTTTATTCAGGGATCAATGCACAATTCACGGAAGAAGATGGAGATAGTTTTTTATGAAAGGAAGCAATTCTAGAGAAGGCAGATTAGACACCAGCCCACTGATGATACTGTGTGGCCCAACATACAGGCCCAACTAATTCCAAATGTCGTGGAATGCTAGAAGACATGTATAGGAACAAATCACTCTTCAGGATATAATGCTAATTTGGCTTCTATGGTGGCCATTAAGGCGGCCCAATTTCAAGATAGAATCTAGGCCAGATTCTGCGGCCCAAAACAATAGCCCACTAATTTGATCATATATCGGAATCCAAAACTCCAAATGGGCCCATATTTTTCTGGCGGTTAGAAGATATCGGTAGATCCATTTTCTTCTTTTATGAACCACTCTGATTCGGCCATCTAAAACGTCTCCCAGACGAGTTTGTTCGGTGAAGGAAAGCTGACTTCCACCTCAGATCAAGGGTGGAAAAATCAACTCTCCCTTACTTTCCACCCACCTATGGCCTACCAATAATAATTGAGGAGACATGGACTGTTGGAGGCTCGACCCAAGGGCTCAAAAATTCCTATTTAAGGCAGTGGTGTTGAATGATTTAAGTATATTTGGGGCTTGGTTTCATTGTAGTGTTATGCTACCGCTTTGTGTTTGTAATCACATTTCTTTCTAATGTAAGTTTTTTAATTCAACTTAGTTTCTTAATAAAAGTTCTTCTTCTCTTATTATTCTGTTATTCTCCTTTTCACTTTGATACCGTTGGTTCAAGGTGTGAACCAGTTCATACCAAACCTTGTGATATTTATCACACTATAGAGAAGTGATCTTTTTGTTGTTGTTGTTTTTACTTCTTCAATTCCACCTTTGTAAGTCTACTTCCCACTTCCATTGAAGACATGTCATCAATGGAGGGATAACTATTTTATGATTTGATCCAAGTGAGTATCAAGGGGATGGATTGGATTACTTTTTCACTCCATTAATGGCTAATAACTTCTTTTAAATGAGACTTTTATTTGATGATTTTAAAACATCTTCATCCTTATTGAATTTAAGGTCACACATTTCAAGTTCTAATACGATCCTCTACCTTGGAGTGCTGAAAACTTTTATCATTCAAGTGTATAGGTGATTAGTATTAGGGTGTATAGTAATTAAACTAGTAAGTGATGATTTCGTTTGATCTTCTTAAATGAATCCATCTCAATTATAAGAAATTGAAATCATTAAAAAAGTAATTCATCCAATCCACCTCGAGCGATAACCTAGGATCAACTCATTATTTTAAATTGAATTCACCTAAATCTATTAGTTATCCTTTAAACCCATATAAAATCAACCCATGTTGGCCACTTCATATCCAAAAACAGTCCATAGAATGTACGTTTCTGTAGGTTTCTTCTTAGGTCCCTGAGGATTCCATAACCCAAGATAACTATAAGGACCGTTCTACCTTCATCTCTTGGGTAAATTTGAGCGAGAATCAAATTTTGGCATCGTTGCCGGGGTCCCAAGTAATTAAACTAAACACCCATTCTATTCTCCCCCATTTATTCTTTTCTCATCCAAATTCTCTTATCTGGTCCCTTTCTCGTTTTTTTCCTTTTGGCGCATGTCCGCCTACACCTGCGATCAATCAAACCATCTTGTTAGGGTGGATAGTCTTGGGGTTGGGGATTCAAGTACACCACGGGAACTCTTTACATTAGATCCTAATCTGTCTATCACCCCCGAGTCATAAATTGAGCCAATTTCAATGGATGTTCTTCAATGAAACCAACTCATAAACCCGGGTGGGAACCAAAATGGAAACCCAAATGAGGCAGCCCCAAACTTGGGGAATGCAATTGATCAAACCATGAATGACTACCTCACACCTTCCTGGACCAATTCCCCCTCATGCATTAGACACAATTCCCTAGGAGATTCCAACTATATCATTAAACCCCATGTCCTAAACCTCCTTGTCACATTCCATGGAATGGTGTCCGAGATTCCATACCTGCACAATAAGGAGTTCAATGACATTGTAGAAACCATGTGTCCCCCACATCAACTAGAATCTTCTAAGATGAATATATTTCCTTTTTCTTTAAAGGATCGAGCTAAAAATTGGATAAACAATTTGATACCATCATCCATAAACTCTTGGGACCAACTAAAAAGAGAATTCTACAAAAAATATTTTCCCCACCACAAAACAATTGCACTTAAAAAGAGTATCCAATTTTTTTTGAAAAATAGGGAGAGTCATTATATGGATCAAGGGAGAGATTCAAAGACACTCTAAACATGGTTCCACACCATGGTTTTTCTTTTACTGAACAAGTGACAATTATCTATGAAGGGTTGGGTCCGGCGAACAAACAATTCATTGACATGATGTGTAATGGAACCTTTAAAAACAAAGCCCCAAATGATGTTTACGAGTATCTAGAAATGCTTTCTGAACAAAACAAAACATGGGGAACATCACCTTATTCTAAAAATCCACAAAGAACTAATGTAATTCATACACTTAGAGAAGAGGAAATCCTTAGGGATAAACTCGTAGCACTCTCTAGGAAGGTTGAAGATATAGACCTTAGGAAAGTCCATGAAATCCAAACTGTTGACCCTGTTTTCACAATTTGTGACAAACATGACCATAGGACAGACAACTGCCCAACCATTCCATCCATCAAGTATGTTCTCTTAGGAGGACCCCCAGCATATGTTAATTCTATGAACTTTTAAAATCCTCAATACCAAAACACCTTCAACCCAAGGTATAACGACCACCCAGGCTTCCGCTGGAAAGATAACCAACAACCTAGCCAACCACAGGGACAAAATCATTACCCCAATCAGAACTACCAAACCCATAACCCGTTTCAAACCCAACCTATCCAATACAAACAGCCACCATTCCATTTTAAACAAACCATCCCACCTCCAAAATATCCCCCTAGGATATACCAACCTGCTCAAGCACCCACCCAAACTGTTCCACAAAGCCTACTAGAACAACTGTGAAAACAAATGGAGAGGATGAACTCAGAGGTATCTTCCCTAAAATAAGAACATCAAGCCATCAAAACTATAAAAGAACCCATTCCTACTCAGGTGGTGCCATCCTCAACATCAATGGTAGAGTCAAGTTGTGCTCAAAAAACTCATGAACAACTAAAGGTTGTGACTGTTTTAAGAAGTGAGAAATCAATTGAGAAACCTGAACAACTAATTCATAACCCACCTGAAGATTCAAACTTGGATGAAAATTCAAATGAACCACAAGATAAAACTGAGGAAATTAATAACAATGTGAAGGAAACAACTATTTAACAAAAAACCCCACAACCTGCACCATTTCCTCAACGCATGAGGGGGAAACCCAAGCCTGAACATAATGAAACATTAAGGTAAATATTTTCACATGTCAAGTTTAACATACCCCTTCTCGATGCAATCCAAACCATACCTGCCTACTCAAAGTACCTTAAGGACTTGTGCACTTTTAAAAGAAAATTTTCACATAAAAACCAAGTCCTTTTGGCGGCTTCTGTGAGTACCACCATTCAAGGGACCATTCCTCCTAAGTTGAAAGTCCCAGGTTCCCTTACATCAATGTTGAACTAGGAGAAAGAAAAGTTGTCAAGGCCTTGTGTGACCTAGGTGCTAGTGTCAATCTCATCCCATATGATGTATACTTCCAGTTAGGCCTAGATGAACTCCTACCCACATCTATCACACTTCAGCTTGCTGATCGTAGGATTAGGGTTCCAAAGGGGATTTTAAAGGACGTTTTGGTAAAGGTTGAAAACTTCATCTACCCTGCTGATTTCATTGTCCTTGAAAACCATCCATATTTAGTAAATAAGTAACAAACCCCAATCATCCTGGATCATCCTTTCCTTGCAACAATCAACTCTGTTATCCGAGTCCAAAATGGGAACATGACCATCACCTTTGGGAACATGAGTCTAGACTTGAACATCAATAGTGAAAGCTCACAAATAGGGGATGATGTGGACATTCATGAAGTAAACATGATCGGAAACATTGATAATTAATCTATGGAACATCAAGGAATATTTAATGAATGTTTAAGTCATGATGAGATTGATTTCCTTTGTTTATATAAAGGAATATTATCTCCTTGGCTTGAATCATTTTCAAATTGCTCTTATGATGAAGTCTTAGGTCCAACAATCAGTGAAACCTTTCAAGAAACCATTTTCATAGAGACCCCTCTAAATTCCTTCCCTAAATCTGATCAAGCCAATCTAGTAGCTGAAACTTATACATGTGAGGAATCAATCCTATCTGAAACTCTAAAAAAGAAATTGATCTTGATCCAATGTCCCAATATTCTACTAAAATTCTAAACTAACCTGATCTTGAATTGAAGGAACTTACTGCTACACTCAAGTATGCTTTCCCAGGGGACAATCAAACACATCCTATTGTCATTTCTTCTTCTCTTGAATCCAATCATGAGAGGATGCTTCTAGATGTCCTTGGAAGCATAAGAAATCCATTGGTTGGACCCTTTCTGATATTCCTGGGATTAGCCCACTTATCGGGACTCATAGGATTATTCTGGAATCTGATTCAAAGCCATGTCGTCAACCTCAACAGCGACTCAATCCTAATCTCATGGAGGTAGTAAGGAAAGAACTTTTAAAATTGTTGAAAGATGCTATCATATATCCTATAGCTGAGAGTGAATGGGTGAGCCCAATCCAAGAGTTCCAAAAAAGGCTGTAATCACAGTGATAACCAATGAGGATAGAGAGATTCTTCCAACAAGGGTGAGTAGTGGATGGAGGGTCTGCATTGACTATAGGAAACGAAACTCATTCACCAAGAAGGACCATTTCCGCTTACCATTCATTGACCAAGTCCTTGAGAGAGTGGCAGGTCATGCTTTCTACTGTTTCTTAGATGGGTACTCAAGGTAAAATAAAATTGAGGTCTCCCTAGAGGATCAAGGGAATACTACATTCACATGTCCTTTCGGTACCTTTGCCTTCAAACTCATGCCCTTCAGGTTATGCAATGCCCCTGGAACCTTCCAGTGGTGCATGATGGGAATCTTCTCAGACATGGTAGGGGATTTTCTAGAGGTCTTCATGGATGACTTCTCTGTGATTGGGGATACTTTTGAGGGATGTCTACAGAATGTGGAGAGAGTCTTGTCAAGATGTGGAGAAAAGAATCTGGTCCTAAACTGGAAAAAATGTCATTTCATGGTTAAAGAGGGACTTTTTCTAGTCCATCTAGTCTTGAGTAGGGGGATTGAAGTTGATAAAGCAATGGTTGACATCATTCGTCACCTTCCATCACCCAAAACTGTCAAGGAAGTGAGGTCCTTCTTAGGACATGATGGTTTCTATAGAAGATTCATCATGGAATTTAGTTTAATATCTCGTCCCCTTTGTGCTCTCTTAGTAAAGGATGCTCCATTTGTTTGGATAGAATGTTGTGAGGGTTCATTCTCAACCCTCAAATCCTCTCTCACCTCTCCTCCCATTATGAAATCTCCAAATTGGATCCTTCCTTTTGAACTTATGTGTGATTCCAGTGACTTTGCTGTTGGAGCAGTGTTATGAAAATGTTGTGATAAAACTCCTTATGTCATTGCTTATTCAAGCAAATCCTTAAATGATTCCCAAATCAACTACACCACCACTGAAAAGGAGTTACTTGCTATTGTTTTTTCCTTAGAGAATTTTAGTTCCTACCTCTTAGGATCACCCATCACTGTGTTCACTAACCATTCTGCACTAAAATACCTCTTCCAAAAACAAGATTCTAAGGCTAGACTGATTAGGTGGGTCCTTCTCTTACAAGAATTTGACCTCACAATCAAGGATAAAAAGGGAGTTGAAAATGTTGTAGCTGATCACCTCTCCAGGATAGAATTCAAAGACAACTCAAATCACCTTTCTGTGTCTGATTCATTTCCTGATGAACACCTATACTCTATGAGTGACTGCCCTTGGTATGCTGACATAGAAAATTTCTTAGTGACATGAGTCATTCCAAAATTCTTAGGGACTCATGCTCGAAGGAAATTCCATTCTGATGTTAGACACTATGTGTTTGATGATCCATACCTCTATATGTTCTTCCCTGACCAAGTCATTAGGAGGTGTGTTCCAGAATCTGAACAAGAGTCCATCCTTAAATTCTGTCATAGTAAGGCATGTGGAGGTCACTTTTCCTCTAAGAAAACATTTTCTAAGATTATTTAATGTGGTCTTTTTTGGCCCACCCTCTCAAGGGACTCCTATACATTTTTTCAAAGTTTTCCTAGGTTTCAACAAGTAGGGTCCATCACAAAAAGGAATCAAATTCTACTCACTCCCATCTTAGTGGTTGAAATCTTTGACTGTTGGGGAATTGATTTCATGGGTCCCTTCCCAAAATCTCGGGGATACCTCTACATACTATTAGCTGTTGATTATGTCTCAAAATAGGTTGAGTCCATTCCCACTAAGTTCAATGATCATCAAGTTGTGATTCGATTTCGGAAAGAGAACATATTTTCAAGATTTGGAATTCCTAGGGCTATCATAAGTTACTGTGGAACTCATTTTTGCAATCGTCCATTCTCATCACTCATGGAAAAAATATGGAATTTCTCACAAAGTGTCCACTGTTTACCACCCTCAAACCAATGGTCAAGCTGAGTTAGAGAATAGGGAGATTAAGAAAATTCTTGACAAAACTGTCAACCCCTCTAGGAAATATTGGTCTGAGAAACTCTTATATGCTCTTTGGTCATATAGAACCGCATATAAAACCATTTTAGGAATGTCCCCATATAGGCTGGTTTATGAAAAAACATGCCATTTACCTATTGAAATTGCTCATAAGGCCTTTTGGGAAAGTAAGAAAATGGATTATGACCTCTCATTGTTCGGAACAAAAAGGTAATTAGATCTCAATGAACTGGAGGAATTAAGGATGGAGGCTTATGAAAATTCAAGGATTAATAAATCTAGAGTTCAATCCTACCAATCTAGGAATATCAAGGTAAAACATTTTGAAGCGGGAAAACTTGTGCTCCTGTATAGTTCAAAACTTCATTTACACCCGGGAAAGTTAAGGTCTAGATGGTCATGTCCTTTCATAGGGAATCATGTATACCCCCATGGGGAAGTAGAGAATCAAGATCCCACAAGTGGTTACATTTTCAAGGTCAATGGTCAAAGGTTAAAAAAATTCATTAAATCATTCAATAAACAGGAAATTGATGTTCAGTTAATTGATCCAATCTATGAACCAGGAAGAAATTGATAAATTTGGGATCTATGTCGGGCTAACGACGTTAAACAAAGCGTTACACGGGAGGCAACCTGTGGTTTTTATGTTTCTAATATTTCTGAATCATATTTATTTTTCAAATAATATTACATAATAATTTTTATATTTAAAAATAAAAAAATATACTTTTGACCCGTTCTTCTATTATGAGTATGAATGGGTACGAAAGAGGAGCACCATATTCATCTGTGTCACGTGGTGTGATCCTTGATTAATACCTTACCCAGAAATTTAAAAAGAATACATTGTATCATCAATTTATTTTGTTTTATTTTTATTATTTTATAGGTTAAGATACAAATAAAAATATAATAAAAAAATTCCACGCCATAGCCCGTGGGGAAAACCCCGTCACAACCGGCGAAGCCGTGGGGACTCGAACCCGGGACCGATGGGAGACAGGGGTGCGCGCTTACCACTGACCTGCGGCTTCTTGTGGTTCCTTATTCTATAATTTTTATATATATTCTTATATTTTACTTTCTTTATTATATAAATATATATATATATATATTGTTGGTTTTTGTTTGTTTTGTTTGTTTTGTTTTTCCTTTTTCCACTAGGGAACTTTGCAAGCGACATGGATATCAAAGGAATAAATTAGAGCGGCAAGAACTTAAAACTTCAACCACCAGGTGACTTCATTCCATGATCCTTATATTTCAATGTCCTTATTAAACTCCCCTTTTTATTCCCCTACCCTATTCTATTTTTTTTACAAAACTAGGGATTGTTTCATTCTAAGTTGGGGGGTGTGGAAACAAAATGTTTGTTTAAAAAAAACAATGATAACAAAAAGAAGTAAAATTACTTTATCATTCATATAATAACATCTTTTCTCACATAAACACTACCTATCAAATAATTATTATTTCCTTCACTCTTAATTTAATTCATGATTAAGTTTAAAAGCATTGATTTTGGATGGTTGGTTTTCCAATGAAAATTTTCATCATTTTTATTTTCATCCATTAAATCAAAATGACACAATGCACATCCTTTAGACTATGGGGTAATAATTTGAATTTTTGGGGTCCCATAATAAATAGCATAGGCTGGTTTGATTTTTATGAATAATATGAGTATTCAAAAAAAATTTAAAAAATAAACAACAACAAAAAAAATTCCGTGTAGAGCAATGGATTGATAAAATGTGAGGCTTTCGACACTTGGGGATCGTGACTCCAGAGTTTTCTAGCCCTGAGTTTTTCAATATCTCTCTATTTATGGTAATATGACTTTGTTTTTGATTATGTTAACTCGATACGATGCCCGAGTATGTGGGCATCACTTGGTGCCCAAAGGCCTTTGAGTCTGGGAGTAATCGGCAAAGTCTTGCAACATGGGTTAATTTAATTAACTGCAATCTCAATTACTATGGAAATATTTCAAAAAAATCAAAAAAACTAATGAATAATACTCATATTAGGATTAAATGTGATTCCACCTAGCACTTCCACGATTTCTCCCTTGAATGAAAATGAACCCCCATATCTATTGTGATACACAACACATCATTACACCTAATTGAGTTGGATGAAGTATGATGATGGATTTGATCAAAGGAATGGTCTTGGGATTGGGATCTTCTTTTAAATTCATCTTGTTTTAAATTATCTTGATAGGTTATAAAAATATATTTGTGTGCAGTTTACATTGTGAGAACTGTTTGTTATATTGTGTTTGAAGAAATAATTCAAATAAAATCATTGAATTATTTTCTCCGGACTAGCAAATCTCAAGTTGGGGGTGTGATTATCAAATAAAAACATATATTTTAATTACATTTTAATGGTATTAAATGTTCATTTTTGATCTTATGGGCCTGGGTTAGTGCATTTTCATTATGAACATCCACTCTCATCATTTGTGCACTTCATGCCTAATATACACCAATTTAGGCCCAATGAGTCAACTTATTCTAAGGAATTTAATTATCACTTTTTTTAATTTTATATTTTTGGAACATTATCTACACTTAAATATGAACATTTTTCAATCAGGGATCAATGGAAAATTCATGGAAGAAGATGGAGATATTTTGTGATGATAGGAAACAATTCTAGAGAAGGCAGATTGGACACCAGACCACTGATGAGAATGTGGGGCCCAACATACATGCCCAATTAATCCCAAATTTCTTGGTATTTTAGAATACATGTATCGGAACAAATCCCTCTTCAGGGGATAATGCTAATGTTTCCTCTATGGTGGTCATTAAGGTGTCCCAAGTTAGAGATATAATTCTGGGCCAGATTCTGTGGCCCAGAAATATATCCCACTAATTTGATCATATATCGTAATCCACAACTCACAATGGGCCCCAATTTTACAGACTATTAGAAGAAATCCGGAGATCCATTTTCGTCTTCTATGGCCCACTCGGATTCGGCCATCTAGAAGGGCTTCCAGCCGCGTTTTTTCGATGAAGGAAAGCTGGCTGCCACCTCGGGTCAAGGGTGGAAAAATCAACTCTCCCATACTTTCCACCCACCTATGGCCTACCAAAATTAATTGAGTAGACTTGTACTATTGGAGGCTCGACCCGGGAGATCAAAATTTTTTATTTAAGGCAGTTGTGTTGAATTATTGAAGGATATTTGGTGCTTAGTTTCATTGTAGTGTTATGATGCTGCTTTGTGTTTGTAATCACATTTCTTTCTCATGTAAGTTGTTTAATTCACCTCAGTTTCTTAATAAAAGTTCTTCTTCTCTTATTAATATGTTCTTCTCCTTATCACATTGATATCGTTGGTTCATGGTGTGAACTTTTTCATACCAAAACTTGTGATATTTATCACACAACGGAGGAGTGATCTTTTCTTGTTGTTGTTTTTACTTCTTCAATTCCACCTTTGTAAGTATACTTCCCGCTTCCGTTGAAGACATGTCATCAATGGAGGGATAACTCTTTTATGAGTTGATCTAAGGGAGTATCAAGGGGCTGGATTGGATGTTATTTATCACTCTATTAATGGCTAATCACTTCTTTTAAATGAGACTTTTATTTGATGATTTTAAAACATATTCATCTTTATTGAATTTAAGGTCACACATTTCAAGTGTTAATACTGACCTCTACCTTGGAGTGCTCAAAACTTTGATCATTTAAGTGTATAGGTGATCAGTATTAGGGTGTGTAGGCATTAAACCAGTAAGTGATGATTTCGTTTGATCTTCTTAAATGAATCCATCTCAATTATAAGAAATTTAAATCATTAAAAAAGTAATTCATCCATTCCACACCGAGCGATAACCTATGATCAAATAATTATTTTAAATTGAATTCACTTAAATATTTTAGTTATCCTTTAAACCCATATAAAATAAACCCATGTTGGCCACTTCATAGTCAAAAATAGTCCATAGAATGTACGTGTCTATAGGTTTCTTCTTAGGTCCCTGAGGATTCGATATCCCAAGCTAACTACAAGGACCGTTCTACCTTCATCTCTTGGGTAAATTTGAGAGAGAATAATGTAATCAATAGAATTTTTATCAAAATCTACACCAAACTCATACTTTTAGTATTTCAATGAACACTAAATCTACATAAAAGGTTCAATTTGTTTAAATAATAATCATGAAATCTAAAAAATCACCATTGAAACTCTCAATTAAAATTAAAATTAAAGATATAAACTCCCTTCAAACAATTTATTATTATGCCCAAGTTAAATTAAATATATAAAAATATAATTTTTTTCTCATTTTTTCCCAAATATTAATGGATATAAAATCCATAAATCTTTTACAGAATTCAAAATTTCCTAAATGTTATTATTTTGTCATTATATAAAATATTCTATAATTCAAAATATTTAATCTTTAAATAAACAATATTAAATTAAAAATATAAATTATATTATAAAAATCATATAAGATATCAATTTAACCAACCCTATAATGTTAATTATAGAATTCTATAATTTCTAATAGTAATGATCACCTAATTTAATTAAACCTTGCATATACCATGACTGTTAAATGATTTCTCATAGTATATATTTAAAAATTTATGAATCTATCCTTTAAATGGAAATTTTTTAGAATGATACCTTGATATAAATTGTGATAATGATAGATTTAATAACTAAAACAATTTCGAAAATGCAACCTTCCACTTGATGTAGATTTGATTCATCAATGACCAAAGATCATTTGTTTTCAACAGAGAAGCCCCAAATTCACTCCAAAAGGAAATAGAATTTTTCCAAATAATATAATTGTACAAATTTAGATAATAAGAGTCAAATCATAATCTAAACCACAAATCTATGTAATGTTCAATGATACCCATGGTTATCTCACATGGTTAAGAAAACAATTAACGTTACTATAATCTCTTTTGTAGGTTGAAAATAAAATGTATACCATTATAATGAATATTTATCCTCTATTAAATTTGAAATTTTTTCACCAAATGTTTTAATAAGAATTTTTTTACTAAATAGTTAGCCTAATCATCTGCCTCCTTAATTTATATTAATAAAAAAATGATAATCTAGAAACCTAAAACTAAAAAAGAAATATAACATTCGATTTTATGGCTATAAAATTCTACCCACCACTAGAATTTTTATTCTCATAAATTTAATGTATTGTACCTCTCATGAAAATTTTGTTCATTTCTACCACAATTCATCATATATCTAGAATATTGTTATATGGTCCCGTATATGTAGAACATAAAAACTAAAAAAAAATTACCTTCTCGAAGGAACCTTTTGTAATCAAAAATATAAATTATTCGCTAAAAATTTGAATAATTGGATTCTATCTAAACTTTCACTCATCAAAATACTTGTTTTGGGTGTATTTGTTGTTTTTTAAATCAGAAATATGAACGACATAATGAATTTAAAAATAATGTTATAGAAAAATCAATTCTATAAGCCACAAAAAAAATTACTCTAAATGTTCTCAAAAGGAACAGTAATCCATTACATAAATTTCCCTTATTTCACAAGTCATATATGCCTCAATATAGGATCCACATGTTAAAATACAAAAATACTCAACACTAATTCTTAATGGAATATTATGATAATTGAGATAAGGATTAATCTAAATAAAATTAAATTTAATATAATTCAAGATTATAAATATACCACATTATTATAATTATTTACAACCATTTGGATTATTAAAATAATACACTTTGATTTTAGAGGAATACTACATTTGAAATAATATACTTAACATAACATTTTCATTAAAAAAACAAAGAAATAATATTGTTTTTATTACGATCATTATAAACTATCCATTGAATTTTTGGGTATGAAGATATATAAATTAATTATGATATATATATATATATATATAATAGTCTTACACAATTAAAATTTATTTATGAATTCTTAGGAAATAATCACTGAATTTTTAATGAAGTCATTTTGTGATTGAAGAATAACATCAAAATTGGGTTCAATTTAATATTTTTGGAAAATATTATAATTTTATTCTTACACTTTTATAAATTCTATTTAATAACATGTAGATAATTATTTATATTCTATCATCAAAATTATATTACTGTGAATTTATTGGATTTTTTCTAAAAATATTTTTTCTGTAAAATGTCAAAAAATGATTTTATATGAAATTATATTTTATTTTAACATTACTATTTTATTTTTAATTGTTTTTCAAATTAAATTCATTTCTATTTATTAAAACATTTATATTTAATTTAATGGGAATTGACAGTGGGTAAAATTTTGTATTGAATTAATTTTAATTGTTCAAGTGCATTCTTCTGTGAAATCGTTTCTTTGTTAGATTTTGTGCGATATGTAAATGTGATTAAAATAATTTAAAGATTAATGTTTAATAAAATTCAATCAACATTTAAAAGAAAACATTCCAAATTTGGTAAATAGTTTATACTCATTTTTAGTACAAATGAATAGTAACCATAGTAAAATTTATCATATTAGTAAGGGGAAATAGAATAAAAATATTAAAATAATATAATAAGGATTCAAACTCGTCCATAAACATGCTAATATTTATCTTCATGGGGTTTCGACATTAAATATGAAAAATTAAAAATAATCAATTTATTTATACATTCCTTTGATAGTGATCATAATATATTTTAAAATAAATACAAAATAAAAAATTAATCTAGTTTTGGTTTATTAAATAGTATTTTTTAATATAATAAAATGTGGTTATTTTTTGTATAATACTGATATTATAAATATTAATTATTTTTTTATTATTTAATTTATTTATTAGTGATTTGATATTTACTATAATTACATACCCAACACCAAAACAATTCTTGTGAATCTAGTAGAAAAATAGAGTAAATTGTTTTGAAAACATACAATGTAATATTTTTTTAATGAGTTATTGGGTTTATGTATTTTTTTATAAAACATTAATGTATAATTTATGTTTTAAAATATAATATTCATAATACATTACTAAATTTTTAGTAATATTATTTTCATTGTGTCGAAAATGATTTTAATGGTATTTTATGATAAAAATATTTAAATAAATAATATAAAATTAATAAGAAAATTATATTAAATAATTATATTCTGGTATGATTTTTAATATAAATATGTTTCTAATTATTAGTAAAATATATTTTATATTAACATTTTTGAACATTAAATTATAAAAAGAATTTATATCACCATAATCATGATAATGTTAATCATGTTGTTAAAACTATGAGATAATGGTTAAAAAAATAAATGAAACATTTTAAAATTTTATTGGATGAGATTATTTATAATAATATTAAAATTATATTTTATATATTAATTTTTTCATGTGAATATTAAAATTAATTTATATTTATTTAATACTTTAAGTTATTTCAAGAGCTTCCCCCCCAATTAGAAATAGATACACCCCAACTCTTACTTATACTAATTAAACCATTTATCATGAAACATATCATCCAGCAAAACTTACCAACATCCCTCAAGATTTTCTAATAGCCTTTATATTCTTAAAACACAGCCCCTAGTGTCCTTAAATATATAACCTAACGAGGTTCATAAAAAATGATGTAATCATATCTACCGAGTTTTTTCATATTACATATTCAAATAATTAATTAAATTTTTTAATAACTATTTAAATATAAAAAAATACTTAACTTATAATGGGTAAATATTATTTTAATTTAATTACTTTTTTTTCACTTTCATCCATCAATAGGGAAACAAAACCAATGTACCTGTGTACTATTGGAATACTATCTTGCAAACCGGTGAATTTTGTTTTTCATCACCACAATACAAGGATGGATGTTATGATATAATTAAAATATATATATTAATATACTGACATGAATTTTATTCTATAGATATAATATTTCATCTATCTTATTTCAATTATAATATATAAAAAATTAATAATTTTGTGTGCATATGTATATACAGGTGTTTCCATATAGTAATGTATTATGTTACCCAATACTACCAATCATTGATGGTAATGTGGATTGATTTAACGAATTTAATTTATGTTTATAAAATTATATTAATTACATAAATATAATAATTTCATTTCTATCATTATTTTTCATCCATTGATAAGTAAAAAACATTAGACATGTGTATGAATAGATTACCACCACATGAGGTAATTTATTTAATTTTTCATGATCACGTTTCACTTATGAAACATAAATTTTATTTCATGTATAAAAAAATATGATTATTAATTTATAATTATAATATAGTCAATAGATCAATGAAACATTTTTCTATAGAAAACCAACCATTATAAATTTTCAATTATGTATATAACATACATAAATAAAAATATGCAAGCTTAACCGATTAGGTAATTTAATGTGTCATTGAAATAATTTAAATAAATTTTATATTATAAATTAATAATCCGTAGAAATTTTTTAATGAATTTATATAATAAATATATTTATAATAGATATGATTTATTGTACACATATATAATATGAATACTCAAGGATGGGGGTTTCTATACACTATTCAATTTATTTAATTTATAACACTTCATCATTGACATTATTATTCCATGATAGTTTCAAAATTGATCTACAAATTTTTTATTTACTTTCTAATTTTTTTTAAATATTTACATATCTATTAATATTATCTTCATTGAATAATTATCACTTTACATTTCATTATTTTTATATGGGCTTTCAACGTATCAATAACTTTCTATAGAGACGTGTTAGATGTCGTGGACCATGATTTATATGAATTTTTTACATTCTACGATATGAATTAATTTTGAAATATAAGAAAATATAATTCATGGTATTTAAATATTAATACCACATTCATTTTTTTCAATGATTTTCTATTTTAATGTTACTATATAGGTAATCCCATTAGGTTATAAACTCATTTTTTTAAGATTTGTTTCCCTATATTTTAGTTGATGTAAATTTTAGGGATTATGTCCCTGAAACCATATGTATTTTCTTCTCCTATTGTAATTGGTGGTATTTTAAGAATTATTATCACTCTTCTCAAAATTATACATAAAATTATAAAGAAATTAAATTAAATTAAATGAAAACCACATTTCCATGTTTGATGATAAACCTTTTATTCAATTATCATTCTCATCTAAATTGGTTTATGAATGTTTCTATCCAAAAATTAAATATTAAAAATGGTCCATTTTTTCGTTAGAAATTTATTTAATTATAATGTTTTAAATAGAATATAGTTCAATAAATGTTTTCTTAACATGTTTTTTAATTTATAAATAAGTGTGAAATGAATTTTCTCTTTTAAAATACACTATATGAATTAATATTCCAACTATCAAGGCCATAATTTTTATTAAATATTCCTTCTTAATTTTCCATTGATACTTTAAAAAAAAAATTAATAAAATATTGGGATGTTTTATATATTTTAATGAAATGAAAACAATTTTTCCTTCATTTTCAAGGAAAGGTTTTCAATGTTATTTATAATATATATATTATATTTGGAAACATCCCTTATTATATTTCATATAATATAATATGGATATATTAAAATTGAACAATAAATATTCAAAATCTAGATCGATTATGATAGTTTAAATAGATAATTTCAAACCTATATCATTTCCATGTTCTAATGAAGATAAAACGAAATGATGGTTATTTTTTAGGTTTCTAAATAGAAATGTAAATGAATATAATTTTTTTATTTTATGGTAATTGAGAATATGATTAATTGAATGATTTGTGGTTAGGTTATAAATGAATTATGGTTTGGTACATTATAGTTTTCTAAATTATTGGGTAAAGTGACCGAGTCAGCTGATGTAAGGGACTCTTATGAGATAATAGGGTTTATATTAGTTTTTTTGTAGTCCCAATGGGTTTTTTTGTTTCAAAATGGGTATAAAAAAATAACATTTCTTTTAAAGATTTCAAACTATATTAAAATATTAATTAAAATATTTTATTACTACAGTTCAATATCAAACCCAAATACATGATGGATTAGTTTAATTATGTTTTCAAAATATAGTATTATTTTTACAATTTAATAAACATGTAAAGAAAAGATAATATTTATTGATTTAAAGTAGATAATAGAGGAATGAAATTATGATAAGTCATTTATTTGAATCAGAAATAGAAGTGTATCGGGGTTTTGTTGTTTCAGGTTTAACATGCTCTTTAATTTTTGAAAATAAATATATTAATATATTATTGGTGTCAAAGTCAAGGAGATTTGGATCTAATGGTCATTGTGTCCCATCCTCAGTGTGGTGATGCAACCTTTTCACATGGTCAAGTAATTAGCGAATTCTTAAATTATGTCTTTCTGTATACCATATTTAAACATGAGTACCTTAATAAAACTAATAGACAAGCCTCTATTGAGGGTTAACATTTGGAAATTATAATTTTCCTTTATTATTTATTAAACAATGGTCATAATTAAAAAATGATATTTTAACTCATAAATTATTTTAGAAAACTTGATACACGAGCTGAATAATAGAAAACATTTAGTGGAACCCTCTATATTTTGATACGCACCCTTGGAAAATTTGGGTGTACCCTACATTTAATTGATGAGAGAGTTTGGGGGTTGATGAATGGAAAAACTTAATGGAAAGATTGAGATGAAACTATTGAGGACCATGCATAGTGCAACATCTCACTCCATGATTTGGTCTATGAGATCCCTAGAATAAGTAGCTCAACATCCTATTTATAGACTCATGTTCTGTTGATCCCTCATATAATGGTGTAATAAAATGTCATCAAGTGATCGTGAATTTCATTGGGTCTTAATACCGATTTATGTCACTTATGGCATTGAAAAATCACCATTTTAGGTCATTCCAAAATTTAACATTTTTGTACTTTGTTTCACATTATGTAACAGTTAGGCTTTTAAATATTTATATTATTCATCATGATGTGTATTTATTTCATTCCTTATACCGGTTTATGTTTATTAATGTCTTTTTACATCATGTAATCTGTGGTGGATACAAATATCCTCAAATCTGTATATCCAGAAACACTCATGTTTTCTATTGTTTGTACATTATGAAAAGGAATTTATATAGGGACATAGTTGTAATTCTTTTTCTGATAATGTTGGATTTTGGTTTCAGTATTCTGGTATCACACTATGAAGATAAGCATTATGTTTTGTGATACCTTTGAGCTTCTACCATTATCTCATTTTGTTAATTTTTAAAAAAAAATATTTCATCGTGTTTGAGATCACAAAAAAAAAAGAATCCCAAAAATACGTAATAATATCAATTAAATTACATATATCATTGCATAAAAAACAATAAAACATATTCATTAAATACTTGTATTAATGTTATTACTATAATAAATCAAGCTATATTTATTAGGTGAATATTAAAGGATATGATGATGTTACTTGTTGTATATCACTCAGAAGATAATTTTAGAATTCTCTTATTTATATTATACTGTGATGGATGTTTTATGTTTAATGATACCAATACATTTTCTCTATCCTTGATATGAGTTTTCAATTAATACCTTAATCATGATAAATATCACATAGATTGTAGAATTATTCTTTTGATTTTTACATTATGTTAAACTATTATACCATTTCTTCTTATTTGTGATGAATGTTTTTATTATAATAAATTATCTTAAAGTATAAACATGATTTTTTATTTTTTTCTCATCATACCCTTATATTATTATTATTCATACTAATTAAATTCATTTTTGAATGATTACGTTTTCCCTAATGAATCATTTAACCTCACCAGGAAAATTCATAGATCCCAAACTCCTCAATACAGTTCTAAATTCAAAATAATCACATTTTTTCTTTAATACAGAATAATGTGAACTGATTTTTATAATAAAAATATAAAAAATCAAAAAGATATTTTACATTAACTTAATTTATATGGACATTATTGGTGTATAATTTTATAGAATTATGACCAAATCATATCAACATTGATTCAAAAATAACATTTTAAAAATGATGAACATCATCTCTCATTATACCCAATATTTCTTATTTAACATTATTTCATCAACATCATCCATATAAAATCCCTTCTAGATATAATTTGTTCAGACTTATTTTATATATTCTAGAGAAAAGGAAATATAAGAAGGTTGATAAAAAATTATAAATAAGGGTTGAAATAATAATTCATAATTCAATTTCATCATTGAGACTAATTATTTTATAATGTTGTGAAGAAATAATGATAGCCCATGAAAAAATCATTAAGTAACTCCTACCCATCATTACATTAATCACCACAAATAAAAACCTTAAAATGGGAATAGTTAAGATAATCAATAATAACAGGACATGTGATATCAATATTGTTCATAAGAATAAGTATAAACCCAAATAAATTAATTTATACACTTTTCAATAAAATAGAGCCTTATATTCATAAAAACCATTCAAGACCCTTTTAATTAAAATAACTATATGACCGACTTAATGTACAATAATTAATTAATAAATTTTTTTCTATCTTGTCCACACTATATTATAAGCTCTAATGGGATCACCCATTGATAAACAGGATACCCATTGTATAAGCTTTAATGGGACCACCTAGCATTATTGGGGAAACAGAATCATATATGTTATAATAGGCTCACCTGGCACTAAACAGGATGCCTCATCATACAAGTTGTAACAAACTCACCTAAAACTATTTGGGCCACCCCCTCATATATTATTTCCATGTGCAAAAATATAAATAATGTACATAGACCATTAATTTAATCATAAAAATCATAAAAAAATTAATTAATCTTTAATAACATAATTAAAAAATAGAAAATAATTTCGTTCAGTATCAATATCAATTAATTATGATAAACCCATGGAAAAAATTGGGTTCTATAATGATATATATGAAAAATAATTAATGAATCTATATAACAATGAAGATATAATTATTAACAAATATCTAGAGTATAAGATAAGTAACAAAGAGGGTTTTCGACATTGATGAATATAAATATTAGTAAAATAACATTGATAAAAATATTAAGTAAATTACTCTATTCATTATCATGATAATATTTTAAAACATTAAAAAATATCGAAAAAACATTTAAATATATTTTTAAAAACCAAGAATTTTCAAAATGTTAAAAAAACCTTCATTAATCATTTTCATATAAATATTCAACAGATGACTCAAAGAAATGGCCATCTTTTGGTTGTTAATTCCATACATTCCATAATGTACATTCCCTTATTTGTAAAAGGTTATAATAGTGCAATGATCAGAATGATACAAGAATATTTCTATAAATTATTTTTATAAAAGTATAATTGGATAAAATTACTAGATCAAATCAATTTAAAAATGTTAAAAAAAATTATAAGATTTTTAGTAAAACATTTTTTTGAATAAAATAAATCTCAAACCGAAGAGAGAATTAATGATTATTTCCTATAAAATATGTTATAAAAATATATAAGAAAAAAATAATAGATGAAATTTTAAAATTAAATTTAAAAAATAATTAGTGAAAAGAGATTCATATAGCTATAAAAATTATCAGATTTCAACATCAAAGACTTAATGATAAACAATCTCCGTAAATAGTGAGACTGTAAAAAAGATGTACAACTTTTGTAACAATGAATCATAATCCCTATGAAAGAATAAAAGATAATGAAACATATAATATCATGAAAATAATTAGATGATTATTTAACATTAAAAATTGGAATTATATACCATTTAAATTAATATAGGTGTATCTAATAACTAATGTCTCAACGAAATGAAATTAGTACAAATATAAATTTATGTTAATGTTATTTTGAAACAGTATACCCAATGAAAGAGATAACCAAAAATAAATATTTAAATATACATAAAACTAATCCAATAAATCATATAATCCATTATTGTGAAGTATATAAACCACAAAATAACAAGTTTTGAATATGGCATATATCTGACAAAAATAAAAGTGAGATGAGAAAAACCCTTACGTCGAGTCTGACTTATCACTTGTGTCATTAACATATTGAATAATAAACATGTGTTAGTTATTTACTAACCATATAAGATTTTAATTTTTTTAGTTTTATTTC
Organism: Viscum album; assembly: GCA_963277665.1. Lineage (NCBI taxonomy): Eukaryota > Viridiplantae > Streptophyta > Magnoliopsida > Santalales > Viscaceae > Viscum > Viscum album. The sequence goes on from OY728135.1 coordinate 695,621,892, forward strand.
ACTAATTAACATGTGATGTAAAATTATTTACTATATTAAATTTACATAATATGTTTGACCATATTCAGTTTATGCCTGAAGAATGACTTTGGTAGAATGACTACAATCAATGTGGTCATTATTAAAACATCACCAAAACACTAATAAAAAAATAAATGTATTATTTTAATATAAATAATAATTTTTAAACCCATATTGAGTAATTTATATGAAAAATGATCCAATATTATAATCATGGAGATGGTAGATTGTTTAAATGCATTAGTAATATTTATATTTTTCAATTATCAGTATAAAAATAGGGTCAGTAATAGTGTATCATTATATAATGATTCATAAATAATGAACACATAATTATATAATTACATATAATTATTTTTAGGTGAAAATTAATAAATTAATTACCTCACATCAAAGAGGAGGTAGTCTACATGTCTACAATTTCCATTTTCATTTTTTACAGAGAGCGACAACTTAAAAATGATATTGAAATATTAAATTTCCATAAATATTAATATTTAATTTATATTATTAATATATCACTAATATAAAATATATTTTTAAATTAATCATTATTTAATTCTTTATAATCTGTTAGTGAAAATGGAATCACATTGATTCACAAGGAAGTAGTCCGTCGTACCCATGAGTGACGTGGTCATATCCTTTAAGGTATATAACATAAATGGTTACGATCATATAATGAACCTATATGTAATATAATTATATAAATATAATATATTAACTTTATATCCATCATTATTCATATCCTTGATTGGTGGTAATGGAAATGATGTAATGAATTCCCGTAGTGGTAGTGTGTCAAACAACAAAATGATTATTTTGTAACCAATTTGAAAAAAATGACAATTTTTATTGGATGTATCCATAACATAAAAAATTTGAAAATATTTAGGATTATTTGTATATTATATAATAATTCAGGACGGTGGAGAAATATAAAAAACCAAAATGCTCATTAATGAATGATTCTTCTTCTTCGGGTAACTCCATTAGGGTTGAAAAAAACGCATTTATTTTATTGAATTAATTGTAATGTTATTATTATTTTATAATGATATTTTTGTGTGGATGTGATTCAGTTCAAGGTTATATGAGAAAACGTCATAATGGGTGTGATGGATTGAGGGGAATGGCTAACCTTTTATAGTTTAGGAGGAGTGGTCTACTTTAAAATTATAAATAGAATTAACTCTTGATAAGATAAAAATACATAATTTAATATTAAAATTGATTATTTAGGGTGGGGAGTGATTATAATGGAGAGATAAACATCCAACATACAATTAACCACATGTTTTTAAATGTGATTCCTTAACATGTAATATTTCTTTTTTAATTTGGTTTTTCAATATGGTAACTAGTTTTCTTAACCATCGTACTTTATCTATTATGATAGAATCAAAGAGAGAAATAATATAAAATTTAAACCAACTTAATATGAATATTATATATAATTTATAAAATAAAAATCTCAAGACAGTTGGAAATTAATTTTAACATAAACTCATGTAACGGGTAAAAACCCTACTTTAACCAAAACTACACTAACAATTTTTTAATTATTTAGTTGAAATTATAGAAGTTATTAAAAAAAATCCCATACATGAAAAATATATTATATTTAGTATCTCATAAAAATAACTACGCTTAATATATTATTTTTGAATTTTAAATCATTTAATAAAATATCATTTTTTAAAGAATAATATGAATCCCACTTTTGACATTATTCTATTATTTTTGTGTCTAAAAATTAAAAAAATTCAATGATAGAATTATAATATATTACTATCACACATTTATAACTTGATATATTTATCTCAAAAATAATGGAATATAAAAACACATTCAATTTACATCAATTTTATTGTTTTTAGATTCAGTTATGTTATTTTATTTATTAGCTAAATAATATATGTGATGACATTTCTAATGAATGTTACATAAATAATTCATCTATAAAATTAAATATAAATTATTATGATAATTAAAATTCATTTATCCTTCACAAAAGTATATATAACTTCACCTATGTTGTTTTTCCAACGCATAAAGCTTTATAAATAATAAAAATAAAAATTACCTTTTTTATTTTTCTTCAAATTACTTATTATTTAGGTCACACTCAAAGAAACATATCCCATAAAATAATACAAATAAGACATTATGTCATAAAGGTGGTATTATATCAATCCATTGGGTGTTAGATACGTTTTTAGTTCATTTCCGCTATTGTTTAAAGTTGCATCAATCTATAACCTTTTAGTTACCTTAATCATTGGAATTAATTGGAATTATTCTCACTAAAAATTATGGTAAATATTTAATTTGGTCTTATTAGTCAATTTAAATTTTTATTATTCCTAATATTTTGTGCATTTATTTGAAATTCAATTCACATAAGTTGAAAAATCTAAATTAATATTTATTCCGAAAACATGGTGAGGCATCTGGTTTTTAAGATGAGTATTTTTTTAGAAAAAGATAATTCTATTTTACCTAAATGAGTATTAATAAATATTTTATTGGACTGATAAAAATTTTACTCAAAAAAACATATAAATTTCTCTTAAATAATTCCCCCTTAGGGATTATTTTATTTAATTAACATGGAGAAAGTTCATGAAATATAAAATAGTTTTTTTGAAAACCCATTTTAAATAAAATTATAATGATGATTTATGGTAATTAACGGGATTAAATAAAACACACGATACATAAAAAATAATTCAATAAATTGCAGGACTATGAAATTTCAGAATTGGTTGTGATGAAAAATCATTTTACCAGAATAAGTATTTTTCAATATTAATCAAAAAAATAAATTTTTTAGAAAAATATCAAAAAAAATTCTGATTTCATTTTTGATATTTCTTTTTTCCTAAATGAATTTAATTTCATAAAAAAATTATAAAGTTTAAAAAAAATTATATAATATTATTTATACTAATAGAAAAAAATTAATTTTTAGGAAAACATATTTTTGAAGAATAAAATCACATTTTAGAAAAGGATTGATTATTTACTAAATTGTTATCAATAATTAATATTGTGTAATAAATTTATATTTATTTATATATATATATATATATATTAATATTTTATATAAATTAGTTGATACTATTTATACTTACAATTTAAATGTTACGTTATAATGTTGTAATATATCATGTGAATTTTATTTTCGGTTAAACTCGGTCTTGTGTGCAACAAAAGCAATTAAAGAAACTCTTTTTTAGGCCTAACAAAAGATAATTATTGTATATTTTCATCTAAAATATTGAATATTGTTTTTGTTCATTTAATATATTAATAAGGTACATCCTCCCCCAGTTAATAAATTATATCCAAACTATTTGAGGATTATTAAGGAATATTAAGGAAGATCATTTGGACATACTTCTTTTGTAAACCCATGGTGAATGAAATTTATAATACATCCTCGTAATAAGTGGAAAACATAAGTTCAAATATTATATTCAATTAAATATGATTAGGTTTCCAAAATAAGAGAAAATTAGTGGGAATGGAGGAAAATCATATAAAATTATAGATGGTGATTGCGTTCATTAAAGAAAAGGAAGTGAAATTTGAGTTTAAAATAATGGCTCCAAAACCAAAATTATGTGATGCTATAAAATTCCATCTATTTCATTAGATATGTATGTACTATGATATCATATTTTTTCCAAAATTCCTTTCTTATAGATTAGTAATTCTAAGACCATCTATAATATGTTAAAATAAATATATAAATACTTGATGTGTATAATTACATTATTTAATCCATTTCCACCTAAATTTCATATTTTTTTCAAATTATGAGTATAAAAAATTAATGTTTTTACACTAGAAGAAAAACTACAATAATTTTTGGACTATATATCCATTAATGGGATAACATGATATTCCCTCTATTTTTAGACATTAAAAAAACCAAAATGGTTAGAACATGATTAAATATTTCCATAAATAAATAAACCTATATAATATAAATTAATATTATATATTCAGTAGTAATATCCTATGACTAAACCAAATTATTCCATCAATAACTATCCTCTATCATTATTACAAAAATTTGGATCTTCGTTCGAAACAGATGGATTATATTGATTTTTTTATATCTTCTTCAAAGATAATTCAACAGTAATTCCTATAATAAAATCCCATATGTTTCAAAAATAAAAAAAATTAATTACAAGTAAAAATATAATAATATCTAGTTCATAAAGTTATCTAGTGGTAGGTGGGAAATAATTATCCCATTTTGGTAATTGTTTTATGTGCTATCACCTTTTGGGATGTGATGGTTTGTCCCCAATTATACAGGTTGTTCACGATTATCATGAAAACAAAAAATAAATGGCCCCAAAATAATATATCAAGTTGATACTAGGGGTTAAAAATACCAAAACCTAATAGAAAATATCAAAAAATAATAATATAAAACATTATTATCTCTTCACTTAAACCATAAGGGGTGTCTATGACTTTCAAATAATGAACATCTTTAAGCTTATAGGCCTCTGATGGTATCTTTTACTATTTAGATAACATCACATGATAACATCATAATCTCAAAATATATCTAGACCCCTGTCTAATGAAAGATATAAAATCTCAGAACCCGTAATCCCATATATCATGTTATGTCCATAAATTTTGCATTTTTATATTTTATACAATACAAGGTGAACCAATTTTCTATAATAAAAAATTACAACATCAAAAACATGATTATTGGATCACTTATATACCCAATTACATGTTAGTTTTACTATTTTATAAAATTAAGAGAAACTCATATCATCTTGGTTTCATAATGAAATAGTACCCAAATAATAAAATCCTCACCCTTTATATAAATATTTTCTAATTTGACATTATTTTTTCAAGATCATCTATATGAAATCCCATTTATGGATAATTCTTCATCCCTATTCCGTATATCATAAAGGATAAAGAAATATAAGAAATGCGAGGTCAAATTATCAGTAAGGGTATGAAAAATCATTATTAAATTAATTTCATCAATTAGCATCATAATTGAGTAACTGTTAGATGACATCTTTAGAATCATTAATCATGTGCCGTGCAATATAAATCTTTATCACAAGAATATTTATAAACACATAGAATGAAATTAGATCCATTTTTGGAAACATAGAGAATCATATTTTTATAACCCATTTAAATTTATTTTAGTTGGAATAAAAATATAGATTACTTCAAATATAATCATTATTCAATGCGTTGGAGAAGTATTTTTTCTTCCCTATTATATTATTAGTTACGAACCCACCCAACTCTATATGGATCACTCCATATTATAATCTGTAATGTTGTCACCTTGTGTTATCGTGGCTGCGGAATTGGACAAGATGTAATTGTATCATCCAAATCTATATAGGATAACCTATAATATAAAAATTCTAAGAACAAGAACATGAATAATGTACATATATATTTAATTTTTCTTCATAAAACTAAATGAGACAATAATTATTCATTTATAAACTAATTAAGCCTTTAAAAAGAAATGGGTATCCTTTCAATAATTCTAAAACATGAATAATCCATGGAGAAGAAAATGATTCTATATAAATATTATCAAAATTAAGTTAATAAATACAAAAAATAATGATTATTCTATAATTATAATATATCCACAGGGGATGATATGTGTACATAAGGTTTTTTAATGTTCATGAATTAATATACCAGTATGAGATAATTAAAAACAATATTGAGGAGAATATAATTTTCATTTGGATAATATGTTTTAAATGAAAAAAAAAATTCAAAAAAATTTTAAAATAATTTCAAAAAACTAATAATTTTAAGAATATGAAGATAAAATTTTCATCAAAAATAAATTTTTAATCCTTAAAAGGAATATTAAATTTAATTACTGCCATGTTGGGGGTAATTTCATACATAATGTAATGAAAATTTATTTTTCCAACTAAATTGGATTAAAAAATCGTTAATCAAAATGTGGGAATAATGTTCGATTTAAAAAATTATATAAAATGAAAAATTGGGTAATAAAACCATTATTAAAAAATTTTATAATGTGTGACACATTATGGAATTTGTTTTTGAAAACATCATTTTTTATGAAGTCATATTTTTCACTGAAGAGATTGATGAAGTAGAATATTAATAATAAAAACTTTCAAAAACAATTTATTTAAAAAATAATGTAAAAAAGTTATAATTACATGTACACATCATGAAAATAGATTTGATCAAATAATTTATGGAAAGTATAATGTATCAAAATAAAAGGCTTAGTCACACACAATCCTAATAAATGATGAGATTTAAAAAAAGTCTTTTTACAGTTTTGTAATATTGATCTATAATATAAATAAAATAATAAAATTAAGCAAGACATATAATATAATTAAAATATGTATGATAATTATATTAAATGATAATGTAGAATTATATACACCTCATTAAAGGAGATAAGCGTATAAAGTAGAAATGTCTCAAAGACTAAAATCTAAAAAACAATCCATTACTACATTAGTAACTTTGATACATTAAAACACATGAAAGAGAGATCCTAAAATGGATTTCAAAATCCCAATATATTTGATCACATTAATAATATAATAAATTCATAGGATGTATATATAGAACAACAAAAATGGTGAATGTGGTATATATCTTATTGAAAAAAAATTGAGACTGGAAAAACCCTTACCCTTAGTCCGACTAATCACATTTATCATTATAATCTGAAATAATAAACCTATATTTATAATTTAATTTCATTGGATGAATTTTATGTATATTATTACTTTTTATAAAATTATTAATAAGTTTTACATAATTACTTAATAGATTAATTTCACATCATTATACCATATTCAACTAATATGTCAAAAATGTCTTCCGAAGGGTGACTATGGTCAAAGGGGTCATTATTTAAAAATATCGAAAATAAAAAACCTTAAATAATGGAAATATTTATATATAAATTATGCTTTTTAAACCCATAATGAATAATTGTTTTGAAAAATTAACTAATGTTACAATCATGGAGATCGTAGGCCATAACAATGCATAAGTAATGAAACAATTTTCAACAATCATTATAAAAAGATGGTACATAATATTTTTTAATTAGAAAATAATATTATTATTAATATAAATAACATATTATTTAATTAAATATTATGTTATATATCATTTATGTGATGTGGAGAGTAAAAATGGAATCTCATCTCTATGAAGAGGCATTAGTCCACATGTCTACGAATGACATTATCATTTTTTCCAGTGAGTGAAAATGTAAAAAAAATGACTAATTTTATTTAAATAATGAAATATATTTCATTAATATAATTAATATTTCATTTATATAACAAAATATTTTTAGATTTTACATTATTACCTTCTATGTAATATTTTATTGAAAAATGTTGCATTTCTCTTCACAAAGCTATTGTCTATCATATACATGAGCGACATTATCGTATTCTTTATTATATGAAATATAAAAGTGTATAAATTATATAATTAATATATATATATATATATGTAATATATATCATATATTAAATTTTTTTCCATTATTATCTATAACCATGGGAGGTGGTGATTATAAATATAACAACATAGGGTTCTGACGTGGTATTCCATCATATACACGAATAATGATCTCAATACCTAGTTTATGGAAGTGTGTGTGGTTGTAGATCATAAAAATAATATTAAAAAAATAATTATATTTAGGATAATAATTCTAATATAAAATATTGATATAAATATAGTTAAGTGGGTGGGGAATTATATAAAATAAATATTCTCCTTGATTAATGTTAACTCTTCTTCGGTAACTCATTTTAGTTTTAACAAAAAACCATATTTGGTTTGATTATTAAAAACATTGAGTCTTACAATTTTTTCTAATTTTAATAAGTTTTTCACAAAACAAATGTATTAATATGTGTGAATATGTTTGGGGAGTGAGTTTCCTTTTATAGTTGAGCAGGAGTGGAATTCTTGTAAATACTGAAACATATTAACCATTGTGTGGTAAAATTAACTAAGTTGGCCCAAAATTTGATTAATTAAGGAATGTAGATATTATATGTTCGAGACTGAACTCATCCACTCTATGAAACACATGATTAGACATTTTTTCCATATCTCTTAGGTTTATTTGTTTTAATTTTCTTTTTTCATTAAAGTAACATGTTTTTCAAACCTATATAATTTAACCATTAAGAGAAAATTAATGTGACAGATATTATAAAATTTATAACCAATATTTATAAATATGATTTATAATATAAAAAATACCCTATCTGTTGAAAATTAATTTTAATAGAAGCTCTTGTAATGCACAAAATCATCTATTTAATTTTTTTTTGAAACCATAGTTTTTATAATTTTTTTGTTATTAGATTGATTATAAAATAACAACTTCCCATTAATAAAACATAGTTGATATTTATTTTACCTAAAAATCACTAGTCTGGAAATATGTTTTTTATTTATTTTTTTTCATCATTTGGTATAAAATAAAATTAATTTCAATGATGACATTATTCATTTAATTTGTATTAAAAAATATGAAATAAAAATATGGAATTAGAATATAGAATTATCACACCTATGTAACGTGATTTATTTATCTATAAAACTAATTAATGAGAATGTTTTATTCAATTAACGTCAATTTTGTTATATTTTGTCTGAGTTCTATTATTTATTTATTAACTATAAAATTTCTAGGTTTAATTTATTAATAAATTTAATTAACTAATCATTCTATAAAAATTAATGAAAAATTATTATAATAACCAAAATGTATTTGTATATCAAAGTAATATTTAAAACTGAACATATATTTTTTTCATACGCCAATGCTTCAATAAAATTTATATGGAAAGTCTCTTTTTTGGATTCTTATTTACATAACTTATTATATAGGTCACATTCTTGGGAAAGTATCTCAAAAAATAATAAAAACATATAATTAGGTTATAAGGGTCAATATGTTTCCATCCAAAGGGTGTGGTATATGTTTCTTGGTCATTTTCACCCTTAACATTAATGTATAATCCCTCAGTAAAGTCATTATGTCCTTAGTCACTATTAATAATTCTATTTTTTTACTAAAAATTATAGTAAAAAAATTATTTATCCTTATTACATAGTAAAAATTATATTGATTCAAAATATGGAATCCATTTTCCTGAATTAAATTCATAGAAATGAATATAAATAATTTAATACTAATCCTGCGGAGGGGGTGAGACACTATGTATTTAACAATAGTATTTGTTTAAAAATAGATGATTATATATTATCCAGATGACAAATAATAATCATTACATGGAAATAAAATAAGTTTTATAATATAAAATATATAAATTTAGTTAAAAACAATCCTTATTGTTGATTATATTAACATATTAAATTGATAAACATTATTCATTATAAGATGGCGTGTTAGGGTGAGAGGGAGCTCCACAGCCATGGAGTTCAGATCTTCTAGGGTTCTTGATGCCTATTCCCAACTATCTCTATCATGTTCATGTGGCTAGTGAAGGCGGATCCGTTGGGAGTAATGGTCCTCGGTGGCTTTGTGGTTTTTCATCCATGGTTGTTCTGCTGACATCTCGATCTGATGTTGTTCAAAATGTGGATATCTGGTCTACGACATAGAGCATTGGCGTGTTAAGTCCGGTTATATCACATGATCATGTTTCCCGGGGTCATCTCCTCGAAGGGGGCTTGCGATATTGCTCTACTAGTTGGGTAGATATTGGTGTAAACTCCAGATCCAAGAATGTGACTGTTTCTCATGACTTCTTATATTATGGAGTTCAGGATGCCAATTCTGATCCGCTAAGTCTTCCAAAGATAATTTTATCTTCTGATGTTTGTGATTTCTCCAGCAAATCATCCACTACTATGTTACCTTCCATTTCATCTTTTCCTTCTTTCATAGAGGATAGACCAGAAATATGTGTTACAACTTGAATTTTCCACTAAGTCTGACTCATGTTTGGAAAGATTTCTTCAAAATGGATCATCATATCATTTTGAGTGCAATCCTGATGTATTTGTTGAAATTATTGAAATCTGAAAAAACTTATTTGATTACACGTCATATTTTACCTTAGGGTGATAAATCTTATAGGTTATATGATTTGGTCAGGTGGATATCATTATTGTAGGGATTCATTGATTGGAGGTGGGTATATCTTGGTCGTGGATTCATTCATTTCATTTTTCCTTAAGATGCTTCATAAATTCATGCATGGAGCACTGGATATCTTTCCGTGAAGCATCGATGGCTTCACCTTTATGAATGTTCTCCCAACATAAATTTTTCACGTGCAATAAATACCTTTTATCATGTATTTGGTTGTCTATATGGCCTTAACTAGTTCCTTTGGAATCCAATGATTCTTTGTGATATTGTCCTGGCAATTGGGACTCTAATAAGACATGACAAAAAGACTGCGAATTTTTAGTTTGGACACTTAGCCTGGATGTTAGTAGAGATTGATCTTAGCTCCATTTTGATTGAAAATATATCTCTTTCCACTCCCATGCATGATATTCAAATTGATGTTGAGTATGAAAGAGACCCAATTTTTGTAATGAATGCATATCTATTTGGGCCCTCTATAGATCTATGTCGGAGAAAGAAATCCTGTGAGAAATTTGGGATGAAGTGTCATCCATCAAACCTCTATAGAAGAAAATTCGAGAGGAATGATGCTGATTTGTCGTAACCCCATGACCATAACACCAAGCCATCTTTTAATAAGGCCGATGTGATGGATTTGGTGTAATAACATCATCTACCTTCTAAAGGGAAGATACTGATGGTGGATTCATCACTCATGAGAGCCAACAGAAGTCCCTCTAATACTCGGATTAATTATGCATCCCCAATGGGTGGTCCCTCCACTGCTCGGGATTATTTTTACAAAGAGGTTAATCCTCTATATGGTCCTACGGTTACTCCAACTAGATTAGTTGAGACTGAAAAAATGTTAATAGTCGTGGTGCAGGTTTTCTACATGATGACATGGATGAGATGACTCATATCTCTATGGATCCTTAATATTGTCATCTATAGATAAATATCATGAGTTCCTCTAGTATATCTGGTATGTGGGGTGACATCTCAGAGGTGGAAGGTGGTGGCCCTACTTCTTTCAAAGATGCACTCATTTCTGGAAAAGGTAAGGTTGACAACACTCCTGCTTCTTCAATGCGAAGGCCGAGGAATGACTATTCTTATATGCATCGTACTGTGTGTACTCGATATTATAAGATACCTAGAAAGTTTAACATTGATTTTGTTTAGATCCTCAATCAGGGTAAGTCCTAATCTGAATGGGGAACCATTGACAACTCTGATTATGAGAATGATAAGTCTTATTATGATCTGTAACTCTGTGCTTTGGCGAATGGGGGAAATTCCCTTTTTTTATCCCCTCCCATATCCTTTGTACCTTTTTCTATTATTTAATAAACTGTCAGAAGCATTGCTTCTGGCTGGACATTCTGGTATTATGCATTCAAAAATTATTTTTAGAAAAAAACAATTGTTAAAAGTAATCATATACTAAAAACCAATATAAATTTGATTAAAAATCATTAATCGAATTAAATATAAATAAAGTCACATGAGAAAATAAAAAATACATATTGGGGCATGTAAAATAATTAATTTAATGAAAATAAAATCTCTTTTTTAAAAAATCTGTATTTTAATTTTTTTTCTTCGAAGATTCAATTTTTTCTTGGGAAATCTAAAAATTTTACACAAAGTACAATTTTTAATTCGAATTTTAAAAATAAATTTATTTTTATCAAATAAATTTTATAAAATTTCCAACAATCTAATATAATATTTATTTCATGAAACTAATAAAAAATCATTTTTAATGAAAACATATTTTTAAGTAATAAAATCACATTACTGAAAATTTATTTATTATTTAATTAATATTTAATAATAAATTATATTGTGTAACAAATTTATATATATATATATATATATATATATTTACATTTTTTACATTTTACATGATAAAATTCATAACACTAATCTTGTAGCTAGTTTATAATGGTAAAATATGTCAGGGTCCAATTATATTTTTTTAAAATCTATCTTGTGTGTAACATAATATGTCAAAAAAACTCATTCTTACATGTAATTTTCCACATTTCATTTAGACTATCAAATATAATTATATTCTCTTAAAATATAGGGGTCATAAACATTATTCTTTTATTTCTATTTCTCATGGTTATGATGAATGATCTTAAGTTAATTATATCCAAAAAAGTTACATGTGTGATGAAATTTTATGGGAGACATTGAAGAAATATTGTGATATAAGAAAAAAATTATATAGATATAAAAATCGTTTTGTAATGATATGGGTATTTTTAGGATTTTTTTTTCTAATATTATAAAATGGTTAACCTAAAAGATAATAGGGTATATAAGTTATCTAATATTTCCAATGGAAGTTTTTTCTCTTGGATATATAAAATTGAATAAAGTTTATTGGTAAAAAATCCTAAAGAATAAATATTATCTTTTTCACAAAATATTAGACTGTTTATGTTTAATGTTGTTATAATATATGAGATAATTTGTCCTTTAATAGGAAAAAATAATCTTACACACTCCCATATAATTGTAACTAGGACTAACTAAAAGAGTGAAAAACGTCATTTTATTCCCTTTTAATCCTGATTCACCATTAATATTCCCCAAATACTATCCCAATTTTAAAACCCATATTATAAATACTTATAAGGGAATTAAAATAAAAAATCAATATCTAATAATTCAACCACATTATTATACCGTGTTTCTCAATTTCCCCCACTTTTAGACCGAAATATTTCTCTAATCCTTACTAAACACCCTCTAAATCCCTACAATCATATCCAAACACAACCCCACATTTTTTAATACATTAAAGACCATCAAAAGATACAAAGTCAATAAAAAAATATTTTCTCTTAATCTAATAAATAGATCACTACAGGATCCATTTTCACTAACAGAATCCACACCCATGCATAGTTGTTAACCCACTATTTACCATCATTAAAAGTAACTAAATATCACTAAAAATAGACTCTAAATCCATTGATTTAAAATTGTTCAACTTTTTTAAAAAACAATCCCATATATTATCCAAATTGAATTGATGAAGTTAAATTATTAGAAATATACCTCATCATTTTCTCTCAAACTATACATCATATTGATGTGATTAGAAAACCATAAGCTTATATTTTTAAGATATGTTATAGGGAAATTTTTTATATTATGAGTCATCATGATGTGAATAATACCTTAATTATTTTGATTGAATAATTTTAAATTATCAATAATATTTTTTAAAAATACATTTATTAGATTTCTAAAATTTTAAAGGCATTGTATTCACATAAATAATTATATCATATATAAATTAGAATTATAATATATTAAATAGTTGGATATTTTGAATTAAACATAAAATCATTTATCACTCAAAATTACATCTATAATTTATCATAATCAATGTGTTAAATTTAAAATAATCTTACACCATTAGAATTCATTGTTAATATAAAAACTAAGATATTTCAATGATCAGATAAATTCAATAATTATTTTATTTTATTATTATATAGCTATTATGTAATCATAACAGTTGATTATAAATTCACATGAAAGGGAATGTTAATGACTATAATTTTGAGATAACATGACCATATCATTAAATATTACAATGTGTATTTAAAATTTAATTTATAATATATAATTAGAAGCTTTAATTAATCTATAATAAATGAATAAATTAAATGTAATGATGGGGTATGGGGGGTGAATGTCAAATTAATATACCATATCCATGTGGAATCATCATTCTTTAGAAAAGAATCAAACTTTGTTGGTGGTCTCTATCAAGATAAAATTATTATATAATCTAATCTTCCAATATTTCATCTAATATCACAATGTTTAAAATATTTTATATCATGTAATATTTTTTATAAATAAAAAATTTTAATTCACAATTCATCACCAACACACTATTCTAAAAATATTAATAAAAATATACCAAAATATTATCCTAATGGAAAGACAATGTTTAAGAATACATGGAGATGTTTGTCTCTCAAAAAAAATTCTATTTAAATGGATTTTACGACTATATAATTTATTTAACACAATAATAAAAATGTGAGATACTTGAAATTTATCCAAAAAACATATATACTCACTAATTATAAATTAAAATATTTTCAAATTATAGATAAATTATCCTATCCATTCAACTTACTCCTAGCCAGTTGTCAAATATAAAATTCATATTGAATATAATGAATTATAAAAATGATGCATGAAATAGAAATGACACACATCAAAAGACTTATTACCAATAGTAATGTCATGAAACCTACCAAATGAAAACAAATATTCACACTCCTCCTTCATTAAAAAAATATATCCATACTAATTATATTTCAGAAATTATTATCTAATGGGTTGGTACATTCTCAGTATTTTATCATATATATCATAAAAATTAATCATTATTTTCAAAAATTACATGTCAATATCTTGACATTCAAAGAAAAAACTCCTGATTTTCACTAAAATATATCTATTTATGACTAAAATGTACATAAATTTTTTCCAAAAATATCATAAAAAATGAATAACATGCTGAAAAAATAATTTAACATAAATTTTCAACCACATCACTCTTAAATGATATACTGAAAATCTCATAAATATGATTGATGTATATGTGATCCCCATTAACGCATCACCTCAATCCCTCATCAAATTTTGAATTTCCTATTAAAATACATCACTTTTATAAAAATATATATATTATATACATTTGAAAATCAATAAATGAAAATCACTAAGTATGTCATCATGTTATGTGGTTTGTTTTACCAATTAGTAATGTAAAATGAAATTATTGAAAAATTCATTTATTGATGATGATGATTAAATAAATCATCATGGATTGTCAAAACGGATTTTTCATCACAACCTCCACTTCAAAAAATTACTTAATGTGTGGGATACAAGTCAAGATATTGGTAATATCTTCCCAAATCTTCAGATTATACATGAATCTTTTCAAACATACAAACAATTACTTTAGATCACCTAAATTTTTATCCTTCTAGAACATAATGAGATCATTCATTTAGGACTAGGATATTCACATATGGTGCTTGACAATAAAATTATAGTTTCATTCCATCACATCATAATCATTCATAAACTAGTTAGGATGATTGAACACATGTTCCTAATATTATTCAAAATATTAAGACTATCTATAGATTTTCACACATTTATCTCATTAAAAATGAATTTATAAAGATTTCACCTCAATTTCATCAGTTTTAATTCCTTATATAAATTTATTATAACAATATATGATCATCCAATATTTTAGTGGAAATCATAATAAGATTCTTTATTCTTATTTACACTCTAGTATTGATACTATATTCAAAGAGTTATCAAATATATACCCTATTTCCACCCAAATTTGATTATGTAATTGAATATTTATTAAGAACTATATCAACTCATATAATTAAAACTCTTCTATCCATGTATAAATAATGAACATTAGACTATAATTATCCATAAAATAACACATAATGTGGGTAGGTCTATACTAATGTCTATGACAATAATTTCTAGTAATATTGAAATTACATTGTGAAATATAGTATAATCACATATAAAAATAAATTATGTATTTAAAAATAACTCATCATAACATTTCAATGTGGATTCCCATCATTTGGATGTTGAAAATAATATAAATGTTCATATCCATATCATATTATTTCAAATTTACCTCAATAATGAATAATTCCAATATAAAATAATTATCACAAATGAATACATCACAATGAGAAATGATTCTAAAATTCACAATGCTTTCACTATCCTACTCTAATTAAAAAGATTCATTATTTTGAAATTGACCTCATATGTCCCTTAAATCGATGCAGAGTTGGAACCATAACACTGAATTACTATAGAAGATAATAAAATTGAATATTTCAGATTAGAAGAAATTAAAATTTTCAAATTAATCATACAATAAAAATAGATATATTTAAGAGATACAATCATATTTTTAGGCCTTCTATTAATGGATCAATAGTACCACCTAACAATATTATTATATTAGTATCCTCGAGTATTCTATAAATCTATATCTTCAACTTTATCACAACATGTAATATGTTTTATCTATCTCAAATCATCATCATATATATTGATATAAAACACAACTTATCAATATTCATAATTATTAATCAGTTTTTCTAGGAAAAATTATGATCTCAAATTCATAACATAGTATTTCATTATTGGTAGGAATTCATTAAATCATTCCCAAAACATTTAATTGATAACCCAGTCAAATAAACCTAATATAGAATCACATAGTTTATTATTTGAACTATTTTAAGAATTTAAACATCATGTATAGTAATTATATAAATACTAAGTTATTCTCTTAAATTATTATAAGATTAATTATCAATAACAAATTAATTTAGTGAATCATTTATAACTTCTTTATCATTGACTATAATAAAGATAAATATTTAGTAAATTAATTTTAATTATCTCAAATATACTTATAATGTTACTAACTCCAATAAAATATAACACTCTAATACTAATTTGTTACGTTATGAAATACAAAAAAGTAATGTCATTAAGCTCGATTCTTAATAGTCCCAAAAAGGATGACTAAAATTGACATGACCACAAAAAAATTATCATAGGAAATACCTATAGATATAAACTATAACTTTTTATTATGAAACATTAACTACAATAATATAAATGTAACATCAACAAACAATTAAAAAAATTTAATTTATAAAAAATATATCTGTAATATTATTTACGATAAAAAATAATTACGTTCAAATAATATATCATAAACAAATTTAATCCTAATTAAATATGAATATGATATGGTCATCATAAAAGAAATATTTTTATATCTTCCGCATATACCACCCATCTTCATCAATAGGTATAATCCTAAATTTATATAAATTTATCTATAGTTTTATGAGAGTGAATAATTCATGATTTTACATGAATTTTTGATAAATATAATCATTATATCAATCCCAATAAGTGAATTGATGATATAACATTTATTTGCTATAAATATCAATAATAAATAATGTTCCAAAAATATAACATAAAACATTTGTCTTAATCAATCATAACACAATTCAGATTCATTATATATCAAGCTCCTCATATTCCACTTAAATCATTCTTACTAATTAATATTGTTAGTATAAGAATATGTCTTATATATATTGATCTTTCAATAATATCATTATAATGATGGTCGATGAAAACTATAACAAATAAAAGTTTTCCAAATACTCAAGATCCCATCCCGACTATGTTATGATTCAAACTTTGGGATCTAAGAGAATTTTATTACTATAGAGGTACTCAACCCAACTATGTTATAATACAAAACATTATATATGAGTAACTATCATAATGTTTTATTAATATAAATGATCAATACACACTACACTCTGTAGATGTTGGAACTTATCTACCCCACATCAGTATGGTAGAATCATATAAAAATAAAAATTTAAAAATAATAATATTTCATCATAAATCTTATTAATTTTGTCACAATATGTTTCACCATGGACTTGTTATCTAATTTTTATATTATAATTCCCTCATATCCTTCTCAAAATAGAGTTATAGTTGACCATCATATCTTCAAAATCCAAAATCTATGGCTAAGAATCCATGGATGTATAACTACCCCTCCTAGAGCCTTATAAATGGGTGAGAAATCATTAAAATACTATTTATCATCATCAACATCAATTGAATATTTTGGGAGAAAAATGTTAAAAATAAATGGTGATTCTCCTATTACCACAACTCAATTTAACATCGATCCTCTCAAACAAAAATTTATTGGTATATAAGAACATATAGATTAATATATTATCCCATTACTTTACTCCAAATGGAATTTTATAATGTTATATTTTGTATTCATACCATAACGCATGTTAGTGGGTTAATTTGAATGAAATCTTGGTATTACTCTGCCACCATAGATATCTACTAGTTACTAGACTTGCATAGATACCATAAAGATGAGTATGTAAAACAAATATATTTACTAAATTCAATGATTCATGTATCAATTAACTGAGAGTTTCAATATAGTAATGAACTTTTTCCTCACATCATTTATAACGAATTATTGAATTATTGGATCAACATAATTAAACAACTATAAAATTGTGATGTTTAAAAAATGTAACACTTCATTGTATCCACCTTATCTTATGTTTTCCACATCACTAGTATAGAAAACTAAGCATCCCTATCTTAATACATATTCATTATTTTAACAGATTAAACCACATTAATTTCAATGACCATAACTATGACACCTCAATATATTTTTAAATGTTCATTAATTTTTTAATTTCATCATTATCATGCATTACACAGAACATAGAGTTTAAATAAATCGTGATATGCTATTAAAATATTATTATTTAACATGACTGTTATATCACATCCATTTTGCTGAAGGTTACTGGTAAGAGTAACAAAATTATGAAATAGTATAGTTTACATATGAATTTAATTAATTCATTGGTTATTTATTAATTATAATAAAAAAATTGAAAATAAAATAGATATGTTCTGAAAACTGTTCTTATGAGGACAATATAAAATTATCCTAATAAATTAAATTATATACTATTTTATAATGATTTAAATTTTTTATATTATTTATTTATTCAAATATATTATTATTTAATAAATATTTTTCATGTTATGATATACAAATTTACAATATTTTGTGCTTAAAAATATATTTTCTAAAAAAGTGATTTTCTTCGCGTGTTGCACGATTATTTTAAAATTAATTTATAAAACATATATGTATATAATTGGGTGAATTATATTAAATATATGGAATTATGATATCAAACATTTGATAAACTTCCCCTTTTATTTCTGTTCAATATGAAAAATGATTATAGTAAAATTTATCACAATGATAAAATGTAAACCCGGTTAATGTAGTTTAAAATTAATTAATAAGGCTATAATTTTTCATTATAATTCTTCTTAGATGATTATAATTTTATAATTATCCCCTAAAGATAAAATTAATGTTTATTTACAATAAATATTACAATTAAATGACCACTATGACTTTTCACATATATAATGTTAAAAAATGTCACTCTATTCATCCAATAGCCCGAAGGCCTTCATTTTTTTATTTTTGATAATCCACCTTTAAAAGGGTGAGTTGGAACCCTTACAAGGCATGTAAGCATAAGTATTACTTATCCTATAGGCCATAGATAAATTCATTTCCTGTAGGCTTCAAACATTACTTACAACCCAGAATAAGTACTTGGAACTCCACCTCCCCAACATCTTCATCATGAAATCATCTCTCCACCTTCACATGGATGTTCGGAAAGGCATTGTCATGCATGCATAGGATTGTCCTAATGGTAGGTGCCATACCCTCTCATTCATGCAATCTGTTTAGCTTCTCTGGTGGGGAAATCTCCGTTGCTCATCCTTCTTGTAGCGATTATTCCTTGTAGGTTGTCTGGTTTACATCAGTACTTAAGGTGGCCTGAAGTCCTGAAGGAGACCCGAAGGCCTTACTGACCTAAAGGCATGGATGTCTCGAATTCCTTAAATGACTGGAGGTCCAATTCGGTGGCCTGAAGGACCAAACGGTGGTTTATTCCTGACTGTTACAGTGCCAAACATAACCTTCTACAGTTCCCGCTATAGTACATTCTACAATACTACAGAGTTTCTGCTACAATACCTACTACTGTACCCCAAGAAATTATTCCTCAGTCTGGATTTGATCTTGGTCACCTGGATGCAATTACAGAGTCCTTAACAACCGGGCTAAGTCTTATGGGGAAAAAATGTCACTCTAATATTTTTAAATATCACCAATGTGTCGACACAAGGGCCAAATAAATTAATGAATGTGTCGCAGTTCCTATTTTTATCCATACGATATTATCTTCAGGTTCTAAAATTATATATAATTAATAGTAATTATATTAGGAAAATAGATTCTTATTCAACACTGATGTGTCATTTCCCTAATTAAGAACAATATAATATATCATATTAAAAATATTAAAAGTAATATAATTTGAGTCAATTAATGTGTGATGTGAATTTTTTAGACTAATACAACATATTATTGTTTTTTAATTATTTCCTCTTATAATTTAAACTTTTTATTTATTATCTTAAAGTCAAATTAAATTAATATCATCAATATTTGAAATAATTATATTTTTCATAAATAATATTTTATTGACATGATAAATAATCAAAAAAATATAAAAAAGGATAAAAATATTTGGTCTATCGTGTCATCTCATACACATTTATTGGAAATTTGGAAAAAATTCCTAGATAATGAGCTTAATATATTTAATTAATTAAAGGATTACTAGTGGTGCCCCTCCCATTAGTTTTAAAATGGGACTCCTCATTTCTCATCTATACATAACATTGATCTTTCTAACTAGAAAAAAACATGAAAATTTGTTTCTCCGCAATTATAGAACAATTTTACTTGTTTTGGGAAACCCAATAGACCATATGTATATTCCTTATGATTTTATTTAAAGGAGTTATTTCAAATAAGTCATAATCTATTTAATCGGTCACTTTCATTTTATTTAATATGTTCTTCCACAAAATTTGTTATATTCACTCTACCATCATAAAATAAATATCTTAAATATACATATATGTTATTTTGATTATGAAACCACCATTATACACCATCATTACATCAAATATGCTTTTAATATATCGTGAATACATATTTATGGCTTACCAAATCCAAATTGTGATGAAATTAATTTCTCATCACAATCATATATAGTTGGGTATTATGTTTCATTGAATCTTTATATATGAAAATTATGAAATAAATATAATTATATAATTATACTATCATATCTTCCATATTAAATTTTATTTTAGGACAACAATAACGTCGATCATTTGTATGTGTGGACAACCACCTACACAATATGATGTGATTTTATTTTCATTTTAATTTTATTGGATAGGTATATTAGTGGTTTTAATGAAATAATATATATATATATATATATATAATTTTTCTATAAATTTGATTTATTATTTTACTTCCTTTTTTGGAAATCCATCAAAAAAATTAAAATAAAGTTCATGTTTATGTATGGCATACCATATCCTTGAATGGTGTAATTAGTTGTCCTATATATATCTATTATGAATAGAAATTAAAAAGTGTATAATGAATATATATTATAGTTTTATCATTATTAATATTATCAAGATGATAGAACCCTACTAAAAACTATTGATCGAAACTACCAAACCAGAAAAATGAGTCAGATGTCAACCATAACAATGATTTTAATAAATAAGTGCTAACAAATAGGTGATAATACATTATAAAAAAATATAACATGTTATGATATAAATGACTATAATTATTTTACAAATTTTTATTAATAATATTTTTATTATACTATATTCTCTAATGTGTATGAAGTATATGAGACCAAAGTTAAGTTAATTTCATCTCAAAATTATTTTAGTGCGACACATGCCTTCCAATACACTATTTTTATGTGGTGTATATTCTCCCAAATAAATTATTTTAATATATTTCTTACTAAAAATATTTATTTTGATATCCATTTAATGATATATATTTAATGGGACTGATCAGTCAGATGTTACCAA
This sequence comes from Viscum album, assembly GCA_963277665.1. Taxonomy (NCBI): domain Eukaryota; kingdom Viridiplantae; phylum Streptophyta; class Magnoliopsida; order Santalales; family Viscaceae; genus Viscum; species Viscum album. The sequence goes on from OY728135.1 coordinate 695,643,796, forward strand.
TGTTGTAATTGTTTTATGTTTCAATCACGTTATTTATGAAGATTGTTTAGTATTAATTTTATAATGATAAAATATTATGATCACCCGATCAAGAAACATATTAATTTTCTTATGAATCTTTTTTAGTTGAAAATATATTTTTTTCATTCATCTTCCCCACCTTATGTGGTCAATAGACCAAAGAAATGTTATAAAACATAATTTACTATAATTTTCTCTTTGATCAAAAAAACATTCTTATGTTTCCATGTATTCTAAAAAAAATTAAATAATGATTAAACTATTATACTATGATTATTTATATTTTTTATCACCCATTTATAAATTTTAAAAAAACATCCAAAATAATGAACTTTTTGTTTCATAAATAAGGAAGTGTAATGTATAATTTTTTTAACTTATACGAAATGAATGGAATTTACTATTATCAATATAACATTATTCTTTAAATATTTCATTAAAATTTCCATGGATAATTTTGAAAAAATGATAATTTTTTTAAAATTTATATATTTTAAGGAAGTGACTTTAGAATAAATACATTGTTTTTCTCAAAAATATTTTAATGATATTTTAAAGAAATTTTAATTTATCAATAAAAATTAATTGATTTCATTAATGATTTACTAGGGATATGATGTAATGATACAACCCTTATTTGTTATCTATATGGTTTATGTTAATGATAACATCATTTATATGAAACTCATTCCTTTTCGGTGGGTTATACTATGATTATATGATGAAATATATATGATCCATGTTTCATTTCCTTGGTTTAAACTATGATATAATTTTTATGAAACATTTTTTATGGGATATGATGTGATGAATGTTTGATGACCTTGTGGGGAATACATGTTTTCTTTTAATTATTTTGGAGTGGTTATTTGATAACTATTGATTGTGATTATGTTATATTAAATGAAAATGGATACATTATAATCAAGGAAAGTGGTAATGTTAGAAATAATAAATGTGGATACATTATAATCTTGGATAGTGTTCACATTATAACCAATGATGATTAGAACATATATACCCTATATTTCATTAGTTAAATACTCATATCTCAATAGATAAAGAGGAATATAATTGGATATAAACTAGAACTAGTAATTAAAATTAAAACTCTGATAGTTCTGGGAGTGAATATTGACTTCTATGATGGATTTGATAGTGAACCCACTCTAGTAAGATATTCATGGTAATGTAACTTGAATACTATGAAATTATTTTGTTTTCATATTTGTATGAATATAACTTATGTATTATTCCAATGTTATTATCACATAAAAAATGATTTTTGATAAATTTATGATCCATTTATTAGGAACTTCCACGATTTATACCATGACTCAATATTAGGACCATAAAGATGAAAGTTGTGATTTTAATAAGTTATTATAATGTAATCAACCACTTTAGATAATGTTATTCTCATGTGATCACTAATATCTCTCTTACACACCCTTACTGAGCTTCTTATCTCCCCCTTTATTATGTTTCCAGTCTCTGGGTTATGGAGAAACATACTTTTTATTATATTTATAATAAAAGTTATATACATAAAAACATAGTGGCAGACAATATAGGTATTTTATGATAACAATTTTATATTGACCATGTTTCCAAATGAAATAGACCTATACAATTATGGTATGGATCATTATTTTATGTATTGCATATTTTTTTAACGATGTAATATCAATGTATGAAAAGAATGGGTCACTATAATATTTTTTTAATATATTCTTATTAAAAATTAGAAACTCGGATGAGAAAACATTTATGAAAACCGTAGGGTGAATCCTATGTATTAGATAAAATCATAATTTTCTCGTAACAATCAATAATGTCCTAGGTAAAAACTATTATGTCAATGAATATGTTTTCATGAATTTGACATAATAAAAGTGATTTTACATGATTATGTGATATTCCATAGTGATTATTGTTGCTCAATGTTTGCCTTCTAGTTTTTGCCAATAATTTGAATTGGAAAGAATATTTTCAATGCTAAATGTTGTGTACAATGAAATGATTTTCCACCTATGAAATTAAATGTTATGGAAGGTATGATGAAATATCACATTTCTATTCTTATATATATATATATATTTCTAATTATATGAATACTTTTGTACATAATAATGTAAAAAAGTAAGGATTTTTTTTGATTATTCCTTTATGATCCAATTTCCATCTTATAGTGGTTCTATTGGTTCGCTATATTCATAAAAATGGATCATTTCCATGGAATGTATTTTTTTTCTATTTCATTCAAAGAACATAGAAAATTTAATCTTGATATTTAAATTTTGGAAGGTAAATTACATTAATGGAGGAAATGTTTGAAAATTAATAGATAGAATGATGATGTTGACTTAGTGGAGTGTGGTGACATTGAGATACTATTGTCAATATATGATTTTATCATTTTAGTCATATAAAAATGAAGAATGAATTCATTGATCTAATGAAAAAGGATGATAATTTTTTTTACTATGAGTCGACTATGAGAATACATTAAATGTTAATTTTGGAATAATCATCCAATATTATACTTTGTTTTATTGATTATCATGCAGAATAAAAAATTCCTTTATAGGGAGTTATCCATAACAGACATCAGCAGCTATATAGAAATCATTTTTTTGTGACATCAAGGTGTATATATAAATTGAATCAACCCCTAAATCTCATGGTTTTTATTTAAAATAAAATATTTATTTCATATTATTTTTTAATAACCAAGAGATTAGAAGATAATCCTTCCAGTATTCCCCATGTGTTTAATGAAACAATGTTAAAATTTCCTTCCAAACTGATAAATTTACCATGTGTTGAATGGATGGTTATCTTGATGTAAAATTTTTATGTGACTGAAGGAATTTAGATAATGATGTTAATAATGATAATTCTTTATGTATTTACCACTCACACTTTGGTTCGATAAATTCATAGAATTTGGTAAATATGAAAATCAATTCCCTAATGAAAGGTATAATGTGCATAATAATACATAAATACCATTAAATTAAATGTACAAAGGGAATTTTTATAAAATCACAATAGTTGAATTGATTCATGGTAACTAAGATACATATATCCTATACTATAGGCTTGAGGATTTAAGGTCAACTTTTATATGAATGCACCATAAAAAATATTATTTTTGTTAAATTAGTATTTTTTGTGACTCAAATAATTGATTTTCTCTCCCTATATGATATAAGATAATCACATAAGAAATTTTGAATCGACATATGATCACGTATTGTGAAATGATAAACCCAGACTTCTAATGAAAATGTTTTTAATAATAAATGATAATATTTAAGGAATTAAAATTGAATTATACATTGGAAGAATATTTTTTTGTTACATATTTTTGGGTAATTATTATGGTATATACGTTATGGGTGAGACATCATGAGTGATTAAAATTACTTCATGATAATTCTTACATTGATCATAGAAAGATATGTGATCAAATCAATACATTCTTTGGGATTCAATATTGTTTACATATTTTAATGTTGTATAGTATTTAATATTAATAGAATAGTTTAATTTAATCATTGTAATATATTGGACAAATATTTCATTCTATTTTTTGTTTTTGTAAATATATAGTGTCATAAAAATGTCATAGGGATCATATGACTAGCTAAATGTTAGTTTTATTGATTCATTAATAATAACATGATCATCATTATTAATTTCATATATGATTATTTTAAGTGGAAATTGAGAAAATAAAAATAAAGGATGATTTTAGATAATGAATGATATTGTGATATAATATGCAGGAGGAAATTATAGTGATAATATAATCCATTCAACATAACATTAAGGCTCCATAAAGTAGAAAACAAATATTGTAAAAATTATCAATTATGTACATTAGATGTTTAATTTGGTGGGAAGTTTTTCTTAATAATTTCCCCAAATATTGATGTAAAAATATGTTCCCTTTTTAGAACCAAGGTATTTTATATTTTAATAACTTTATTCGGTATGGATGATATCTCATCTCTTGATGATTCCACTGAACATCTATTAAGTCCATGATTTGTTCCATGTGTCCCTCATGAGGAAGTACACACCTGATCTATAAAAAGTAAAAACATATCGATTATATAACCTAAAATTTATTTTTTTGGGGAAAAATAGTTTAAATATTAGATCATAAACCAAATGTTATATGGAATAACACTACTCACCGAGTTATTGTTCTATCGAGATACTAAAAGTTTGGAGAATATTAATAAGAACCTAAGGATTTATTGAATCAAGGATAACTAAAATTATTTTTATCAATTTGATAGATTTTTTTGATAAAATTAATTATAAGTGGGTATAATATAACACTAATCTATTTTTTTATTTTTATTTTTGGAAATTATTATTATTAAATTGATAGAATGTGTTACACACAACATCAGGTTTAAACAAACCATGGTATAATATGAAAATATTATTATTTAATTTTACATTTATTTCATTTCTATTTGATTGGTGTCTATTTATAAGACTATAATAATTATGAAAATATATTTTTTAAATATAATAAAAAATAATTGTTTACATTAAATTTAGAAAATAAAAAAATTGAAGATAACATATAATTTCTAAAAAAATGTTTTCATATGAAAAATGTAATTTTATATTAATAGATTAATTTATTCGCTACTTTTTAATTATTTAATTAAAAAATATATATTATATACTAATTTTTTTTAACAATCATTATATTCTTCTATGAATTAAATAATAATAAACCCCATTTTACATGCAAAAATAATTTATGTTAAAAGTAGTTTTTATCAAGTGTTGTGTGTTTATTTTAAAATTAATTTCTACCAATTTTAGGGTTTTAACATTTTAAAAATATATTAAATATTTAGAACTATTATATATAAAACTAATTTATTATTACACAATTGGATTTTTAAAATATGATTTTTAATCGTGGTGAATGTTATTGCGACAATAAAGAGAAAATTGTGTTAATTTAAGTTACAAATATATGATTAGATCATAATTTTTCATCCTAATTCTTACTCTATGAATTTAATTTTTCTATTATAACATTAGGATCTAATATTTTTTTTTAATTTACACTAGTCTATAAAAAATACTTATGTAATATTTAAGGAAAATAATGTTACAAAATGTCACATAGTTAGTATTGAATAACTAGTATGCATCCATATAGAGAAAACTCATGCTTTGAATGAATATAGGTGTTTAGTTTTATATTAATGAAATTATTTCCTATTAATAAATTTATTTATAGTTTTATTATTTATATAATTACCTTAAATTCTTATGAAACATCAATGAATTATTTCTCCCATTAATAAAAAATGATGATAAAAATACTAATAGTAATATAATATCGGTCAGTTAATGTGTTATAGAAATTTTATAGATGTATATGACATATAAATTTTATTTTTGTATATTATATTAAAATTACAAGTTATTCTTAATTTAATTTTTGTGAAATAAAATTAATATTTTATAGAATAGAAATAATGATATTTTATGAAAATAATATTTTAATAAATCAGACAAAACCGTAACATATAAAATAATATATTGAGTATAATTTTTTTTAATGTGATCACCATACCATTTATTTCATCTAAATACATTTATTAATGATAATTAATTTAATATATTTTAATAATTTAATAAATTTCAAGGCTTCTCATCCCATTAATTATAAAAGGGAACCCCTCATTTTTCTTTATCACACAATACTGAGCCTTCTTGATCAACAAAACTTTACAAGCGTATCTTATACAATCTGAAACACAAATTAAAATGGGGGTTTAAAACCAATATTAAAAACCAAGTTCCCATTAAGAGGATATCTAAAGTATTTATTTCGTAGAAAATGTAGTAACCTTAATTGATCACATTATATTTTATTATTCTTTCATCAGCTCTTGATCTATTATATTATTCATGGAATAACAAATTTAGCACCATTAATATATTAAAATGTTATTATTATTATTAAAATTACATTATTAATAACCTTTTTAATAAATGGTAAGAAAAAATAGTGCTCATGTTTATGCATGGATTACCGTCTCTATGTAGCGATACAATTCATTTCTCACTACCAAATTTTATAGATGGATTTTATGAGTGGTATATTTTGTATATATGATACATATGAAATAATTGTACATATAAAACTATTATTTCATATATTATTTCTTATAATCCATACTATTGTTAAATGATAATGTTGATCACATGTGCATGTGGACAATAACCTCCCGAGACTGATGTGATTTTTTTTTCATTTACATTTTTATTTTGATGGTAATAATGGTGTATTTGATGAATATATATATGATATATATATATATATACTAAAAAAATTAATTTTATATTTTTTTTTCTATCATTTAACTTTATTTCATACTATTTTTTGAAAAAAATGAAATCAAAATTCAATAGAACATATGACCTAGAATCTCCACAAATAGAGAAATTCATTTCTCTAATCTCTATATTTTATGAAGGAATTTAAAAATATATATATAATTGATATATATTTTATTTGTATGATAAATATTAATTTTTACATTATCTACCCATGACCAATTTATTAGGATTAAGAAACAAACTAAAACATACATGAAAAATGAATTAGATATCACCCAAAATTGTGTTATTAATAAAGAAGTGTTAATAAAATGGTGAGAAAAGTTTATAGGTAAATCATATATGGTATGATATTTATTATTATTGTACTATTATATATTTTAATTAATTAAATATTTATTATGAAGGATTATCCAATGTATATAAAGAAAGCTATATGTGTGGTAAGGTATTTTCATCTCACTTTTCATTATGAGGGCCACATGCCTTCTACACCCCTTGTTTTTTTGTGTGGTGTATCAATATACCATTAATGTAATTTATTATTATTGTTATGAAAATTTTTGGGATTATAATAGTAACATAATGCTATTTATTTTATAAGAATCATGATTAAACATATACAAAAGTAATAAGGGGTTTCTGTTATAAACTGATTATTTATCGGTATTGAATAAGAATAACTTTATAGTTATGGTATATTATTACCTATATATCATGAAGCATAATAAGTTTACTCTAAAATCTTTATTTCATGAAAATACATGTTTTAATTCCATTTTCATAGCATTATTTTAAATGAATACATGAAATATAAAATTAATTAAAATCTACATTATTTCTCTTATTTATCAAAAATAATTTTCCTTCCAGATCGAGGTTTTGTAAAAATATTTTAAATGAAATTATTTATATTATGAAGATATTTTTCAAAGTACGTTTACAGAATTTTTTAATTTTTACACTCTTATTCAAATAGAATATTGTTATAATTTTCTAAATGTTGTATATTTTTAATTTTTTTAGAAAAGTGTAAAAGAAATGATTTCATCTAACTTATAAGGAATGAAAAACAATTCCCACCTACATAACCGCTCCATAATTTTATGATTCCTTAATCATTTTACATGGTTAATTATGAAGAATTTAATGTCATAATATTTCTACATTTTTTTTTAAATATGTGATTTTAATATCCATATTTTATTTTCCTAATGAATTTTTTTAGGATATATTAGTATAACTTTTATTTATAAAAGAATACAACTATTTATTTTAAATTTGTTTTCATGGGGGATATGATCTAGGGAATCAAATATTTTTAATTCACTTGGTGGATTATTATTATGATATCCATATTTCTATAAAATTCATAAATTTTCATTGTATTATACTACACTGAAATGATGAATGGTTTATGAAAACTTTTTTTTTCCATTGGGTATGCATTGAAGAAATTTTTATGAAACTCGTTTTATTTCATGGGTTATGACGTGATGAAATTTTTATGATAATCTGGAACATATTTTTATAGTTTTATTTATGTGATGGTTATTATGTTTTGACCTATGATAATGGTTCTATAAAATCAAATTATGGTGGTTATGTTATTATCGCGGATGGTTGTAATATTTTTAACTAAATATGGGGGTCCCATTTTAACTAAATATGAGTGAAACATATATCACCCCTAATTCACTGTGAAAAATTTTACATCTCCTGGTATAAAAAAAACTAAAATTGTGAGTGAGCAATTTTATGTAAGGGAATTCTCCCACTATGACAGACTATTGATTTATCCACGACCATTACGATTGATTAGTAAGTGAACCCATTCCACTATGATACTCCTTGAAAGGACAATTATCTATTGGGAAATTACTATCTAAGTGTATGTGTATTCCAAAAAAACAATATAACTAGTTTTCATTTTATATCCCCATGGATCATGTTCTTTGATTCCTTTATAGTTTATATATTATGAATTACTTATATTTATTCCATGTCTTAAAATTGTTATCGATGATATGAGTGGTATAATTTTTAAATATTATGTTCATGTTCTCATACCCTTAGGTATATGTTATAAAATTTTATCATTTATATCACCCTTTATTAACATTACTAATAATATAATCTCTCACTTTCATTTTTGATATATCCCATGGAAATGAAGAATGATACTATGAATTATGTTTCTATGAAGGGTGATTGTATTTAAAAACATAGTTGGAGAATTTGTGTATTTTTTTATGAACAAGTTTCATATGTTTCAAAGTATCCAATGGAACTATACATAATGGATTATAACACGTGTAGTTTGGTTATTTAAAGAATATTCATCTATTAATATGTGATATCTATTTACGAAATTCATGATTGCTACAATAACTCAATTTAACACTACATTGATAGGAATTATAATTCAGTAATTAAACATCACAAACCCAAAAAAGAAAATAGTTTTAATTAAAATCTATATTTATTTATTTTAAATTAAACCATTTGTTTTTAATGGATTACATCATTGTTTATATTTTAAAAAATTCCACAATTCAATCAATTAATAAAAAATAATTTTTCTTAAAAATTGGATTAATTACATGAATGTAAATTAACATAACTATAAATGTTTTCCACCTCAATGACTCGTTTAATGACTCATAGTTTCCATAAATAATTACATTACAAAGTTAATTTAGTCATTTTTGTTATGTTGTTTCCATAATCATTAACCATAAGATAATTTCCTTCAAATTTCCAATAATAAAAAATAGCCTCATTAATTCCCATTTCGTAATTTACATCATTTTCATATATATAAAAAATAATGTAAACTTCATTTAATAATTATGAATTTTAAAAAATCATTTTTTTTCAAATTTCACTAATAAAATCATTATAAATTTTAATTACTTATATCATTTAATGAAAAATGTATTTGATTTGCTTATCATAAATATGGATTATATACACTTTTTAAAATAGTCATTAAATTTTCAACAAAACTACTCAAGAATCATTGTTTAATTCATTTAAAATCTAATTATGGGATATTAAAATCAAATTATTAATATTATTTTATGATTTTATGATTTCCACATTTAAAATTAACTATCAATTATATTAATGACACACTATCAATATGAGTTCATTCCCATCATAAAATTGATTCTTAATTACATGGAGAAATTCATTTACATCATTGCTTATTTGTACCATATAAATTTATTATAAAATTAATAATTATAATTTTCATTATTTTATAATTTCAATATTTTAATTAATCTATCAAAATGATAAATTAATGGTTTCATTACATCTAATATAATAAATTTAATCATATTTGTTTTTAATAATTGAATATGGACTCTACAGACAACCCTGCACACCTCTCATATTCTCTACCTGTCATTGGATTCCCTATTCCACAAATCTACAAGCCATGAATTCATTTTATGTCAAGCCTCTTCATTGGTAATTTTTTTCATGTGACCATTACATATCAATGTTTCTCCCCTTATAGCTATACATTTCATTACTAGAAGTCGTCTAATCAAAACAATTAATGTTTATGAGTCCCATTTTTATCACATGTTCCTCAGTATAAAAATGTATCCACATGGTTACTATTTTATAACATGTATCAAATAGTTTTTAAGAAACCATAATTCTTAAAATTCCCATGATATATATGGGTCATTTAACATACCCACATAAAATAAAAATAATTGATCAAATTGTAATTTTTCCCCAATATCGCTACATGTAGCACTGACGGCCTCTAATCAAATAGGTTTACCATTTATTTTTGATCATTGAACTACAAAATATTTCACAATATCTATCATAATGGTATAAAGATCCTTAATTTTCTCTACTATCCCAAAAAACGTCCATTCGTAATGCCAAATAAATGATATAATGCAATACAATCTGAATAATATATCTACATTTCCACAAAAATCATAAATCCCATAAATTTTATTCATAAAAAATTATCTTGATCTCTTCTAATGATTTCTTATGATATGTTACTATTATAAAAATTCATTTGGAAAAATTGGTTATATCTATTTCACTTGAACAATTCCTAAAATTTATCTCTATGTTTTTTTCAAAATCCAAGAATCATATTTTAAAGAAACATATCGAATTTCTTTCACAATTGGTAATATATTTATATTGAAAACCAATATTATTTGGTCATTACAGCTTCCATATTAGTGACAGAATTTTTGATCACTGAAACATATCCCTATAAAATCTCATAATCTGAGTATTTTATTCTCATGATTCTAACTTCATTTGGATGTTTCCAAAAAAATCCAAATTAGAAGTGTTTTACTGAATTAAATATTTTTTAAATTATATTAACAGAGTTATGTATATAATACTATACCTTCTAAAATAAATTATTCATCATAGATATTCCTGTCATGGTATGTTTGGAGAAATATAATATTTTCGTTAATATGATTCTAAGGATATAAAATAAAATTTATGACTCCCATATAATTAAAATATTTAATTATCATGAATACATGAATATAATCATTGTATTGAGGATATATGGGGGTCAGAATAAAGAAAACCATACCTTGGCATTGTTGATTCCTCATTATTTAGGGAAGCCTGTAACTTTAATGGTGACATCCACTAATAGAACATTCTATAATAACCATATCTAACAACATTAAATCAAAAATAATAATATTTTTCTAATTTTTATCTTAAATAATATATTTATTGAAAAATATTATTTTAATCATTATTTTGACCAAAACTCAATACAAATACCATCCTAATCAATCAACATATTATTTTCCCAAAGAAAACATCGCGTTCCAAAATGAATTGTGATGTTCAACTCTAAATTTGGTAAATTTTTAGGGCAGTTTTAATTTTTTATATTATTTAATGAAAAATAATAATTCATTTTAAAACATACCATGATGATTAACAGATCCACCCTAAATAATCATTTATTTAAAATGTTAATTCATCAATACCCTCAAACCAAAATGGCCACTTAATTGATTATACAATAAAATTATTCATTTTATTAAAACTAATGTTATTAAATATATATTTATAGGATACTATAATCACATTTCATGAAGGAATTATAATAAAATCATGATCTCATAGATGGGAATAATTGTTCATGACCCTATACTCACTATAAAGGATAACCATTCTTTCCTGGTAATATTATGATCTAGGATAACCATTCATGTCTCATATAAAATAATCACTTGGGATATAATGACATACAATGTTTTGTTGTACTGATATATAATTAAAATCCACACTATATAAGAATATTATATTCAAACATACATTTTTCACATAAAAGACATATAACTATAAAATATTATAGCATGATTAACCCCTGGAAATAAACGGGGATACACAACATTTTTTATTTGGTATAAAAACCAAAATAATTTTCAATTCTTATAATAAACTGAATGCTGATTTATTGGAAAATTGATAAATAATAAAAAAAATTAACTAGATGTGTATAAAACTGTATTTATGTAAATAATGAATGAATTATTAGATTATAGGAAATTTTATGGAAAATAATAAAATATTTCAATTCAATTTTATTTTTTAAGAACTATAAATTTATAATAAAACTGTTTCACAATAGAGGATAAATGAAATAATATTTATTTAAAAAATATTCCAAATAATAATACAATTTATGAATAATAATAAAGTATAATTAATATATTAGAAGAAACAACTGATATTCAAACACAATGAAAATGATAAAAAGATTCTCTTTCTAACATTGTAGAGAAAAAAAATCAATTGAACAATTCATAAAACATAGAAATTATCAATTAATATTATAAAATTTATATCTATGATATGAATTATTTCGTAAATAATTATTTTATTGAAGTGAAATATATAATAACAATGATAGATAATGAAAATTCCCCCAAACACTAAGTCATAACACACTTAAAGGGATTTTAACTTCGAATATAATCAACTTATAATTCGTAATCTTCTATTATAAAAACATATTTATATTTATTACCATTAATATTATGAAATTTTTTCTTTTGTTACTTATTTATTAGTTATTTAATGATCATATTGATCTTCATATGTTAGTAGTTCCGACATTTACATGTTTGTTTCTGTATGGCGGTCTCCATAAACATTCATTGATCTTAAGATTTTCATATTTAGAATATTAAATAATTGAATAAAAAAAGTTATAAATATATAGAAAAGATTATGTTTATTATTTGAATTGTATTTCTGTGGTTCACAAGGAAAAATTCCACAACTCACTAATTTTTTGTATCTTTATAAAACATAAGTATTTACATAATTTATTTTTTTAATTGATTTTAAAAAATATAAATAATAAAAATTCATAATAAATATCATATAAGTGACAACTGGGTCCCAGTGATTTCTTAGAAACCATGACTTTATAATGATTTTTGGGTCCGGGATTTCTTGGTTCCACCATTATCCCTACATACATGTGGTCCCAACCGTGGGGCCCAAACACGTGCCCAGACGGCTCATCTTACAAATGAAAACTCCAAGAGGCCAACACATGCCCTTTCCAGTTTTCTTTGTTCTCACTCAAACACTCCCTATAAAGATTACCAAGAGGTAACCCATCCTGGTCACTACATCAGGACAAACACGATTAACTATGGAGTTCTAATCAGGTAGACATTTTGAACTGAAATCACACCTGGTTGACATGAGCCATATCATTTAGTAATTTAACCCTTTATCATTATGGGGTGTTACAATCACCCTCCCCCCATTGAGGGAAGCATCCTCATTTTGGGCACTACATCTTAACCCAGGCATTGCACCACATATAAGGCAGGGTACCACCTCAGATAACAAATGTAAAAAGTGGGTCTCAATGACAGCACACACACCCCTCCTTTATAATGGACATCAGGTCCTAGCTTTCTTGGTACCACCAGTTTCCCCACAAACATGTCGTATCCACCCCAGGGGCCCACCCACTTACCCAAACGGTCCATCTATCAAATGAAAATTTTTAAATTCCAACACTATCCCTTTTTAGTATGATTTGTTATCACTCACGCAAGTCTTCTCTAGTGTGCTTTTTATTCACTCACTCACACCCTGGAAAACATCCTCAAAAGTCACCCATCCTGATCACTACTCTAGACCAATCACACTTAACTATAGAGTTATAATCAGGTAGGCTACAAAAAAGAAACGTGAACATTATTGAGATGAGACATATCATTTAGTCATGTAACCATTTATTATTTTGGGGTGTTATATAATATATCAAGTATTTATTTTATATCACTCTCAATGATTTTAATAAACAAAATAAAGTATCATAGTTAATATAAGGTGTTGTACCCACCAAAATGATAATGTTTTAAAAATAAAAAATTGTTAAGAGACAATCATAATTCCGTTATAATTCCATCATTTTATTTATATAAAAACATTATTATCATGTTATTGGATTAAAAAACTATGAAGGTTGATGCAGAATTGATATGGAAATCGATAATGGTTAATCTGGTGCATTGTATAGTTGAATCATCCCATATAGAAAATTTCTACAATAATGGATTTGGGACTCCTTCTGTTGATCAAAGGGTGTACAATAGGATAAAATGATTATAGGATTAATTTTTAATAGTATATAGAGAAAACGTTTACTAGGTGTTTTCAAGAATGGGTGGATGGGTCCCACTTATATATAATATTTAATGAATTTATAACCACCATTCCTTTTAAAATTATTAAATAAATAAATTTTGATGTTAGATAGATCCATTAATATAAAAAATAGGAAGTGATAAATGAATATCTTAATTATATAGATTTATATTTATTTGTTAGTTGTTAATACAGCCTTAATATAAGTATGGTAATATTTCACATTCCCAATCACATGGTGGGGTTCCTTCCTTATAGAAATGATCTTAAAGATTATAATATAATCAATGTCCTATCTTTTTTCTAAATTATGTTATGACATATTTATATTTTCTAAATGATATAAAACAAGGGCGCCCAAAATATAAAATTGACTGAAAATTTAAGACAAATGATCTTATTGACTAAAATGAAACTAACAGAAATGAATGAAATTTTTAAATGAATTATAAACAAAGTTATTATGAATATCAAAAATTATTCTTCTTTTCTTGTACACTTACAAAATATTGTTCTTGGTATTACAATTTAATCTCAAAAAATATATTCATAATTCATTTCTTATGTAATTATCACATTATTATTATATTTGTAATTCTTTTTTATCCTTAAAAAAATATTTTTATGACATCATAATTAAACATAAAATACGAAAACTGGTTCCATGATCGAGAAATAATTCAAGAATCTAATTAATGAATTAAATTTTAATTCATTAAACAATATTCGATGAGTTTAATAATCCAAATAATGAATAATATAAACGACTGAATGAAGGTAAATACCCAAATTTAACTATCATAAAAAAAATCAAGAAATCAATGTAAATATCGGTATGATGTATTAACCATTACTGTATCTGGGAGGAACCAAAATATTCCTTCATATACATCATGAGATAAATTCTAATATAGTCATACTATATATTGTCTTGAGTTAGTTATACATGAAAGTTTGACTAATAACATTCATATTACAATCAATTGATAATTTAATGATATGATGGACACTCTTATTTAGATTATTTTTTCTAAATAAAAATCATGGGATAATGGATAAATATTACAAGGTGATTCATGTATAATATCAAATCATTCTTAAGCCTCTAACAATCATAGTATGATGTCTAATATATTCATCCATGACACAATTTCCATATATTTATATTCTTTTAATATAAAAAAATCACTAAAACCATCATATATCTTTTGGTAGTTTCAATGATTCGACCTATTAACTATCTCAATCAACATTTGTATAATAAAAATGCACTATGTAATTCCATTTTTATAATGATTCCCTCCAAAATATTTTAATTTATATGGAATTCCACCACATGAATTATCATTCACCAAATTTTTTAAAGAAATACATTCCATATATGGCCATTATCAATTAATTTCTTCCTTCTTGGTATAATTATAATGGAACACAACTATTAAATAATAATTTTTACCACTTATATCAAAGTATTTTTCTAGAAATTACATTTAAGAACATTCCAAAAAAATCATGGAAAATCACAATTAAATTGATCATTATTTTTATTCTTCATATTAATAACATTAAAATATATGAAAATTTACCATAGAGCTCAAATCCAAGCGTAAAAATATTAAAAAAATAACTAATATGTAATTAGAAAATAATTAATAATGAAATTTCATTGTGGGAAATTAGTCTTTTATATTAATGATATCAAATATTCCCCACATTAATTCGTGGGTGATATGAAATTAATTTATCATTGAACATAAAATCCATTATATCCATGATTCATACACAAAAATCAGTAAAAAATTAAAAACATTCAGTTAATTGTTATTTTTATTTAATTTTATAAAATTTATTTAACCTCCTAACTATTTTTGAAATCCAATAAATGTTGAATATCACTTTTACACAAAATTTATACTTAAAAAAATTTATGTGAAACTACTAATTCTCTATTTGATCAAAGATTTATTATTATATTCGTTCAAAAACATACAAGGGAAACTCAAATCCATCATTTTTTTTATTTTTATTGGATTTAATTCATATACTAATATTCACTTTTTTGACATTTATCAATTTTTAATATCCTTTAATAACAAATTATAGTAGATAAAACAATATTATAGGTCATACTTTAAGGATAATAACATCAACTAAAAATTATGTAAATTAATTGAAAGATAGAAAATCCATCATTTCAATCAATATTCTTGAGAATAAAATTATAAAACATTAAATGGGATGGGGTAAGATTTCTAGTTAAAGGACGTTCTAATGTAATTAAATAAATTATAATAGAGTACATTGAAATTTTTTGAATGAATTATTTTTTATTAAAATTGGAATTTAATATAAATAATTAATATATAAATACACCAAGAATTTCCCAAATCAAACATAATTAATGTTAAAATATTGTAATTTCATATTTATATAAAAAATCAATCTCCTTGGATAATTATTCATTAAATTACTAATATAAACCTTATCTTTTTTCACAAACTATATTCAAAATCATTAAAAAAATTGAAAATATTATTTAAAATAAGCTATTAATGTATTTAAATGAAACCCATTTTATTATTCATAAAAAATATAGACAAATGTTTTGAAGGGTGGTATGTAATATCTTACACATTATAATTATAAATTAAACAAAAATGTAAGGAATGTCAAAAATATTTAAATTAAAATATAACTTTTCCTTCGATTCATGTTCATACACATTGTCTATATATTATCTTTTAATTTTTTTACTTCATCATAATTGGATTAAAATGAAATATATATAAAATAATGTGAAATACAAATTTTATTAAAGGAAAAAAGAATCATAGATTTAATTATTTATCTTGAAAAATAATTATTCTAATAAATTAATTAGAGAAAAATAAATAATGGTTTATTTTTCATAAGAATATTATTTATTGTCTTTGATATGAAATGGACTCACTAGGTCAAGTACTAAGGGGATAGAAAAATAGTTACCCAATCATGATAATGTAGTAGTCTTATTTGGATTTCCAATATAGATAACGGTCTTATTACAATAACTAGAAAATGATTTCATTTTATTTGAGGTGTAACTTACTCCAATTCGATAAAATTAACCATCTAATATTTATTTAAATCCATGAATCTAAATGTTAATTAGAGTAATGAACAGTATTTTTATTACTATTATATTTAAACATTAATTTCTTCCCTTAAAATAGAATATATCCCATTAATCAACCATATTTTCTTTTTGTATTATTATATTTCTCACATTCCATTGTTCATTATAAAAACTTATCCAATCTTTTCATAAATGGTAGAAAAATCATTAGTTTAGCCTAATTTCCTAAAATCCAAACTCTCTTCAAAATCTGATGTGGTCAGTTGTCGCCTAATATTGAACATTATTTAATATTATAGATTTTTAACATATTTTATAACATGATTTTTATTCTAATTTAATTTTTTATTTGAAATTCACTTTTTAAATAAATGTATTTCTTATTTGAGGTTTTGATGTGTTTTATAAAGGAAACCCTTGTTTTTTAATTTTTATCTATTTTTAAAATCCATTTTCATATGTTATGTAAATATAAACACCATTTTATTGAGTTTAATAAGTGTATGCATAGTTGTGGATAATGGTTTTTGGGTCACTAAATAAGGGTATGGGAATGTCCATGGACTATATAAGGGTAATCCATATATTGTGTACGGGTAACCATAGAATTAAAAAAGATGTTTTAGGTTAATTTTTTAATTAAAAAGGATATTGGGTAACAAGTAAATAAAAAAACCATTTAATGGTAACTATATAGTTTAATAAGGGTATATAATAGCTTATTAAGGATATGTCAGAACTGCGTAAGGGTATTCCAATGTCTCTAATTGATAGTTAGGGGTAACCTATGTGTTGAAATTGTATAAATCATACTATCTCAAAAATTTGTAAGAGTTTCATGATAAGTATAGGGGTAACCCATACATATAAATGGTTCTATATGGGTAATTGTTTACACATATGCGATGTCTAGGAGATACATAAGGGTTAAATCATGTTACCCATACACAGTTCCATTTTTTGTTAATATACATTTAAAACCTCCCATATTCACCTTATTCCTCAGTTCACCCCATAACCACCTTTAAATGGTTATTATTTCAAAAAATCATGGAACAAAATTCGTTTGATTCATTTTTAATTTTTTCAAATGTTCATAATTACATAAACGCTCTATTAATTAGAATGGATTGAAAATGTTCATAATATTTTCAAAATGTGTTTTTGATTTAATATTTCAAAATAATTCAAGAAAAATGATCAAGTATTATTAACATGAAATTTATCCAGAATTATGGAAATGAATACTAAATATTTTTATTATTTTATCTCATATTATCTTATATATAGGGATTATCATCACATGTGTAATTGTATTCATTCACTAATAAATAATATAAAAATTTATATAAGGATAATAAGTATTTATCATCTATATTAATAATTATAATGTTTATTAAGAATTATACATTATAGAAAATTGATTGTCGCATGTGATATTTTATTTCTCTTGTAAATAGTATTATTATATTTTGTTCTTATAATCCATTGTAAGTGTTTTGAGCCAATTATTATGTGCAACGATATAAGGTATAAAATAAATCAAAAAAATTGACATTATTCATTAACTACATTTATGGTCGAACTTATTTACCAATTTCCATATATTAGATGTTTCCTAGCAATATTACTCATTTAATTTATGTGGTTTTATGTATGTGTCTAAATGGGAATTAAGATATTATTTATCTTGATCATGTGTTTATTTGTATCCTTTAATATATTTTCTTAATATTACATGTCATCCCATTATTTGACTAGTATTTATTATTGTGGTTTATATCTTATAGAATTACGCATCGAGTATCAAGATGACATGGATATTCTGGCATACATATATTGTACCTTGGATGGGAAGTGTGATGATGCGGTGAGTGATATATACTATGGATCATGGTGTATGGTTTTGATCTTGGAAAATATTATTTACATGGTAGTAGACCATACATGGGAATGGAATATGTTAGCATTTGATGAAGTGGGAAATTCCATAAAGGGGTTTTTGAGTTATCAAATTAAGTCAAACTGTCTGATAAGACCAATCTTCTTTTCAGAATAAGAAACAAAGAGGGGAATGTTTTGTTTTAGAGAAATCCCATTATTGTAGTAATTCAAGTGGTATTTCTTTATGGGGGTAATTTTTTTACATACATGGATATTATTACTAGAAATCAGAAAAAGCATATGTGACCAGTGTGTGTGGAATCTTGGTTAGAAAATGATGTCTCAGATCATGTATGATTTTATATTTATTGGATAATTTATATTTCTCGTGTATTACACCAATATATCTTATGTGAACTTATGGTATGGATGAATTTGTGGTTTTCTACTCGGTTTGTTACACCAACCTTACACCATCACATAGTCAAGAGATGGCTTAATTTACCATGATCTAGAGATAGGGAAGGTCCTTGTGATAAATATTTGATGATATAGTGACTAAGAGATATAGGAAATTTTTGGACATACTTAATCCATTTTTTGTTTTATTTACTTTTATAATCATGTTATAATATGTTATGGATTTCCACTTATAAATATAATTTATTTATTATAGTATGAAATTATTTTTATCTAAAATTATTGTTTTTTAATTTCTATCTTGTTTACTGAAATTTAATATTTATTTATTTTATGTTGTACTATTTTTAATGTATATAATTTTACCAGGGGTATAGTATCCCCACCGTTGGACTTAGAAAATCACTCCTAGTCAGTAACCACTTGCATATGTGGAAGAGTACATGATTCCATGTAGATATCATATTCAAAACTATTTGTTTGTGTTTGGATATTTTAAAATTTTATTAAAGAAGAATTTTTTTATTTATCTTTTTATATCTACCTAGTAAATTTTTGAAATAAAATAGTTTTTCGGGTCTCGGGTTGGGAATTTTCCTTGTTCATATAGATCGCATGTGTAATGAACCACCGTGATTCCATATATTGGATTATTATTTCTATTTTAATGATATTTGGATTTTATTACTTCATAAAAACTAGGAATGTATAATAGAAAACCATATATATATAACTATTATATTTATCCATATTAATTATTTATTTTAATGTATTTATTTTTTTTCTATCAATTCTGGATTGGTTCTCTATTGTAGGATATTTCAATTTTTCTTTAAAATAATTAAATATATATGTTAAAATTATTTTTGTTGTTGTTCATACTATTGTGTTATATATATGTATATTATTGTCACTACTTTCATGGATGGATATATTTGTTAGATCCGGGATGGATATCAATTGGGTTGATGGTATAATTCATGGATATCCTTTACATGATCACATAAGTTGTTTTGGATCTATCATACATGTTATAATTGTTTTCATAATCATATGTATTCCACCATGAATATTTTTAATGGATCGACTAGCTACGTCAATCAAATATTCTCTTAGACTACCACACAAAGTGAATGGGAATGTATCCTTCAACATAGTTGTACAGGAACATGTTATTTATCATATAGATCTTGTTCAGTTAGGACATAATTAGATGGTTCCCATCGAAAGAAGAAACACACATAAGAACGATGATAATCATGCTCAGAATGTTATCTCTAAAACAATCCATCAATCAAGGATTCTAGTGGCCTATAAGAGGCAGAGGACATACTATAAGTCACTATTGAAATTATCTTTCTATTCTGGGCTTCTTATGAGGGGAATGTTATTATAGAGACATTTTTTATCCAAGGACACACTAGGAGATGGTGGAATACTACGTGTCATGAAATGAAATAAGAGAGTATTCATTTTTAAACATTGTATAATATATGTTAAGAGTTGTAGTTGTCTTAAAGGATGAACAAGATAGTGCTCAAAAGATCAGGGAGTTAAGAAAATGGTTTTAGGACTCTCTATGCATATTATTCTATGGTTATGAACTTACTTTACTTTTTTACTTTGTTTACTGGGAATGACATGTAAAAGGATTGGATGTTTGAGATAATACTTTGATCAGATATCATATTGTTGGTTAGGTGCTTTTACTTGATAAAATACACACTTGATCTTTGTAAGGCCCTATCCATTTAGAATGGGATAGATTATGATAAGACAATATTCTTACATCTTCACCATTGAGGTTGATTAACCAATATTTCCCTCACTACTATATGATATCATTATATAAATTAGAATAATATGTAAAGCATATTGACCCTAGGTAGTATATAGGTAGGTCTTAGATAGTGTCCATAAGTATCCTCTATGGAACATTATTTCATTTGGTTCCGAAATTGTGGAAAATGTGGAATAATAACAGTGCTTTCACGAAGTCATATGTTGAGTGAAATAATTGCAGAAAGTATCATAATATTCATCATTTTTAATATATTTTCTCAGACATGTAATAAAAGATCTTGTAATGCTGGGAGTGGGTCATATCGGCTGAGGATGAAGACTTCCTGGATTACAACGATTGAAGGATAGAGTTTTGAAGATGATATGGTAGGATTTTATGTAGTGGACCAAACTCTAGTAGAGTATGGTGAGGTAAGATCCTCTATTTGAGGTATGTATTTGATCACATATACCTCATATACTACCTTGGTTGATACCAAATATTCCCATTCAAAAATATATATTCAAGTATTTTTTGGGCATGAATTACTAGTCTTGTTATCCTATGATTTTTACTAACTAGAAACACCCAATCCAATGAATGTAGACAATATATAAATATATATGACAACAGTTTAATATATTCCTCAATAGGTATGATCATATATGGGACTTCATGATATAATATATCAAGTGAATTGATGTGATTCATAGCATAGACTAAATTACATTTTTATTAGATAACCATAACTACTACTGGAGATGGGTTTCATTTACTTCACTGAGGAGAGAGAGTTATATTTAATAACATAAAAATGTGTTTTGGGATCAGGAATATTTGGTCTATGTGTTAGTAATCTCAAGATGATCATGATGTATATATTTGGGATTGTATCTCTAAGTAGGATAAATGGAATCCCACCTAACTATTCATTCAGTCATGGTTCCCTATTAGGTCAACTGTTAGGACAAATTTCAAGGAATTATTCATGAAATAGATGTAAAAATTATATAAATATTTATTTGTGTGTGTTTCCCATTTTGATACCCCATATCAAATGTTTTTGATTGATATGAAGGATCTCATGATATAATTTGATGACTTTGAGAATAAATGGTTTATTTGGATGAGTATATAACCATTGGGTGATCATATGTTATTTATGAAGAATTTGGATGGTAGTATTTGACTATAATTTTATTATCTAAAGCTAAACATGGTGATTTTGAAGAACATATATCCTTTTACTAGGATCGAGGATCTTTTTGATTAGTTATCTGGTGTCTAGAGGTTCTCATTGATGTATATTTGATTACATTATCAATAATTGAATGTTATAGATGATTAAATCCCAAATATAATATTTTAGTGCAGGTATTTGTTAAACAAGTACTTGGTATCTCTTTTCGGAATGAGGAATACACCCACAGTGTTCACATATCTCATTAATAGAGTCATCCACCCATATGTAGAGTCATTCATCATTTTTTGTTGATGATATCATCATATACTCACTATCTATACAGAAACATTCCAAATAACATGAGGTATTCTGAGAGAAACCAAAAAAAATTATTATGCAAATAATTTAGAGTATATCCTATGTATTCTATAGTTGATGTTTATAGGGTATGTTGTTTATAAGTAAAGTATATCTATCAGACTAGAGAATGTGGTGTATGTAATTCCTTTGAAACTCTCATAGAACGTATTTTAGATTTGTTTTTTTCTAGGATTAGCTTATTTTACCATCATTTAATCTTTGTATTATATATTAAATTGGAACCTCTCACTGTGATGAGGAGTAGTATCGTATTTTTCTAGTTTTCAGACCTGTGTGAAGATAAATATTATGTGTTGAATAGGGATTCGACTATATCTCCAATATTGAAACATCCCTATAACGAAATCATGTATGTTGTGTAGTGTGATGCAGTAAGTAATGGATTTGGAGTGGTACTTGTACATAGGGAGATTGTAGCAGCTTATGAATCACATTAGTGATTAAACCATGAGAAGAAATACCATACTCATGAATTGGAACTATCAATCATCATTCATGCACCGAAGTGATGGAGAAACTATCTCTTTTGAGATATGTTTTCCTTCTTAACTAGCCACAAGATCCCCTATTATATCATCCCACTATTATAATTGAACACGAGTTAGTGGCAATGCTTATAATTTATATATATTTTTGACTTTTATATACTGTATGTACATTTGGCATCTAATATTATTGTTGATCCTCTTGTCCATAAGATTTTGTTAGTTTGAAAACTTAGTTATTAATCTTCAGAGGAGTAGTTTTTGTTTATGTATTTATTAGTCAGCAAGAGGAGGGATAATTTTTAGGATAGGGTTTTGAGGAATTTATATCCCCGATTGGTGACATATTCTCTATTATACTTTGTGATATCATGATAAGAAGTTGACAAAGAATTTTTTTTATATTGTATCAACAAGTATGAGGTGACCTAATACTTGGGTTTTCGTTGGGAAATGACATTGTGATCCTTGTTCATGAGTGGGTAGTATTACCTAGATCTATCATATAGGAGTTGATGATGGATTTCCAAACATCTATATGGGAATTGTATCCTTGTGTAACAATTGTGTTCCATTAAATTCGGTAGAATTTATTGTGGTAAGGGTTGAATAAGAAAATTGTTGGTTTCATCTCTCAATGACATACCAACAAAGGGGAAAAGTTTAACCACCACCATCATTGTAGATTTCAAAAATGTGGTTATTCCCCTTAAGGAAATGGGAGTATGTGATGATATTTCTTGTGAATGGTCTACCCAGGACCCCAAGGAATCATGAATCTATCTCGGAGATTCTCAATCATATAATTAAGGCCTCCCACTTCATAATAATCAGAGATACTCCCACAATATATGAGAATGGAAAGATTTATATCTTTGATATTGTATTATTTCATGGATTTCCCATGATAATATTATCTGTTAGTGATGAATGATTTATGTCATTATTTTGTTAGGACTTGCATAAACCCCTATGAACTCATATATGGTTGAATACATAATAATATCATTCAATATTTATAATATCAAGGAAGATAATATGAATATAATAGGAAATTCTTTACGATTCCATATTATACGTCATTTTACGTTGAGATTCTCATCTGTCCTTGGTTGATTTTTTAGCTGAAAATAGTAACGAGGATTTGTCTAAGGATGAACCTTATAAGGATCTCTATGAGAGGACATTTTTTAACTTATTTATTTTCATTAGGTAGTTTAAGAACCATTTATGGGGACCTTATTGGATTAATAGGACCATGAGGGAGTGAAATTGATACTGATGGTGTTGTTCACCACTCAGAATAAGAAGATATCATATGTCATCCATTGGAGGATATATTTTGAGTTAACTGTGGGAAATAAGTTTTTCATGATAGTGAATCCTTATTTAGGCCTTCGATATATAAATAAGAAAGTGAAAAATGAGATCAATGAATTTTTAGATCCTTTGATATCACTGAACATGTTTTGAAATTGGAATACCATATAGGCCTTCCACCATATTATTGATTCATGCCTGATGACATTCTTGTTTTTCTTCATTATATGCACAAAACTAATCTAGTGCATGTCATATAATTTTTCTACATTGGGTTGGAGATTGATTTATATTATAAGGATAAATAGATACACATTATTTACTTGAGATAAAAGGTAATACATGTTATGATGGTTCCACCAATCTATATCATGATATAGAATGGATGGAACCAGTCATAGATATGGATTTAGTATCCTTATGTTCGACCTCATTTTCTTGATCTATTTTAGAATAATAATAAAAGGAACTTATTAGGGATGAGATATAGTTATATAGTGATAACAATAATATTATTAGTTTTGTATTATTCATAAAACCCAGTTTTTGATATAAATTATATGTCTTTTCAAATAAATATCATATTTTTAATGAAATTAACTCATAATTATGTTTCTGAGGTGTTATGTAAAGGTATACATATTCTAAAGGGTTCTGTATTGGTAGAATCCCCCATCATAAAATGTGTTTGGGAAAATACCTTTTGTATCTGTTTCATAAGGATAAAAATATCAAAACATTATGGTACATGCACCAATGTATAAGTGTAGGGGAATGTCCATGTGCTACATAATGGTAACCCATGAATTAAAAAGGAGGATACATGGTATGTTGTGAATTAAAAAAGTAATCCTAAGAAAAACATTGGAGTTGCATAAGGGTAAATAGTTACTACATAAGGGTAAAAATGACAAGGGAATGTGTTTTCCAATGTATTTAAAGTATACATGTGTTTAAAATAAGATCTATATATGGACAAACCTTAATTAATAAATGTTATGTAATGATAGGTTGATCTTCATTCGCATAACCCTAAATTTCAATCTTTGTGTAATCGTAAAATATTTTTTATACGTGGTGAATTTCACTATGTAAGGGTTAAGAAATGTTACTCTTTTATAGTACCCTTTTTTGGAAAATATATTTAACGCCACATTTTATTCTCTTTCTTCCACAGATCACACTAGCAATGAATTTAAATTTTTTAAAATGAATGGAACCATGGAGGAAAATTACATTGATCAATTTTCACTTATTTGAAATGTTTTCTGAAATCATAAATTATCTGAAATTATAAAATACATTGAAGAAAAATTAATTTTTAAACAATTAATGTATTTTAAACTATTTATATATGTGATGTTTCCTTGTTATATATATCCACACAAATAATGTTTCTTTTTTTGATTATTACTTTTTTTCTAAGAACTATAGGTTCTCCCTCATTAAATATTGGTGACTTCTTCAATAAAAATGAATCCTTATGCATGTTCTAGGCTTGATAGTACTACTCCTTCTCTCCTCTATTATAAGTGTGGTGTGTTTTAAATTAAAAATCCCAAGAAATATTTCTATATAATATTATTATAATAATTTTTTGATTTAAACCTTTATAATCATCGAATAAAAATCTTAAAGGATACATATAATGCTATTAACTAATAATTATAAAATAAAATTATAAAAAAGACCCATGGATGATATCATATTAATCTTGATAATGGTTTGACAATCAATTGTGGAATTAAACTCGTACATCATTAACCTATTTTGAATTATAATGATGAATAATATGTAATTATCATTTTTATTTTTGATTAACATGGATATATTATCGATTATCACATGTGATACATTATTTATCATAGGAAAAGAAGATGGATATGGTTCTAGGAATCCTTAGCGTGTTTTTTTACCTTAAATCATGTTGATATGAATTGTGGTGACATTTAATAGAAAACCTTGGATTTTCTTTATCAACAACCCTGAGGTATGAAATTCCTTATATTTTTTGGCCTTCTGTATTACATTTTTATGACATGTAAATTCATATTTGTTAATGTGTGCATGTTACATGGTTTTATGTGGGTGATATAAAAGGAAATGATGCATTTTTTGTGATTCGTGGATTATGTGTATCCTTTTGAGAATTTTTTGGTATTTTTTGTTCAATTTTATCACATGTACTAATTGTTTTGTTACAAAGCTTACAAAATTATTATTTATGTATTATGACAGCTTTGATGTCCAACCGCGGTTTCATGGCCCCTTAGAGGGGAAGAATGATGACGTTATGAGGCCTACAAACTATGATTCCTGGTTGAATAGGGTATATCATGGATATTATTGTTGAAATAGGAAAATACAATTCATGGGATATGAATACATCATCATTGGTTGAAGTGGGATAATTCCATGTAAAGGGTATTTTTTAAATTTATTTATGTTAAACATGTTATGTGGGAACAATTATAACTCAAGGATAATGATAATTAACAAGGTCGGGCATGCAACGTTCCATAAAACTATCACTATTAGGGTGTTTTGTGTGGTGTTTCATAATAGATGGTAGGATGTTTAGCATACACTAGAATTCATTCTGAAAAAGAGCTAATGCTGATTGGGAAGGCGTTAGGGAAGGCTTGTTTAGTAATTGATGACTCATTTCATTTTTGACTATATGCTTATATGATAATTTACTCATTTCATGTCATATAATTTTTTATATTATGTGAAATTATTTTAAGGATGAATTGGTTCTAAACTACTAATTTTATTAATCAACTTATGCCTAGGCATCTCGATAAACAAGATTTTTTCATGACTCTTGATCTAGTTAATAGAATGTGTCCGATGAAAGGATATTTAAGATAGGAACACATGGAGAAAAAGCTGATTTCAGGACATAATATGGTCATTTTTATTTAATAAAATTTTTACATACTTCTTATACACTAGTTTTTATCTTCACTTCATGATTATTTTTATTTAAAATTTCACAACATGTATGTCATCTGACATTATGATGTTTTTAGTTTTCATAATTTTCACTTAGATTGTCAATTTATTTATATTTTTTTAATATATTGTTTATTCTATGACATAATTCTTGTGTTACATTCTCTTTACATAGAAACTTATTCCATTACTACTTGTTATTAGCCACTTATGTATTGGGATAAGTGTATAAACATGTTGTTTCATGGGTGGTGTTTCACCACTGAGTAGGGTGGTTGAATCAGGGGTTCTCTACTGTTATTTGTTACTTCTATTGAAATTAACCATTTTTGAACCATCTGGATCATTTCAAGTCTTATGGTTACAATACTACTGAAAAATTTAGTTAATATAAAAAGCACAACAACATGATATTATTGGAAGTTGAGATCTAATGTGAAATCTCAATCCATGTATTGGATGTTTATTCCCCCAACAATATATATTTTTACTATATCACCATGTGAAATCATATTTCCAAAATATGTGTTTTATCCCACTACACATGTCATGAGTCACACCCAACAACATATTTTATCATAGAAATAAAAAATATATTTACACCAAATGAACCAGATCCCCAAAATCCTATATTTCTTCTAAAAACTAAAAATAGATCAGACTCTATGAGACAAAAAATATAGAAGCAATTATTTATCATGGTAGTGTCTTGAAATCACTACACGGATATTCCCAAACACAAACCTGAATCATTTTAAGAAACATATTTCTATATATTTATATTAGTAAGTAATATAAAAACTCTACTTTGGACTATCCTAATTGTTTATATATATATATCATAATATTCTCTCTAGTTCATGTCAACTATTTCTTCATTATCAGTACTCCTCCTTGAAACAATAGGCTTTTTCATTTTTTTTATAAATATAGGTAACATGACTCATGATCCCTACTCTCACTCTCTATCTCTTTTATTTATTTCTATAGATCACATTCCACAATTTCCAAAATATTTTATTTACACACTGTTATCTCCATGAAAGTTGGTGGTCACTATATCAACATCATGGATAAAAATGTTTTTTAGACTATACAAAAAAATAACTAATACCCCTTAAAATAATTATAAACACATTCAAAAATTTATAGAATCATGGAAAAATACTATTTATTAAATGACTACATTAATAATGATTGAATTTTTAGAAATAAGATA
Organism: Viscum album; assembly: GCA_963277665.1. NCBI lineage: Eukaryota > Viridiplantae > Streptophyta > Magnoliopsida > Santalales > Viscaceae > Viscum > Viscum album. The sequence goes on from OY728135.1 coordinate 695,672,662, forward strand.
CATGATTCTCAAAAAACTTCTATGACCATTAATAATCACATAAGTGAAACAACAATCTCAGTATACATTTTAATATGTGGAAAATAAGATAAATCATTCACCAAAATAGACTATGTAACTGAAAATGGATAAATGGATTTGAAAAAAATATATATATATGTCGATCATGTGATTACATTTACCATTTAGTTATGTATGTCACAACCTGTCCCCCAGGGCCCGTGCCATGACTACCCCATGCCTGGGTTCTATAGTCCAGAGGCTGGTGACTAGCACCAAAGTCATAATTCCCTTAATCTAGGAAGGCATTTCTTTTATAACAATAAACACACACATAATAGAGCACACAACTAGATACAAAACACTAAGAAAAATTATATAACAATAGAGTGCTGAAATGTAAAGGGGCCGGAAATACAAGCCCAACTGTAAAGTAAAATTACAACTGATAAGGGACATAACAACCGAAAGATGAAAAGAAGCTCATGGATCATCCACCACGGATACAACTTGAATGGTAGGTAAAGATAGCCTCCTCAGCAATCCACAACTGTCAATCTCCTCCTGGTACAGACTCGTCGTGACGTCCACCTTCAGGCACCGTCCAATCCTAGTACACTCAGCCTCGGTCAGCATTGTCTGTCGTCTACATCCATCACAATGAGGTGCGGGCATAGCCCATCCAGGGGTGAGTATAACGATACTCAGTAGGGACCCCTAGACCCTTGAGGTCTCACAAATCCAACTAGGATAAACTATAATGTATGAATTCAACATATAACCTCACATAGGTATATTCACATACATATACCTAAGTTATCATGTAATATATCTCAATCATGAGGTAAACACAAAAGTTACTGACTTATCTCAAACTAGGAAATTATTCTAGGGGTAGTATCAAGTAACATTTATATGCACAACATCAAACACCTCAGCTGGTGGATAAAACCATCTCTATCGAGTACAGTGGGCCTGCCGCGTCACACAGAGGTGCTTCCCACTAACTTGGACTACAAAGTTACTACTCCTGTAGAGTACTGTGGGTATGCCTCATTACACAGAGGCACTCCACACTGTGGGTCTACCACGTCACATAGAGGTGCTCCCCCTCGTATCTTTTTAAGGTACTCCTCCTATTGAGTACCATGGGTCTGCCACATCACATAGAGGTGATCCCCACCATGGGTTTTCCATGACACCAAGGCACTCCCTACTAGGCTAGTCGAATCACTCCAAGTCGAATCGGTAACCAGACGTCGGGTCTCATCCAGCTACTAGGTCTTCACACTATGCTCGGTCGTCTTTGGGAGGATCTGCTCCACAAGCTACATGTCGATACTCCAACTATAATTATGTTCCACATGGAAGTATCACAATGTTAGGTCTCACCATAGGGGACTTAAAACAAAAGATGGAGCATCAATCAGACGTCTTGTCTGTTAGTTATTAGTCTTTTATTATCGAGGGCACAGTTGGATTCGTTCACGATCAAACCTGACCATATCTGAACTTTACCATAAACACTAGTGGGTATTCTCAAAGGGACCATCGAGCTCGTAAAATACCACTTCTATTGGGGGTTTACCAAACGGTCATCTGGTGCCAATGATCTGGCCAATAAAAGTAAAGGGTCATAAGTGGGACTGGGTTCGGTCTGACCGACCCGATCTGACCCAGTCTGGGCCAACCTAGTCTGGGTCGACCCGGTGATACCTATTGGGTCGGTACCATCCTATTGGGAGGTCCAACCACTAATATTTGTCCCGGACCACTAGGCCACACCCAATTGGTCGTGTGGGTGGTTCGGCCCGAGCTTAGGGCCAGTTCGGTCTGGAGCACCGTGAGGCTGTGGCCCGGTGAAGCTTAGCCCTGAGAGCATGGTAGGTCCGGTTAGGCCAAGGAACCATGAGGGGGCCCGTGGTGGTTCAAGCAGGCTATGGTTCAGGATGTCGGGTAGCCGAGAGGTGGCTGGTTAGGTTGGGAGGCGGTCGGGTAGGCCGACAGGCAGGTGGGCAGGGCGCGGCGAGGCGGGCTAGCGGGCAGCCTGGCATGGCACTAGGGGGGCCGGTGCACAGCCGTGCAGGTCGCCAGGTGGGCCAGTGGGTGGTCATGCAAGGCCGACAAGCAAGGCTAGCATGGTTCAGCGTGGCATATGCCGACACGGTTCGTGTTGGATTCGGAATGTACGGTTCAGTGTGGCTCCTGCCGGCGCATGCCATCATAGTTTTGGATGGGGAGCGGGAGGCCAGAGGTGGTTTGCGGAGGTGGCAAAGAGCACGGCCATTGCCTATTTCCTTCATCACCTTCAATGTAGCTTCTTCATGCAGAAGATCATCACAAACAAGAATGATGGAGGGGTCCAGCCAGGTTGGTTTGGCCCGCAACCTCCGTGTTTAGGGTTTTATCATTTGGCTCAACAAGAAGTACAAAAGACGATCTTTAATAGTTTTAAAACCACTATAACAATTACTTCCCAAAAGAAGAAGAAAAATAAAGGTAGTAATATTCAAAATAACCTCATACCTTGATCGTTGGTTATCGACATAGTCATAGGGAAGAAGACGGTGTTGTCGCCGTTCATCACTTCCGCCGCACATGTCTAATCCTGAACTCTAACGTGGGTTGTACGAAGATGCTACACACCAGTAGGTGTCTAGGGAAGAAGTCTAAAGAATATCATTTTCGGTGTTCTTTGTTGGAAGAATGCATTTTTCATTCTTCGTTGGAATATGAGGATCTTCGTTGGGGAACTCCTTTTATCCCAAGCTCTCCTATCCCCAAAAGTGAATAGATGTGAAAAATAATAGATTATAAAATCTATTATTTTATTGGGAGGATTTCAAAAAGAAAAACTAAACATTTAATGGCACATTAAAATTGATGGGAGGATTTTCCCCATTAATTGTGTGTGTTGGAAACATTAATGTGGTGGAAACTCAAGAGGCTCCTCAACATTAAAGAGGGGGTTTGAGAGGTTTTACTCCCTTCTCATTTAATAGGGGTAGGGTGGTCCCCACCCCTATTATTCAAAATGGGAGTTTATGTGGTATCATGTGGTCCCCAACACATTAATCCTCACATGGGAGGTTAAGGCGTGGTGGTCCCCACCACGATAACTTCTCGTTGTAGGTTATGGTCGGGTGGTCCACAATTCCAACATCCACAAGGAGGTTATAGATCTAGTGGGACAAACCTCCAAACACCCATATGGTATCCGAAATAAAAAATAAAGTGTATCTCACATTTTTTTATTATTTTCCACGAAAACCCAAACACTGTATTTTATTCTCGAGCCACTACCGTCGAAGTGAATGTCTCCTTAAGAGAATATCGGTTCTGCGAGTACAACGGTGCCCTTGGATTTCAATTCCAAGCATCGGTTCAAAAGTTATAAAAACCTGCTCATACATATAATGAATGTACCCGATCAAAACATCAGAAATTGATTCCAGGAACACTGGGCCTCGGAATCATTCGCCGTCAGTTTTTCCAAATTTGTATATTTCCAATGTATTTATGAAAAAAATTTCCACAGAAATTATAGGTCTTTAAATTCTCCAAACCACAGTGTTATAAGTCCGTGTAAGATAAAACTCAAACTAATGGAAAAAGTGCGGGTACTGAGCACACATCTATGCCTCCTACTCCCATGTGCTCTCCTGGAGGTTCCCATACAGCCATCGAACATGCCCCAAAGGTATTGATCGTCCATGTAGGGCTCACTCCTTTCGATCCTCAATCTCCACTGAAACTTTTATTAAATTCACCCCATCGTCGACATCCAGATCTCAGTGGTCGATGATGTGAGAATGGTTGTGCACATACATCCTCAGCTTGGATGCATGGAAGACGTCGTGCACCATGTGCAACTGTGGTGGAAGGGCTAAGCGGAATGCCACCTCAACGAATCTACTGAGGACCTGGAAAGGTCTTATGAACCCTAGAGATAACTTTCTGCCTCAGCCAAATCTCTATAAACCTCATCAAGGTGAGACCTATATAAAGACATGGTTTCCATCCTCCATATCTAGATGTCTCCGTCTCCTTTCAACATACGACTTTTTTTGGCTCTTTGCATTCCTCATCCGCTCCTGGATGCTATGTACATTCACCGTGGTAGCCTGTACTATCTCTGGTCCCACTAGTTCTGACTCCCCAGGGTCAGTCCAGAATAAAGGTGATCTTCAAGGTCATCCCTATAATGCCTCAAAATGTGTCATACCAATGGTGGAGTGATAGATATTGTTGTATGCAAACTCCTCAAAAGGTAAGTGATCCTCCCAGCTGTGACTGAGGTTGAGGACACAAGCATGCATCATGTCCTTGAGGGTCTGAATGGTCCACTCTATTTGACCATCCGTCTGAGGATGGAAGGCGGCGCTGAAAAAAATTCGTGTCCCAAAATCCTCCTACAACCCCTTCTATAACCGAGAAGTTAACTATGAATCACGATCAGAGACAATAGATTAAGGTACACCATGTAGCTACACATTCTCATACACATAGAGGCTCCCCAATCTCTCTACTGAACCCTGCTCTCTAATTGGTAGGAAGTGGGACGACATGGAGAGTCGTTCAACAATCACACAAATCAAGTCATGACCCTTGGATTTATATGGAATTCCTTTTATAAAGTCCATGGATATCCCATCCCACTTCCACTATGGGACCTCTAAAGGCTGAACCAAGCTTTCTAGTACATGGTGCTCTACCTTCACTTGCTGACAAGTGTGGCACTAAGAGACAAACATTGCAACTTCCTTCTTTATCCTCGGCCATCAGTGCTATCATTGGAGATCCTAGTACATCTTTTCCACTCCTGGATGTACCGCTATAGGGGATGTGTGGAACTCCCTCAACAAATCCTCCTGAAGTGACACTTGTACCATGGTACGTTATCTGAAGAGAATGATGTGCTCCCCACCATCAAAAATTCAATTATGTGTATTCCCTGTGGATATATGAGCACATCGTGTCTCGCAGTCAGATTCCCCATTTTTTTCATCCCTCACTAGCAGAAGAAGTGGGAGAGTAACTAAAATGTACTGAAAGAAAGATTCTATATCTCTATCCACAAAGGACATCTACAAAGAAGATAGTTGCTTTGTGTCCTCACCTAGAAGCTATATACCAGATCTCCTGCTAAGTTCATTTTTAATAATATTCCCTTTTCTATGAGTATAGACTATTTTGACATCATATTTCTGGAGGAACTCAAGACATCACTGGTGTCTCAGGTTTAGGTCTTTATGAGAGAAGATATACCTGAGACTCTTGTGATCAGATTACGTGGTAAAATGTTCGCCCATCATATTGTGTCTACACATCATTATGGTTAATACCACTACTGAAAACACTAGGTCATGGGTAGAAGAGTTATACTCATGTTATTATAGCTCCTAAGAACCATACGTGTTCACTGCTCACTCCTACATTAGGACACACCCGAGTTTGGTCCCAGATGCATCGCAATAGACTACGTACTCTATGCCTTCCTCTTGAATCCTCAAGATGGGGTCACTAGTCATCCTCTGCCTCATATCTTAAAATAACTGCTAGCATCTCTCCGACCACACGAAGTGTTTCCCCTTCTTCGTCAAGGCTGATAGTGGTGCTGCAACTCAAGAGATGTCGGGTACGATCATCGGGTAGTATGCAGTCAAACTCAAGAAACTATGTACCTCCGTCACACTCTAGGGTGGATCCCAAGAATGAATCACATCAATATTTGATGGATACACTATAACTCTAGCATCCGAGATGACATTCCCAAAAAAGTGAACCTCTCGAATCCTAAACTGGAACATCGAGAGCTTACCATAAAGATGGTTCTATTAGAGTGTGTCCAGTACTATCTGCGAATGGTAGGCATGCTTATCCTCAGTAATTTAGTAAATTAGAATGTCGTCGATGAAGAATATGACAAAGAGATCGAGGTATGGCTGAAAGATCATATTCAAGAGTCCCATGAACACTACTAGAGTGTTGGTTATGCTGAAAGGCTTAACCAAGAACTCATTGTGGTCGTACCAACATGTAAAGGTCGTCTTCTACACATCCTCATCTCGAAATCTAAGATGGTGATATCCTAATAATAGTTCTCTCTTTTAGAACCACAGTTATCCCTTCTACAGATCAAATAGGTCTTCAATCCTTGAGAGTGGGTACATGTTCTTAACGGTCACCCGGTTCAGGTGTCGGTAGTCAACACAATGCCTCAAGCTCCCATACGCCTTCCTGGCCAACAGAATTAGGGTTTCCCAAGGAGAAACACTAGGTTGGATGAATCCCTTCCACTAAAAGTCCTCTAGCTATACCCGCAGATTTTGAAGCTCTACGGGAGCCATAAGATACACTAGTGAAGAAATCGGTGTCGTCCCAGGGTACATGTAAATGTAGAATTCCGCCTCTCGGCGAGGAGGTAGACCTAGGACATAATTAGGTAAATCATTCGCATATTGATTCACCACAACAGGACAAGTTATACTCTCTCCATTAACTGCTCTGAGGGTAAGGCAATCCAACTGGTGAGTAATCGGCTATAATCTCCTCTGAGAAAGTCCATCCTTCGCTGAAAAGGCTAAATTCTCTCCCGTAAAGGTGAACCTTGTACAAAATATGTGGACACACTGCACATTGCGCTTAATACAGTCAATCTGAGCATGTAATTTAGATAACCAGTCCATACCCAAGATGACACTATAAGGCCTTGACGCCACTACTAGGAGATCCTAGCCAATGCTCTTGACTCCTAGAGTACACTCACACTTCCGGCACCAGTGTGTAGTCGTCGATTCTGCTCCTGTAAGAGTCTTTGGCCGTAGGAATCGAGCCAACAGCTTCGTTGGAATCTCTGAGATCTGAACTAGGGAAGTGGAAATGAAATAGTGAATGGAACATGTGTCTATAAGAACATCAGCTAAAATGGATTAGACACAGACCGCACCTCGAATCATCTTTGGAGTGTCATGATCATAAGCCTCAGCTGCCTGGAGCTGAGCTCACACATGTCCACCTTCTCCCTACGGTCGGGGTGGACCATCAGGTTGTGGTTGCAGTAAAACCTCAAAATATAATCCACCGCTAGCTGCTCGAATATCTCCTCTGCCACATGTGCCTACAACCAACAGACCACCTCGATCGAATCTATGTCTCTGTCTGGGAGATCCTTCAACTGTTTGCTGATCATCCGAATGGTGGGGCGGATAGTGACAAGCCATGTGACCTTCCCACCGCATGAAAACTATACCCACTCCTGGCATGTATATCTCTACTCTGGGTAACCCACACAACTGATCCCTAATCATTCGTTCGTCCACCTGTTGGTCTGGATCCTCCTGGACCTCTTTGACCTCTGCCTACTGCCAGCTATATAATTCTCCGCTGCGTAATGCCTGATGGCAGGTCTTGCTGCTAATAACTGCTCATCAAGGAAACTCTCTACTAAAAGGGCTCACTCCAACACCTAGGTCTGCCTCGGGATGCTGAGGGAGATCAAAAATTATCTAATCTCTCCCCAGAGCCCCTGATCAAATATCTGGGCCCTAAAAAATGGGTCTTGTACCATATCAGTGGAGTAGCGCAAGTGTTCTGTGAACCTCATTGAGTACTATGCCACCATCACACTACCCTGCTACAGTTGAAGTTACTCATATATATTCCCTACATGTAGGGTTGCTGGGACAAACTCCCCCGAAATATTCTTTCGAAGTCTACCCAGAATAGTGTCGGCTCATCACGCACCTGGAGCATTGGGCTCCACCATTTTCCTGCTCCATCCATTAGAAGGTTGGTAGCAAGAATCACCATGAATATGGCTGGTGCATCTACCAGTTTGAAGACTATAACCATAGCCTCCAGCCAATCCTTAGCTACTTGCGTGTTCATCTCGCCCCTGAACCATGGCAGCCTCTGGCGCAGGAACTCGTGCAACGCGCTCAAGTGGCGTGCATCGTCGGCTGGTGTGGCTGGTGGCATCGGTGGCCCAACATAAAGTGGTACCACTGGTGCCTCTATTGTAAGAGGGCCTGCTCCAAGGCCTCGTTACTCGGTGGTCTATCTGTGTGTACAACTCTCGGGGCTCTAGCTAGTCGTCCATTGGAAGGAATCCTGAATGAATAAGATTTGACATGGTCAAAATATTATACCTAGTGAGTTGACAAGGTTGAGCTGACTTAAAGAAAACATATTAAAACACACACGTAATCAGTGTTTTCAGGTACTGAGTCGGAAATCAGTAGTCATGGTCTGGGTGTATGGATATGTCAGTCGTTGGACCAACACTGGACTCCTGGAAATGATAATCACACTCTATACCATAAAAACTATTTCTTCACAGAAAAGATCAGAGTCCTAAGTTATATGGTAGAACTAACTCCTCAAATTCCAATTTGTCATGACCCTTTCCTCAGGGCTCATGCCATGACTACCCAGGACCACCTTACATAGGCCAGGGGCTGGCGACTAGCACCAAAGGAATAATTCCCTAAATCTAGGAAGGTATTTTCTTTATATCTATATACACACAAATAATAGATCACACATCTAAATACAAAACACTAAGCAAAACTGTATATGTAGAGATTGTTGAAAAGTAATGGGGCTGAAAAAACAGTCCAAACTATAATGTAAAAGTACAACTGAAAAGGGACAAAATAACTGAAAGATGAAAAGAATCTCTGGGATCATCCACCACATATCCTACTTGAAGGGTAGGTACAAATTGTCTCCTCATCACTCCACATCCATCAGACTCCTCCGGGAACCGACTCATCGTGAGATCCACCTCTGGGCACCGTCCTGTCCTATTACACTCAACCTCGGTCAGCACTGTCTGTCGTCTGTATCCAACACAATGAGTTTCAAGAATAACCCCTATAGGGGTGAGTATAATGATACTCAGTATGGACCCCGAGACCCTCAAGGTTTCATACATCCAACAAGGATAAACCACAAAGTATGAATTCAATAGATAACCTCACATAGTTATATGCCTATACATATACCTATGTTATGATTTAATCCATCTCAATCATGAGGTAAACACAAAAGTTACTAACTTAGCTCAAACCAGGATTTTATTCTAGGGGTAGTATCACGTAACATTTCCATACACAACGTCGAACACCTAGGCATCTAGAGAACTCCTCATTTATCGGGTATAGTGGGCCTACCACGTCACATATAGGCTCTTCCTAGTATCTTTGGACTATTGAGGTACTCCACCTATTAAGTAATGTGGGTTTGTCGCATCACACAAGGGCGCTCCCCACCATGGATCTGCCACATCACATAAAGGTGCTCCCCATCGTAGCCTACTGAGGTACTCCTCCTGTCGAGTACCTTGGGTCTGCTGCATCACATAGAGGTGCTCCCCACCATGGGTCTTCCACGACACCAATGCGCTCCCCATTGGACTATTTGAATCACTCCGAGTCGAATCGGTCAGCAGTCATTAGGTCTCATCCAGCTACTAGGTCTCCACACTATGCCCGCTTGTCTTCAGGAGGATCCGCTCCATGAGATACAGATCGATACTACAACTGTCATGAATTCCAATGTGGAATTATCTCAATGGTCTACCTATTCATAGGGGTCTTCATGCAAACAGACGTCGCATCAATCAGACGCCTGGTCTATGAGTTATTTTCCTTTTTGTCTCGGGAGCCTGGTTGGATTCGTGCATGATCCAACTTGACCACATCTCAAATTTATCCCGAAATCTAGTGGGGTATAATCAAAGTGATCGATGTCCTCATAAAATACCATCTCCATTGACAATTCATCAAATGATTATCTGGTTCCAAAGAAATGGCCAAAGAAAGTAAAGGGTCGGTAGTGGGCCCAGGTCTGGTTGGATCCGGTCGGACTGACCAGGTCTGACCCAATCTCGGTCGACCTGGTTTGGGTCAACCCAATCATACCTCTTGGGTCTGGCCTAGCCCATTATGTGGGCCAACCTTTTAGGTTCGGCTCAGCCCACTGGGCCTAGCCCAGCTGGCCACGTGGGAGGTTCGACCAGGGATTGGGGCTGGTTCACCCCAGGCTCGAGGCCCGTTCGGCCCGGAGCACCACGAGGGAGCTTCTCAAGAGGCTGGGCAGCTGGTAGCTGGTAGGTTAGGTTTGGAGGCACCTAAGTAGGATATCGGGAAGGTCGGTGGGGCGTAACCATGTGGGAAGGCGTGCGGTCGGGCAGGGAGTCGGGTGGGTCGGCGGGCGGTCGGGCCAGCGCGGTTCAGCGCGGTCAGGGCGGCATGGTTCGGCGTGGCTCGGGCCGGCATGGGATGGTGGGGGTTCGGCCGGGGTGTGTGGGATGCCATCGATGGTTTTTGGAGGCCGCAGGAGGCGCAGCCTTTTCCTGTTGCCTTTTTCGCCTCAACACCGCTTCATCATGCCGAAGATCATCACAGACAAGAACGACATAGAGGTCGGGCCATGTTGGTTTGCCCGCACCCTCTGCATTTTGGGTGGTATCATTTTCTTCATCAAAATGTACAAAATATGACCTTAAATTGTTTTAAACCATCTTCCATGATTCCTTTCAAACTGATGAAGAAAAAAGGAAGGTAATAATATCCAAAATAACCCCTACCGTGATCGTTTGTTGTCGACGAAGTCGAGGGGAAGAAGACAGTGTTGTCGCCATTCTTCTCGTCTGCCGCACACTTCCAATCCTGAGGTCACATCTCAGTTGTAGAAGATTCCCTACATCTGTAGGTGTCCGGGGAAGAATCCCGAAGAAGATCATTTCCGGTGTTCTTTGGTGGAAGAACGCGTTCTTCATTCTTCATTGGAATATGATGTTCTTCGTTGGGGAACTCCTTTTCTCCCAAGCTCTCCTATATTTAAAAGTGAATAGATGATACAAATAATAGATTATGAAATATTTTATTTCATTGGAAATATTTCAAAATGAAATACTAAACATTTGATGGCGCATCAAAATTAATGGGAGGATTTGGCCCCATTAATTTGGTTTGTTGGAAACTTTAATGTGGAGGAAGCTTAAGAGGATCCTCCACATTAAAAATGGGGTTTGAGATGTTCTCATCTCCTCTCATTTAAAAGGGGTTGGTGGTCCCTACCCCAATTATTCAAAACAGGAGGTTATGTTGTCTCTTTTGGTCCCCACCACATTAATCTTCACATGTGAGGTTAAGGAGTGGTGGTCCCCACCACCATAACCTATCATGGGAGGATATGGCTTGGTGGTCCCCACTTCCAACCTCCACAAAGAGGATATAGATCCAGTGGGACCCACCTCCAAATACCCACATAGCAGCTCAAATAAAAAATAAAGTGATTCTCACTTTATTTTATTATTTTCCATGAAAACCAAGACACTAACTTTTATTCTCATCCTACTATCGTCAAATTGAAAGTCTCCTTAAGCGAATACTGGTGCTGTGAGTTCAATAGTCCCCTCAGATTTCAATTCTGAGCACCTATTCTGATGTTATAAAAACCCACTCGTATTTTTAATGAACGTAACTGAACAAAACTTCAGAAATTTATTTTTGGCACACCGCTCCACGGAATCATGTGTGGTCATTTTTCACGGACTCGTAAAATTCTGATGTATTTAAGAAAAAAATTTCCATGGAAATTCCGGGTCTTTAAAATGTGTATGAATTAGTTGTGTGAAATGAATATGTTGCAGAAATTGCTACTTGATTCTCTTCATTACAAATAAGTTATAATGATTCCAAAATTACTCAAACTCAAATAGAACCAATTTAACCAACCTCCAACCCAGAAAAAAATACATAAATTCCTAATGAGTCTTCTTTAAATTAAATATATCTCTATAAAACCATATTAGGTGCTACAATACTTATCAGTTCCGTTGATCAGGTTATCAACTATCAAAACAACCCATTTTTTCTAGAACCATTGGATCATTAACACTTCACAATCAAATACACAAATCTATTGGTAAATTTAATCATCCCAATGGATTTTCATAAAATAAAATAAAAAACACCTAGATTATCATACATCACACAATAAAAACATATCCATAGTATCATCACTAGAGAAAACGATTTATTGAAGACCCTTACTTCGACTATCCAAGGGTTTATAACCACACAACTATGACAGATAACTATTTATAGACAGCTACTGAAACACTAGTGTGTTAAAGCCTTCATTATCTCTCAATAATAATTCTTTTAGACACTACACTAAACTATCATCCCAACTAGGTCTATAAAATCTAGATTTTTTTTGTCTTGATATCATGTTTTTATTTATCATCCATGAATAAATATCGTCACCATTGTATAATTTTGAACTCCCCTACATCTTGGGCTCCCCATACAAAATGGATGTAACAACCATCCCATTTCCATTGGATTAAGAAAGTAAGGGGATATTACATGGAATTAATATACATTACTAAGATGCCAAGGGCTGCAAAAAAATATTGAGGGATTCATTTTCATTTAAGGGATGATTTTACCATTGAGAAAAAAAAATCAAAGAAAAAAATCTAGATCCAAATAAAACACTACATGATGCAAGATAAAAATGAAATAAAATGTAAAATTTTCATTTCTATAAAAACAACAAAAATGTGTACCACAACAGAAGACTACAAAATAACCAAGTACACATCGAAAGACTACAAATCCAAAAGAACATAATAAAGATCAAAACTCTTAAGCTCCATGTACTCCATTATAGAAATCCACAAAAACACACCATGTAACATGAAGTAATACTAAATAAGATTCAAACATTTCCTTTTCCCATGTCCCAGTAAAAGAAATCTACAAAATACCAATAATCCAAATCAAGAGTCGGTACTAAAACATAGTAGTTTTTTCCCAAATGACAACCCTACTCATGCCACAATGATAGAAAAGTGAGTACTTTTTATAATATAGTGTATAGAAAAAATATTATATAAAAAAACATGAAATAGATTATCACAAAACCAAACAACTTTTAACAATATAGTTTTCCACACAAAACCTTCTTCCATGAATGAAACCAAAAAATTTCTTTAAAACTATTTCTTTTTACTATTTTTTTATATCTCATTCCAATCCATATATCCACATATCAACAAATCTATACATTCATTCTATGTTATGACAGTTCCATACTCATAATAGATTTATCTATGATCTACCAAGTCATCACAAGGAAATTTTCTAACAAGTTCCTTGACACATTTTTCAGAAATAAAATTATCATATTTTAACCATGCCTCATACTTCAATATGAACAAAAAACACAATGTATTCCCAACAACCATACTGATAAAAGCATTCCAATTTTTTATCAAAGCAATAAAAGTTTATATAATAAACATTTTTACTGAAAATAATCCTCGTAAATATAACAAGGAAACTATTTTTAAATAAAATTTTTAAAATAATTTATCATAGAATATTTCATTACAATTCCACAATTTCATAGAAAATCCCAAAACAGCTAAAAATATGGTTTCAACCATGATTTGGAAACAAATGTCACAATAAATTTCAATCAATTAAATCAATTTAAAACTAATCTAAGTAGTTTTAGTATGATTAGTCGACAATGAATCCACCTACCTCAATTATGATGGGGAAATTTTTGAATGACAGTTAAATGCAAATGAGACTAGATAAAATCTCTAAAAACGTGCCAAAATGTCATATATTATAAAAAATGAATCCATATATAAGCATATTTATAATTATATATCTTATATATATTCACATCAATTGTATATAGTAGATATTGAGGGAGAAAGAGAAGAATATATATGAAAAATGACCATGAAATTCCATGAATGATGACTTCCATCATGAATTTTTCTTCAACACACTAAGCGAAGCCCTATGACCACCTATGGATCAGTGGGAGAAGATTATTTGAATATTGTGAAGAGATAATCTTATGTTAGGTATGAATAGAAGGAAAACTGGGGGAATTAGAGTTCAATACGTGTAAGATCCACAATTTTAGATCTCACTTTTAACCCATGCATAGTTAGTTTAACGGTTAGGAAATTTATGTGCTAATGGTGCACCATCATCTTTTACAAGTGGAAACCTCACATTTTTCGATAGCACGATTACCAGACAATGATCCAACCATGTCAAATCAAGCTGTCTTAAAATTTCCCACATAGCATGGTTCTCCAAGGATTCATTATGGTTTTTAAAAAATCAAGCACCACCCATGTGCATTCCCGTATTCCATTGTTTCAATGTTCATATTTTCCAACATGTTTTGTATTATTTTCCCAAACCATTCAAAAACTGTGAATGTATATAAAGTCTTCAAAAATAGTCTATAATTTTCTCATACTCCCCAAAACATAACCCAATCACTCTATATTCATAGAATTATTAAATTAAGGGTAACATACTTTAAAACAGGGGTTCTACATTGTCCACCCCATTAGAGTTACATCCCCAGAAAGTAGAAAACCTTCAATTACGTGAATGTGATCCAACCACTTCCATTTCTTTTCATTCACTTATTTGAAATTCTCTTCCAAACTTGTACCATTTGATAATTAACCCTCACTCGATAGTTGAATTCTCTATGTAGTACATTCTCTTGCATATCCACAATACTCATTTACATATGTACCAATGATGTATCTAGATCATGTTCAATATGATCCCATCTGATCACATGTTCATAATGTGTTTGATACATTACACACTGAGATATATAAAACATATTTTGGACCACACTAAACCATGGTAAGAATATATAATCAGATATGCCGCTTCAAAAACCTATTGGTTCATCTAAAAAAGGAATATGTATCGAGAATATAACATTCCCTACTTCCCAAAAATGATTATGTAAATTTTTTAGAGAGATACCTATGAAAACATGACCAGACACTACAAATGAAAATTGATGTCGATGATGATCTATATATGATTTCTAGTGACACTTTTTCGTCTCCTTCTATTTCCTAATTATCTGAATCTTCTTTATTGTTTCATAGTTAAGGCTCATCCCAACTAGTAACGTGTCACTTATTTCCCCCAATGAATTTTAGGATGAAAAGGAATCCCATAAAATGCCTCAAAATTATACATATGTTTTGAGGCATGATAGTTTATATATGAGAACTCCACTAATGGAATGTTCTCTTCATGTGGCCCACGAAAATTCCTTACACAATCTTGTAACAAGTCTTAAACATTTTTTCATCAATTAAGATTTTATGTACTTATACGGTTGATACTCTATACTCATTAGAAACTGAGTCCCAATGGATTTCATTATGGATCTCTATAAAAAAACCCCTAAACATCATATCTCAATCTAATACGATTAATATTAGTACTTCATTTTACATTACCACAAATATGTGATATATTTTGGACAATTCTTCCACACCTTGAAAATATCTTATAGGGATTAAATTAGCGAAGTTTGGGAGATGATCAACTTTTATCTACATGGTGTTGTTCTTCAAAACCATTTTTATGAGATATGTGATAAAATCCATAGTTATATCCTCCCATTCTCATACTCTAATAGGTAAAAATTGCAACACAACTACTGCTAATTGAAAATATGAGTTAGCCTTCCCACATTAAAATCATCTCAAAACTAGTTTATCCACCATCCTTTTCATATAAAAACATGAATACAATGTTTTCAATTCCCTATATATATTCTGTATTATAGGATGAATATACCATCGTGAATGGTGGCAAGCATGAAAATGTATTTCCAAAAAATTAACAAGAACTACCATCAGATTTCTGATCCATATGACTGAACTCTCATCTATCACCCCTCCCATAATGTTCTCCCCACTATTGCATTTTGAAATCATCACAACATATTTTGAATCAGATGTATATACCTCTTTAACAATATCTAAAAAATATGAAACCATCAAAACTAGAAAAAATACAGCAACACCCCATAGGATTTCACATTCCTCATTCATGTTAGTAAGGATTAAAATCAATTGTCACTCATCTAAATCCTCTTTTAACAATTGAGTTCTTCCTTATGAATGCATCGGCCAAAGAATAGAACATACCAAGTGAAAAAATCATGACAAATTTTAACATTTTAAGATAATCCACCCTTCTTATTTGTATCAGATTCAAATCCCATTTTGATAAAATTAATTTCATGCTCTTTTTATCCTTGAACATAATAATCATATCAACAATGTGGCAATGACACCATATATCCAAATCATAGGCTATGGAAGCTATCTTCAAATCTTATATTTGGTAGTTCATATTAAGATACCATAACATCCTTTATCTATAAAAACATAATGATCTCTCTATTTGAGAACGAATCCAAACCCTGATCCTCAAGCATAACCATACACTACGTACCCCTATCCCGATTCACGAAAAATAAAAATCAGTGATGATGTAAGGTGAACTTCCATTTCATGGAATGTTTCTGAACTTCCTTGATCCCTTGGAATAGAACCATATTATTTTTCAAAACTATCATAAGGGAAATTAGTAGTGATAAGTCATGTAAAAGTATCGATAATAACTAGGAAGACCAATAAATCTACATATCAGAAAGAAATTGTTTTGTGGTTGCAATGATATCACACCTTCAATCTTCTCCAATCCTTCATAAATGCATTTTTCAGATATTACATGGCCAAGAAATCATATATCTTGTATCAAAAATTCCTAGTATTATTTTTTTCTTCATAAAAATAATTTTCACTCAATATTAAAAATAGTGTCCCCAAGTGTTTCTCATGATCATCTCTTGACCTTGAGTACACCAATATGTCATCCATAAACACCACCATGAAAGAAACTTGATATTTCTGAAAATCGTGATTCTTAAAATCCATGAAGACCAATGGAGAATTCATAAGATTAAAATGCATGAAAACATATTCATAATGGAAATATATTCTTCTAAAAGATGTATTTGGAATACCCTTCTTCCGAACGAATAATAGTTGATATCTGAATCATAAGTCAATTTTAGAGAACATCTGATGTAACATCCCTGGTAAATGAAGAATACGAAATTTTAATATTTATTAATATTTTTAAATTATATATTAATTTTACAATAATGGATAATATATGATCAATGTCTTACCTGAGACACAATAATGAGTTTCCCTAAAATCTCATGTTTCACACAAGACTGATCCACAATGAAAAATAATAATATAATATTATATTAAATGGTAGTTAATGCCTAGATGTTTTATTGGAAGGAATGAACAAAACTAACTAAAGTATGATTAAACATGTTTGTTAAATGATTTTAAATTTATCCTATAAAATTTAAAGGCTTAAAATGAAAATGAATTCAATTTAAAGCATAAATACTCTAATATTTTTAAAAGATCATTTTACCGCCTTTTGCTAAAGAACCATTTTCAAATCAAGTTTTGGTAACATCTATATGTTATATATTACAAAATAATATTCTTATTTAGAATCAAGACATCAAAATTTACATTGGATTAAATTTCGGTATTTTTCTGATAATGTTCATTTTCTAATTAATTGTGAAAACTACTGTATTTTAATTCAAAACTACCTTTTGATATAATATATTTATATGGTTATATTATCATTTTAAATGATTTTAATGTTTAATTAAATAGTAGTTTTACCATTTAATCCAATTGTGGTCATTTTATGTAATTTCACTTTGAAATTGGACATAAACAAGTGTAAATCTATTGATAGTTATTATTTCTAACAAACACGCTTTTTTTGACAACATAAATTAATTTAAAATTAATTTCTGCCACTTATGTGTTTTTAATTTGGAAAAATGTATTCCTTATTTTTCATTAGTACTTATAAATTTCTTAAAAATGTAACTTTTATTTTTTTGACATTATGAATATTTAAATCAGTAATTATTTTATTTACCATCGTTAATGGGTAAATCAATTAGATAAGGGTAAACAAATATTATTATAATAAATTTAAATTACCCTAACATGTGTCCTATTACTATTGGATGATACATTTCTCATGCTAGGAATCCTTGGGTCTGTTTTAGCACCCCATGGATATAATTGGGAGTGATGGTGACAATTTATATTTATTAATTTAATGTAGTGACAAAAATGACATAAACATATATCTTTTATAAATAAATATTTACATGGGATTATATATTTTATATCTTAAAATATAAATATTAATTAAAAATATGTTAAAATATCCTACATCATAGGGTTTTATATATAATTTTTAGACATAAAATAAATTATATTATTTACGTGAAATTGATGATGTAGTGATTACCTTATTAATGATTGATATAAATAAATAACAATATAAAATTTAAAAAACTTCCTCAAACCTGTAAAATTTTTATTGGGTGATTTTATTTCAAAAAATATTCATATTATCTTTTTATTTAATTTGTTTCATGATATTTTTAAAATGAAAATTATTTTATAATAAATTAATATATTCAAACATTCTAAAAGAGGCCCTCTTTTACCTTAAATAATCCATCACCTCTAACCCATTACTCACAACTATCAATCCACTTAGACAGCAAAAAATCAACCCAATTATGATACCTATATCCCTCTCTTCCTCTTGCAAGACTTAACTTATCCATATTTCACATCAAGGAAGCCTTTTGGTTCAAACAAAAGGAAGTTACCCGATTTAAAGGTAACGTTTTCTCTTATGTTCTTTTCTATTATTTTACTTCTCCAACCCCCTAAAATCTCATTATTCATTTATTTTATAACAAAAATGTATCATAAATGTACTTGGTTATTTTTATTTGAGTTATTGGTACTGAAATTCTACACACCTCTATCTGATGGATACCAACATATTGTTTCTGTGGACGATGAACTTCATCCTCACGAAATGATGATTGTTCAAATATCACAAATCGCTTCTCATAGTGGAAATTATAATGGAAATGTATTTATATATGATATATATTATGTTTATTTTTTCCCTATTCTTGTGTATTTTTCATTTATAGTATACGATTATGGTTTCCATAATGGTTAATACGATAATTTCCTTTGAGGCAGTGCAGACTACCGCCCTCTCAAACTGATATGACTCATTCATAACATAAATGGAACGTATATAGGATTGTGCTAATGAAAATATGGAATGTATATAATATATTATATTATACTTGAATAATAATATATATATATATATCATTTGGTTTTTATTTATTTTAAAATGAAAAAATGAAATGGAAGTAGCGTTCATGCGTACATACGGCTAACCATCTCCATGAATGGTGCATTTAATTTTCATATATCCAAATAATATAGACTATTTTAAATACATATATAATGGATATATATGGTATATATGATATATAAATCATTAATATCATTCAATAGATAATTTAATTTCTACCACATGGACAATTTATAATTATAACAAGTTCAATTTTTAATTTAAGTTCGAAACATCCACAAAATGCCCAATATAAACTCAAATAATTAACTATTTTTTATAAAAATGTAATAAGTGATATAAAATGAATAATAAAAATTAAAATGGTTCTTAGGAATTTATAAATTAACTTAATATTATTATTCATTAAATTAAAGAATGAACGGGTCAAGTCGGACAAGAGGTAAGGGGTTTTAATATCACTTTTTTATTCCAGTGAGATTCATGCTACATTTTCCACTATTTCCTTTTGTGTGGTGTATGTACTGCACATTATTTTATTAATTTTGCAATATAAATTAATTTCTAAATATTTAAATCTTCATTGTATGGACATTATTTCTTATGGTGTATGTTTCGTAATTTTCAAAATCGGTAAAGGAACCATTCACTCTCCTCTTCTAATCAAAGACTTATTTTATGTTGTGTCTTTTAATTTACACATTATTTTCATGGGATATGTTATTCTATATATTTATTTCTGTACATATTATTTTGAAGTGATGATAGATCATTTTCTCTCTCATCAACCCATTTATTAAATTTTAAAGTTACATTGTTAGGCTCCAGAATTTTCGTAAGGGACTATGTCGCAATCTCCATTAATTTGAGGCATATCATGATCTTGTGATACTTTATTATTCTATAGAGTGTATAAACGTCCCATTATAATATTATATAATTAAACTATATATTATCATGATATTATATGTTTTTTTATGTTATTCTTTAACTATTTTTATTCAAGTATTTTCTCAAGTGGTATTGACCTCTTTAACTAAAATGTTGTTTTAAATGTTTTTATGATTTAATCTTATAAGTCATTATTATTAATGTCCATGTTTTAAAAATATTTTTATCAGTTTATTTATATTCCCATTAATGTTTTTAAATGTTAATTACTATAAAATTTTCAATGTGTTACATGAAACTTTGATTCTAAAATATTATTATGAAATGTTTTAAATGGTTTTAAAAATGAATCTTTTTTTCTACGCAGAATTAAACTAAATGTCAAAAGGAATGTTTTTAACATTTTTGGTGACAATGAACTCTCCACTGACATAATAATTAGATGGATTCTTCAATAATCCTTATTTATTTAAAGGAAATGATATCCCTTATTTTTTTTTGAGTTTTGGTATTGAAATCGTTTTTGAAATGGTTTGACTATTTCAATATCATCAAATTATTTCTTGTGATTTCTAATGAAATTTTATTAGTGAAATGTTTATTTTTTCAATATTATATGGGTTATGATTTTATAATGGTACTTAATCATTTTACGGGTGGTTATATGATATTCCAAATGAGGGGTGGTGTCATGATAAACCAGGGCGGGTGGTTACATTATAACCTCCTATTCATTGGGTATGAAAGTCGGTCATACGGCTATTCCATTTAGTGATTTGTGTTGAATTAAACTGTATGGTTATTCCATTTATTTATGTTTATGTGTCATGTTACCATTATATGTTATGTGTGCTTTATATGGGTTTTATGGTAATATTTTGGTTAAAAAGGTTATTTAATGAAATTTTATTCAGTGAGTAGTATTTAATAGTTCATAAAGGTGAAAATTATTAATTATGATAATGTTTTCATGGTTTACTTGTGTTTGGAAAAAACTAACAGTTGTCTTTCTTTGTGTATACCTTACCATGATTTTTATGATCATCCCATGTTTTGAAATGATTTTCACAAGACTTAAATATTAATAGTTTTAAGGATGGGATCAATGAAAATTCATGGTATCAAAAACATGGAACTACACATGATTCTTTTTTATGAGTTTTTATTTTATCAAAAAATAGAAATTGGGTAGAGGTATATACTTTGTAATTTTTGAGATGTAATGTAATAGTTATGGCCTAATTATCTTAATGTATTTACCTGAAAAAAATCTTAAATTTGAATTATTAACTTAATTCAAGATTCTGTAATGTTTATGTCCAGTGACTTACAGTTTTTATCATAGGTCAGTTTAGATAACTTTAATGGTTAGGGTGTTATTTAAGCAGAAGTTGCATAATTATAATGGTTAGAATATTAGAAAGAGTCATAGTTATTTTAGATAAATTTAATTAGGTTAAGATATCATGAATACGTATATATTAGTATTTACCATACACATAAGATATTATATGATGATTTTAATGATATACTCACACTGAACTTTTTGGTTTTAGTAAATGGATGGATCTAGTAAGAACTAAAGTAACAATAGATTTGACTAAAACTATGATGGTTTCTGAATAAGTTTTTGAATGAAGTGAGAGATGTAATGAGTACACTTTTTGTTATTCTTAACCAACTTTGTGGAGTCATGATTGACCACATGAACCTTGGGTTTTTTATAAGGCATCTTATATGTTAGAAAAAATCCCTACGGAACTTAAGGTAATAATCATAAAGGTAAGTATTTTAATGAACTTATCTCTCAAGGATGTGGAAATAATCACCTAGGAAAATTATTCAAAGGGACGAGATGATGTTTCAGATGAGGTAATGATGGTCATTATGAAAAAACCTTCCATGGAAAAAGGAAGTGTCGGGTTTACTCTACAAAAGGGAATGAAGTTCTCTGTGAAAGATCATTTGAATGTTTTAAAGACAGTGTTCATGGTAATTACACTAATAGATGTCCTACGATGAATGTTCATGAATGGGATCAGTATGATCATATAAATATATGATTACCAATTCCTAATTCCATTCCAATTGAAGATGAGGAAATAGAAAATGACCAATGAAAGGTATGGATTATTTCTTAGCTCATGTTTTGACATTACTGAAATATTAGGATATTAATCATTGATATTTTGATTGGAAATAATCATAAAAGAGTATGATATAAAAACATGGATAAAGGATAAAAAATAATGTTATATTATTAAGATGTAAAAATTTTAGGAATTGTAGAGTTATGTTGGATCTATGGATGATGATATGTTTAAATGTGTTAATGATAGGATTACATAGAAAGACTATTTCTAGTATGTGTAAACCTAATTTTTGATTTGAGAAAATTTTATTCAATGAATAAATATATTTTCACTAGTGGATATAGTTATAATGGACCATTTGGGTAAATACAATCCTTGATTTTGAGGAAATTATAGGTTATTACTTTTTGGGATGAAAGTGCGGGTTATGAGATAACATTTATGGTTAAAATATGTTACGGTTAGTTTTGTGGAATTTATATCATTTTCAGAAAAAGTTATAAAATTATATCGTTTATGAAGAAGGACAACACACAGTCCATGTGACAACCCATTTCATTGGAAAAAACTATGGGAATCATACCCACAACCAATGTACAATTAGGATTTATTGTCTATCACGGGACTATGTGAAGTCCCAATTAGTATGACATATTATTTTTATTTAAATGATTATATTGATCAAGAATAATTTGATTTGGGATATTATGTTTTATGAAATGTATATCCTTAATATAAGAAGATGATTTGGCAATTAAATTATAAAATTTATATTCAAAGACTTTCTTACTTTTGTGAACACTATATACTTAAGGAAAATATAATACTATGGGATCTTATTTGTGGATAAATGGTTGTGATTTTATTTTGGAAGAATCTATGTTGATTTGGGTTATTTTTGAAACTATTAACCTATATTTGAGAATATTTGACAAGGTTAATTACCTTTCCTTATGAGTATTTAAGAGTAACCGGTGTTATTTGGAGATAAATGTTATAATTTTTGTGGAAGACTATGTGATTAAATTAATCATTGTTTTGGTTTCGAAACCTAGTTGGATTATTTTTAATAGTTTTAAAGGAAATTTTTTTATTGAATGGTCTTTGTTGATCATTGGGTTTTGTTTGTTTAATTTTTTAGATTATTAGTAGTATTTCTTGGTATATATAATTATATGTTTAGAGATTACCAGATCATGTACTTAACATTTTGGTTCTAGTTTATGTCTAATGATAGGGGAAATATATGTTTCATCTATGAGGATTATACAATACACTATAAGTTGATTTTATCTCTTCTAATGTTACAAAGTCAGTTTGAATACTTATTTTTTTTTGAAAATATGAGTTTTGGTAGAAATTTATTGAAGGATGAATGTATACATGACAAGTATATATAATTCCTTATGTGTTTAATTAATCTCATAAATAAATTCCTCAACATTATGAAATGTAACATAAAACAAATAAATTTTATGTTAACATTTCCCATGAGGGAATAAAATAATGCTTAACCCATCACAAGTTTAAGATTTTCTTGTGGTTAGCATTCTCTTAATCATTTTTTATATCACACTCTATCAGAACATGATGGTTAGTTTATCTTCTATATCCATGTTTTCCTATATGTAATCTGAGTATGCTTTGTCTCGGTGAACTTTGTTCTTCTATTTATTTCATTAAATGTGATTGTATTATTAACCCTATTTCCGATGTGGGTCTTTTGATGAAGTTTCCGAGAATAATTTTAAAATTGCGAGGAAACAATTCCCAAAAGGGGGAAGGATGTAACATCCTATGTTAATGAAGAATATTAAATTTTAATATTTATTAATATTTGTCAGATATATATTAATTTTACTTTAAATTGGATTCTATGATCATTGACGTACCCGACACACAACAATGAGTTTCCTCGAAATCTCATGTTTCACACAAGGTAGAGCCATACTGAAAAATTATAATATAATATTATTTTAAATTGCATTTAATGCCTGGGAATCTTATTTGCGGGAATGAAAATAACTAAATAAAATATTTTTACACATGTTTGTTAAATGTTTTCAAATTTATCCAATAAAATTAAGAGGCCTAATGTGAATGAATCCAATTTTAAGCATAAATACTCTAATATTTTTAAAAGGTCGTTTTATAGCCTTTTAATGGAGAACCCTTTTCAAATAAAATTTTTGTCACTTTTATATGTTATATTTGAAAAAATAATATTCTTATTTAGAATCAGGACATCAATATTTTCTTTGGGAGATATTTTGGTATTTTTCTACAAATGTTCATTTTTTAATGATTAGTGGCAAATACAGTATTTTAATCCAAATCATCCTTTTAATTTAATTTATTTATATAGTTATATTATCATTTTAAATGGTTTTAATGTTTTATTAGATTATATTTTTAACATTTAATCCATTTTTTGTCGTTTTATGAAATTTCACTTTGAAACTGGACATAAAAAAGTGTCAATATTTTTATAGTTATTATATCTTAAAACACTTTTTATGTTTTGACAACGAGAATTAATTTTACATTAATTTCGACCACTTCTTTGTTTTGAATTTAGAAATTTTGATTCCATATTTGGAATCATTAGGTCCATATTTATAAATAGGTACCTTTTATTTTTATAAATTATGAATATTTACTTTAATAATATTTGACTTACTATGGTTAAAGGGTAAATTTGGTAAATAAGGGTAAAGACATATTATTATAATAAATTTAAATGTCCATAAAATGTATTCTATTAAAATTGGTTTATAAATTTCCATCCATGTGCATCTTTGGGACGATTGTGGGACCCCATGGAGCCACATGGGTGGGATAGTGACACTTTATATTAATTAATTTAATGTAATGACAAAAATGACATAAACATAGATCTTTTAGTAAATCAATTTTTACATGGGGTTATATAAGTTATATATTGGACTATAAATATTCCATATAAATATAAAAAGATTTCCTACATCAGGTTATTTTATTTGTAATTTTTACATATCATATAAATAAAATTATTTATAACACAATGATGATGTAGTTATTACCTTTTTAATTAATTATTTTAATAAATGAGCTTATAAAACTTACAAAGCTATCCAAAACCATTCCAATTATTATTAGATGATTTTATTTCAAACAATATTCATCTTATCTTAGATTTAATGAGTTTTCGACATTTTGAATTAAAAAATGCATTTATAATAAAATAATATTTTCACTAATTCCTAAAGAGCCCCACCTCTCCCTTATAAAAATCCATCACCTATAACCCATTAATCAGACATCTCCAGACCCTTGTATAGTCAATAATATGTCCCATTAAACTCCCTATATCACTTAAATCCACCTAGATTCCCTACCATATGCATAAGTCACTTTAAAGAAGCCTTTTGGTTCAAACCAAATGGTGTTACCGGATTTAAAGGTAAAGTCTTCCCTTAAGTACTTTTATTTTATTTTACATCTCCAGCCCAGTAAACTCTATGTATTAATTTTTTTATAAGAAAAGTATCCTATACATATACTTGGTTTTTGTTAATATATGGATTTGAACTACACTTCTTCACACCTCTATCTAATTGATAATAACATATTGTTTCTGTGGATGACAATCTTCTGCCTCATGAAACGATGATTGTTCAAATATCACCAACCGCCTCTCATGGTGGCCATTATAATGGAAATATATTTATATATGATATATATTATGTTTATTTTTTTCCTATTCTTATGTATGTTTCATTTTTAGAATAACATTATGGTTTCCATAATGGGTAAATATGATAATTTCATTTGAGGAAGTGTGGACTACCACCCACTAGAACTCATATGACTCGTCCATACCATGCATGAAGCATATAAAATATGGTGTTAATGAACTTAGGTAACATATATAAAATATTATCTTATATTGTAATAATAATTTACCTATGTATCATTTAGATTTCATTCCATTTATAATGGAAAAAAATGAAATGGAAGTAGTGCTCATGCGTACGTACGGCTTACCATCTCCATGAATGGTGCATTTCGGTTTCATATATCGAAATGATATGGAATATTATAAATACATATTTACTGGATATATATGATATATAAATATTTAAATAATTAATATAATTCTATAGATAATTTAATTTCTACTAGATGTATAATTGATTATTATAAAAAGTCCATTTTTTTACCCAACTTCCAATCATTGACAAAATGTCTGATAATAATTCAAATAAATAACTTACTATTATAAAACGGTAAAAAGGGATATAAAAGGAATAATAAAAATGAAATAGGTGCTTTGGCAGGTATATGTTAACATTAATTTATTATTTAGTAAATTAAAGAACGAACGGGTCAAGTCGGACATGAGGTAAGAGGTTTTCGTCCCACTTTTTTATTCCAGTGATATTCATGTTACATTTTCCAAAATTTCATTTTGTGTAGACTATTTAATACCCATGAATATATTAATTGATTAATATAATTTAATTTCTGGATATTTACATCTTCATTTTATGAATATTTTTTCAAGTGGTTTATGTTTTGTATATTACTAAATCAGTAAAGGAACCTTCTACTCTCCTCTTCAAATCAAAGTCGTCTTTTATGTTGTTTATTTTAATTTCCATTTTATTATGTTGGGTTATGTTATTATATATCTTTATTGTTGTAAATTTTATATTAATGTGTTGATAGATCCTTCTCTCACCAATCATTCCTTTGTGCTAATATTATATTGACAACATTTGGCTCCCAATTTTTCTAATAGACTATGTCTCAATCTATTTTCAATTGAGCCATATATTTATCTTTTTCACCATTATTATCCTATAAAGTGTATATAATTTCCATTGATATATCATATCATGAATCAAAATATTATCACAATATTATAATTTTTTTTAATTCCACTCGTTAACTATAATTACTCTTGTATTTTCTCTAGTGGTAAAGGACTCTTTAACTAAAACATTGATTTAAATATTTTAATTATTTAATATTATAAATATTTCTTATTAATGACCATGTTTTCAAAAAAAAATTGGGAACATATTTATATGGAAATTAATGTTTTTCAATGTTAATTCGTATAAAATTTTCATAGTGGTGTGGGACACTATGACTCAAAAATATCATTATTAAATTGTTTAAATTGTTTTCAAAAGGAATCATTTTTCTACAAATCATCTTACCTAACTACAAAATGAATGTTTTTAACCATTGTGGCTAAAATGACCTCTCCACCTCTGTAATCATTAGTTGGATTCCTCTCTAAGAAATAATTTTTTAAAAATAAATGAAAATCCCTTATTTTGTTTTTGGGTGTTTTGGTACTGAAAATGATTTTTGAATTAGATTGATTATTTCAATATCTTGAAATGACTTCATGGGATTTGAAATGAAATGTTATT
The DNA here is from genome assembly GCA_963277665.1 of Viscum album. Taxonomy (NCBI): domain Eukaryota; kingdom Viridiplantae; phylum Streptophyta; class Magnoliopsida; order Santalales; family Viscaceae; genus Viscum; species Viscum album. Next base: position 695,700,202 of record OY728135.1, read on the forward strand.
AGTGAAATGTTTAAATTTGAAATATTTTATGTGTTGTGATTTTATAATGGTACTTTGACATTAGATGGGTGGTTAAGGGATAAAACAAATGATTGGTGGTGCCATGATAAACCATGATGGGTGGTTACGTTATATCCTCCAATACATTGGGTATAAAAGTTAGCCGTATGGATATTCCATTTAGTGATATGTGTGGATTTCGACCATATGGATATTCCATTTATGTATGTTTATGTCCTAAGATAAATTATATATTATATGTGCTTTCTATTGAATTTATGGTAATCATTTTGTTACAAATGGGTAAGTAATGATTTTTTATTCAGTGAAGAGTATTTAATACATCATAAATGTGAAAAGTATTACTTATGAAAAAGTATTCATGGTTTTCTTGTTGTTTGAAAAAAAAAACTCATAGATTTCATTATTTTTGTATCCCTTAATGAGATTTTTATGCTCATCCAATATTTTTAAATGTTTTTCACAGGACATAAACATGAATAGGGCCAAGGATTGGGTAAAAGAAAATGTCATGTTGTCTAAAACATGTAACTAGACATGTTTCTATTTTTTAGAGTTTTTATATTATGAAAAAAATGTAAACTGGGTAGAAGTGTGTGCATTGTAATTTTGAGATGTAATGTAATAGTTATGGCCTGATTCTCTAAAACTCTAAACCTAAAAATATCCTCAATGTGAATTATTAACATAATTCAAGATTATGTAATGTTTATGTCTGGGGCCTTACAAATGAACACCCCTAAATTTATTGAAAATTTCATCAATGTGTGTAAGTGGATATCAATTAATTTTAATAAATTCATTATGCATACCATAATACACATGTAGCCATAGAGTTCTGTCTACCTTTTTACAAACAAGACTGGTTCTTCCCATAGAGAGATGCTTGGCCAAATGAACCCTTTTCTCCCCGACTCTTCCGACCTCACTTTTAAATCCCTTTATTAAATTACTTACATCTAATAAGATGTCTGTGAGATTGGACTACTTATAGATAATAAATCAATAAAGAACCCCACATCCCTTATAGGAGGTAACCTTGAGAAATTATTGGTAAAAAATAGATGAAAAATGATTAACCACAACTAGAAAATTGTTACTCTCAGTCTCACCCATAAATTCCAAGGTTAAACTACCAACAATTAATAGACCATTACAATTGGAGTAACCATCAAGCCTTCCCCAACTTTCTTTACATTTATTTCACTTCTAACAAGATTTTTGACTACATACTTATTATAAAAAATATCTATTCTTCTATAGTATTAAATTTGGTCATTGAATGTGTTTGAATAATCCATACCAAGGATTATATCAAACAATCCATCTCAAGCATAGTGAAGACCCATTTTAGCTTGGTTAAATCAAGAGTTGTAGAAGATGCAATTCACATGATCGCTTGAAATTCTTTTTGAGAAAGTAATGCATTATTTTTATTACAGAAGGTGTAATATCACAATTTAAATTCATCAATTCAATAGAATTATGAACCAAAATGAAGTGGTATACACCCGTATAAAAATACACGTTTGTGGTTTGAATTACAAAGAATCATACCTCACACCATAGATATTTTTGATTGATCATCCATTATAACCTGTTCAGATCCATATAATTTCATTATCACTTCACTTTTCTCCATATTTCCCTCATGATATTGCATGGCCAGTGGATTCATGGTATTCTTGGTATAACAATGACAATATCTGTTCTAATAAAGATATTGATTCTTCTACCCTCATCCCTTCAAAGAAAAGTATTATTACAACACCTAAGAAGTGTCCCAAACACCCCAAATTAGATCACTACAACAATAACGTTGAATATGCTAGACATTTTTCAATTGTATCATCTCATGGTGGAATAATACATTCTCCATTCTTATGTTCAACAGAACCAAAATGGAAAGGTCCTTTTTTCTCGGGAATCAGAGGAAGATTCAAAAATACATCAATATGATTTGTATTCATGCTCCCACCATAGAAATAAGTGTCATTCTTCATATTTTTAGCATCATTACCATTCCCACCATTTACATGACTATAAATATAGTTATTCTAACTGTAGTCCCTATGATGTCACTTTCATCTATTGTATCTCTATTAACCATCTCTAAATAATCTTTAATATAACACATTACAATCTTTTAGAAAATATTATTCCTCATCCCCAAATCAATGATGTGTGCCTTGATTATCAATCTAGACTCATCCTCTGATGAAAATAAAACTAAATTAGTTAACATATTAACATACATTATTATGGAAATAATTTCCTAATTAAAGATGACTAATTCCCTAATTATTTTGATTCTATATGTGTGAGGACTGAATTTTGGGTCTAAAAATTATTAAAAATCCTCCAACCCAAGTCCTTGATCCACATTAGCATTCAATTTTATATCCTAATACCCGTGCTCAAGATCCTATAGCATTTATTTATCATGTATATATATCATTTATGTTGATGTTTCAATGATATATAAGGAAACATTCATCATATTCAGCTACACCGTGATCTTTTCTTGTTCTGAATCACCCTGAATAATGGATTTATTTTTCTTCTATAATTGGACCGAATGACCCACTTCTCTTGGGTCACCCATCGGGTTCCTTATTTCCCATTAAAAAAAATGCATTTGCGATGCTCTTAACTAGTTATTAGTTTACTTTTGAATTAGTTGTAACAATATTCACCATAGTTTCTTCCGGTTTGGTTTCTATGATTCCTAACACTTTCCATTTTCAAAACCAAAAAAATTCCATAAGTCTCACTCTCTTTCAACTGAAGGCTTATAATTTTGAATTCTACCTAATCATACTATCAAAACAACGATTTCAAAAATCCTAAACTACCATGATTAACCATTCTAAAAAATGAAATTTCTTTTGAAAATATATTTATACCTATGAAACTAAAACCATGAAATTTTATAAGACTTTTATTTGAAAAAAAAATTAAACATTTTTTTAAAAAAATTAACATATTTAACAAATAAATATATAATTACTCAAAATTAAATATCAAATCATATTTAGAATTCATTTCTAAAATTCTTGTCATTCTAGTCTCATTGGCTAATACCCTGAGAATGATATTTAAAAATATTATAAGTATCTCCAAAACACTTATGTGCCCATATCCCTCGTAACATAAATATATACATAAAAATATTATATATGTCATATTTTTCTATACATTTCATGTCTCAAATATCCTACTCATATCTACCAACCCATCATAATGAATATACCATAATGACTTTCAGCTCAAATACTGATAACTAGTACCATGTTGAAGACCACTTATTTGAGAATTATATTTGAATGGACCAAGAAGAAACCACTTATAACATCCCTCAGCTTCTCATTTTCATGAGAGGGTGAGAGGATATTACATGGACTTAAGAAATATCCCCACAATTCCAAAGTATAAAAATAAATGTTTATGCGTTCATTCACATTTGGGGAAATAATTTCCCTACAGAAAAAACTACTAAACAAACCACAAAAAAATAGTATATGGTGCATGATCAAAATGAGAGAAAAATAAAAAATTTAATTTGTACTAAATACTATAAAAAGAGTTCCACATTAGAAGACTAAAAAATAACATAGGACAGTGCAAAGACAACACAGCTAAAAAATCAATGATAACCAAAAATCCAAATATCCACATGATTTATGCTCCAACACCACCAAAAGAACCCATGTTTCACAATGTAATACTAAAATTGTGTGACACGTTATATATTCAGGTGTCCCAATTAATCATTTATGAAAAAACAAAGATGTGACAAAGCAGGGCTGAGTGGTAAAAAATAATATTCTTTAAACAAATAATTTCTCTACTCACACCACATTGATATAAAAGTTATCACTTTTTATAACATAGTTTATATAAATAAAATTATATAAAACAACTTTATTCAATTTATCACAAACCCAAACTACTTTTAATAATACAATTTTAGACATAAAAGTTTTTGTCTATAAAAGTATCCAAACAAGTTCTTCCAAACCATTTCATGTTTCCAATTTTGGCATAACGTATTCCAATACACATATCGACATATCTACATTTGCATTATTTGGTATGACATTTCCATACCCATGATGGGTTTCTCATCGACCTGAAAAGTTTCCGCAGTTTAATTATTTCACATGTGCCATTAAAACCTTTTCACAAAGAAAAAGCTAATATTTCGACATAGCCACCAAATACAATATGAAAAAACACCAACAACAATGCCCAAAACCATGTCAATACAATCATTCAGAAACCAATTAAATTCCAATATCATTTAAATAAAAAAACTTATTTATTGACATCTCTTTCAATAAATCAAATCACGTAACTATTTTAAAATATTTTATCAAATCACATTTCAAAAAATCCAAAATTTCATAGAAAATCCCAAACAATCAATCATGAAGGTTTCAAACATGATTTTCAAACAAATTTCACATTCAATTTCAATCAATTTGATCAATTTAAAACTATATTAGTTCTAGAATGGGGAGACAAGGGGGAATCCACCCACCTCATTTTTTATGTCAAAAACAAATAAAAACACTAAAATTCCAGTGAAACTAGGTGGAATCTCAAAATACCTTCCTTAGATCTTTTCTCTCATAAACAAAAAAATTATATATAATCATATATGGGATACCATATATTTTATATTTCCATAATAAGTTTAGATCAAATATACTGATAGAGATAGAGAATATGACATAATAAAACCCATCAAGAATGACAAATAATGATGTATTATCGCAAGAATCCATCATTAAAACACCACGAGAAGAATTTAGATTTACTTAGGATCAATGGGAGATAATTTCTCAACCTTTAGTTTGATGTAATCTTCAGTTATAGATGAATATGAGGCTAACAAGGACCTTATAGGTAAAAATATTTTAGATCCATAATTCTAGGAGCTCATTTTTAAACTGTGCATGGTTACTCGCATGGTTAAGTAAAATGTGTTCTAATAATGTGCAAGCTTCATTCGTAAGTAAAAACATTGTATTGTTTGCTCGTATAGGTAACAAAAAAGTGTTCCATCAATGAAAAATATCATTGTCTAAAAAATTCCCCACATAGAACGGTTTTCCTATGTCGGTACATTATTTGGAAGACCCATTCACCGACAGTGAACCTTTCTTTATACCATTATTTAATTATAAATGGTTAACTATAGGTGTTGCATGTTTTACTCAAATTGCGGGGCAAATGTGAACCTATAGAAAATATCCCAAAACACTAAAAAAAACTTCTAAACCCTCCTAACCATATCTCAGACACTATATTTTCATAAAAATCATAAAATAAGGGTAACTTAATTGAAACTGGGGATGATACCATGGAATTCCATCAACCTTTATCAACCATGTTTAATGGAATATAAGTGTATTTTTATAAATTTTCATGTAAGTTATTTTGTTTTGATATATTAGAAATCTGCTCTTTATTTATGAATATTACCACACATTAAAATGTATTATTTTCTTCATTACATGTTTTCATTTTGTAATACAATATATATTTTAATTTTTTTATATAAATTTTACATAATCTTGATCGTGTAATAAGATTTTATACAACTTTTTTTCATGTTTTGATTTTTCATTTTACATTTTACAATAGTTATTTTGAGTTTTTATGAAATAAATTAATTCAGGACATTCATATATCATTTATATGTGGTTGGTAAAATTTAATTACATAAAATAATTTTTAACCATGTATCCATTTCATTACTCACATAGCCAATTATAAATTCATATAGATGATTATAAAAATCACGTAGAAGATATCTAGAATCAAGGATCCTATTTATTTTTACAATATATTTGTATAAATAAACCAATTTGAGTGATTACTTTTTAGGGAATGATAATATGAAATTCAACATTTTCTTACGTGGACTTCTGAATCAATCTCCTTCATTTCATAAATCACTTTTGAATTAACTGAATATATTTTTTCTTATTTCTGATGTTTTTTTAACTTTTATTCATCAACTTTTTATTGATAAAATGACTAATATATATCCAATTACTGATATTATTTTTTATTTTTCAATATAATTAAATTTTCCATATATATTTCCAATTAACAAAAAGATAATTTTGTCTATATCAATGACCATTTTGGACCAGAATGTTGCAACGACAACATATTTAATGTTTTCATAAATTTCAATACATAAAGGAATACACTGTGTGAGAAATTCAGATACATGAAAAAATAAATTTTATGTTTAACAGAATACATCAATAAATAATGTAGTTCATTATATGTTAATAACAAATGTTATTTTCCAATTTCAATTCACTAACATATTATATAACTTACATAAGTAATTTTGATACATGGAATTACCTTACACAGTAAATCACATATGTTATTTCTATATGCCAATGACCTACATATTAAGTACCTTACAAGACTCTAATACATAGTAAATGTTATATGTATATAAAAAATTTTATGTAAAAAACTCATAAATTATTTTTTCCAATGTATCTTAATGAAATATTCATATTGAAAATCATGCGATGTTTTTCATTTTCGATGATATTCGTATTCAATGTATTTTCAAGGAATATTTTTAAATTTTTAAAATGAATTTTTAAATTCATAGATATTATATAGTATATAGGAATAATTTTTTATATGTTATTATTTTTTTTGGAAGTTCAAAATGTCTTTTATATTCCCACATGAAACGTATAGCATAAAACCTTAAAAAATTTCTATTTTATGTTTCTTTATTCAATTTTTTTGTTTATATATTTATATTAGAATATATTAAACTCATTCAAAAATTTATTATTATTTTGAATGAAATTTTATTATGTTTTGAATTTACATAATTACTAACAGATCATAATAAACTAACTATATTGAATTTCGTATTTTAAAATTTAAACCCTCTAATTTCATGGGATATTTCATGAACCATATATTATTATGACAGTTTTAATTTTTTATTATGATATTTCAATAATTTTTTTAATTAGTCTTTATTTTTGTAAATTTAAATCATTATATTGTGGAATATTATTAAATGATAATTACATTTTCTATATTTTTATATTAATCATGTTTTATCATTTTTATTAATTTGAATTATTCTAATGGATTTCTAAAATGTGTAGTCCGTATAGATTTTTATTTAAAGGAAATGATGATGAGTAGAATAAAAACAACTATACACACACACACATATATATATGTATATATAATATTGACATTATCAGTTCATATTACATAAAAATATTAAATGGTTTCAAAATCAATGATCTTTCTCCTGATCTTAATGATTATTTTCACGTCTAATGGATAAAATATCATTGACTGAAGAAACATATCTTAAACTAATACTACATTAAAGACAATATCATATTGATTAAACACTTAAGAAATAGTACTTGTGGTTTATTACTCTTCTCTCTAGTACATATATTTTTCTTTATTTTGTAACACATCTTTAAAATTTTCACATAAACACTATTTTTATATTTATTCTTTTACATTCAAAATCAATTTATGTATTTGGGTTGTGACTCTCAAATTCTATTTTCCGGACAATTTTTTATGACGCTTATAGTCAAATGTTAATTTTTTTATTGGGTTATGACTACCCAAAAAATATCAGTGAACCATCGATATACCTCAACTAGAAAATGATATTATAATCATTTTATGATTCCCATTGATAAAATAAAGTAGTTCACAATGAATATCTCACTGATCAGAGAGGTAAAAAACTGGACTAGTTCTACATTTTACTAAACAAGTTAAAAAATAAATGTCTTCCTTCTTTAATTTCTACTACTAAATTAAAGTAAATAATAAAATTCAACACAAATTTAAATTATAAATCTATTTGATTATTTTTTTAAACTTTTCGCCCCCCCCCTCCTCTATATGAACTATCATTACACATTCCAACAAATAAATTTGTATCAATGGTTAAACCATTTAAACATTATTTATCTCTAATATTATATTCCCTAATACCAAATAAATGTTAGAAGAGTTTAACCCTCTTAGATGTAGTTTAGATACCTATTTCATTTTCACGATACCAAAAAATTGGTATCAATGGTTGTTCCTATTTAAATTATCCAATACATAAACATAATATATTCTTGTTTTACTTGAATAACCTTTTTATACGCCACACAGTTTAAGGAAAAAGATAATTAATATTGAATCATTAAACATAAACGATACATGGATTCCTCTAAATCTAATAAAAGTTTGTAGAAATTATTATTTCTACTATAAATCCCAAACATATGTATAACTAAAAAAATTAAGAATATAACATTATCCAACTATAGAAAATTCATACACACTACCAAAACCTGACCAAGACAACCTTACCAAAAATTATGAAACTAGGTATGTTTCAAATATCAATGCGTTTAATATTTTATATTGTGACATTAAATGAATTTTTTCTGGTTAAATGTTTTTGTGAAAGTGTGATCATAATATTTTAATTATTCTACAAGTATCTTAACTTATCATATAAAATTAATTATAAATAATCTTAAAAAAAACTTACATGAGTAACAACACATCATGATGGGTGAAGATAAGAGAATTTACCAAGTGTTACATCGATTCAAAAGCATTGGTAATTTAATTATTTCACTAGGAGAACCTCTAAAAAATTTAGTACTTATTGAATGAGTACTTCACGTACAACCAATGGAATTTCATAAAAATAATTCATCTATTTCAAAAACAAGAACATAAAAGTGTATAATCTAGATAAATATATGATCTTCATGCTGCATTATGATTTAGAATTATTGAACATAGTAGAAGATGATGAAACAGAAAAGAAAATTTTTAAAATTTATATTTGACTATGTTATTTCATATGAATGTTTTTTATTGTGAACTAAATGATATTTAAAATTAAAATATGTCTAATATTTTGACCGTAGTTTACAAAAAACAAAAAAGAAAGGACTGAAGGTATAATTTAGAAGAAACAATAAAAAGGAATGACATTAGGGAGTGACGAAATTTCGTCTTAAATATAAAAAATTATATGTAACCATTAAAGACTTCATGAATAATATGAATATCATTCACAAATATCCAAAACTAATTATTAAATAATAATAATAATAATAATAATAGATATTGTTGAAAACTAATTATAGTTGTACTGAAGTATATAATGAAGAATCGTAAAAGGAATCTGATAATTTGTTCTTCATGGATTCTCTATATAATGTTATTCATGCTAGATTTTATAACGGTCCTTCTAATTCTAGAAATTATTATAAAACATTAAATATTTATAAATTAAATGATGAAATCCAGAGAATGAGAAAAGATATTTTTAATGCACTCGATTTATATAAAAAAATAAGAAAATAATGAAAATAATGAAAATATTATTTTAAAAAAGTTAATATGAGAATAGAATTTTAGTAAATACTACTTATTCTTCTCATTATAAAGTTTGTGATAATTTGAAATTATCTCAGGTTTTGAATGAATAGTTGAAAAAGGAAGCTGATAGTTATAAGAAATATTTATCTATATTTCTTCAAGATCATGAAACATATCATATCATTATGTATTTAATAAAATTTATAGAAACAATTTTGGTATTAGATATGAAATTAGACTACCTAAAATGATTAAAAATCATTTTACTAAAATTAATTATTTGATGGGCTTCTGCTATGATCTATTTTTAATGTTTAATGGATTATCACTATTAAAATTTTTAGTCTTTTTTATTCAAATAATAATTAGTAATTATGAATAATAATATTTTGGAATATTTATTATTTTGAGTATATAGAAGACATTTTTAAAATTTTTTGGTTAATTATAAGTTTTATTACTAAACTGATTTTATCCAAAGTAGCATTGGTAAAAAAATTTCAAACTAATTTATATTTTTTGGAAAAATTCCATAGAAATATAAATAATGAAACTTGGTATATATAAATTGGATTATCTAAGAATATAAACAAAGACCCATCAATTTTATAACTTACAACACAAGTGATGTAGGCACTGTAACATTCAGATATAATTCTAATGGTAATGTAATGTTTTTTGGTAAAGTTTGTATTTTTAATTCTTTCTTTATATATAATTTTTTGTATGTACAGTTTTTAAAACATAATTTAATAAGTATATTTCAACTATGTTATGAAGAAATGGATATTAAATTAAAAAAACTATAAGGGTATATTTTTTCAAAACTATTCCTTATTATTCGATGACAATTAAATGGAAATAATTTATTTAATTATGTTTAATGAAATAAAAATTAACAATGTAAATTAATTTAATGTTTCATAATGATATAGAATTATTTGGAAATAATGATTCGGTCATGTTAATTTCATAATGTTATTTAAGCATTAAAAACATTAAAATGTGCCAGATTTTTCTTTCTTGAAGAAAGAATAGATTCATATTTTTATTCTTGCATGAAAGGGAAAGACTAAAAAATCTATTTTGACATATAAATCATATAAGTACTACTATACCATTGAATTTTTTCCTTATTAATATATTTGTTCCATATAAAATATTTATTATTGTTGAGATATAATTTATTTATTTTTTATGATTATATTTGATTTACATTGGTTAATTTTGATGCACATAGAAATTATAATTTATATAGATTTGTTTCTATATGTATAATAGTTCATTATAGAAAACATTGTATTATTATTTCTATTTATAGTGATATAAAATATATATTTTTTATTTTTTCCATTAATAATTGTAATTATTTATTGTATTATTCTAGAATACTATAGCCAAATAATGTTTTAGAAAAAATGAATATAACGTTTATTGTACTTTCCAAAATAATGTTACATTAATATAATTTTCATTTATATGTTTGAAATGAAGCCAATTTTTATATTATATATATTTCAAAAAATAATTTAAAATATGTAATTATTAAATAATACTTAATATTAATTTGATTAAAAATAAAAATATTAATTTTTTTCATTAGATTTTTTGGTTATGATGTTTTTATCTTCTATTCAAAATATAATTAAGATAAAATTTATGAAAAAATTAATGAATGCATTTCTCTATGAAGTTATAGTTATATTAAATTTTTTATAGATTATAATAGAATATCAATAGTTATTAAAAAATCTATTCATGTTACATTTTATGAAAATAATATTAAATTGAGTTCTGATTCAAATGATTTTTTATTATGTTTAAATATTTGAACTTTGGTAATGAAGAAACTAATGATAAGGATGAACCAATTTAGGGGAATAATACTCCTCATTAAACATATCCTAAATCATGGAATAAACAAAGATATCATCCAATATAAAATGATATCAGTAATGTTTATTCTAATGTATAAACTATAAATTCTATTTTAATTCCTTCTGTTAATTCTACATTTATTTTTTTATTTTTTTAAAATTAGGATTATAATGCCTTAAATAATTCTAAGTGGGTTGTTTCCATGTAATATGTGATGAATTATTTAGTGAGATTTTTTTTTTGATTTTTTTAGATTAATTAGGATAATGATGTGATAAAAACTAAATGGATCTTTAGAAAAGTTTGGATAAATTTGGAAAGACATTTAAAAACAATGAAACTTTTTTCCCAAGTACAGTATCAAAAATAACATATAGAAATTAATGGTTTATTTTTCACCCATTTTCAAGATATTGTATATAATAATAATTTTATATTTTTTTAGTTTTCCTAGATTAAAATTATATCATATTTATTTAAAATGTAATTTATAAAATGTTTTTATAAGGATAGAATATAATGTTTCACAACCCTCTAGTTTTGAAAACTAACACTTTAGTTATTATTTTTTTACAATATATATACCCTTTATATGATATTAATCATGATTGTAAATATTTTTATGAATATATTTAATTATTTCTATTACATAATGGGTTTAAAAAATATAATGGTGACCATATAAAGTTTATCAAAATAATTCCATATTATATTTTAATTGATAATCATTATGCGACTGATATAGTTTTTGGTTCTTCTAATAAAATTTTATGTAATTTTTTTTCTACCCTGACATCATCAGAGTTTGACTCGATTTTAATTGGATAAATAAATTTATTTATTTGAAATAATATTTACCAAATGAAAAAATTTATTTTATTCAAAATCAATCAATGTTTTTTAATGAGTTGAGTAAACAATATAGTCTTGATTCTTCTAAATCTATGATATTTCTTGTGAGAACTATATTTAAATTAGATATTGACGCATATGGGAATTATTTCAACATTAGATATTTTAATGGAATTATATGTTTCATTATTTATATAAAAACATCTAAACTTAATATCATGTTTTTTGTTTGCTTCTGTGATAAATTTTAGGACGATTCTAACGAAATTAATATAAATTGTGTGAAAAGAATAATTAGATATCTTAATTGAACAATTAATTATTTTTTATTATTATAAGTATAATTGTTTTGATTTAATATCATGTTATGATTATTATTTTTGGGACTATAAAATTGATTGAAAAATCACATCAATTATGTATAATTTTCATGGAACATTTATAATTTCATGGTCTTCTAAGAAAAAATAATTTGATGATCTATATTCTACAGAATATATGTATCTTAATTATTCAATTTTTGGAATCAATGTTTATAAATTAAAAATACATTATGTTTATATATATATATATTAATATATATCCTATTTGTTGTGATAATAAATTTGAAATTTTAGTATATATGAATTAATTGTTGAATTCTAGATCCAAGAATATGAATTTTAAATTTTATATTATTAGTGATCATGTGATTAATTGTGTTACTTTTTTAGAGTTTATATCTATTGAAAATAAACTTATAGATATGTTCACTAAGACTTTATTCTTTTCTCTACATTAAAATCATAAATTTTACCTTTTATATTAGTAATCATAATATTTTTTGTATTCATGTTTTGTGGGGGACATCAAATATTATTATATGCTATAATTTTATAATGTATTTTCCATCTGTAATATCAAGAAACTATGTTTTATATTTTATGTCTTTAAATTTTATACATATTTTTTCATTATATAAAATTTTTAAAAAATATCATATATCCTATAATATGTTAACTTACAGATTAAACCTTTAGCTTGCATAAAATAATGTTTTGTTAATTTTTTATCATTTTCCCTCAAACGTTTCTTTAATAATTATTAAAATATAAATTAATTATATTTTTTAAATTTGTATGTATTTATCATGGATCATTATTGAATGTGTTTTAATCCTTATTTTTTAATTTACAAAAATATGTGATTTATTTTTGATATTTTTGATCAATTTTGTAATAAAATAATATGAAGGTTATTTGTTATTGTAATTTCATGTTTTTTGATTGATTAAAACTCATTAAATTCTTGCATAATTTTATCAATATTTTAAATTATTAATTTTGTTCAATTATATGTTTTATTATATTTAAGGCTAAATATTTTAATTTTTTTATATATCATATACTTAATTATGATCATTCTATAAAAGTATCTTCATAAAATATGTTTAGTTTTTATATTTTATTTATTATAACATGTTTAACCAATTTTATATTGATTAATTCACATAAATAAGCCTTTTAGAACAATTAAATATCATATATTGGTTATTAATAATTTTTTAATATAGAAAAAAATTCCCCACCATGTATCCATTTCATTATCCACATAGCTAATTAGAAATTCACATAACCGATTCTGAAATCCATGTACCCAATTTCAAGAAGCATTTTTTCTTTATAAATTAATGAATAGACATTATAAAATACACCATGTTTAGTGAATAATTTCTATAAATTTAAGATCATTTAATACATTGTATTATAATACATCATCTTTGGATATATATTTATCGTATCATAAATATGTTCTAGATTTACTTCATTATTTCTATTTAATTTCTATAATTTTTAGAATAATTTCACAACTATTGATTGATGAAAACATTAGTTATATATATTTTTGTATGGTTATTATTATAAATTTAGAAAACCAAATAAATTTTATAAATATAATTCAAAACATGTGAGCGCAAATTCTACCTTAATCATGGTATTTATAGCTCATAAATTTTTAAAGGTATTATATTTTATGTTTTTTGAAATTCACTTACATATTATTGTTTCCTAAGTTAAAATTTAGATAAATGAAAAAATTGAATACATGTTGAATCACATAAATATATCACCTTTATAGAATTTACAATGTGAATACCATATGTTATTTCTAAATTTGGTTCATATAAGAAGTAAATTGTTTACATGAGGAATTCATATACATGGAATTCCTTTATATAGTAAATAACATAAAGCATTAACATATGTGAAATGTTGAGGCAGAAAATACCATACATGATTCAACTAAATGATTAATTTTCTTATTTATATAAAAATTAATTGGTAAAGAAATCATAAATTATTCATTCATATTTATTATAATGAAAATTCCTATAAAAAATAATTCATTGTTTTTCATTTTCATTCACATTCCGATTTGATGATAATTTACTTCATAAGATTAAATTTTTTTAATGAAATTATAAATTCATATTAATTATTTATAATCTATATGAAGTGTTTTATATATTTTTAAACAAGTCTTTGTAATGATCCAAGGATGTTATGTATTCATACAACAAACATTATACTTGAAAAATAAAAAATATTTTTTTTATTTTAGGTTGTTTTCATCGATTTTATTCATTATAAATTAATAATATATGTTATTAAATGATTTAAAACATATTATATCATATTTAAGTATTTTTTTAGTTTTTTTAATTGTTCATCATATTTACTAATAAACATAATAAAACCATTTTGAAATGTTTATTTTAAAATTCAAACTATCTATTTTCATGTGATATTTTATTTAATTATTATTTTAGACTATATTTTTTTTTATTTATGAGTTGATTTAAATTTAGTCTAATCACTATATATTTTACATATTTTACTCACGATATTTTTTGAATATTATTTAACGATAATGTTTCCCTCTCTCTCTCTCCTATATTCTATTTTTTCCATTTTTATAATTTTTATTTGTTCGAATAGTTTTATCAAGTTTTTATTGCATATATATTTCTAGTTATAGGACATAAGGATTCATAGAAAAAATACAGAAATATATTCATTTATTAAATGATGATTGTATATGATTTGATGAGATAAAAAGTGTTCAAACTCTATGAGCCATCATGCGATCCGATACTATTTTCATAGTACTATTGAATTATATATCAATGGATGGATAAAATGGATTCAAAATCAATTATATTGATGATATAATCAGGTTGACCAGACAATCAATAACCATTACCTATGTTTTATTATTCTTTAATATATTTCTTATGGTTTTATTGAGTGTATAACACTTCTTTTTATCATTCACGTAAACAGTATTTTTTTTATTTATGATTTTAAAAAGAATAATATTTTCTATATTTAGGTTAATAATCCCATATTCTAAGGTCATTACCATTATGATTTTTATTCTTGTACTCTAATTTCAGGTTTTAACTGGGTTATAAATCCCCATAACAAATTCATTGTGTCGTGGTTATATCTCCACATGAAAAGGATGTTGTAATTCTGTTATGATTCCCCTTTAAAAAATATATTACTTCACAATGTATCTCTCACTGATTATAGAGCTGTAACAGATGACTATATCCACTTTGGACTGAACCCGTTTAAAAATCCCATTGTTCCTTATTTTATTTTCACTTAAAACTAACTATAATGATTATCGTTAATAATTAATTTGAATAATAAAAGTTTTTTATTTATATTTTTTAACAAGGTCTATTAACCCCCCCCCCCCCCCCGCCCTACACTATCTGATATTACCAATTTTGACCGAAAATTAATATAAGGGAATAGAAAGTCAATTACTTAGGGATTTGTGACCATGAAATTCCATCCTAAGTTCTAAAAACCTCTCAAATGAAATTACATATGTATATATATATATAATCCAATAATTTTTTAGAAAAATATTTCAATTTTATATATATACAAGCCACCTTTTTATTGATAAAATCATACTTAATATCAATGTTCTTGGATCTTGAATGTTTTTATATGGACCCGAACATATTCATCACATTAAATTATAAATTTAGTATTGAATTCACTTTCATATATTCCCAAAAATCATTCCAGTTTATAGTTTTAGAGAATTATACCATAATTGTTACATAATAACTCAAATATTACAATGTATAAACATATACTCACTATCCACTTTTTACCAAATAATACTATAAGGCCCCAGTCTTAAACATTACATAATTGTGAGTTATTTCAAGAATACACGTTGAGGATCTTTTCAGGTTTAGAGTTTTATAGAATTAGAACATAAATCATGCATTACATTCAACATTTAAACAAAGTGGTTACATAAAAGATAGTAATCATTTTTCCCATCAATGGAATCATATTTAAAATAAAACATGTATTCTATCTTGATACTTCCTTGACACTATCATCACATCATGTACCATTCCCTTGACCTGTGAAAAACTTTTCAAAAACTTGGGATGAGCATAAAAAGCTCAGTAAAGGATATAAAAATACGGAAAGGAAATGTTAGTATATGTATACATAAGAATCAATGAAATCATACTTTACTCATAAATCATAAGAACTTTAACATACCTCATCAAATAATAAATAAATCATAGAAATCATAAGACATAAAGGTAACTTGAGGAATTCATAACATTTTTACATAGGGAGTAACCCTCGTGGTTACGTTTGGAATACCCATCACAATATATTCCCTAAATATCTTAAGAGAAACCATAATGTTTAACCCCTTCGAATTACCCAATGCATTGGAGATATATATCAGTCTCATCCGCCATTAGTTTATCACGGAACCACCCGTTGTTATAAACAATTCCCAAGAACCATAACATATTCGTATCACATAAAACATGCGTAAAGGAAACACTAGTACAAAAACTGTTTTTAACGTCACGTTTTTTCAGGTCAGTTATTATATAACCGACGTCAAATCCATTTGCGTAGACTTTTCACATCAGATATTATATAACCGACATGAAAATCGATTTGTGTAGACCTTTTCATGTTGGTTATTTAAGAACTGATGTGAAAAATAATATTTGATGACTTTTTCACGTCGGTTATATAAGAACCGACGTGAAAAATAAATTTTGCGATATAAAAAAAACATGGTATTGAAATTTTTAGGCGGCAATTGAAAATTTTGATGTGGAGATGTAAAAAAAATGAAATTCCGCATTGGCGGGAAATTAAAATTATATTTTTACGTCGGTTATATAATACCCGATGTGAATATTCATATTTCATGACCTTTTCACGTCGGTTATATTAGAACCGACGTGAAAAATCTAGTTTTCATGACTTTTCATGTCGGTAATTTAATAACCGACGTAAAAATAATAATATCATTGGTTTTCACATCAGTTATTAAATAACCAATGAAAAAAACGCACGACATGATTCATTTTTCACATCAGTTTATATATAACCAACGTCAAAAAAATAATATCACACTTTTTCACGTCGGTTATTAAATAACAGACGTGAAAAATGCTAACCTACATGTATAAAATTTCTGATCATTGATTTGATAGGTCTCGGAGCCCAAACGTTGTTATGGATCAAAATTTATAGCCATCAGAAGTTGATCGTCACTAAACAAAGTCTTAGGAAAGACCAACTTCCGAGGGGCATACCTTTTAATCCGTAACTCCGTTTGGGCTCCAAGACCTATCAAATCGAAGCTCAAGAAATTTTCTACATGTTTATTAGAATTTTTTACGTCGGTTATTTAATAACTGATGTGAAAAATGCATTTTTAACATCGTTTATTAAATAACCGACGTGAAAAATCTTGTTTTCATGCCTTTTCAACGTCGGTTATTTAATAACCGACGTTCAAAAGGCAATTTTAACATCGGTTATTGACTAACCGATGTGAAAAATTTGATCATACATGTATTAAATTTCCCAATCTTCGATTTTATAGGTCTCAGAGCCCAAACGGAGTTACATATTAAAAGTTATGCCCCTCAGAAGTTGGTCTTCCCTAAGACTTCGTTAAGAGATGATCAACTTCTGATGGTCATATCTATTGATCCATAACTCCGTTTGAGCGCCACGACATTCGAAATCGAAGATCAGGAAATTATATACAAGGTGGAATTGATTTTTCACGTCGGTTATTTAATAAACGACGTGATAAAGACCTAAGAAATGATTTTTCATGTCAGTTATTAAATAACCGACGTGAAAAACGTGCGGCATGCCTCATTTTTCACATCTGTTATTAAATTTGATTTTTCACCTTGGTTATTATATAACCGACCTGAAAAATTTGAATAATGTTTAATCCATTTTCATGACGGTTATTATAAAACCGACGTGAAATATAATTTTAATATCCCGCCCACACGTTATTTCAATTTTTTATATCGCAGAATCGAAATTTTCTTTTGCCGCCAAAACATTTTAATACTGTGTTTTCTTTTAACATATCAATTATAATGTTTCATTATGTGCATATAATAACTTATCGATCATTTATTTCAACCATTATCAATCCGCCGACTGGACTCTTTTGATCTTCAACGTGAATCAACTATTTTTTATTTTCGCGATCTTGTCAAGGTATTTGTAATCATTTATCCATGATTTATATTTTTTATGATCCTTTTTCTAAATTGATTTTCCATTTAATTATAATTTCATTCTGCAATCATCTTTCCACTGACTTTTCTTGTTTGATCATCGACATGAGTCCACTATTTCTTCTTTTTGTGATCTTGTCAAGGTATGTGTAATCAATTTTCCAGGATTTATGTTTTATATGAGTGGTTTTCATAATTTATATTCCTTTTAATGATTCATACATTATTATGATGATGAATAATTCTTCATATCATCGAAAAACTATAAATACTCCTTTGAAATATAAAATTCCTTCCAAGATGATGTAATAATTTTCGCAATGAATCTTTCCTCAAAAAAATTTATCAAAATTCTGATAGTCATAACTTTTGATCCGTAACTCTGTTTGAGCGCCACGACCTGCCAAATCGAAGCTCAGGAAATTAGCTACAAGTTGAAATTGATTTTTCACGTCTTTTATTTAATAACCTAAATGATAAAGACCTGGGAAATAATTTTTCACCTCGGTTATTAAATAACCTACGTGAAAAATGCGCGGCATGCCTCATTTTTCACGTCGGTTATTTAATAATCGACATTATAAATGATAAACCAGGGGTTTATCACATCTGTTATTCAAATAACCGACTTTATAAATGCCTGCCCCATCATTTTTTCACGTCGTTTTTTTAATAAACGTCGTGAAAATTGAAGCATGTCGCGCGTTTTTCACGTCTGTTATTTAATAACCGACGTGAAAAACAGTGATATTATTTATTTACGTCAGTTTTAAATTAACCGACGTAAAAAACCTTATTTATAACGTCTGTCGTATTAACGTCGGCTAAAAAGTGAGGTAAAAAATTAAAAATAACTGACGTAAAAACGTTTTCTGCACTAGTGAAACACAACATTTCCACATTTCAATCACAAGATTTCAATAACACATTGATATAATAAAAACATTATCAAAACCATTTTCAATACCAAAATAAAATAAAAGTAAAACATGGAATTTATTTTTCTTTCAAAGAAAACTTATGTCTTGTAGAGGAAGCCTATACTCAAATAATGGTCACAGCGGCGGAGAAGTCGTTGTCCCCTCATAGATACAACAAAAACATTCTCTTTTGTCATTTAGTAAAACTCTCCATATAAAAAATATACCTTTTGAATAAAAGTAAATGCCAAATGGGTTTATACACCATATAAAATAATGTTGTGTATAAAACAAAATATGCCTCAATGAAAAGAGATTGAGACGAAGTCCTATACCTCAGGTCCGACTTGACTCGATCATTCTTTAACCTCCGGAATAATAAACATCAGTTAATTTCTACTTTCTTAAGAAACTTTTTCAATTTCATTATTACTTTTATATCACTTATTAACATGTTATTAACACTATGAAATTATTTATGTTAATAATGGTCATTTTGTCAATCATTGGTTCTTTAGTCAAAAATACAATTCTTGTAGTTACAAGTTGTTCACGTGGTAAAATATCGATTATATCCAGAATTATATTCATTATTTATATATCATATATATCATATATATATAGTATATGAATGAATTTATAATATTACATAACATTTAGAGGTATGAAATGAAATGCACCGTTCATGGAGACGGTAAGCCGTACGTACGCATGAACGCTACTTTCATTTCTATTTCATATTTTATTGAATGGAATCATAATGACATAAAGGTATATTATAATTAAAGTATAATATAATATATAATATCATTAACTCCATCCTTTATACGTCCCACATATGGCATTAACGAATCATATCACTTTGAGGGGGTGATAGTCTGCACATCCTAAAATGAAGATATCGCGTTTACCCATAATGGAAACCATAAAGGTATGCAAAAAATGAAAAATACATAAGCTTAAAGAAAACATAACCATATTATATATCATATATAAATATAGTGAAATATTAATGGCCACATTTCAAGGTTTTAAAAGAATATTAAACAAACATCATTTCGTGAGGCAGAAATTCGCCATCCACGGAAACAGTAAGTTCATTAACCATTAGACGAAGTTGTGTGTAATTGTAGCTCGAATACTTCTCAAAATAAAATCCTAGTATATTTAAGATACTATTTTTGTGACAAAGAAATTAATAAAAAGATTTTATGGGGTTGGAGAAATTAAATAAAACAAAAGAACATTAGAGAAGACTTTACCTTCAAATCGGGTAACTCCTCTTGGTTTGAACCAAAAGGGTTTCATAAAGAGCTTTCTGTATAATGTAAGGATTGTAGGATGAAGAGAGGGATATGGAGAGAAAGAATTAGCATAGATTGGCAATGCCAATGGCTTGGAGGTGTGTGTAAAGAGGAAGATGTGTGGACCTTTTATAAGAGGAGAGGAGGGGCACTCTTGGAAAGTTATAAAATGTTACTTTATATTAAAATCAGTTTCAGATTTTAAAGGTCCCAAATAGATATATTTCTAGGATAAGGTGATAAGGGTTAAAAATATACTCATCGAATAGGTCTTTGACAAATATACGTCTTAGATTTTACATTATCTTTTAATTTGATTTAAATCGTTCATTAATGAGGTAATCGTTGCATCATTAGGATGTCATAAATAATTTAATTTATTTAGTGTCTAAAAACTATAAAAAAATACTATGATGTAGGAACTATTTTTATCTTTCTAATTACTATTTATAGTCTAAGAGATCTTTTATGTAGACAAAATTAAAAATGTTTTACTCATGTGATACATCCATTAGTGATATTCTACTTCCTTTAAAAATAAAATGATAAAGTGTCACTTTCACCCAAAAGTGATTCCACGGGGTCCCAAATTTTTGCACAAGGAATCCGATGGTCGTCCATGACACAACCAGTAGCATTATAACACATTTTGTTGTCATTTTTTATTATTATGAAATTATGTTATTATCTTTAACTACCCGATTACTAATTAATCACGATAATTAAAGATAATTATCTTCGTTACTATTCATAATGTTCAAAAAGAAAATATTCTTAATTACATAATTTGGACATTTTAATTCCAAATATGGAATCCATTTTACCAAATTTCAAACATAAAAATTTAAATAATTAATTTAAAAAAAATTCCCCTTGCCAAAACAATTAGCGGGTTTTTTGAAACAATATCTATGGAATGATTGGAACTTGTTTATGCCCAATTCCAAAGTATAATTAATTATAATGACCACCATTGTATTGAATGGTAAAAATATATTCTAATAACTTTTTAAAACAAATTACAAAGATAATCTTACCATATTATTAATTTAGATGAAAAAGCAGTTTTGATGTAAACTGCAGTATTTTTCAATATTCATTAAAAAATGATCATTGTCAAAAAAATACCAAAAATTATCCTAAGGTAAATTTCAATGTCCCAATCATGAAGAATAAGTTTATCTTGACAAATAGAGGTTATAAAAATTCGAAAATTGTGATTTAAAAATTGTTTTCCATCAAAAGGCAGTAAAACAATCTTTTAAAAATATTAGTGTATTCCATGCTTAAAATTGTATTTATTCTCATTATAAGCCTCTAAAACACTATGTACTTCATAAATAGAAATAGATAAGAATATCTGTTATTCATTACTTCCTTTTGATGTTACATCCTACCCCCCTTTGAAAATTGTGCCCCCGCAATTTATTTACTTATCGAATAAGTGGGGGTATTTATACCTCATTGCATTTTCATATTCCCATGTTGCCTCTTCAATCATGTGGTTTTTTTAAAAAACTGTTACATGATGAATCGCCTTATTCCGTAACACCTGCTCTTTGTGGTCAAGAATCTTGATAGGATGTTCCTCATAAGATAGGTTCTTTTCCAACTAAACTGCCTCTGGACTCACAACAAGAGATGGATCTGGCATATACTTCCTTAACATTAAAACATGAAAAACATTGTGTCCATGAGATAAACTCAGAGGTAAATCCACTCGGTATGCAACTGATCCTACTCTCTCTAGAATTTTGTATGGTCCAATGAACCATGGAATCTGCTTTCCATTCTTACCAAATCCCATCACACGTTTCCATGGTGATACTTTGAGAAAATGATGATCGCCTACCTCAAAAGAGAGATCCTCCTCCTGTTGTCCGCATAAAATTTGTACCTGCTATGATCTATTATCATGTGTTTCTATATCATATAAACTTTTTCTGTCAACTCATCCACCAATTCTAGTCCCATCAACATCCTTTCACCGACTTCATCCCAAAAAACTGGAGTTTGACATCACTTCCCATATAATGCCTCAAATGGTTCCATTTGTATACTAGAATGAAAACTATTATTATAAGAAAACTCAACCAGAGAATGATTTTGGTCCCAACATCCTTGATAATCCATCGAACAAGCACATAGAATATCCTCTAAAGTCTAAATCATTCATTCTGACTGGCCATCTGATTCAGGATGAAAAGATGTACTAAAATTTAATTCAGTACCCGACGACTTCTGAAGGCCTTTCCAAAAGATAGAAGTGAACTTGCGATCACGATCAGATACAATGGAGAGAAGAACTCCATGTAACCTAGCTATGACTTTAAGATATAAATGGTAAAGTTGATCTAGGGAAAAATTATCTTGTATAGCATGGAAATGAAAAGATTTAGTCAAGTGATCAACAATAACCCAGATTACATTATTACCTCGAGGAGTCTTCGGTAATCCTACAACAAAGTCCATGGATATATTCTCTCATTTCCACTCTGGTACTGGTAAAGGCTGATGAATCCATTTCAGTAAATTCCACTCTGCTTTAACCTATTGACAAGTCAAACACTTCACAGTAAAATCAGCAATATCTCTTTTCATTCCATCCCACCAGTAACACTCTCGAAGATCTCTATACATCTTAGTACTACCTAGATAAACTAAAAACCGAGAATTATGAGCTCCACACAACAACTCTCTCTTCCACTATGAATAACAAGGCACACAAAATTTTTCACCAAATCTCAAAACACAATCATTATCAATTCTGAATTTAGGCAACTTACCCTTCTGAACTAGCTCTACCATTTTCTATAACTCACATTCCTGCTTCTGTGCTTGATTAATTCTATCTAATAGAGAAGATTTCACTGATATCTGAAACAAAATAGAATGACATCCTACACCAACAACATCTATTCCAAAGTTCATCAAATCCTTAACCAAATGATCACATTCCAAACACATCATTGTTAATGAAGCATTACTTTTTCGACTCAAAGCATCAGTCACTTTATTTGCTTTTCTTGGATGGTAATTAATTGTACAATCATAATCCTTGATTAATTCTAGCCATATCCTCTATATCATGTTAAATTCGTTCTGAGTGAATATATACATTAAACTTTTGTGATCGGTATATATTTCACTCTTTACTCCATTCAAATGATGCCTCCAATTTTTTTAAGTGAAAACAACAGCAGTTATTTCCAAATCATGTGTAGGGTAATTTACCTCTTGAGTTTCAAACTGACGTAAAGCATAAGAAATTACATTATCATTCTACATTAGGATGCAACCAAGTCCTTTCAATAAAGCATCATTATAGTTAACGTACTCCCCATTCCAGGAAAGTAGTTCCAAAACTGTATGATTCACCAATATTATTTTCAGTTCCTG
Source organism: Viscum album (assembly GCA_963277665.1). Lineage (NCBI taxonomy): Eukaryota > Viridiplantae > Streptophyta > Magnoliopsida > Santalales > Viscaceae > Viscum > Viscum album. The sequence continues at coordinate 695,724,612 of OY728135.1, forward strand.
AAAACAATCATCACATTCATTTGTCAAGATAAACTTAACACCCTTCCGAGTTAGATTATTCATTGAACAAGATAACTGAGAAAAAATTCTAACAAACCTTTGTTAATAGCCAACCAAACCATGAAAACTAAGAATCTCAGTTACATTTGTGGGTCTTTCCATTTTTCCACAACCTTTGTTTTTGTAGGATAAACAATTATTCCATCTTTAGAAATAATGTGACCAAGGAAAGAAATTTGTTTCAACCAAAACTCACACTTTCTGAATTTCCCATACAATTTCTTTTCTTTTTAAGGTTTCTAAAATAACCCTTAAATTTAATTTATACTCCTCTTTACTTTTAGAAAACACCAAAATATCATCAATGAAACCAACCACAAACTAATCCAAGAACTCATGGAGAATTATATTCATAAGGTCCATGAATACATTAGGTGTATTGGTTATCCCAAATTCATAACTATAATTTCATAAAGGTTATATCTTTTACGAAACACGGTCTTTGGAATATCTTCTTCCTTTACCTTCAACTGATGGTATACCGATCTCAGGTCAATCGTTGAAAAATACTGAGCTCCCTAGATCTGATCAAAAAAATCATCGATATGAGGTAAAGTATATTTGTTCTTAACAGTGATGTTATTCAAGGCTCTATAATCAATTCAAAGTCTCATTGAACCATCTTTATTTTTAACAAATAAGACAAGATCACCCCATGGTGATGTGCTAGGTCGAATGATACCTTTCTCTAATAAATCTTGAAATTGCTCCTTCAACTCTAAAAGTTCAATTTGAGCCATTCGAAAAGGGGGTTTTGAAATTGGCTTAGCATCAAGAACTAAGTCAACAGTAAATTTAACTTCCCGATCTGGTATTATTCTAGGCAACTCATCAGGAAAAACATCAGCATAATCATTTACCACTGGAACATCATTAATCTGAACAGTTCCTTTGTTTTCAACAATATGTGAAAGGTAACATTCATTTCCATCTTTTACAAGTTTTTCAGCCTCTTGATGTGTTATCAATAGTAAGGGTTCATTCTTGTACACAAACTTATATTATTTCTAAAATGAAACTTCTTTAGCTCTACAGTCAATCTTAGCATGATAAACAGAGAGGCAATCCGTACCCAGGATAACATCAAACTATACTAGAGGTAAAACAATAAGGTTTGCAAGTAGGTTCTTTCTAAGGATAAGGAAAGGAAGAATATTTTAAATTATTTTTGCCTCAACATTTACCCCATGTGTTTTTACCACAAGTTCAGGAGTCATTTCTTAAGATGGTATTCCCATTTAACTAGAAAAGTTTTCCGAGATGAAGGAATGTGTAGACCCCGAATCAAACAACACACTGACATAATCTTAAAAAACAAACAAAGTACCGGATACCACTTCATTTGATGGCCCAACATCTACTGATGTAGTTGCAAAGGATTTCACCACACCTTTCTTCTTGTAGTCTGACTGCTTCCAATCATTTGATCTCTTTGATGAAAACTCATGTGCATAATGACCCATATCATTACACTTGAAGCATTTCACTAACTATAAATCATATTTGGTCTTACCATCACCCTGATCTTTTTTAGTGCATTCACGAGCCTTATGTCCCATCTTACCACATCAGTAGCAATTTCCAGAATTCAGAAGACATTCCCCATCATGCCTTTTACCACATTTATCACAAACTGGAAACTTAGTTTTCTTACCATCAGATCTTTTTGAAGAATTCTTCCCTTTCTCATGCCACCTCGGTCTCTTCTTCTGTTGGTTGTTATAGAACACATGATCATCAGAAAAAACCATTTCCACCTTCTCAGCACATTGAAAATGATTTTCATAATTTTGAACTCGTGAGAAGCTAAATCCCTTCGATATTTTTTCGTTAATACTGAGTAAAAATGATTGATTTTACTATCAAGGTCTCGGATAAAATTTGGATCACACCTTACCAATCGATTGAACCTTTCTTCATAAGTATCCATAGATTCATCCTCTTGCCTCAATTCCAAGAATTGTTTTTCCATCCTAATTCATACAGCCATAGGAAAACAGTTCTCATGAAACATAACTTTGATTTCATCCCAGTCGAGAGCATCAATCTCATCAGTGTCCCTGATATTTTTAACCATCGACCCCCACTGATCTGCTTTACCCCTGAAACACTAACCTGTTGATTTCCCGAACACCCCATGACATCAAAAATCTTCTCCTGTGCTATAATCCACCCTTCAGCTAGCACAAGATCAGATGGTCCTATCAATCATGGGGGATGTTGCCTCATGAAATGTTACACCACTACATGTTCCTCTATGGTTGATCTGGCTAATCTCATGCATGGATACCACCACCATTTATCGCTTGATTCAACTGCACCATTACTGCAACAAACTGTTCAGTTCCAATTCCGACCATCTCTAGATGCTGATTCAGAAGGTCATTTTCTTCTATATGCATTCCTATCATTGCTTCCCTGTTTCCTCTATGGAAAACAATTCTGAACAAACATGTCTTAGATGAAGCAACATGGTAATCTTCAAATGCTATATCACTTCAATTTGATCATAAAAAATTATTTTTGGATAATCATATAATAGAATTATAACTCCTAAAGTTATCTAAACTGACCTCTGATACCAACTATAAGGCCCCATCCTTAAACATTACTTAATATTGAATTTTTTCAAGAATACATGTTGAGGATCTTTTCAGGTTTAGAGTTCTAGGGAAATAGAACATAAATCATGCATTACATTCCACATTTAAACAAAGTGGTGACATAAAATATAGTACTCATTTTTCCCATCAACATAAAAATATTTAAAATAAAACATGGATTCATTCATGACACTTCCTTGACACTATCATCACATAATATACCTTTCCCTTGACCTGGGAAAAAGATTTCAAAACTTGGGATGAGTATAAAAAGCTTAGTAAGGGATATAAAAATATGGAAAAGAAACATTAGTACATGTATACAAAAGAGTCAATGAAATAATACCTTAATCATAAAACATATTATATTTAACATACCTCATCATATCATGAATAAATCATAGAAATCATAAGACATAAAGGTAACTTCAGGCACTCATAACATTCTTACGTAGGGAGTAACACTCATGCTTACGTTTGGAATACCCATCACAATATATTACCTAAATATCTTCAGAGAAACCTTAACGTTTAACCCCATTACGTTACCCAATGCATTGGAGAGATATATCAGGCTCACCCACCCTTTTTTTATCACAGAACCACCCGTCTTCATAAATAATCCCAAAGAACCATAACATAATTGTATCACATAAAACATGCATAAAGGAAACATAACATTTCCAAATTTCAATCACAAGATATCAATAAAATATTGATATAATAAAAAAATTATTATAACAATTTTAAATAGAAAAATAAATGAAAAGTAAAACATTGTATTTATTTTTTGTTTAAAAAATGTATGGCTTGTAGAGGAAGCCTAAACTCAAATAATGGTCACGGCGGTGGTGAAGTCATTTTCGCCACATACGTACGACAAAAACATCCCCTTTTTTCGTTTAGTAAAACGCTTCGTATAAAAAAGATTAATTTTGAATAAAATTAAAATTCAAAGGGTTTTATACACCTTATAAAAGAAATTTTTTTATAAAACAAAATATTTATCAATGAATGGAGATTGAGACGAAGTCCCATACCTCGGGTCCGACTTGACTCGATCGTTCTTTAAACTCCTGAATAATAAACATGAGTTAATTTCTACTTTCTTAAGAACATTTTTCAAGTTAATTATTACTTTTATATTAATTCTTACCATGTTATGAACACTGTGTAATTATTTTAGTTAATAACGGTCGTTTTGTCGATCATTGGTACTTGAGTTAAAAATAAACTTCATGTAATTACTTTTTGTTCATGTAGTAAAATATCCATTATATCCATAATTATATTCACGATGTATATATCATATATATCACATATATCCAGAATATTCATGCATATATAATATTACATAACATTTAGAGGTAATAAATGAAATGCACTGTTCATGGAGACGGTAAGTCGTACGTACGCATGAACACTACTTTTATTTCTATTTCATATTCTATGGAAGGGAATCACAATTACATAAAGTTATATTATAATTACATTATAATATCATATATAATATCATTAACTCCGTCCTTTATATGTCCCACATATGGCATTAATGAATCAAATCACTTTGAGGGGGCGGTAGTCCGCACTTCCTAAAATGAAGATATCGTGTTTACCCATAATGGAAACTATAAAGGTATGCCAAAAATGAAAAATACATAAGATTAAGGAAAAAATAAACATATTATATATTATATATAAATATAGTGACATATTAATGGCCACCTTTAAAGGTGTTAAAATTATATTGAACAATCATCATTTCGTGAGGCAGAAATTCCCCCTCCATAGAAACAGTATGTTCTTTAGTTATTAAACGTAGTTGTGTGTATGTGTAGCTAGAATCATTCTCATAAAAAAATACTATTATTTTAAAGATATTGGTGTTGTTACAAAAGAAATTAATAAAACGATTTTAGGGTGTTGGAGAAGCAAAATAAAACAAAATAACATTAGAGAAGACTTTACCTTTAAATCAAGTAACTCATCTTGGTTTGAACCAAAAGTGTTTCTTGAAGAGATTTCTGTATAAGGAAAGGATTCTAGGATGAAGAGATGTATGTGGAGAGAGAAAATGAGAATATATTGGCCGAGCTAATGGCTTGGGAGGTGTGTGTAAAGAGGTAGAGGTGGGGGCCTTTTATAAGAGGTGAGGAGGGGCACTCTTGGAACGTTATAAGACGTTACTTTATATTAAAATGAGATTCAGATTTTAAAGGTCCCACATTGATATATTTTTAGGATAAGGTGATAAAAGTTTGAAATATAATCATCCAATATGACATTGAAAAGTGTATGTCCTATATTTTACATTTACTTTTCATTTTATTTAAATCGCTCATTAATGAGGTAATCGCTATATCATCAGGATGTCATAAATAATTTTATTTTATTTAATATCTAAAAATTATAAAAAAAATACTATGATGTAGGAAATAGTTTTATATTTCCAATTAATTTTTATATTCCAAGATATTATTTATGTAGAAAAAATTAAATTTTTTTTACTCGGGTGATACATCCTTTAGTGATATTCTATTTCCTTTAAAATTAAAATGATAAAGTGTCACATTCACCCAAAAGTGATTCCATTGGGTCCCAAAGTTTGGCACAAGGCATACCATAGTCTTCCATGACACAAAAAGTAGCATTATGACACATTTTGGGGTCATTTTTTTTTATGATATTATTTTATTATCTTTAACTAGTCGATTACTAATTAATCACGATAATTAAAGATAATTACCATTATTACTATTCATAATATCAAAAGACAAAAGAGTCTTAATTAAATAATTTTTACTTCTGATTCTAAATATGGAATCCATTTTACCAAATTCCAAACAGAGAAATTGCAATAATTAATTTAAAAATAATTCTCGTTGTCAAAACAAATAGCGGGTTTTTTGAAACAATGTCTTTGAAATGTTTGGCACTTGTTTATGCCCAATTACAAAGTGAAATTAATTATAATGACCAAAATGGGATTGAATGGTAAAAATATATTCTAATTACACTTTAAAACCAATTAAAAATATAATCTAACTATATAATTAAATTAGATTAAAAAGCAGTTTTGATGTAAAATGCAGTATTTTTCACTATTCATTAAAAAATGAACATTGTCTGAAAAATACCAAAACTTATTCCAAGGTAAATTTTAATGTCCCAATCATAAATAATAAGATTATATTGACAAATATATATTTTAAAATTATCAAAAAATTTATTTAAAAATGGTTTTCCATCAAAAGGCAGTAAAACAATCTTTTAAAAATACTAGTGTATTCAATGTTTAAGATTGAATTTATTCTCATTTTAAGACTCTAAAACAATGTCTTATTCATAAATAGAAATAAATAAGAATATATTTTATTCATTACTTACTTGGGATGTTACAAAAACCCCTTTAAAATAAAAAATTATTTCTCTTTGTTATACATCATCAATACTTTATTCATTGAATCTTCATTTTTCTTTCCATTCGTAAGACATGTGGAAGACATTTTAAAAAGATGCTATGAGCATTAGAATATCATTAAAAATGCATAAATTATGAAATCTTCAGTCTTTGAAAAACATATAAACCAAGAATACATTATTAAATATTAATAATTTTCACCATTAAGAGATATTAAATGATTTTTTTAAATAAAATATAATTCATTTTATTATAATCAAAATATTACTATAAATCCCATATAAATAACATATATCATAAAAAATTAACCTGGGAAATAATCATACTTAAATGGAATAACTATATAGCCGACTTCAATATTTGTCACTCTTTTAAATAGAATATCCATATAATCAACTTCCATACTGAATGAATTAGAGGTTATAACATAACCTCAAATTATTTTTTTATCATTGAACCACTTTTCTTTGGTTTATCATGTAACAACCAATCAAATGTCCATGTACCATTACATAATCATAACACATATAAGATTAAAATTACAAACATTTCACTCCTAAAATCTGATTTGCAATCACAAGAATTAATTTCAACATATTGAAATAATAATTCAACATTAAAAACCATTTTCAATACCAAAATAAAATGAAATGTATTTATTTATTATTCAAATGAAATAATAAAGGTACATAGAATCATGTAATTCCTCAATGATAGTATATTGAGACGAAATCACTTACAATGATCATTTTGTTAATACAATAGTTTGATTATGTGTTATAACTATAAATAAACACTATAAAGTATAAATAAAATATAGGATTTTAAAAATTAATTTTAATCATATGATTTGAACAACATAATCATGAAGTAGAATTTTATCCCAAAGAATGGAAATTCGGTTATGAAATTCCCTTACCACATGTCATCTGTCGAATCGTATATCCCATAAAAGTAATAAATATCAAATTAAGATTTTAATACCATGAATATAAATAGATTCATGTTATGTAATATAAAATATTATTATATATATACAACACAAATGAAATTATTGGTGAATAAGGCATATATGTTACAGAGGTAAAAAGTGAGAGGAGAAAATCATTACAAGGTTTATATCAATGACATAATTATTTATAAATTGAGTGATTACATTTAGAAAAGGTATATACACACAAAGGTTAGTTAAAATTAATAAATAAATAAATAAACTGTAATTCTATAAATAATTTTGGTATAATAAAATCAACGAAGAATGTGAAAAACCAAAAGAGTGGAAATTTAATTTATGAAATTCCTTTACCTTGAGTGTGACACTTCACGTACAATCCTTATATTCCTAAATAATAAAGATAGGTTAATTAATAAATTATTAATTACAATTTTCATATTTTTTATTACTTATATATCACATATTACAATGTTATAAAAATTAAATATTTATTTATGTTCATGTCTAATGCCTTTTAGATATTCGACACTTGAGTTGAAAATGAACTTGATAAGATATGAATAGTCCATGTGGTAATTAGTACATCATCTCTACAATATAAAACATGATATAAATATCTTATATAGTCAATATATAAGTGTTTAAAATATTCATTAATGACAAACTAAATGAATCATTCATTGATATGGTAGGTTGTACATATGAACGAATGCTATATTCATTTTCCCGGTCTTATTGATGAATGAAATAAAATGAAATTGTATGGAAATATTTATGTATATATATATAATTACATTATAGAATCATCAATATTTAATTTATATCATATATTTTAACTAAAACAATCCTTAATAAATTCAATGTGACGTGTGAATGAATCAAATCATTTTGAGGAGGTAGTAGTCCACACGTCCCAAAACGATGTTATCATATAACCATAATATAAAAATCATGAAGGTATGTTTAATAAAACAATTCAATAATTTTAAATAATATATAATATACATATTAAAATATTATTTAAAAAAAATATTTTTTAAATTCCAACCAAGAAGGAGATAATAAACAAAAAAGGATACATTATTACCGGGGCGATTAACCAACTTAACCTATACATCAATTTTGTTTCTTTGAATAAGAGTTCATGAGAATATAATTTGATACGAGTTATTCTATTAGAAACATATTTATCTAGTATATAAATTATTCTATATTTATAATGATTTTATGGATGATGTAGATGAGGATAAAGTAGAAATGTAAAGGATATTAAGAGAGGTACTTTGATAAAATTTATTCTTCAATATCCCTCCTTAAAGAACCATGAAGACCTTGGATTTGGGAATTTTATGGGACCAGAAGCACATAGATGCGTGGAGAGTGTGGAGGAGTGGATTTAGTAGATATTTTGTAAAGACCCGGGAATTTCATGGAAATATTTTCTTAATTTTCTTTGTAATTTTACAAGAACGCAGTTTCTGACGGCGCCTGATTACGAGGCCCGGTGTGCCCGGAATCAATTTCTGAAGTTTAGCTCGGGTACGTTCAGTGAATGAACGAGCGGGAATTTCTATCTTTTGAAACGATACTCGGAATAAAATTCAGAGGGAGCAGATGGAACCGCATCGCCGGTATTTTCATAGGAACGCCTATCCCGGAGTTGCGTTTACACGAGGGAAGTTGTTAAAAAAAATTGTGAAAGATAAAATAAAAATTTAACTTCAATTTTAATTTTCCTTAAGTGTTTTTATCCATTGGATGGAAGTTGGGTAACTACCCAACTTCCCTTGGGAGGTTAAGAGGGTGGTGGGGCCCACACGAACCCCACCCCTTCATATCCTCTAACACCCTCAACTCACCATTAATTTTGTGAACTTATGTTATAACTTATGACATTAATGTAGTCAGTTTAATGTGAGTATTTGAAATTCAAACTCATGAATTTCAAAGGTTTATGTTGTGTTAATAAATTAAGTGTGGGATTAATTTATTTTTGGTTAGTTTCTTTGTTGCTTGAGAGGTTTGGGATAATCGTTGAGAAACTTGAAGATCTTCTTCGTCTTCGACAAAGAACGTGAAGAACGGGTCTTCTCCGACGAAGAACATCGACCCCACGACTTAGAAGACTCGGCATCCTGGATTCTTCCGACTTCATCTTCCTCCACGACAAGGGAGAAGTTGCCGACCATGGTGATCATCGCCAATGACAATGTAACTCCCTTCTTCATCATAGCAACAAGTGAGGAGACGTCGTTTCCTCCTCGGACGCACCCCGACGTCCACAGAATCTACGTCCGACACCACGACGCCATTCTCCGTGATACCCGACGTGTGACGTCAAATATAAAGGTAGGGGATTATTTTATTTACTTTTCCATTCATAATTGTAGTTATCGATTGTCGTGGATTTTTCGACTAGATGACATCGATTAATGAGAGGGGGGTCGGACCGCACAAACACGGCCGAACCCCCCTCCTTTGTTCATGTTTGTTTCCTTGCGGATGGAACGGGATGACGTGGTGTTGTCACACCACGAGGGAATCACACAACAAGTATTGCGCGGCGCCGTCGCGCCGCGCCGTGGAAAGAAATTCAAGAACGCGATGCCGTCGTGCCGCGTCGAAGAAAACCGAAGACGCCGCGGCCGGAGTGGGGCCGCGGCGGAGGGGCGTGGTGTCGCCGCACCGCACCGGATGACAAGGGTCGCGGCCAGTTCCGGGCCGCGGCGGAGCACGGTGACCGGCGGCCGGAGCGGGCCGCCGGCGTCAGAGCAGGAAGGGGACCGGCCATTGTTGGTCCCATTGAGCAGGAACCGGCTGGCCAGGTCAGGCCGGCCGGAAGGGGAGGAACCGGGGAAATTAAATTTCCCCGGCTGGATTCAAGCGGCCCCAAATTTAAGGGGCCGCTGTTTCATAAAGGAGGGGCAACGCCCCTCCCTTGGCTCACGCGCGGGACAAAGGCCGCGCTGGCTGGCCGCCGCGCTGGCCGCGCAGGCGGGCCGCCGCGCTGGCCGCGCCGCCAGCCGGGCCGGGGCTCCGGTCCAGGCCGGGTTATCGGGTCGGGTCGCCGACCGGGCCAGGTCGACCCGGTTCGGCCGACCCAGGGGGGTCGGGCCAGGTCGGCCCGGGCCCAGACCCCTGTTTTCAAACCACTTTCGGTCAAAAACCCATAAGTTGAGCTACGGGCCTCCAAACGACTCGCCGTTAGCGGCAACGCGATCCTTGGATCGAGACAGTCATTTCAGTATATCGCAATCAAGGTTACAGATTTCTTTGGGTTCGGCCGGGTTGGTTCGGATACGAAACCAACCGGGCCCTCAGAGCGGCAATGCTTATATCTTAAGCTTCAGACGTCCGATTGACGTGCCATCGACTTTGGTGGATTCCTCTAAGTGAGAAAGATCTTTTGGCATACTCCTCTCGAGGTTTGGATGTCGTCGGAGTGCGGTCGGGTTGGTTCGCTCACGAAACCAACCGGGCCCCTGGAACGAAAAAGCCAATAACCTCCAGACCGGGCGTCCGATTGACGCGCCGTCTGCTGCGTTGCGTTCTTGTTGACGATACGGAACTTTTGGCATCCTCCCCCCGAGTTTTGGATGCAGTTGGGTTATAGACAGGTTGGATTGTACCTGAAATCCAACCGGGCCCCTGGAACGAAAAAAGATGATATCTTTCAGACAGGACGTCCGTTTGACGAACCGTCAGCTGCAATGTTTATCTCGTCGAGAAACGGTCCCTATGAGTATAACCTATGGGAGTTCGGGGTACAGTTGAGATATGGCCGGGTTGGTTCACTTACGAAACCAACCGGGCCCCTAGGACGAAAAGGCCAATAACTCACAGACCAGGCGTCCGATTGACGCGCCGTCTGTTGTGTTGAGGCCCCTATGACGAGGAGGTCCTTTGAGATACTTCTTCATGGGACTTTGAGATACATAGAGTATTGACTTGTAGCTCATGGAGTGGACCCTCCCAAAGAAGAGCGTACGGAGTACGGAGACCGTGTAGCCGGCAGACACCTGAAGACTGCTTGTCTGATTCGATTCGGAGAGACTTACGTAGCCCAGTGGGGAGCACTACTTTGTGAGGTGGCAGACCCATAGTGGAGGAGCACTACTATGTGAGGTGGCAGACTCACGGTACTTGACAGGAGGAGTATCTCTGTAGGCTATGAGGGGAGAGCACTACTGTGTTTGGGTGGCAGACCCCAGCGGGAAGCACTACTATGTGAGGTGGCTGGCCCGCGGTACTCGATAGGAGAAGTACCTCAGTAGTCTTAGGTTAGTGAGCAGTACCTCGGAGTCGTGACAGGACCACTGTACACTCCAGAGACGGAGCTCTTCAGCAATTACGGTTTCGATAAGGAAAATCCTGGTTTGAGCTGAGTCTATGATCTTTGTGTTTCCTCATGATTGAGATGGGTTACATGATAACTTAGGTATATGTATGGGCATATACCTGGGTAGTCGTTATTCGTTGATTTCATAATCCTTGTGTTTCCTCATGATTGATAATGGTTACTTTATAACTTAGGTATATGTATGGGTATATACTTAAGTAGAGGTTATCTGTTGAGATCTTCATTGTGGTTATCCTTGTTGGTTTAGTGAGAACATGAGGGTCTCGGGGTCCCTACTGAGTATCGTTATACTCACCCCTGCACGGGCTATGCCCGCACCTCGTTGTGTTGATTGCAGACGACGGGAAGTGCTGACGGAGGCCGAGTGTTCGAGGACTAGACAGTACCCGGAGGTGGACTACATGACGAGTCAGTACCCAGAGGTGGACTACACGACGAGTCAGTACGCAGAGGTGGACTACACGACGAGTCAGCATCTGGAGGCGGACTTCATAGTGAGACGACACTCGGAGGAGGTTGACGGGTGAGAGCGTTGTGGAGGCTATCTGTACCTACCCTTTAGGTAGGATCCGTGGTGGACGATCTAGGAGCTGCACCATCTGTACCTACCCTTATGTAGGATCCGAGGAGGACGACCCAGGAGCCGTTTTCGTTCTTCCAGCTTTTGTATTTTCTTGTTGTACTTTGTTCAGTTGTAGTTGTACTTTCATTTGGGTTTGTATTTTGGCCCATTTACCTTTCAGTATGTCTCTTTGTACTTAGTGTTTTACCTCCTCTTGTACTCTTTGAGTTTTGTTACTTTTATAAAGGTAATGCCTTCCCAGTTATCGGAATTTACGCCTTTGGTGCTAGTCGCCATCCCCTGGCCTATGGAAGGCGGGCGTGGGGTAGTCACGGCACGGTTCCCAAGGACGGGTCGTGACAAATTGGTATCAGAGGAGTTTGGTTCTATCGTAGAACTCAGGATTCTGATCTTTCTGTATGTGAAGAAATAGTGTTAAGGGTACAGAGTGTGGTCTTCAGTTCAGGGAGTCTAGTGTTGGTGCGGCGGCCGACGTATCCGTACACCAGGACCTTGACTACTGATTTCCGACTTTGTACATTAAAACACTGATTGTGTGTGTGTTTCCAAAGTATTAAAGTCATCTCAAACCAGGTCAGCTCACCAGGTATAAACGTTGACCGTGACGCATCTGTTCAGGATGTCTCCACGTAGATAGTCAGTTGGAGTTCTGAGAGAGTACTTGATGACGGCTCACCGAGCGACGAGGCTCTGGTGCAGGACCCTTTTACTATGTTGGCACCCTCTGGTGGTGTACCAGCCGCACCACCACCTGTTGGGCAGAAGATGCCAACAGCTATACTAGCATACCGTGCATGCTGGCAGAGCACGTTGCACGAGTTCCAGCAGCAGTGGCCTCCGAGGTTACGAGGCGAGATAGATTCCCAGACAGTAGAGTAGTGGCTGGAGGCGATTGCTTGGGTTTTCCGCCTATCTGAGACATCAGTAGAGTGGATGGTGGACATGGACAATAGTATTTTCTAGTGAATGACCATGAGGATGGTCCTCATAGTGATGAGGCATTGGTATGTGGACCGATGCATGAGATAGTACCTTTGGGTAGTGTGTCAGCTATACATCACTACCTGTTGGTCAGCAGTTACAACTGGCAGTACCGGTAGGTGACACATGTAATCTTACTGCCTTACATGTGTTCTAACATCAGATACCCTCAAGTTCCGAGGTGAACCTAACTCACAGGTGGCTGAGGACTGGCTTGAGGGGGTGGCAGAGAGTTTTCTAGAGCTTATACAGATTCGGCGGGATGACGTGTTGATAGCTGAGAATTCATCGAGGCATACTGAACATACTGGGTACTCGATGGATGTGTTTCGATCAGTGAAATAGAGGTCATACCTCTGAGTATGGTATGTTTAAGGGCTTCCGAGCCAACACCTTTTCTCTATGCATTCCTACATAGGCAAGGGTGATAGAAGTAAACTTTGTGGTTGAGAATTCTTTGCGGAACAAATATAGACAGAGAATGATTGAAGTTTAGAAAGCAGGAAACTGGTGCCAGTCTCGGGGACTTGGGTGTGTAAAATGTTTCAAGAAGAGGAAATATTAAGGACAGATAAATCTGCAGAGCAGCAGACATGGAGGCAGAGCTAGGAGAGCATCTTGTGGTGGTGTACATTTCAACATGTTACTATCAACCGCCTTTGTAGTCCCCACTAGACTCAGGGAGTTGGAGAGTAGGGGAAGAGATTAGCTGCTTGCGGTCATGGAGTTCAACCAAAAAGGGCTCTAAGTATGATTCGAAGTGCGGACTTTGTATTCTACTAGCTGTCGTAGCCACAAACATTGATACGAATCAACCCGTCCTTCCATGAATCTAGTCCCACACCTAGAGTTTTCGGTTAAGCCGTTGACTTGACCCTCACGTCTGGAGATACCTTTGGGAGGAGACTCGATAGTCACACTTACGCCGACGGTGTGATCTGACCCTTGAGGCGAGAGTCTTGGTTGGGACCTCTTTCTGGAAGCGTCGAGGCCTTACGACGTTAGTTTGAGTATGGATTTGGCAATCACTGTTCATACTCAAATTGACGATATTATGCAAACGTTGGGATGGGTTTTCCTTGGTCGATGAAAAGGAAACCCTGGGTAGCACAAGTTAAACTCATGCACGGGAGGATGCGACCGATCACTCTTGAGTCGGCCAACCTTACCCTCGTCGTAGCAGTTGTTTGAGTTCCAGTTCTAACAGGAATTGGAAACCTCTGGAGTTCGAGGATGATGATCACGTCCTTTTACGGGTCTCACCTCGACGATGTTTACTGAGATGTGGCCAAGGCAGCAAGTTATCTCTAAGGTTCAACGAACCTTTCTAGGTCCTCAGCTGGGTAGGCGAGGTGGTTTACCGCTTGATCCATCCACCTAAGTTGAACTAGGTGCACGATGTCTTCCACGTATCTCAACTGAGGAGATACGTGTTTGATCCTTCACACATCATCGACCTCAGGGAGTTGGACGTCGATGACAGGGAATCATGCACGGAGGTTCCATTAGGGATTGAGGATCTATGGGAGCAGGTCCTACGAGGATGGTCGAATCCTCTTGTGCATTTTCGTAGGCAGCACGGAAACCTCCAGGTGAGCACATAAGAGCGGAAGGCTCAAGATGTGTGCTCTGTACCGCTTTTGTGACCCTGGTTTGTGTTGAAGCTTTACGGGGACGTAAAGCCCTGAGGTGGGAGTAATGTAAAGACTCAAAAATTTCAAGGAAATTTTTTCTTAATTTTCTTTTTAATTTTACAAGAACGCAGTTTCTAACGGCGCCTGATTCCGAGGCCCGGTGTGCCCGGAATCAATTTTCGAAGTTTAGCTCGGGTACGTTCAGTGAACGAACGAGCGGGAATTTCTAACGTTTGAACCGATACACATAATCAAATTCTGAGGGCACCGATGGAACCGCAACACCAGTTTTTTCTTAGGAACGCCTATCCTGGAGTTGTGTTTACACGAGGGAAGTTGTTAAAAAAAATTGTGAAAGTTAAAATAAAAATTTAACTTCAATTTTTATTTTTCTTAAGTGTTTTTATCCATTGGATGGAATTTGGGTAACTACCGAACTTCCCTTGGGCGGTTAAGAGGGTGGTGGGGCACACAAGAACCCCACCCCTTCATATCCTCTAACCCCCTCAACTCACCATTAATGTTGTGAACTTATGTTATAACTTATGACATTAATGTAGTCAGTTTAATGTGAGTTTTTGAAATTCAAACTCTTGATTTTCAAAGGTTTATGTTGTGTTAATAAATTAAGTGTGTCCATAATTTATTTTTGGTTAGTTTCCTTGTTGCGTGAGAGGTTAGGGAGAATCGTTGAGAAACTTGAAGATCTTCTTCGTCTTCGATGAAGAACGTGAAGAACGGTTCTTCTCCGACGAAGAACATAGACCCCACGACCTAGAAGACTCGGCATCCCGGATTCTTCTGACTTCATCTTCCTCCACGACAAGGGAGAAGTTTCCGACCATGTTGATCATCTCCAGCGACAATGTAACTCCCTTCGTCATGATAGCAAAAATTGAGGAGACGTCGTTTCCTCCTCGAACGCACCCCGACGTCCACAGAATCTACGTCCGACACCGCGACGCCATTCTCCGTGATACCTGACGTGCGACGTCAAATATCAAGGTAGATGATTATTTGATTTAATTTTCCATTCATAATTATAGTTATCGATTGTCGTGGATTTTTCGACTAGATGACATCGATTAACGTGAGGGGGGTTGGACCACACAAACACAGCCGAACCCCACTCCTATGTTCATGTTTATTTCTTTGCGGATGGAACGGGATGGCGTGGTGCCGTCACACCACGCGGGAATCACACGACAAGTATTGTGCGGCGCTGTCGCGCCACGCCGTGGAATGAAATTCTAGAACGCGATGTCGTCGCGCAGCATCAAAGAAAACCGAAGACGCCGCGGCCGGAGCGGGGCCGCGGCGGAGGGGCGCGGTGTCGTCGCACCGCGCCGGACGACAAGGGTTGCGGCCAGTTCCGGGCCGCGGCGGAGCAAGGTGACCGGCGGCCGGACTGGGCCACCGGCTTCGTAGTCGGAAGGGGACCGTCCATTGCCGGTCCCATTGAGCAGGAACCGGTCGGCCTGGTCAGGCCAGACAGAAGGGGAGGAACCGTGGAAATTAAATTTCCCCGGCTGGATTCATGCGGCCCCAAATTTAAGGGGCCTTCCTTTCATAAAGGAGGGGCAATGCCCCACCCTTGGCTCACGCGCAGCACAAAGGCCGCGCTGGCCGCGCAGGCTGGCCACTGCGCAGGCCGCGCCGCTGGCTGGGCCGGGGCTCTCGGTCGGGTCGGGTTGTCGGGCCGGGTCGACCCGGTTCGGCCGACCCAGGGGGGGTCGGGCCGGGTCGGCCCGGGCCCAAACCCCCGCTTTCAAACCACTTTCTGTCAAAAGCCTGTAACTTGAGCTACGGGCCTCCAAACCACTCACCGTCAGTGGCAACACGATCCTTGGATCGAGATAGTCATTTCAGTATGTCGCACTCAAGGTTTCGGATTACTTTGGGTTCGGCCGGGTTGGTTCGGATACGAAACCAACCGGGCCCTCAGAGCGGAAATGCTTATATCTTAAGCTCCAGACGTCCGATTGACGTGCCGTCGACATTGGTGGATTCCTATAAGTGAGACGGATCATTTGGCTTACTCTGCTCGAGGTTTGGATGTCGTCGTAATGCGTTCGGGTTGGTTCGCTCATGAAACCAAACGGGTCCCTTGAACGAAAAAGCCAATAACTTCTAGACCGGGCGTCCGATTGACGCGCCGTCTATTGCGTTGCGTTCCTGTTGAAGATACGGAACTTTTGGCATCCTCCGCCTGAGTTTTGGATGTATTTGGGTTATATCCGGGTTGGATTGTACCCGAAATCCAACTGGGCCCCTAGAATTGAAAAAGATGATAACTTTCAGACAGGACATATGTTTGATGAACCGTCAGCGGCGTTGTTGATCTCGTCAAGAAACGGTCCCTATGAGTATACCCTATGGGAGTTCGGGGTACAATTGAGATATGTCCAGGTTTGTTCGCATACGAAACCAACCGGGCCCCTGAGACGAAATGGCCAATAACTCACAGACCAGGAGTCCGATTGATGCATCGTCTGTTGCGTTGAGACCCCTATGACGAGGAGGTCCTTTGAGATACATCTTAGTGGGACTTTGAGATGCATGGAGTATCGACTTGTAGCTCATGGAGCAGACCCTCCCAGAAACGAGCGTACGGAGTACGGAGACCGTGTAGCCGGCAGAGACCTGAAGACTGCTTGTCCGATTCGATTTGGAGAGACTTACGTAGCCCAGTGGGGAGAACTACTTTGTGAGGTGGCAGACCCACAGCAGAGGAGCACTACTATGTGAGGTGGTAGACCCGCGTTACTCGACAGGAGGAGTAAATCTGTAGGCTATGAGGGGGGAGAACTACTGTGTTTGGGTGGAATACCCCGGCGAGAAGCACTACTGTGTGAGGTGGCAGGCACGCGGTACTCGACAGGAGGAGTACCTCAGTAGTCTTAGGTTAGTGAGCAGTACCTCGGAGTCGTGACAGGACCATTGTACACTCCAGAGACGGAGCTCTTCAGCAGTTACAGTTTCGATAATGAAAATCCTGGTTTGAGATGAGTCTATGATCTTTTTGTTTCCTCATGATTGAGATGGGTTACTTGATAACTTAGGTATATATATGGGCATATAACTGGGTATTGGTTATCCGTTGAATTCATAATCCTTGTGTTTCCTCATGATTGAGATGGGTTACTTGATAACTTAGGTATATGTATGGGTATATACCTAAGTAGAGGTTATCTATTGAGATCTTCTTTGTGGTTATCTTTGTTGGTTTAGTGAGAACTTGAGGGTCTAAGGGTCCCTACTGAGTATCGTTATACTCACCCCTGGACGGGTTATGCCCGCACCACGTTGTGTTGGTTAAAGATGACGGGCAGTGCTGACGGAGGCCGAGTTTTCGAGGACTAGACGGTACCCGGAGGTGGACTACACGATGAGTCAGTACCCGGAGGTGGACTACACGACGAGTCAGTACCCGGAGGTGGACTACACGACGAGTCAGTATCTGGAGGCGGACTTCACAGTGAGATGACACTCAGAGGAGGTTGACGGGCGAGAGCATTGTGGAGGCTATCTGTACCTACCCTTCAGGTAGGATCCGTGGTGGACGATCTAGGAGCTGCGCCATCTGTACCTACCCTTCAGGTAGGATCCGAGGAGGACGACCCATGAGCCGTTTTCGTTCTTCCAGCTTTTGTATTTTCCTGTTGTACTTTGTTCAGTTGTAGTTGTACTTTCATTTGGGTTTGTATTTTGGGCCATTTACCTTTCAGAACTTCTCTTTGTACTTAGTGTTTTACTTCCGCTTGTACTCTGTGGAGTTTTGTTACTTTTATACAGGCAATGCCTTCCTAGTTATCGGAATTTATGCCTTTGGTGCTAGTCGCCAGCCCCTGGCCTATGGAAGGCGGGCTTGGGGTAGTCACGACACGGTTACCAAGGACGGGTCGTGACATATTTTATCAGATAAAATTCATTGAGGGTCGAAATAGGGAGGTGAGGGTTGGTATTTATACTTTGGGAGATATGGGTTCAAGTGACTAATTTATAGATTATTTTATATTTAAATCTTACAACATTGAAGGGTAATTAATTTCAATGAATAAAACATACAAATAATGTTTTTTTATTTTTTTAGGGACTATAAAAAACTCAAAAAACCCATTAATGTTGTATTTTTTTGGTATTTTAATCCATTACCTTTTTAACATTAACATATTTCATTTTTTACTTATAGCGTGGTAAATAATTTTTTTACCTTGGTAACTTTTTTTATACCCAAAAATGAAATTGAATCTACAACATAATTTTAAGATTCTGATTCAAAATATGGATTTTTTTTTAGAAAATTTAGTTCACAGAATTTGATCAATTATATTTAAAATTAATTTCATTAACAAAACAACAAATTAGTCTCTAAAGTGAAACATTCAAATGTTTGAAATATATTTCTATAAAATTTTGTTTTTAAATTAATTCCAATTTCCAAAATTATATTAATTTATAAAAAAATAATATAAATATAATTTAAAACAAATTAAAATAATATTTTATAAAAATAATCAAATTAGACTAAAAAGTAGGTTTGAATTAACATGTAATATTTTTCACTGTATATTAAAATATGAAATTAATCAAAAAAATTATAAAAAATTTATCCAAACTAAACATTAATGTTTCACATCCAATGAAAACGTTTATTTTCTGAAATATAACATATAAATTTTTTTAAAACTATATTTAAAATAGTGTTATTATGATAAAGAGTCCAAACTACATTTTTAATACATCTTTTTCTATAAAATATAATTTGTTCTTATTTCATGTCTAAAAATATAAATATTTAATATTAAAAATTAAATTGAATATTATACATATATATTTAATTAATAAAACCAAACAATATTTATTTTATTACTTTATATTCTATGTTATTTGTATTTAAATAGTTTTTCTGAAAACAAATTCCTATATTTAAAAAGGGATTTACATTAATTTGTAATTTATTGTGTACCATATAAATAACTATAAACATGCGCAACCAATTTTTTCAAAATTCAATTAATATTTTATATTCCCACCATTTAAATAGTTATGTTATTAAATAATAATATTTAGTTTTTCATTTATGTTTCATGAGGAATATCATGTACGTTATTAAACAATCTGTATTTTTTTAAAAAAATAGTGATGTTACATCCTCCCCAATTTAATAAATTAAATCCTCCAAATTTAAATTTTGGGTCGGTAACTATATTATGAATTTTTAAAATACCTTTATTTCATTCCCACATCAAAAATAAGATTAATATAACTACCACATTAAAATAAAGAAATTTAAGTGTGAAGATCACATTAGATAATAAATAATAAGGTTCTTTATAGGAAAACATAGATATGGAAGAAAAAAACAACCATTATTTTCTGAGGGAAAGTGATAGAAAAAACATTTATGATAATGTTAACCACAAAAAACCATAAATCTGGGATTAGTTAAAAGGTCATTGATTTCCTGTTATATAAGGAAATCATATGAAATTGTTTATTATCTTATCCATAGAATTGATAAATTTGGTTACTATTAGGACTAATATAATATGGATGTATACTTACTTGGAAATTAGAGCTCCATCATTTAAAAAAATCCCACTATAAACATATCGTTTTCTCCAAACATTAGGTATTCAAAATGATATTTATTTTTCATAACTAGAAAACCATAATCATCCTCTAAAGAATCACATAATCCACAAATGATGAACTCCATATTTCTTCAATCTTTTGAAATTATCCAAAACAAAAATTGTTAAAACAAGGGAAGTTATTTCAAAATATAAATAAACCATGGTATAATAAAAACATTATTTTAATCTCCAAAATTCAATAGTAATTACCATGTTCTACAAAGACCATTATATTAACAATTATCTCCAAAATCCATCAAAATAATCCAAAAAAATATTGAAACCTAAAAATTGAAGGATTTTATATATAGTTTTCAAAGAAAAAAATTAACATTTGTTTCTAAATATAAATTTCACATTATGTCTCACACAAAAAAGTAAATTTCCTTTTAATCATAAATATATGTTAACTATTTATAAAAATAACTCAAATCACCATAAGTCCATCATATATTAGTCTCTAATATAATAAAATTCCATAGTATTCTATTTACCTTGATAGTATAGGGTACCCAAAACAGTGAATTCCTTCTGAAATTTCATTTTTCACAGAATTACTAAGACATTTTTAGAAAGCTAAAATATCTCATATGTAATTCCCAGGCCCCAAAATCCTAGATCTTGTGCTTTATTTTAATATATTTTCATAATTACATGGAATCAAATCTCGAAGGACCGATCAGTTTTTTTGTCTTGTAAAATAGATTAAATATATAATTTACATTACAACTTCTATTATAAAGCACATCATATAATAAATATTATAATTATATTAAAACATTCACATGGTTATTTTACTAGTAGAATAATAAAATTTTAAATAAATAACATGTCTCATAATGGGGAAATGCATAATTCCAGAACTCTTAGCCACTACTTTAAGGCCTTGTACCAAGACCTTAAAGAAATATTTTGTCAATGCCTTATTCCAAGACACTATTTTGCCTCAGGAGACCTATAGATTCATCTAGGGAAAATAGTGTTCCCTATTCGTCACATACGATTTCCAGTGCATTACTTGTATTAAAAGGGTGAAACATAACATAAACATTTTTATTTAAAACTAGCATGTGAAATGTTAATACAATAATCGTAAAACATGAATGTTATAAAAATATATATCCACATTCAAACAAATAAAAAAACCGTAAACACAATATGGAATATTTTTTCATAATAAATCAACCAACAACAAGCATGAAATACAATAAAGTATATTTACATTGATGAAAATAATTCATTAAAACTCTTTGAGGGAAATATCCTATTTAACATTAAATCATTTAAAATATGTAAAATTTTAAAATATAACATTCATTTTGAAAATAACCTTGTAATATTTCGATGAATGACTTAAAATGGTAAGGTGACCTAATGGTGTAAAATATCCTCTCAGACCATAAAAGATAAAAAAACATTCTTACCATAATTTTTCAAAAACACATTAAGTACCTTGTTTGGAAAATGACTGAAATTTTCCATTCAGAATTTTATAAAATGTAAAAAATTGGTAAAAATAAAATTAAACCTCCCTAAAATAATACTATAATATTTTAATATTTTTTTAGAAAAATATTCTTTGATAATAAATATGTCCCAGTAGATAATTATGCCTCAACATCTTCGAATAATAATGCGATTGTTAAATTAACCATTACATTTGGTCTGATATTTTCCATACTTGTCTAAAAATAATATATAATTTATAAAACATATTATTAATGTATATCATAATCAAAATAATATTTATTATATCATATATTATTCTTTTATGACTTTATATTACTCGTTTATTAACAATTCCATGTTAATGCAAAATTCCATGTAATAATCGATTTATTTCACGTACATGTTTAGACTTTTTATTCATGATTATATTATATAAATCATGATTTACATACATCTAGAATATATAATATGATTTATATATATTATATATTCAATATATTAATATATATATTAGACAGATATATGGAATACACTGTTCATAGAGACGATAGGTCGTACGTACACAAGAATGTTGTTTCCATTTTCTTATCATGTTGAATGGAATTAGGTGAATGAAATATATGTACATATATATATATGTACATATATATATATATATATATAATTATAGTATCCTTATTATTTCATATATTTCATAATTATTCATAATATTTATTTTTATAATCATTCTTGGATAGTGAATGTGGAAAATGAGCCTCATTGCGTCGTACAGACTTTAAGCTGTACATAGGCACGAGGTACTATATCATTTCATTAATGATTAAATGGTCAGAAATTGGATGGAATATTAATTTTAAATAAATAATATCAGGTTATACTTATTTTTTAGGTCATTTCTATTCATCATTATACATGTTTAAATAATATATAGATAAAAAATAGTTTACACCATGTTGTGGGAATATTAAGTCATACGAATGCACGCATGGTGATTTTGTCATTCGTAGTATGGGTAGAAGAATGAATATAGTTTTCCCATAATAATATCATTACCTCACCAGACATTAGATTCTGGAGTTATTATTTTATTATGGTAACAACTAAGGAAGGTTAAGTAAAAGAATAAATGAACATTGAAAGAAGGGATAAAATGATTACCTCTTCATCAGGTGTCTCCTTTTTATTTGAAAAAAATGACTCTGTAAGATTGTTTTCTACACAATGGGTGGAATATCAGATTAATTTAGGGATATTGGGAGGAGTTATGGTTAGTATTTGTATAAGGATCCAGCCTTAGTCATTACATAATATCGAATTAAATGAATAATTCACATTGAGGATCTTTTTAGGTTTAGAGTTTTATAGAATTAATTAATTACATTTACATAACAACATGAATATTACATGTAGAAAATTCTACTCAGCATCCATTTTTTCATAAAATAAAAAATCTTGAAAAAAATAGTCATGTCTAGTTCAATGTTTTAGACAGCATGACTTTTCCTTGATCACGTCCTTGACCCTATTCATCTTTAAGTCCTGTGAAAACATTTCAAAACATGGGATGAGCATAAAAGGCTCAGTAAGGGTTATAAAACAAAGAAAGAAAACATTTGTTTATAAATACATAAAAAACATGAACTCATTTACTTACCTCATAATAATATAATATTTATGAATAACACATAGAAATCATAAATCATAAAGGTAACTTATGGCATCCATATCATACATACATTGTAGCTATCACAGCTACATAGGGTGTAACATTGGAATACACATCATAGTATATTACCTAAAATCTACTAGGATAAACATTCACGTTTACCTCAATCATGTTACCCAATGCATTTGAGAGATGTCTCGGGCTCACCCGCCCAAGGTTTAACACGGAACCACACATATACGTAAATAATTCCCAAGAACCATAACATGATCATAACAAATAACATAAGCATGAAGGAAAGATAAAATTTCCACATAAAAAATAATTTCAAGATATTGAAATAATAAATCCATTCTCATAATAATTTTCAATACCAAAATAGGTTAAAATATTATATGGTATTTTTTTTTTCCTTTTAAAAACATTCCGTCTTGTTAAGGAAGCCAAATATCAAATAATACTCGCGACGGTGGAAAGGTGGTTGTCACCGCAAACGTTTAAAAAAGAAAAATTCCTTTTTTTGTTTAGTAAAATGATTCATATAAAAAGATTCCCATTGAATAAGATAAAAAGTCAAAGGGGTTTATAAACCTTATAAAATAATGTCGTGTATAAAACTAAAAATGCCTCAATTAAAGGAGATTGAGACGAAGTCCCTTACATCATATCCGACTTGACTCGATCATTCTTTATTCTTCTGAATAATGATCTAAAGTTAATTTAAACTTTCTTAAGAACCTTTTTCAAGTTTATTGTTCCATTTATATCAATCATTACCATGTTATAAACATTATGTAATCATTTAAGTTAATAACGTCTATTTTGACGATATTTGGTACTTGAGTCAATAATGAACACATTATATTTATAAGTTGTCCATGTGGTCTATAGTCCATTATATCCAGAATTATATTAATTATATAGATATCTTATATATCATATATATCCAGTATTTACATGTTTTTATAATAGTACATAACTTTTGGATGTAAGAAATGAAATGCACCGTTTTTTGAGACGGTAAGCCGTACGTACGCATGAACCCTACTTTCATTTGTATTTCTTGTTTTTATGGAATTAAAGCATAATGATACATAGTTATATTATAATTACAGTATAATATCATATATAATATAACTAAATCCATCCTTTATACATCCCACATAAGGCATTAACGAGTCACATCACTTTGAGGGGGCGGTAGTCCGCACTTCCTCAAATGAGATTATCATATTTACCCACTAGGGAAACCATAAAGATGTGTTATAAATGGAAATTAAAGAAGAAAAAAGAAAACATAAACATGATATATATCATATATAAATACAGTTCCATCATAATGTCCACCATGTGAGTTGGTAAGATGTAATTGAACAATCATTGTTTCGTGAGGCTTTAGTTTTCCTTCCACAGAAACAATATGTTCATCATCCATTAGATGAAGGTGTGTGTAAGTGTAATTCGAATAATTCTCAAAAACAACATCCTAGTATATTGAGTATACTGGTGTTGTTACAAAATAAAGTAATAAAAAGTTTTTAGGGGTTGGAAGAGTAAAATAAAATAAAACAAATTAAGAGAAATTGTTACATTTAATTTGGGTAACTGCTTTTGGTTTGAACCAAAAAGGATTATTTAAGTTCCTTCTACCTAAGGTAAGGCTTCTAGGGGTTGGATAGGGATATAGGGAGCTTTATTGGTCAGAGGTTGGATGAGAAAAAATACTTTAGTGGTGTGAGGAGTTGGATAGAAATGTTCTTCTTTTATAAGAGAGAGGAGGGGCTCTTTAGGAAAGTGTTAAAATATTATTTTATTATATAATGATATTCGGTTTATAATGGTCCAAAAATAATTAAATATGAAGTTAAGATGACTCATGGTCTAAATAAAATCATCCAATAGGAATTGGACAGGTTTTGGATAATATTGTAATCATTATAAGCTTATTTAGTTAAATTGTTTATTAATGAGGTAAATACTACATCATTATTGTGTCATAAATATTTTAATTTATTCGATGTTTAAAAATTATAAAAAAACTACCATGATATAGGAAATCTTTGTGTCTTTACAATTAAGATTTATAGTCAAGAAGATAATTTATATAACACAATATAAAAATTAATTACCAATAGATGTTCGTTAATGTCAATTTTGTCTTTACAATAAATTTATAAATCTAAATTGTCATGATCACTCCTAAGTGGATCAATGGGGTCCCAAAATCAACCCAAAGATTCCCCTAGTTGTTCATGACTCAACCAATAAGGTTTGGAGATTTTTTAAGGTAATTTTTAATTATTATAATATTCTTTTAACGTTGAATTACCTTATATACCTTTAACTGCGGGAAAAAAAGTCAAAAATTACAATTCACCAAAAAATATTTTCATCTTATTGAACCAAGTTTTAGTTCTTGATAACAACCATGTATATAGGATTTTTAAAATTCATTTCACAAAAGTGGTAAAATTTTATTTAAATCCAAAAGTTAGTTTTTTTAACTACTACTATGTGGTATCCTTATTCATCAAAAATTGAGGTTTTTCAGAAAAATACCAAAAATTCAGCCTAATCATTATTTGATATTCTGAATTCAAAAAAATGATTTATATTTTTCCAAATTCAAAACATATAAGCGGGATTAATGAATTTTAAAATTAATTCCCGTTATCAAAACAAATATCATGTTTTACGAAACAATAAATATCCAATGATTGATACTTGTTTATATCCAATTTCAAAGTGAAATTAATTACAATGACAAAAATTGGATTAAATGGTAAAAATATATTCTATATACACTTTAAAAACAATTAAAAATTTAATCTAACCATATAAATAAATTATATTGAAACACAGTTTTGAATTAAAATACAATATTTTCACTATTCATTAAAAAATTATCTTTATCGGAAAAATCCCAAATATTTAAACAATGTTAATTATGATGTACCCATTCTAAAGAAAGATTTTATTTGGTCAATTATAACGTAGTAAAGTGAAAAAAACTATATTTAATGAGGGATCTCCATTAAAAGGATGTAAATATTCCTTTTAATGTTAATTATGCTTAAAATTAGATTTATTCACATTTTAAGCCTCTAAAATTTATTGGATGAATGTAAATACATTTAAGAAATATGTATAATATTATTGTAGTTAGTTTTGTTCATTCCCGCCAATACAAAGTCTAGGAGATAACTACCATTTAATATAATAATATTTTATTATTAGTGTGCAGCATAAGATTTCAAAGAAACATGTTGTTGCGTATCAGGTACACTATCAAACATAGCAACCCCTTTAAAGAAAAATTAATATTAAATTCAAAAATATTAATACATATGAAAATATCTTATTCTTTATTTATCTGAGATGTATCTTCCTTCCCCCCTTTTGGAAAGTGTGCCCTCGCACTTTTTATTCACATATCAAAATAATTGGGGGTAATTATCCCTCATAGCATTTTCAGATCCCCACATTGCCTCTTCAACCATATGGTTTTTCCACAAAACCATTACCTATTTAATTTCTTTCTTCCACAACACTTGCTATATTTGTTCAAGAATCTGGACTGGTTGTTCTTCATAAGAGAGATTCTCTTCCAACTGAACTACCTCTGGGATCAATACATGAGATGGGTCTGACATATAATTCCTCAACATCGAAACATTAAAAACATTGCGTACCTGGGATAATGTTGGAGGTAAAGCCACTCTATATGAAACTGATCCAACTTTCTCGAGAATTTCATGAGCTCCAATGAACCTCGGAATCAACTTTCCCTTCTTAGCAAAATGCATCAAACATTTCCATGGAGAACTTTGAGAAATACATGATCACCTCCCTCAAAGGAAAGGTCCTTTCTCTGGTTACCTACATAACTTTTCTGTCTGCTCTGAGCTATTCTCATGTGCTTCTGAATCCAATGAACTTTCTCTGCCATCTCTTCTACCAATTCTGGTCCCATTAACTTCCTTTCACCAAATTTATCCCAAAAAGATGCAGTTCGATAATCCTTTCCCTATAATGACACAAATGGATCCATCTGTATACTGGAATGAAGACTATAAAATGAAAATTCAACCAAAGAAAGATGGTGTTCCCAACATCCCTGATAATCCATTGAGAAAGAACGTATCATATCGTCCAATGTCTGAATTGTTCGTTCTGATTTTCAATCTGATTGAGGGTTAAAAGCTGTACTAAAATTTAATTCAGTGCCCAATGACTTCTGAAGGCCTTTCCAAAAATTAGAAGTAAAGCTCGGATCACAATCAGATACAATGGAGAGGGGAACTCCATGAAACCTGACTACCTCTATAACCTACAACCAAGCAAGTTGATTTAGAGGCAAAGTATATCAAATATGAAGGAAATGTGCAGATTTAGTCAATCGATCATCTATAACCCAGATTATATTAATACCTCGAGATGTCTTTGGTAATCCCACAACAAATTCCATGGATATATTTTCCCATTTCCACTCTGGAACCGGTAGAGGCTGAAGCATCCCTTTCAGTAAGTGCCACTCTGTTTTAACCTACTGACAAGTCAAACACTTCGCAGTAATATCAGCAATATCTCTTTTCATTCCATCTCACAAGTAATACTCACGTAGATATCTGTACATCATAGGACTTCCAGGATGAATTGAAAACGGAGAACTATGAGCTTTACATAACAACTCATTCTTCAACTGTGAATCACAAGATATACATAATCTCTTCCCAAACCTCAATAAAAAATCATTATCAAGATTTAAATTGGGAAATATAACCTTCTGAACTAACTCTACCATTTTCAGTAACTCTCTTTCTTCTTTCTGCGCTTGCTTTATTCTGTCTGATAGAGATGATTTCACTGACACCTGATACAAAACAAGAAGAATTTCCTACACCAACAACTTCAATGGAAAATTTTATCAAATTTAAAACCAAAGGATCCCAATCCAAATGTAACATGGTTAATGAATTATTACTTTTTCGACTCAAAGCATCATCCACTTTGTTTGCTTTTCCTGGATGGTAATGGATCGTGAAATAATAATCCTTAATTAATTCCAACCATCTCCTCTGTCTCATGTTCAATTATTTTTGAGTAAATATATACTTAAAACATTGGTGGTTAGTATATATTTCACACATTACTCCATACAAATTATTCCTCGAAAATTTTAAAGAAAAAATAAGAACAGATAATTCCAAATCATGTGTAGAGTAATTTAATTAATGAGGTTTAAACTGACATGAAGCATAAGCAATTACCTGATCATATTGCATTAAGACACAACCCAGTCCTTTCAATGAAGTGTCATTGTAGATAAAAATCTCACCATTTCTAGATGGCAGTGCCAAAAGTGGATCATTCACCAATCTTCTTTTCAATTCCTGAAAACAATCATCACATTCTTTTGTCCAGATGAACATAACAACTTTTCGAGTTAACATAGTCATTGGACTTGATAACCATGAAAAATTTTCAAAACACCTCTAGTAATAACAATCCAAACCATGAAAACTACGAAACTTGGTTATATTTTCGGGTCTTTTCCATTCTTCAACAACTTTCGTTTTAGCAGGATCAATAGTTATGATATTTTTTGAAACAATATGACCAAGAAAAGAAATTTGTTGTAACCAAAACTCACATTTGCTTAATTTCCCATGAAGTTTCTTCTCTTTTATGGTTTTCAAGATGACCCTTAAATTATTTTCATTCTCATCATTGCTTTTTTAATAAACCAAAATATCATCAATGAACACAACAAAAAACTTATACAAGAACTCATAGAAAATTCAATTCATACGATCCATGAATACAGTAGGTGGATTGGTTAAACCAAAAGGCATAACTTCAAATTCATAATGTCCATTTCTAGTACGAAACACGGTATTCATAATTTCATCTTAATTTACTTTCAACTGATTTTACCCCGACATCAAATAAATCTTCGAAAATTACTGAGCTACCTTGAGGTGATCAAACAAATCATCGATATGAGGAAAATGAAACTTATTTTTAATAGTGATGTTATTTAATGGTCTATAATCAATGCAACGTCTCATTGAACCATATTTCTTTTTAACAAATAAGATAGGAGCACCCAATGGTGATGTGCTTGGTCAAATGAAACCATTATCTAATAACTCATCCAATTGCTTCTTTAACTCTAAAAGTTCAATTTGATCCATTCGATAAGGGGGTTTTGAAATTGGCTTTGCATGAGGAACTATGTCAATAGTAAATTCAACTTCCCGATCAGGTATAATACCAGAAAAATCTCAGGAAAAACATCAACGTACTCATTTACCACTGGCACATCATTAATCTGAACAGTTCCTTTGTTTTCAACAATATGTGCAATGTGATATTCATTTCTATCTTTTACTAGTTATTCAGTTTCCGGATATGTTATTAACAGCAAGGGTTCATTTTTGTATACAAACTTAAAATAATTCTGAATAGAAACCTCGTTAGCTCGACATTCAATCTTATCATGATAAATAGAAGGTCAATCCATGCCCAAAATAACATCAAACTCTACTAGTGGAAAATAAATAAGATTTGCAGGTAGATTATTTCCACACACAAGGACTTGAATGTTCTTATGTTTTGTTTTTGTCTCTATATTTTCTCCATGTGTTTTTACCGTATGTTATTTATTCATATATTCAGATGGAATTCCCAATTTTCTAGAGAAATTATCATAAATGGAAGACTATGTAGACCCTGAATCAAACAACACATTGGCATAATCTGAACAAACAAACAGTGTACCTGATGCAACTTTATTTGATGGACCAACATCTGCTGAAGTAGTTGCAAAGTATTTCAACACCCTTTCTTCTTGTAGTCTGGATTCTTTCCTCTGGTTGAGTTTTTTGTTGGACACTCATTTTCATAATGACCCATTTCATTACACTTAAAACATTTTACTGACTATAAATTATATTTTTTCTTACCATTACCCTGATCTTTTTCAGTGCAATTATGAGACTTATGTCCCATTTTACCACAACGATAACACTTAATAGAATTCAAAAGACATTCCCCAACATGTTTTTTACCATAATTTTTACAAACTGAAAACTTATGTTTCTTTACATTATACTTTTTTGAAGAGTTCACCCCTTTGACAGCCACCTAGACCTCTTATTTTTGTTGTTTTTAAAAGAATAAATGATTATCAGAAAATTAAATTTCCACCTCCTCACAACGAATAATTTTTTCATAACTTTTGAAATCACGAGATGCTAAATCCCATCGATACATTGGCTTTAATCCTGAGAAAAAATGGTTGACTTTACTATCAATATCTTGTATGAAATTTGGAGCATACCTTTCCAGTCGAGTGAATTTTGATTCATAAGCTGCCACAGATTCATCCTCCTGCCTCAATTCCAGAAAAAAAAATCCATCCTAAGACGAACCACCTTAGGAAAATATTTCTCAAGAATAATACCTTTGAATTAATCCCAATAGAGAGAATAATTCTCCTCACTATACCTGATATTTTTCACCATTAACCACCACTGATCAGCTCCACCTTCAAAATGGTAAATAGAGAGACAAAACTTTTGATGATCTGAACAACCCATGACATTGAAAATATTCTCTAGTTCTTTAATCCACCCTTCCACTTGCATAGGGTCAGATGATCCTCTGAATGATGGGGGATGTTGCCTCATGAAATGCTCCACAACTATCATGTTCCTCTGTGGTTGATCTGGCTATTCTCGTGCATTGATACCACCACCATTTATAGTCTGAGTCAACCATGCCATCACAGTAACAAACTGTTCAGTTCTGATTCCAACCATCTCAGGTTACTGATTTGGAAGGTTTTCTTCCTCCTGATGTCGTCCCAACATAGATTCCATGTTTCCACTGTAAAAAACCATTCTGAACACAGAAATTTCTTAGGTGAAGAAACATGGGAATCTGTAAATGCTATATGATTTCTATATTAACATAAATTACTTTATGAATATTAATTTAAACATACCCTAACTCCATATGTTATCTAAACTGAACTCTAATACCAACTATAAGGGTCGGCCTTAAACATTACATAATATTTAACTAAATGAATAATTCACAGTGATGATCTTTTTAGGTTTAGAGTTTTAGAGAATTAGTTCATTACATTTACATAACAAGATAAATATTACATGTAGACAATTCTACCCAGTATCCATTTATTCATAAAATAAAAACTCTTGAAAAAAAAGTGTCATGTCTAGTTCCATGTTTTAGACAGCATGACTTTTCCATGATCCCATCCTTGACCCTATTCATCTTTAAGTCATGTGAATACATTTCAATGCTTGGGATGACCATAAAAGGCTCGGTAATGGTTGTAAAACAAATAATGAAAACATTTTTTCATAAATACATACAAAACATGAACTCTTTTACTTACCTCATAATAACACAAAATTTATGAATAACACATAGAAATCATAAATCATAAAGGTAACTTGTGGCATCCATATCATACATACGTTGTAGCAATGACACCTACATAGAGAGTTACATTGGAATACCCATAACAGTATATTCCCTAAAATATCTTCAGAGAAACATTCACGTTTACCTCTATCACATTACCCAATGCATTGGAGAGCTGACTTGGGCTCACTCTCCCTAGGTTTATCATGGAATAACCTGTATATGTAAATAATCCCCAAGAACCATAACATGATCATAACACCTAACATAAGCATAAAGGAAAGATAACACTTCCACATAAAATATTATTTCTAGATATTGAAATAATAAATTCTTTCTCAAAATAATTTTCAATACCAAAATACTTAAAAAGAGTATATGGTATTAATTTTTTCCTTTTGAAATCATTCTGGCATGTTAAGGAAGCCAAATATCTAATAATACTCATGGCGGTGGAAAGGTCGTTGTCCGCGCTAATGTATAAAAAAGAAACATTCTTTTTTGTCATTTAGTAAAATGATTAGTATAAAAATATTCCCTCTGAATAAAATGAAAATTAAAAGTGGGTTATACACCATATAAAATAAAGCCGTGTATAAAAATAATAATGCCTCAATGAAAGGAGATTGAGACGAAGTCCCTTACCTCGTGTCCGACTTGACTCTACCGTTCTTTAATCTCATAAATAATAAACAAATGTTTATTTCTACATGAATAATAACCCTTTTCAGGTTTATTATTCCTTTTATATCAATAATTACCTTGTACAAGCATTATGTAATCATTTCAGTTAATAGCGTCCATTTTGTCTATATTTGGTACTTGAGTCAATAATGACAACTTAATATTTAGAATTTTTCCCTGTGTTCAATAGTCCATTATATCCAAAATGATATTCATTATTTATATATCATATATATCCAGTATAAACTTGTATTTATAATAGTACATAACATTTGGAGGTAATAAATGAAATGCACTGTTTATGGAGATGGTATGTTGTACGTACGCATGAACGCTGGTTTCATTTATATTCATTATTTTTATGGAATTAAAGCATAATTATATATAGTTATATTATAATTACATTATTATATCATATATAATATCATTAACACCATCCTTTGTACATCCCACATAGGGCATTAACGAGTCACATCAGTTTGAGGGGGCGGTAGTCCGAACGTTATCAAATGAGATTATTGTATTTACCCACTATGGAAACCACAAAGACGTGTTATAAATGGAACTTATAGAAGCATAAAGAAAACATATACATAATATATATCATATATAAATGTAGTTCCATAATAATGGCCACCATGAGAGGCAGTAAGATGTAATTGAACAATCATCATTTCGTGAGTCGTTTTTTTCATCCACAGATACATAATGTTCTTCATCCATTATATGGAGGTGTGTGTTAGTGTAGTTCAAATAAATCTCAAAACAATATCCTAGTATATTGAGGATACTGTTTTTGTTACAAAAAAAGTAATAAAAAGAGTTTAGGGGTTGGAGAAGTAAAATAAAAGAAAAAAAATTAAGAGAAACTGTTACCTTTAATTTGGGTAACTTCCTTTAATTTGAACCAAAAGGGATTCTTTAAGTGACTTATGCCTAAAGTAAAGTTTCTATGGGGAGTAGAGGGATGTAGGGAGAATAATTGGGCAGAGGTTAGACTATCCAAAAGGCTTTAGAGGTCTGAGGAATTGGATAGAAATGGTCTCTGTTTATAAGGGATAGTAGGGGCTCTTTAAGAAAGTGTGAAAATATTATTTTATTATATAATGATATTCAGTTTATAATGGTCCATAAATCATTAAAGATAAATATAAGATGACTCATGTTCTAAATAAAATCATCCAATTGAAATTTCATGGGTTTTGGATAATATTTTAATCATTATAATCTTATTTATTTAAATCATTTATTAATGAGGTAAATACTGCATCAGTATTGTGTAATATATAGTTTAATTTATATCATGTCTAAAAATTATAAACAAAATACCATGACATAGGAAATATTTTTATCATTCCAATTAATATTTATAGTCTAATTGATCATTTATATAACACCATATAAAAATTAATTACTAAAAGCATTTTGTTAATGTCAATTTTGTCTTTACATTAAATTAATTAATCTAAATTGTCACGATCACTCCCAAGTGGCTCAATGGGGTCCCAAAATCGACCTGAAGATGACCATGGTCGGCCATGACTCAAAAAATAAGGTTTTGAGAAGTGTTATTGTAATTTTCAATTATAATAATATTTTTTGAACATTGAATTATATTATTTAGCTTTAACCGCGGTAAAAAAAAAGTCAAAAATTACTATTCACAAAAAATTATTTTTATCTTGTTACACCACATTTTAGTTCTTGATAACAAACATGTTTGTAGGATTTTATAAATTCAATTCACATAAGTGGTAAAATTTTATTTAAATCAAAAAGTCAGTATTTTTAACTACTACTAAGTGGTTTCACTATTCATAAAAAATTGATGTTTTTCAAAAAAATACCAAAAATTCCGCCTAAGAATTATTTGATATTCCGAATTCAAAAAAATGATGTCTATTTTTCCAAATTCAAAACCCTGAAGAGGCATTGATTAATTTTAAAATTAATTCCTGTTATCAAAACAAATAGTGTGTTTTAAGAAAGAATACTATCAAAAGATTGATACTTGTTTATATCCAAATTCAAAGTGAAATTAATTCCAATGACCTACATTGGATTAAATGGTAAAAATTTATTCTATTTAAACTTTAAAACCAGTTTAAAAGTTAATCTAACCACATAAATAAATTATATTGAAACACAGTTTTGAATTAAAATACATTATTTTTCTATATTCATTAAAAAATGATCTTTATCAGAAAAATCCCAAAAATTTACACAAAGTAAATTTTGATGTACCCATTCTAAAGAGAGATTATATTTGGTCAATTATAATGTATTAAAGGGACCAAAACTATATTAAATGTGGGTTCTCCATTAAAAGGTAGTAAATAGACCTTTTAATGTAAATTATGCCTAAAATTAGATTTATTCACATTTTAAGCCTCTAACATTTATTGGATTAATGTAAATACATTTAACAAACATGTATAATCATATTGTAGTTATTGTTTTTCATTCCTACCATACAATGGCTTGGAGTTAACTACCATTTAAAATAATAATATTTTATTATTAGTGTGCAACGTAAGATTTCAAAGAAACCCGTTGTTGTGTATTTAGTACACTATTGAACAGAACAACCCCTTTAAAATAAAAATAATATTTAATTCACAAACATTAATAAATATTAAAATCTCTTATTCTTTATTTACTTGGGATATTACAATTTGGCCGATCCAAATGGATTTGGAGGTGTGACTAAAAGAGAAGGAGATATTCCCTTTTATAGGAGAATTGAGGGACAATTTAGGAATGTATGGAAATATTAATTAATTATAGATTTATTTTATATTTATAATGGATCCAAAATAATTTATTTATAGACTAATATTAGTATGGGTCTCAATACTCTCAACCAATAGGTTTCAGACATGTTTAGTTCATCAATTTAACCTTATCTTTTGTTTTTAACCATTAGTTAAATAAGTTAACTCTTACAATGTCTTCTAGTATTTGTATACTATATAGTTAATATAGTAACTATAAAATTCTAGGAGAACCTCGAATTGATAATTAATGATATTTTTAACGATATATATGTAATATGGGGGAATTTGTTTTACTATTAAATCATTTTATACAATAGAGTTTCTTTTAAAAATTTAACTATGTCAGTTTTGAAACAATTTAGTAATTGAATTTTTTAAGTCATAAAAACGTATTTAATTTGAAATAAAAGAAGTAACACATCCCTAACATGTATATTTTATCCTAAACATTCTTTTATGGCATAAAAAAGTAAAATTACATTTATATTAATAATTATAATATTAGTTATTTTAATCATTCATTAATAAGGTTATCAATGCATCATCATTATGTCAAAAATAAATTTATTTATTTTATATCTAAAAAATATAAATAATATTTCATGCTTGGATAAATATTTTAATATTTCTCATGGATATTTATAATAAATTTTTTTGTTTATATATACCAAATTAAAATTTCTTTATTTAGGAGATACATGTGTATTGTGATATTTCCTAGCTCTTTAAATTAAACGTTATAAAATGTCATTATCACACCCAAGTAGCTCTATAGGGTACTAAAATCTATATAATGATGATAATAATCGTCTATATATCATCCTATAAGATTATAACACATGTTAGGGTGGTTTTATATTATTATAATAATATTGTATACCCTTCTTTATCTTATTTACCCTTTATCCAGTGTAAATAAAAATAATTGATGAAGTTATTATTCATAATGTCCAAAAAATAAAATGTACCAAATCAAAAAAATTGGACATTGGAAATAAAAATAAGGAATCCATTTTTTCAAATTCATATCATGGTATTGGAAAACATTAATTCAAATTTAGTTAATGTTGTCAAAATTAGAAGTCATGTTTTTAAGAAGTAAAAGCTATCAAAAATCGACATATGTTTATGTCTAATTTAAATTTGAAAATAAATCTACTGAAAAAAATTGGATTAAAATATAAATATATAATCCATTTAAAAATTAAAACCAATTAAAATTATAATCTATCATTATAGGGAAATTATATTGTATGAACCCGGTTCATAGTTTTGAGGTACGAGTTTCTTCCTTTCTCTTTTCCTTATGTTTTTTTAGAAAATAAGGAAAATGGGGAGAAGCCTAATTTTTGGGACTACACGCCATGTACTTTTCCTCACACCATGTACTTTTGGCTATGTGGGATGAGTACACAGGGCGTGTAGCCATGCTGACGACTAAGGGTGTAAAAATCGAATACACGCTGTGTAGTGGTCCTTTACATGCCGTGTAGTCAGTCACCAGAAGAAATTGTAAGGTGGTGGGAGCAGCCACCAGCTGGGCAATAGTACACGATGTGTATTCAGGAATACACGATTTTTACTCATGTCGACAGATGAACAGTTTGGTAGTGCCGCTAGATGAACAGTTAAATGAAGGAAGAACACGCCGTGTACTCGGAAGTACATGCTGTGTACTTTGTTTTTTTTTTCATAAAATGGGCAGTAGCCAACCCTATTCACAGGGAAGGCTTAGAACTAGAAGGGATATCAGGAGGGGATGACTGAATATTTTTGGATCTCCAGATCGAGCGTCGGGAATCTGTTTCCACCTCGGAAGATCTCGTTGGAACCGTGCAGGTAATCCCTCTGATCTCGTAGCATAGTTCGTTCCATTTATTCCTGTAATGGATGTTATTTGTTTTTAAGTGAGTTTTATTTCACCTCTGATCTACCTCGTTCTGGGACGAT
The DNA here is from genome assembly GCA_963277665.1 of Viscum album. Taxonomy (NCBI): domain Eukaryota; kingdom Viridiplantae; phylum Streptophyta; class Magnoliopsida; order Santalales; family Viscaceae; genus Viscum; species Viscum album. Next base: position 695,761,831 of record OY728135.1, read on the forward strand.
TCGTGGAATGTCGTTCGAGTATACTGGTCAGGGGCGTTTAAGGTAGGTGGCATGGTGTTTAATTTTCCCACTGATGTGCATTTTGTGTACCGTTGAGATACTCACCCATGGATGGGGTGTCATATGGCCGAGACCATGTCTAATTAAATACCTAGAATTTATTTGGTAATTTAAATGTGCTAATATTGTTGTTTGGGATCACTGCGTGGATCTAGGAGCACCCCAGGGGTGTGTTCTTCTATTTAGCCATTTCTCCAGGATACTCGAGGGTGTGCCTTTATAATAAATTATTATAGAATATCCTTGAGAGGAATTTATTTTGTAGTACATGTGTATTGCTTGTTTACATGTTGGGAATAGCCCGGTTACTTTTTTAGCATGAGGTAAGTGTTTTGGTTATCTTGTGAGCAGTGTACTACTTAGCATGTGGGCAACTTCTTCCGTGCCTGTGGGCAGTTGATTCTCTGCCTGTGGATGACACCATGTACGCCTATGGTCAATATCTGATATGCATGTGGGAAAATTCATATGTTCGGATTCTCTTTACCTTAGGGTAAGGGAATACGCGTATGAGGACACTGACTGATTATATAGAAATTGACTATGGTGGTTTCTTAATAATGAATAATGAAATGAATGTTAAATGGAAATATAATTGGTAATGTTAGATACTTTTGAGTACTTCTTAGATTATTGCATTTAATTTTTCACACTATTGTTGCATGTTTACACATATTTTGGCATGGGCCATTGGAGGGTGCCTACTAGGATTTATTTCTCACACCCTGTATGGGTCATCCTTTTCAGCCCTAGAATATTATGTTTCTGCATGTATGGATAAGGGAAAAGGTCCCTTTATTGGTACTTGATTTCTGTTGAGGAGTAGGGGAGCATGGGACTGGGCTTAGGCTCATGATGCTACTGGCTGTTTTGTTTTTCTTTTCCGTACTCTGTATTGTACTGTACTGTATTTTTGTGTAACATGTTCTGGATGTTTTCGTATAACTGGAGGCATGTTTCATCAAAATTATATATGACTGTTGGCCTTTTTACTATAGTTGTTTATCTGGAATATGTATGGTTTTTTGCTTCCGCTGTTGTTGTTTTTTGTGTCTTGTATTCTGTTGCGCTACACTTTGAAAAATGAGGGCATAGTTTCCCCACTATCAGACATGGGCCCTCGCTGCTAGTCGGTTGCCTCTGGCGTTTGGGGAAATGCGCTTAAGGTCATGTGACGAACTGGGTTCGGGGCACCCGTTGAGTTTCACCCAGATCTGGGACATTAAAAGTGGTATCAGAGGGCGGAGAGTTTCTATACAAGGGTGAGGTGGATGTTCTGGAAAGTCGAGATTTACCGAATCATCATGGGCGAGGTGGTATCATAGCCCAGATTGTGAGCTTATATTTGGACGACTAGGGAACTTGTCAGAAGTATTTCCCTCTAGTGGTGGATCGTTTTAGGGATATCTTCCCGAAATACTTTTCAGGTCTTCCTCCAGATCGTGAGGTGGATTTCTCTATTGAGCATGTTCCAGGAGCAGCATCAGTGTCCATTCCTCCTTATAGGATGGCTACACTAGAGTTGCAGGAGCTCAAGAGACAGTAAGAGGAGTTACATGAAAAGGGTTTCATCTGAACTAGTACTTCACCATGGGGTTCGTCGATCCTCTTTGTGAAGAAGGCATACGGTATCCTCAGACGTTGGGTGGATTATCGGATGCTGAACCAATTGATGGTTAATAACTGATATCCCTTTCCAAGGATTGATGATCTTTTTTATCAACTTTGTGGAGCCCGAGTGTTCTTGAAGATTGACTTGAGTTCAGGATATAATCAGTTGCACGTTAGACCATCTGATATACCTCTCACAGCTTTGAGGTGCATTTATGGTCTATATGAGTATACTGTTATGCCGTTCAAACTCATGAACGCACCCGTAGTTTTCATGGATCTCATGAAGCGTGAGTTCCATCATTATCTGGATTGTTTTATAGTAGTATTTGTGGAATACATGTTGGTGTACTCTAACACTGGACATGACCATGCCACCCATATTTATATCATATTGAGTACATTAAAAGGGCATCGGATATATGATATGCTCTCAAGGTGCCACTTTTGGATGGACCAGAAACACTTCTTGGGTCATTTCATCTCAGAGGAATGAGTTGCAGTAGACCCAGACAAGGTGAGAGCAGTAGTTTCCTGGGAGAATCCTAAGAATTTGTTTGAGATACAGAGTTTCTTGGGGCTGGTTGGTTACTACAGGCATTCTATACTGGACTTCTCCTGCTTAGCAGTGTCATTGACGGGTTTGACTAAGAAGGGTGTGAAGTTTGTTTGGTCAGAAGCTTGCAAGATAGCCTTCAAGGAGCTGAAGGGAAAGGTGACATCAGCACCGATCCAGATACTCCCAAAGCAGAGGAAGAGCTATACAGTTTACTGTGATGCATCAGGGTTTCGGCTAGGAGTTATGTTGATGTAGGGTGATCGAGTAGTTGCGTACGGGTCTCTGAAGTTGAGGCCTCATGAGAAGAATTACCTAACACATGATCTCAAATTGGTCGCAATTGTATATGTGTTGCGCTGTTGGAGACATTATCTCTTGGGATAGTATTTTATGGTTTTCACTGACCACAAAAGTCTCAAGTACATCTTTACGCAGTGTGACATGAACCTGAGGCAGCGACGGTGGGTTGAATACCTTCAGTCCTTCAATTTTGATCTTGCATATACACCTGGAAAAGGTAATATAGTAGCTGATGCACTGAGCAGGAAGACTCAGATACAAGCAGTGCAGGAGGCCAATAGTGAATGGTAACTTATGGATTTATTTTCTGATATGCATTTGGAGGTGGACGATAGTCAGGGGCAGATCTATATTTCCTCTTTAGCTATGACCTCTACCCTCCTAGATAGAGTGAGGATAAGACAGCTATCTGATTCAGAAGGCCTAGTTCTACGGGAGTCCGTGAAAAGTGACGACCCTTCTCTTGGTTGGATGATAGGAGATGATGAGGTATTGCGTTTCCATGGATGAGTGTGGGTTCTAGGGGATATACACAAGGAGCTGATACATGAGTTTCATGCTTCAACTTGGGAAGTTCATCCCGGAATTACCAAGATGTACCGTGAGTTGAGACGTCAGTACCGGTGGCCGGGTATGAAGAGATATGTAGCTAGTTTTATTACGAGGTGTTCCACCTGTTAGCAGGTGAAGGTGGAGAATCAGAGGCCAGCCAGATTATTACAGTAGTTACATATTCTAGAGTGGAAATGGGATGATATCATGATGGACTTCATGATGGGGTTTTTTAGGTCACCTTGGGAAATCGTGTCGTGTGGGTTGTTGTGGACAGACTCACAAAAGTAGCTCACTTTTGGCTGATCAGGGAGACCTTCGGAGTAGATGAGCTCTAGAAGTTGTACATCTGAGAGATAGTATATCTTCATGGGGTCCCTCAGTCTATCATTTCATATTGGGACGCTCGTTTTATGTCTCATTTCTAGCAGAGTTTTCAGAGGGCACTGGGTACACAGGTGCTTCTGAGCATAGGTTACCAGCCTCAGACCGATGTTCAGTCAGAGTGTACGATATAGGTGCTTAAGGACATGTTTCGTGCATGCGTATGAGACATTTGGGGCTCTTGGGAGAACCATATACCCCTCTTCAAGTTTGCATATAATAATATTTTTCAGGCAACTATTGAGAAGGAACATTATGAGGCTTTATATGGTAGGACATGCCGATCAACCTTGTGCTGGTTAGAGGTAGGTGAGGCAGCTTTAATGGGACCATGACTCATGAAGGAGACTTCTGAGCAGGTCCAGTTGATATAGAAGTGGATGGGTACCACACAGTCTTATCAGAAATCTTATGATGATCCCCACATATGACCCTTGGAATTTGTGGTCGGGGATCAGTTCTTCCTGCGTATTTCGCCGAGGCTAGGACACAGGCGGATCAGGAGACAGGGTAAAATTTCACTAAGGTATGAGGGGCCATTTGAGATTTTGGAGAGAGTCAGGCTGGTTGCTGATTGGTTGCAGTTACCACAGAGGTACTGATCAATGAGATACGTCTTCCATGTATCTCAGTTGCACCATTATAATTCAGACTCATCTCATGTTTTTCAACCTGAGGAGGTTGAGCTTGAGGTAGATGTGTCCTTTTAGGAGCATCCGATTTGTATTGTTGATAGGAGCACGAAGGTTCTCTATGGCCGGTCATTTCCTCTCATATGGGTGCTATGGCAGCATGGTCGAGTGCAGGATGAAACCTGGGATCGGGAGACCGACGTACGTGCTCAGTGGCCAGAGTTATTTACGGTTATATCATTGCCACCCTTAGAAGATAAATTCGGGGATGAATTGATTTAAGGGGGGAATTTTTTAAGAACCATGTTCTTAGTTTTGAGGTACGAGTTTCTTCCTTTCTCTTTTCCTTAAGTGGTTTTGAGAAAATAAGGAAAATGGGGAAAATCCTAATTTTTGGGACTACACGCCTTGTACTTTTCCACATGCCGTGAACTTTTGGCCGTGTGGGATGAGTACACATGGTGTGTAGCCATGCTGACGACTATGGGTGTAAAAACTGACTACACACCCTGTAGTGGTCCTTTACACACCGTGTAGTCAGTCGCCAGATGAAATAGTAAGGCTGTGGGAGCACCCACCAGGTGGGCGACAATACACGTCGTGTAGTCGGGAATACACATCCTGTACTCATGTCGATAGATGAAATGTTTTCCAGTGACACCAGATGAATAGATAAATGAAGGAAGTACACACTGTGTACTTTGTTTTTCTCGCTTAAAATGGGCATTAGCCAACCCTGTTCACAGGGAAGGCTTAGAACCAGATGGGAGCTCAGGAGGGGACGACAGAATCTTCTAGTATCTCCAGATCGAGCGTCGGGAATCTGTTTATGCCTTAGATGACCTCGTTGGAACCGCGCGGGTAATCCCTCTCATCTCATGGAATATTTCATTCCAATTCTTCCTCTAATAGAAGTTATTTAGGTTTAAGTGAGTTTTCTTTCATCATAGATCTACCTCATTCTGGGACGATTCGTGGAACGTCATTTGAGTATACTGATCAGGGGTGTTTAAGGTTGGTGGCTTCATGTTTAATTTTCCAAATGATGAGTGTTTTCTATACCGTTGAGATACATGCCCCGGAATGGGGTGTCATATGGATGAGGGCGTGTTGAAGTAAATACCAAGAATTGATTAAGTAATTTTAATGTGTTAATATTGTTGTTTGGGATCGCTGCTTGGATCGAGGACCACCCCGGTTGTGCGTTCCTCTGTTTAGCTATTTGCCCAGGATACCTGAGGGTATGCCTTTATAATAAATGATTATAGAATTTTCTTGAGAGGAATTTCTTTTGTATTGCATGTGTATTTCTTATTTACATGTTGGACATGTCCTGGTTACTTGTTTAGCCTGACGGCAGTGTTGTGATTAGCATGTGAGCAGTGTACTACATAGCTTGTGGGAAACTTCTTCTATGCATGTGGGCAGTGGATTCTGTGCCATTGGGTGACACCTCATACGCCTGTGGGAAATATTCGATACGCCGGTGGGCATATTCCTGTGTTCAGATTCTCTTTACCTGAGGTTAAGGGATTACACGTCTGAGGAACGTGATAGATTTCATAGAAATTCACGGTGGTGGTTTCTTAATAATGAATAATGAAATGAATGTTAAATGGGAATATAACTGGTAAAGTTGGTTACTTTTTAGAACTTCTTATCTTATTTAATTTCCTTTTTCACACTGTTGTTCCATGTTTAAACACAATTGGGCACGGGCCTTTGGTGAGTGACTACTGGGATTAATTTCTCACACACGGTTTGAGTCATTCTTTTCGGCCCAAACAGATTACTTTTCTGCATGTATGGTTAAGTTTAAAGGTCCCTTTATAGGTACTTTATTGCTGCTCAAGATAAGGGGAGCATGGGACCAGAGTTATGCTTGTGATGCTACTGGCTGTTTTGTTTTTCTTTTCCGCACTCTGTATTGTACTGTATTGTATTGTTGTGTAACATGTTCTGGCTAAATTCTTAGAACATGAGGCATGTTTCATCAACATTATATATGAATGTTGGTTGTTTTTACTACAGTTTTTTATCTGGAATATTTATGGTTTATAGCTTCCGCTTTTGTTGTATCTTGTATCTTGTATTCTGTTGCACTACACTTTGAAAAATAAGGGCATAATTTCCCCACTATTAGACCTGGTCCCTCGCTGCTAGTCAGCAGCCTCTGGCGTTTGGGGAAATGCACTTGAGGTCATGTGGCGAACTGGGTTCAGGGCACCCATTGAGTGGCACCCGGATCCGGGACGTTACAAATATGAAAAGACAATTTTAAATAAAAATGTTATACTTCCCACTATTCATTACAATATGAATTTTTTCAGAAAAATACCAAAAATATATTATCACTAAATTTTTATCAACCTATTTTAAATAATTTTTTTAAAATTAAATATATAATATTTTCAATTACCGGATTGAAAAAGGGATCTCCATGAAAAGGCAGTGAAATGCATTTTTTTATAAAAAAATATATCTTTTACCAGAAAAATTGAATTTGCCTATATATTATATCTATGAAACACTTCAGGTAAATTTTAGAATTATATTGGATATATATGAAATTAAATTTTTTGTTAATATGATTTATTAACAATTTTAAAATGGCTAGTTTGATATGTCATGATGTGCTCGAACATGGTGTCGCATGTGGAAAAAGCTAAGACGTTGTTATCTATAGAGAAAGTGTGTATTGGTTTAGCATACAACACAAACTATTGAATTTATTTAAAAAGAATCATATCATGTATTCTTAGGGTATAACATTATCCCATCATTCAATAAATTTAGTCCTCGTAATTTTCAAAATTTGGGTTTGGTAAGTATGTTTTGATTGTTGAAAATCCCTTTAATGCAATACCGTATTTGAAAATTAGATGATGAACAATCCAATGTAATATAGAGAAACGAAAGTGAGAAGGTTACTCGAGAAAACATATACTATGATTCCATGTAGGTGAATATGGATATGGAAGGAAAAACTAATGATCATGTTCTGATGGAGAGTGATAGAGGTAATGATTAGGAAAAGGATAACAACCATATAGGTATAAATATATAATGATCCAAGGGGGCATTTGATACATCAAAAAAGAATATAATTGGAATTTTTTTTGTTTTCACAAACCTTTTCCTAAATTTGAAAAACATGTGAGAAAATTATTACATGTTTTTATTATAATGTCACCATTGGTCATGTGTTGAACAATTTCAAATTAATATCTTGTTCAAAGAAATGAAGATGATTTTGTCATTCTTGAACTCTTGGAAGATAATTCGATCCATAAATAGAATGATAGGTCATTACATTTGTCTAAAAAAATTTATCATAGGTTACCACATATATATAGTTCCACATACATTAAGATAATACAATAATCTATCAATCTTCATCTGGAGTATAACTTAAAAAATCAATAAATGTTACCCTTAAAATACATCCAAAAACTGAAAATCTACAACTTTAGAAAGATGTGAACCAAATCAGATTAACATTTATATCCCATATCTCATAGAAAAGTTCGTGGTTGTCACATTCAATACATGCAAAAAACTTCATCATATATTCTATTGAATGACAATAACAACATGAATAAACATATATCATGATTTAAAAAATGATTGTTTCCTTGTTCCAAAACATATTGGATTATTCCTTAATTACCAAAAGGTTTTAGATTTAATCCATAATAGAAAACCCCTCTAGTAAAAATCCATATTTTGTTCCCATGTAACTAGCATAATACAATTTACATATTCAAATCAAAAATATATTTATCTAAACAACATTCTCTTAATATAAGCAACATATTAAGGGTGTTCTTTACTATACTCGTATATTTTACAACTATACTCCTACCCTTACATAATTTTTCTTTTTCATTATATGTAATAAATATATTCTTGAAAATCCATTGTGAAAAACATAAACAGAATAATCCTTATATTATAAACTATTTATAATTCTTGAATAAAAATACAAAAATACTTCAATCATTCCAATTTAATGGTTGGGATGGAATAGGTCCTTCCCTGTATTATCAAGTATATTCTTATGTATTGGTATTGAGTTGGGTAATGCCCATGATTTCCACAGATGAGAAATTAAACTCCATAATAATTGGACACTCTGTTACTCTTTTTCCCATGGAGATAACATCATCCCCTCTAACTGAGTTATTCATCAAGATTCTTCTTCCCTTCCTCTTGACATGATGGAAGCCTAATATTCTTTCCTCTATGATTCATAAAATTTGAACAATTATATATATTTATCTTCCTATTAAAAATGTGTTGGGAATTTCATCAATAATCATATTATTACACTTATATCTTGATGACTGATTCTAAATAATCAAAATACCTCTCTCTATAATCATTATACAATTTTGTTGCTCAAAATCACCATATTTTCCATTAAACTAAATGTTAATCCAATTTCTTCTAGATTCATCCATTAACTATGACTAGAATTAATAGGGTGAGAAACATGTCTCAATGAATAAATCCACATAATCAATGGAAGGTAATTTCAATAAATAACATCATAGGTTTAATCCTAGGTCATCCATGATTACTACCAAAATTCTAGGGGTTTATTCAATTCTTATCCTCAATGTCTTTCCTAGTGTTTTGATCCGTTATATATGTTTTATAAATATATTTCCAAGTTTCTTACTAAACATCCATTGATACCCACTGTAATTCCCTGACCATAATAGATCAGAGCTTGTGAATTATTTTAGTATAGTATAATGATTATAATGAATCAAATCACGAAGGACCAACCAGTTTAGTAGTCATTGAAAATTTATTACATACATAAAATTTGAGTTAAAATATCTATCATAAAACATAGAATAGAAAATACATTGATAAATCCATTATTTCCCTATCATAACCCTACATATCAATAATAAAACACTTCTAGGATTATTGGAAATATAATACGCAAGAATGGGGTGAGTTCGGATGCTCAGTAAGGATAAACAATAAAACTGAAGCATTAAAAAATAATCATAAACTATTAAGGAAAGGTAAGAAACTAAAATGAAAACCTTTTAAAATATTATATTCGGCATAATATAGATATAATAAATCAAATAATTCTATTTAAACATTCACATGTATATTATACATTTAGAAGAATCAAATGAAAATTCAATAAATAATCTCATACTAAGGTAATCCATAATTCTAGTCCTCTTAACCACTACATTTAGGCCTCAAGATAAGACTGTAAACCAATATTCAATCATGGACTTATGCTAAGACACTAGATTTTCTCATGATGCCTTTAGATGCATTGAGTGGTTATAGAGTTCACTTCCTGTCACTTACTAAGTCCAATGCATTCTTCATATGAAAGGGTTTAAACATAACATAATCATTCTTATTTAAAAATAACATTAGAAATGTAAATTATTTAACAATAAACAGTGAATTAAATAAAAATTGTATATCCACAGTAAAAAATATAACAAAAACATTAATATAAAATGGAAATTTTTTTCATAATAAATAATTTTCAAAAAAATCATAAAATCCAACAATGGATGTTGACATTGATGAAAATAATTCATTAAAATACTTCGAGTGAAATATCCTTTTTTATATTTAAATCATTTAAAAGCTGTGTTGTTTTAAAATAAAACATTTCTTTTGATAATAACATTGTATTATTGTAAGGGAAAAATCAAAATGTTATGGTGACATAAAAACATAAAATATCCACTCACATCGTACAAGATAAAAAAATTTCTTTCCTTATTTTGCTGAAAAGGCCATAAAGTACCCCATTTGGAAAACGACCAAAAGTTTCATTTAAAAACAATATATAAAAAGTAAAACATGTTTAAAAATTTATTCAAACATCTATATGTAAATATGAAAAAAATTTATGAAATCATTTTTATAAACACGGTCCTGGATGATAAAGATGTCCCTATAAATACTTATGCATCAACAGCCATGAATAATAACGAGATTGTAAAATTAACTCTAACATTAGGTTCAATATACATTGTACATGTATAAAAATCTTGTTTAATGTTTTTAAAAATATTATCAACTTATATAAGAATCAAAATAATATATATGGTATCATATATTATTATTTTATTACTTTATATTACATATTTAATAACAATTCCAAGTTAATGAAACATTTCGGGGAAAAATCGCTTTGTTTCTCGTACATGTTTTGACATTTTAATTCTTGATGATATTATATATATCACTATTTACTTACTTCAATAATATATAATATGATTTAAATATCATATATATTCATTATATACATATTTATAATTTAAAGATATATATAACACAACGTTCATGGGGATGGTAGGTCATACGTACCCATGACCGTTGTTTCTGTTTTATTATTGAAATGAATGGAATTAAGTTAACGAAATATATTTACATATATATATATATATATATTTTTACAGAATACTTATTATGGAATATATTTCATAATTATTTATATTATATATATTTTTTATTATCATTCTTGGATGGTGAACGTGGAAGATGTGTCTCATCACGTCGTGGAGGTCGTTAGACTTCTGTACATATAGGCGGTGATATCATTTCCTTAATTGTTAAATGGTAATGAATTAGAGGGAATATGAATTTTTATTAAATATTATATTATTTTAATTATTATTTTTTCCATTTATATTAATCATTATACCCATCTAAATAATGTATAGATTAAAAAAAGATTATACCATGGCGTTGAGATGGTAAGTTGTATGTACGCACACATGGTGATATTATTTTTCTCATGATTGGTAAAAATAATAATGTTTATCCATAATCATAAAAACATAAAAGAATATATTATATGTTTGAGTTTTGAATTTATTATGTTAAAAACTTAGGAAGAGGATGTAGAAGAAGAAAAATACTCTGAAAGAAGAGATAAAACGTTTACCTCTTATTTGGGGGTCTCCTTTTGATTTTCACAAAAGGACTCCATAAGTTGGACTTATGCCCAAATTATGTTCTCTATAATGCATTAAGGTTTGTTGGTAGGAGTATTGTTTAGGTTTTGGCCAACGAAAATGGATTTGGAAGTGTGATTAAAAGAGAAGGAGAAGTTCCCTTTTAGTGGTGAGATGAGGGACACTTTATGAATGTTTTCAAATAATAAATTATTATAAATTAATTTTCAGATTATAATGGATAAAAATTAAATACTTTTTTGTTTAAAATGATTATGGGTATAAATCTTCCCAAACAATTTGTTTTAGAGAAGTTTTGGTCATTAATTTAACCTTTTCATTAGGCATTAACCCTTAGTTAAATAAGTTAACTCTTACCATGTCTTTGTGTATTTTACAACAATTTGGATAATATATTTACAATAAAATGACAATTGTACCCCAAGTGGATCATTAATGAAATTTGTAATAATATATAATTAATATGTTTGATTATTATTTTTTTGACTATCATATCATTTATTAAAATAATGTTTTTTAATTCATTTTTTTAATTTTGACACTATTGAGTAATTGATTTATGTTAAGGTCATAACAACATTATTCCTTCAAAAAGAGGTTAAACTCAACCCTCAAAATTCAATTTTTCCAAAAAAAATTCATGTATGGAATCAAAATTATTAAATTAAATTTATTTTATTAATTATAATGTCATTTATTTCAATCATTTGTTAATAAGGTAATCACACCAGCATCATTGTGTAATATATAATATATTTTTTAATGTATAAAAATTATAAATAATAAAACATAATGTAGTAAATTTTTTTTCCCTTTTTAATGAATTTTTTTAGCTAAATATATAATTTATATAAACAAAATTACATTTCCATAGTTAGGAGATACATGTTTATGTAATATTTCCCTTTTCTTAAAATTAAACATATTAAAAGGTCATTATCACACCCAAATGGCTCCATGGGGTGCTAGAATCGACATAAGGATGCTCATGTTCAGCCATATATCATTCAATAGTATTAGGACACATGTTCTGGTAGTTTTATATTGTTATAATATTATTTGTTTACCCTTATTTACCTATTTTTTCATTTTATAATGTAAAAAAATTTACTCAAGTAACTATTGATAATGTCCAAAAATAAAATCTTCCTTTTTAAACAATTTGAAACTTTTGATTATATATAATGAATACATTTTTACTAAATCAAAACATATAATTTGAAGTAATAAATTTAAAATTAATTCTCATTGTCAAAACTAACAAATGGGGTTTTAAGAAATGCATTCTTTCAGAAGATTGACATGTGTTTGTGTCCAATTTCAATGTAAAATTACATCCAATGACCAAAATTGGATAAAATGACAAAAAAATAATCTAATAAAGTTTAATACAAATTAAAAGTACATTCTAACTAAATATTGTATTTAGATGAAAATGAAAATTTAAATTAAAAGGCATTATTTCCCACTATTCATTATAATATATATTTTATCATAAAAAAATAAAAAAATTATCCAAACTAAAATTTTATGTCACTATATTAAAGAAAAATTTTATTTTGTAAAATTGAATATATAAGTGTATAAATTCAGGATTTATAAATGGTTCTCAATGTAATATAAGAAGAACAAAAAAAATAAAAATACATCTTTGGTCTAAAAAATTGAATTTGTACTTATATTATATCTAAGAATCAGATAATAAAGCTTCTTAAAATTATTTAGGATTTAGATAAAATCTCACAATTATTTAATACTATTTATAACATCTTTATCAATGTCTAGCTGTCAGTTATGGGTGTGCTCAAACTCGGTGTTGCATATAGCGTAAGCTAATACGATGTTTTGTATAAAGAAATCTTATCTTGGTGTAACATACATAATAATATATTGAATTAATTTAAAAAGAAACCTAACATGGAATCCTTGGGTTTTACACCCATGATAAAAGATAAGATCCAAAAATCATCATATTCTTATTACATTATGTCATTTTTTTAAAAAGTGTAAAGTCGTATTAACCAGGGTCTTCACATAGGCCATTGGAATGAGATGAACCCTTTTCGCCCTTTGGATGTGGGTTTGATTCTCATAGAATTTTCAGATGTGATGGGATGTCACCCATCCTTCTGGTGGTCCTTTTAATAATATTATATTATTCATATAAAATTCTTGAAATATGGAAATTTCATAAAAAATAACCATAACATGTTTTATCATCAATGTTTATCAAATACCTTTCATTTTGAAACTGAAAAATATAATAACAAATAACACCATTAAAATCTTACGAACCCTAAATTTTATTCATAAAAATATAATTATAACCAAAAATATAATTCTTCCACAAATAACATGTTCATTAAACATAAGTATATCCAATGCTCAAATAAAATCCCCACAAAGTACTCAAGATGCCAAAAGTGTACTAGTACATTTAATCATTGCATCATACTTATGTATACCATAACTCTTGAATCCATTATAATTATACATATTATTCATTCATAATCCTTCATATCCCATTAACTATTTATTTCCAAGTTTTTAATTAATAAATAATTATTATAGATCAAATACATTTATCATTTATAAATATCAATAAAATAATTTTTCCTTCTTTATGGATAAGAAGATAAACAATACATTCAATCTAGACATCAGTATCTTCTTGATGTTTCATTTCTATTTCATCATGTTATACTATATTAAGAAATTATATTTTCACTCCACTTTTTTAATTTCACTTTCTGGTTGAGTTGGACAAGTTGACATCATGAAATAAAATAAAATTGATACAATGACCCATAAATGTTTCGTAGAAATAAGTAGATGTTGGATAACTCAAAAAATTTATTGTAGGTGATCTAAATACTCAAGAAGCTCTCAAAATAATTTGAATAAGATTTTTAGATAATAGTTATGATGAAATCATCAAGGAGGGATAAGATGGTTTGGTATGAACACATTCTTTACTACTTGAAAAATGATTCTTAATATTCTGAAAACAACATGACATTAAAACTAATTGAATTAGAAATAATAGAATACTATTGAGGGTAAAGATAATATATTAATCCATCAACCACATTCTATCTCATTTGATTTTGGTTTTTATCCCACATACCTATATTACCATAATCTTCTAAATAATACCATATGCTAAAATCCTTATTTGTTATAAAGGATCTATAACCTACACACAGATGAAATTATAACATCTAATGTTTTTTAAACCTTGATATCAAACCAACTATAAAGACCTGACATTATTCTTTACATAACATAGTAAATACAATTTATAATTATATTTCTTATATTACAAAACAATTATTGGTTTATAGTGTTATAGAATTAGACCACAATTCTTATATGAAAACTAACACATTAAAAAGTTAAATACTTCTATTCACTGTCCTGTTTTTTACCAATGGTAAACCTTTTAAAACAAAACATGATTTATTTTCATGAAACATCTTTAATATTTTCATCATGGAATAATTAATTTTATTACCATTATTAAGACCAATGTAAACCATTTTAAAATTTGGGATGCTCATAAACTTCTCAGTAAAGGATATTCATTAAAGGAAAACTTTTAGTATTGAGAAAACATAGAAACCATCAATACATTATCATAAAGCGATAATTTTCACCTTTAAAAATAAATAAATTATTTCATCTAAATATATCCTCCTTGATTTTTTTAAATATAAATATTATCAAAAAATGAAAGAAACACATATAACATAGAAAGGTAACATGGGAAAAAATCATACTTAAATGATAAAATCATGTGGTGGACTACAATATTTTTCACTATTGAAATTGGAATTTCCATACAACTGACATCCATTCACAAATAAACGGATGTTATAATATTCCCACCCTTGGTATATCATGGAACCACCCCTCTTTTTTTATCACATAACTACTCATCAAATGTCCAACTACCATGATATAATCATAATAAATTGAATATTGTAATTATCAATATTTCACTCATAAATTATCATTTTCAATAACAATAAATCCTTTCAAGATATTTAAATAATCAAATAATGTTTAAAACAATTTTGAAAATCAAAATTCACAGAAAATGATTTATTTATACACCATATTAAAGAATAACTGAACATATTATCATGTAATGCCTCAATAAAAAAAGATTGAGGTGAAATCCCTTACATATACCATTTTGTAAGTAAATAGTTATATAATGTTTTTTACACAATAAATTCACATTAAATAATTATAAATAAAAAATAATATTTTCAAAATTCATTTCACATATAAGAGTCGAATGGCATAACCAAAAAGTGTAAATTTAACCGAAATAATTGAAATTGGGTTAAGAAATTCCCTTACCACTTGTAATGTGTCAAATCATATGACCCATATAAATAGTAGTTGACTAATAAAACATTTAGTACCATGAATATAAATATATTATTGATATTAAAAATCCAATATTATAATATATGAAACACGGAAAAAAAATTAGTTGGGAATAAATCATAAATCTAAGAGAGGAAACAAAAGAGAGGAGTACATCCATAAAAAGATCGAATCAACGGCGTAAGAATTTATCCATTGTATTTTTATGTGTATAAAATGTATATAAAAAAATGTAAGTTAAAATTAAAATATAAATATGTAAAAATTTATTCCATACATAATATTTTCATAATATAATCAATGAAGTATGTGTAAAACCCAACTCTTCATGTACAATGTTTATATTTTTAACAGAAAATATATAATAATTTATATATTCATAAAAAATTATTATTTATTTTATATTACTTATGATGATGTTATAAAATTACAATGTTATTTAATACATGTTGGACATCTTGTCGATACTCGGTTATTGAGTTGAAAATGAACATGATAATATGTCAATAGTCCACGTGGTCATAAGTACCTAATATCCAAAATATAAAACATGATATAAATATATTAGATATTAAGTATATATATTTTTATAAGAATAATTAATGATAATATAAAATCATCATTCATGAAGATGGTAGTCTATACGTATGCATGGAAATGTTTTCGTTTTTCCTGTCATATTGAATGAACGATATAAAATGAAATGTATATATATATATATATAATACCTAAAATATCAATAATATGTAATTTATATTTTACATGTTTACTAAAATAATCCATAATATATTCCATGTGATTTTTGAAAATATCACATCGTTTGGAGGAGGAGAAAGTTCACATGTCCCCAAACAAAGATATCATATAACCACAATATGGAATGTATGAAGATATGATTAATATAACATTTAATGAATTATTAATAAGTTATAATTTAAATATTAAAATATTAATCTACAAAAAAATTGTTTAATGATGAACTTTGAAGGTGGTAATGCATAAATGAAAAAAAGAGTTATTCACTAAGGTGATTAACCAGTATAACTAGAACCATAATTTTAATTCTTCGAATAAGTGGAGGTGAGAAAAGAGATGGATATGAGATATTTCATTTGATACATAAATATAATATTTTAAAATTATTCATGATTTATAATGAATTGATGTATGAATGAGGTGAGGAGAAAGTAGAAAATTAAATGAATGTAAGATAATTACTTGAAGAAAATTTCCTCTTGAAAATCTCCTCCTTGAAAGACAGTTGAGGACATTGAATTTGGTTGTTTGTAGAGAAAAAACTTGTTGGATGATGTGAGAGTGAGAAATATAGGGTTGTAAACGATTTTTGGGTGCTAATATTCTTTTGGGGTATAAATTGGGGGTGAGGGTTGGTATATATGCCTTAGGAGTGAAGGGATTAAATGAATAAATAATTGATTATTTTTTTTATTTAAAGCTCACAACATTGATGTGGAATAAATTTAAATGAATTATACAATAATTAAATGTTTTGTTGGTTATTTAGGGTCTATAAAAACCTCATACATGTTTTTAATTTTTTAGGTTTAGGTATTTTAATATTTTACCCTTTTAACCTAGCATGTTTTATTTTTTACCTATACCGTGTTAAATAAATTTTTTTACCATGATACTAATTTTTATTCCAAAAAATAAAACTAACTCTAAAAACTAATTTGGTTCTTTTTATTAAAAATATATAATATTTTTACCTAGTTAAATTCATATAATTTTAATAATTATAAATAGTATTAATTCCACAGATAAAAAGAAAATGTGGGATTTTAAAGTGAAGCGTTGAAAATTTTGATATGTTATTATTTCAAAACATTATTTTAAATTTATTCCAATGACTAAAATTTTATTAAATGATAAAAATTCTAAATATACTTTAAAACTATAAATAATTATATTCTAACAGTATAATTAAATTAGAATAAAAAACATTTTTTAATTAATATGATGTTTTCACTATTCATTAAAATATTGATGTTATCAAAAAATAACAAACAATTTTCCAATTTTTTTTCCGTATTCAATGTAATAGAATTATTTTGTATTATATAACTTATAAAAGACTCAAAAACTAGATTTAAAATGGTTTCCTCATCAAAATGTAGAAACTGTATTTTTTTAAATATACTTCTTTGATATTTAAAATTGAATTTTTTTTCTTATTTCATGTCATGATAACATATAAGATTATTCTTTAACAATAAATTTAATATTTTATATAGATATTTCCTTAATAAGTCCAAAAAATGTTTACATTACTACTTTATGAAATCAATTATTTTTATTTAAATAATTTTTGAGAAAGATATTTCTTTTTATTTAAAATGGGTTTTACATTCATTTATAATTAATTGGACACCAAATAATTTAATATAAACATTTTTAAACAACATTTTTACAATTTAATTTATATTCATCATTATCAACATTTTAATATCAAGGTTACTAAATAATAATAATATTTGGTTGTTTTCTTATGTTCGGTGTGGGATGAGTATATTTTTAGGGACCTGAACTAAGTTCTTATTATTTAATTTGTTTTTATTTTGTATATGTTATAAATGGAGAAATACATAATTTATATTTCATGAGATGGATTGTCCATGAAACCAAGGGTTCTAGAATATTGATATTTATATCTAGAATCTTGCTCGGGTGCATTTTTGAACCCAATTAGATCATCTTGATCATGGGTCACTGGATTCAATGATTCTGTTATGTTGTGAACATAAGATATATGGAGAATAGGATGAGGATCATGCTCAGGATGTTTGAGGTGTTTACTATTGGGTTTTTCATTTCTTTTTTTATATTTTAATATGTGTATCTTATATCCACACCTGAAATGATTTAATTATTATATCTAATTGTAATTTGACATTCTACTTTATTTCATTGTTATAAATTTATTCTACCAATGTTGTTCCCCATAGTTACCTGTGATTTTTCTATTTCCTATTAATTTATATTAGTTTTATAATTTTTCATATACTAATATTGGAGGTAATAGTCTCCCCCTATAAGCACCAATGGAATTCTCTTGTAGTTAGTAGCCTATAGAATTTTTTGGGATTCATAGGAAGTCCTAGGGTAACCGGTCCAGTTACTGATGTAGTGGTCAATCATGTCGAGACATTACAATATATTATCTGACATTATTTTTTTCCTTTGTGTTATTATTTTTAGCTTATCGACTTGAGGATATGAATATGTCTGAACATAGTAAATAGTCATTCTTGGGTATAAGCACCCCATATATGGGGAATTTACTAGTAACCAAGGCTTGGTTTTTGTTCATTTATTTGTATTGTAGTTGATATGATTTAATCATGAGGGAATAATGTACCTTCCACTGCTTATGATTTATGGAATTATTGAATTTTCCCTAGGAATGTTATGGAAATGATAAAGCATTTGATGCATCATTATAGCACATAATGATTAATATTTCATGAATATTCCATGCCTTGTAGTTTGACTTGTAGAATTTTCAACTGATTTGATTGTGTTCCATCAGTGTTGTTATATGGTTTTGATTTTATTATAATTACTCTTAAAATCCATGGAAAATATTTTAGTTATATTCCCATTTTTAGTACCATGTTTTGGTATTTCCTAGCATGACTTTTTTATATTCTATTCATCTGTGGTGTGCCATGCATGGGTGATGATTTTCCATGATTCTAATCTTATTATCATGATTTTTGTGCTGATTTCTTATGATCACATTCTCAATTTTGTTATAAATA
The DNA here is from genome assembly GCA_963277665.1 of Viscum album. Taxonomy (NCBI): domain Eukaryota; kingdom Viridiplantae; phylum Streptophyta; class Magnoliopsida; order Santalales; family Viscaceae; genus Viscum; species Viscum album. Next base: position 695,781,086 of record OY728135.1, read on the forward strand.
CCAAGTTGGATACGTCATATAAATTTTTGGGTTTTTATTAAATTGGATCAAAATATCACCTTTAAAGTGTATTGGTGCTTTATGTATTGGTAAAAAGACACTCATATCACTGAACCATTATAAATATGAGAATATTATATGTGAAATCTAAATAAATGTAAATGGATAATATATTTTGAATATAAAATAAATTGGATAGATACCTAAATACACAACTGGGGCTAACTAACTCATTTGGAGCATGTATTTCATTAGACAACCCACTATGAGTGTTTGAAACATAAATAATTAAGAAAATCCAACTGGGTTGCATTCTGATGAACCCTAGTAGTCAAAATGTGAAACTCAGAGGTCTTTAAATATATTAAGGAGAAATTATAATGAAAAATTTCTTATTTGTTATAGGATTTAAATTAATTTTTAAATTTTTAATGATGTAATATGATATAACATGATAGTTTTTCATCATGGAGTTAATTGATAATTAAGTACCTTGTTTTTTCTTCATAAATTTATACATGATGTTTTGAAAGAGATTCATTAAATATTTAATGATTAAAGGATAAATAAAATGTTAATACATTCAAATAAAACATATAGTGGTGTCCTTATTTTAAGCACCTTCATAAGGGATGCTTCATCATATCCTGGACTGTCCTTGGAATAGAAACATGTCTATTTACCATAAGGTTTTTCCTTCATAGCAATGTCTTAGATGACTGTAACTTAATCTTAGTGACTTTCATAGTTGTGACCCTATTATGGGTATATTATCATGTTTTCATAAGGGAAGAGATTGGGTTATATAACACCATTTGAGCTTGATACCTCCCTCAAATGACCTTGAATTTATATGTGAAACTATTGTTCAGATTTGAGGTCATTGTATCATTTTCCTTTACTAAGATTGTGATCATTAGAAAATTCTTGGATTAAGTAGGATAGATAAGGAAAAGGAATTTTTAGATGATTAGTATGTATATTGATCCTTTCTTCTACTTAGTGATGGATGAATTTTTATGGAATTATATAGGTTAATGGTCATCTGGGGAAATATAACTTCTGGTTAAATCACATCTATGGATCATCTGAGACTTGGATTCATTAGGATGGAATCATATAGATAGTATTCATGATGCTTTAATTTTCTCATGAAATCTCAGGGAATTATGTATTGATATACATCGTACTCATTGAGTGTTAAATGATATAATGACCTGGATGAGTTTAGTTAAATCATCGATCATTGTGTTATTGAGTACATTCTAGGATCATATTCATATAAAAGTGACATGTGAGTTAATGTAATGAAATTCATACCAATTCATGAGATTCATTTTCATTAGCATAATTTGTTTTTACATTCTATTCTGCCTTTTTTTGGAATTAATTAAATGAATGACATTGTGATCAGGGATTAGAGGAGCATCACACAATCTATTATGGTGAATGTGATCTAGTGTACTTATGATAGGATGATCTATCTCTTTTCTATCATCGAATAAGAAATTATTATGCTGGGAAGAATATATTATTTTATAGTTAAATGTGTCTTTATATGTGAAAGATCAGATACAAGAATGGGCTTTTAAAATAGGTTAATTCATAAAATCTCATGGGGCTATTGGGTTTTGTAAATGATGGTCCCTGATTAACAGCATGAAATTGATGTGGTTGGATATATACACAAATTGTTATAAACATAATTGGTATAAGATGGACTTGGTTGGATAAGTGATAAATGATAATAGGATGCCTTCGGTGGTGAATGATTTTGATAAGTTAATGATGATTCGATGGTAGGTAAAGCCATGATTTTTCTGTGAATTCCACTAACCATGGTTCAATTATTATTATGTCTTGGAATATTGTGTCATTTACTAGAAACCAAAAAAATACTCTTACTACACTCTAGATAAGAAAATGATCAGGTATTCTATCTTGACATTGCCTTTGATTCACTAATAGAGTGTCGGTCTTACATCACGCTAATGGTTTTAATGTGGTTGGGATTATCTGGTGATTTTATATTCATTGTACTATGAAACATGGTTCTTTTCAAGTATTGTATAGTATTGAATAACAGTTTGGTTCCCATTAAGGAACACCTCAGATGGACTTTGTGACACCATCCACTATTCTTTAACATGACAGTGTGGTCGATATATCTTTAGGATTAGTCTGATTTCTAATGTGGTTGTCTTGGCTTGGTAATATTGACTCACATGATTCTTGGAATAAAGAATACATCGGATGGTTCTTCATAATCCATCTACTTGAACCCAAGGTAATCAGAGACTTATTTTGGGATCAAATGTAATTTCTAAAAGGGCAAAAACTCTAATGGGGTGGGATTGGAATACCCCTCCTGATAATGTCGAGGTAAGATATATTAAATTGTTAGTTGACATTTCTACCAAGAAACTTCACAAAATGTCATATTTGAGTTTTAGTGAACTTCTTCATGATAAATGAGATGTTTTATTGAAGAAGGTTTTGTGGTTCTATTTTCAATATGTCATCCTTATAAGATGAGAATTGTGATATGGTCAGTTACAGGTGTCTTGACACATGTTTTCCATTTTTTAAAGAATATTATTAGTGAAGAACCATGTTAAATCATGTATTCGAGTGAGACAAGAATAATATGTGTCAGCCTAGTCCATTTATAAAAATTAGATCAACATGTCTTGGGTGAGTTTAGTTGGGTATCATCCATTTGAACATTTCAAAAATCATGTCACGGGCATTACAATTACTCTTATAGGTGTGCTTATGAGGCACTTAAGATAGTGGAGGTACTGTAGATTGTAATGTTCCTATTTAAAATGATAAATCCAAGCATTCGGAGACCATCAGTTAAATGTTAAATGAGATGATGATGTGATCGCGTCACAAGCTAAATAGGATCGGTTATGTGTTGTTTGTATGATTTGGTTAGAAATAGAGCATTTTATTAGGTTTAAATGGATTAAGTGTTGTATACTTAAGAAAAGATTAAAATTGTGTTAGGAATTTGAAAATGCAACTAGGTTGATTGAATTAGACATCACAAACCCAGTAGATTTTGTGATGTTTTCAATTTTCCAAATGATTCATTTAGATGAGATGTTATAATGTGGGTTGTTTGATTCAACCTGTGCTTTTGAAATGGACAAAAATACAGAGGAATATGAATTTTTCTTTTCCTTAAGGGGCCATTTTACAAACACTGCTTTAGAAAAAAATTTTGATACTTGGAAAAATTCAATATATTGGTTTTGGACTTTAGTTATGGACCGAGAGATGACTATGTGGTCTCAATGTATTTCATTTAATGAAAATAAATATATTATATTAAATTAAAACTAAATGGGAGTAAATAAAATTAAAACAATATAGGAATAAAAAATGATGTGTTTTAATAATTATAACAAAAATAATTTTATTGTTATTATTTTATTTATTGTCATTACTATTGATTTAGGTTTGAAGAAAATAACATAAAGGGAGCTCACCCCATTTCTCTTCACTCAATCACGTGACAACCTCCCCTGGGGTTCTCCAGCCACGCGTGATGGACCACTCCTCCATAGCTCTCCATGGTTCTTATAACATCCACTATTTTCATCTAGAAATCATTATAATTAAAAATGTCAAGGACCCCAAATCCATTCTCCTTCCCTTTTGGCTGATATTGCCTCTCTATGTCACCCTGTATGATTTTTCTAAAACCCTAGGGTTATAGTTTGAATGGTTTTTGTTATTCCTTTGTTTTTTGGACACTTATTGCCTCTCCCAGAACCTATTCATGCGTGTTAGGACAACTACCACGGAATGCGATTTGGATTCTTTAATTTTCTCTTGTTTTCATTTCAATAAGGTGAATTATTCGTCCTGTTATTTGTCGAGCCAATTTTATTTACGATCATTAAGTGTTTTTAAGTATGAAGTATATTTTTTATTGTGCTCGATGACTCGTTAAAGGGTTTTTATGATTTACATAGGTATATATATATATCATACTTGTACATATTTACCCATAGAAAGGGGAATATTTATATTGGATTAAGGGGTATACATATAGTAATTTATTTGAATACAAGTACGAAGCAACATCGAGTTATAACGTCACGTGCCAATGTTTTTTGCATGGATTTTTCTCCCCATTATTGTAGGATCCCTATAATTTTCCCTCTAAATATAATAATTCATTATCTACCTACTTAATTATCCATGAAAAATTGAATTCTTATTTTTGAACAAAATTATTCATTAAGAAAATTATTTTATTGATAAAAAAATAGAGTTTTTATAACAAAACCCATCCAACAGAGGTATGCTATCTTCAAATATTAAATGTAGTGATTTTTCTTTTATGATTTAATGACTTATTGAATTTTTTTTCTTTATGATTTGATGATATGATTGATATATGACATGTTTTGGAATATTTCATGTTTTATCAACTAAATATCTTTCTATATAAATGGAAATTACCATTGAATGATATTTCCCTCTTTCCAATGACACCTACATTTGACCATTGGATCCTTCTAAGTGAAATTGTCTTTTTTTAGTAAATTAATTGTGTTGTTTTAAAAAAATTCATAATTCATGAAATAATTTCTATGATTCTTTTGTATCACTTAATTCCATTTTAGATATCTAATCATTGTACCACTCATTGGAAACTTTTGGTGATACTTTTATCACATATTAAATTTATTTGGATGCTTTATGTTTCCCATAGTTACCGTTTCTTACATAAATCCCCATATATATGTTTTTTTCTTAACTTTGGGCCACCCCTTTAGGTGAATAATCCATTTATTACTATGTTTACTTATTTTGTTAGTGGGGTTTCACTTTTTATTAATATCATACATTGAAGACTTGATTTAAAATGGTATTTCAACCAAGATTTGGGTACCCATAACAATGCATAAACCATGTTATTATTGATTTTACTATGTGAAATTCCTTATGTCTGTAATTTTAAATGATGACATAAGTATTTTCTTCTATCCAATTCTTAATATTATTCCTTATATCAGGCCTTAATTATAATTTCCAATTCATGTTTTTAAATTTATTTCTAAGGATTATTTTTTCATTTTGAATTCAATATTCCTTAAATCTAAATTTATATGAAATTTGGTTTAAACCATTTTCACCAATCAATATAATGTTTCTTACCTCATTAAAAATTTCATTTCCTTTTATTAGATGTCATTTATTACATTTACTGTGTTATATTTCTAGTTTTACCTTTCTTATTCCAATTTGATTTGTCTCAAATTGTAATCCTTTCATGCCATGATTTATAGATTAGGATAATGATATCCCATTAAGACTACATAAAGAATTATGACATTCTAATTCCAAGTGAATAAATATTATTTTCATTATTTAGTGATAATTCATTATTTTATATACCTCTTGCCGATTACTTTCTCTTATTAAATGATTATTGCCTTAATATGAAACCAGTTTCCTTATACTGTGGATTAAACTAAAAATATTTATTTAAATGGTGGACATCTGATATTGAGATTTTATTTGATTGAATTTTATTTTATAAATGCATTTTCTTTATATGTGCTGTGATTATTTGGTTCACTGGTTATGCACTGGGGAGTGAACATGGGTTCTATGTTAAGGAATAAGGGATATGACACTTATTCTTATTAGGTTATGACCCAACATGCCAGGGGTGGTGCTTTTCCCGGCCACGAGAGGGCTTCATGAGGAGTTATTATTCACCTAGGTGATTTTGGTTTCCTAGTATAGAATCCGTGGACGTACCCATTTTCATGATGGCTATGCCATTCCTCAGGTGACACGTGGTCCCCTATGTAAGATGACTTGGATGGAATCATAGTCACCATTCCTCAAGTAATAAATGTGATTCCATATGGATCAACTTGAACCATCTCATCTATATTGGTTTATTTCAGAAGTAGGACAGTGAAACATGGGATTATTTTTAGATATAAAGGGATGGGATCAACCTACAAAACTATATTTTGAGGACATTTTTGAATTAGTGGAATTACATGGGATGAATCCTTTATTATTATTATGAGATGGCTTATAAAAATTTTATTCTTATCTTTTATTTTACTAGATTACTTTTATAGTGAAATGTGGATTAGAAGCCATGAAAAAGAACCCACTTTGGCATAAGTCTTTAGGGTTTTCCATGTTTTCCTTGCGTCATATATACATATTATTCCTTACCTAGGAACTCTTTTTGACACCCATATTAGACAAATGAAGGTTGTATGGTATGTGAATCCATTTAAGAACCTGAACCAAGTAGCTATTGTTTAAATTTTTTACATCATTTATTTATTATAAATGGAGAATTTCATATCTTATATTTCATGAGATGGATTGTACTAGACATAGTGGGTTCCAATATACTGATATTTACATCTCACACCCTACTCATGTGACATTTTCAACCTAAGTAAATATTCTTACTCACAGGTCTTTAGACTAATTTCTTGTTCTCTATTGTGGGCATGAGAGCTAGAGAGCATATGATGGGGCTAATCTTCAGGCTGCTAGATGAATTGAAAGATATGATTTTCTTTTACTTTGTTATATTGTACTGTATGTACCTTGTAGGAGCACCTGATATGAATGAATCATTATGTAAAATATATTGCAGACATTTTCTGTCAATTAGTTTTTATACATTTGTTAATCCACTTTTTTCTCTTTTATTATATATTTTTCTGCTATTAGCTACTGATTTACGTCAGTTTAATCGCCATGCATACTCAATCTTTGAGGGATTCAAATTCCCTTGGACACCCCCTAGGTATTCAATACTAGATGGATGCCACTAGAATTTGGGATGATTCACTAGATTTCATGTTGTGATCATTTTGGATACCATTTTAGTGGTATAATGAGATGGGATGTTAAATTATAAAATTTCCTATGATCACATTTTAATCATAATAGAGTCACCCCATTTAATGGGTAAGTAGGGAATCCAATGTGGGGAAGGGGTTGGAACCTATGTGCACACAAATGAAAGGAAGGGATCATTACCCCATTAAAATAATTATGTGTTCAAGGGAACATGTTTATTATTTGAGACACCCATATATAGCTAGTCTAGGCTCACGATCTTGAAGGTAGATTACCAAGCATAATTTTTTGGCCCATCATATAAAAAGTGATACCCATAGTAAAAAAAGTCCCATGCTTAGAAAACATGAGATTCAATGGCTATCCAGTAGATATTTAGTGGCCATAGGCTATAGTAGACATGAAACCCAACCTTCAATACTTATTTGTTTTCAATTCATAAATCTCTAAATACCAACCTAACATTTTTTACATCAAATAACACATAGTTGAAGGGTTTTGAATTTATTATTACTATATAAAACATTTCTAAATTCACCCCACCTCAAAATCCATGTGACTATACGGGCATGAAAATTTCAGAGGAATCATTAAGTTTTAATTTCTCTGGATGGGTAATTTTTTGAATCAGAATTCAAAATAAAATTTAGTGGGTCTGATATGTTAAAATATATTATTTGGATATTTAATAAAGGTCCTTAGGATTCATTGTGGATTATGAGATCCTTTGAGAGGACAAGGTGACTGGTGAATCATAATATATAGTATAACATTGGCTTGTAAGAAAAAACCACCAGCTATCTAGTGTTGTTTGATAATTTTAGTAGCCACATCTTCTAGAAACTAGCTTGGAAATATCCTAAACTAGCTAAGAGGTAGTGATTATATGTTAGGGATGATATTTTTTAACATTTTAACATTAATAGGAGAGACAAAACATATTTAGTTTTTTGTATAATATCACACAACCACATTTTTTCACCTCTTCAAGCCCTACAAAGTAGTTGTTTTGTCATGAATCTCTTGTATTTTGAAGTAAATTACAACCTCATACTTTTCCCAATTATTTCCTCTTCTTCCAAAACAAATTTTCCACTTATCCAATCGATTTTTAACTGGTGATTCCACTTGATTAGGGTGGACAAGACCAAATATTAAGAGTTTTTTATTTGTAATAGCATAAGGGAACCACGAGATGATCTGATGGCATGCACATTCAATTTTTTTCAACGGTACATCATTCCATGGTTTTTATAAAGAAATTTAGTTTAAATTAGATTAAATTAATTTTTAGAATGGTTTTATTTTTTTTCATGTTAGTTGTCTGTTTTAGACCTCCTATAAGATGTTGTATTTAGCTCTTATAGTTTGTGGTGACTTGGAGAGGTTTTAGGTTTTCATTCCAATTTTTTTGGGAATTTATTTATATAATTCTTAATGTTCAATTTTTATAATTATTATTGTTTAATATATTTTTTGCATGAATTAGGAGTTATATAAGTGACATGAGCTGAGAAGGGGAATGGATGGTCATCAACAGGTCATTAAAGAGCTTCTATCCCTTAGAAATAAATGTTGAAATTTTATTTACAGGTATATGGTCTCTTTGAATAATCATGTGGTTCTTATGATTTTTTCATATGGTGTGTGATGCACAAGATCAACACTATTAGTGGAACCCTTAAATTAACATTTAATATTTATATAGAATTAAATGTATGATTTTAAATTATCTATTTATTGTAAACCCTTATCTAAAATAGTTAACACCAATTACCTATTGGTCATAGTGTTCTAGAATGAAATCTCATCCACCGATGGTTGAGACCTTGGAATGATAATATAACTTTGTTGAAAAAACCCCTATGGGGTGTGAAATCTCGGATTAAAATTAATTGAACCAAGTATATCGACCCTCAAATAAGAACCATGGACAAAAAAAAATGGGGATGTCTGGTGACATAGATATAACTAGACCTAGTGGGTCATAAGGGTACCCTTTGATTACATTGACTCATTCATATCACGGTACATACTTGGTGGTCCTCTTCTGTTTCTAATGGTCAGATTACCAAATTATTCATGTTAAAAGTAATTGACTCCTCTAATAAATAAGTGCTTATCTGATACTTTTTTTGGGATCATGGACCCTCGTATGTGTTAGAATTTCATATGTTTCCCTTGGGGAATTCATTTGGTTCCCATTTGAATGGATTCCCCTCTTTGAGTACTTTTAAAAATGGATATAGATGGTTTTGGGTGCCACACTAGAACCCAAACTAATGTGTATGCTCGATGTAATTGGAGTGTTGATAATGGAAATGTGAATTCATCCATTTTTTTGTATGGTAATTTTTTATGTATATTTTTTATGACATGTGATTACTCAGTAATCTTTGTAATAAATCACTTCTAATGAAAATGATGTGATTCCCTCATATGCCTGAAAATAACTTTAATGGATAGATGAAAAACAAGGATTCCAAGTATATGTGGGATCCATTACATATTATGTTGAGTAATATTTATTGATTAAAAGTTATCTACTATATATATTTGATATTTTTTTTGGTTTCCATGATACGGTACATGAGATATAGTGTCAATGCTACGAGATAAAATTAATACATGAATAGAAATGGTTTATAGGGTTCCCTTCATACTATGAGACCATTTTGAATTCTAAAGGACTATCAAATTCGAATTAAGGTACCGTTTTCAAATGATTTTAAAATATGAAAACGATTTTAGATACCAAATTTGACACAAAAATCAAGATTAAATGATTTGTGAAACATATATCATTAAATTTAATCTTTTAAGTAACTTTTGACACACATAACACTATGCCAAAAAAACTATAAACCATCATAACAAAGACTATAGAATTAGTAGGAATGATTATTAAAAACTAAATTATGAATATTATATGTTTTATAAATTAAAAAAATAAATTCATTGGTCATCTATTAATTTTAAATTATATTAGAATCATTTGAAAACAATGTGTTTTGAAAAGGTATATTTTTCTAATTGGTTATTTTGGCATCCTTTTCACTCAAAAAATAAATTTAATTTTCAAAAATAGAAAAATAATAATTTATAATGAACGTATGTTTTCAATCATCATGTCAATGTTATCATAGAGCTATTTTGTCTTGTAGTTGGAAAAGATTAATTCTTAGAAGAATCTGGAAAATAATTTTTTTTTAAAAAAACTACCAATTTCCATTAATGAATATAAATGTTTCATTTTGAGTTAATATTATTTTAATGTTAAAATATTTTCTATTGTATTATAATAAATAAAATTTCTGTCATGGGAATTAATTTGATATTGAATTATTATATTAACACATTATACACTTATGAACACTCTTCTTTTAAATAGTAATTTTTCATCATGCATGTGGAATAAATTTAAATTAAATTGTTATATTTATATTAATTGACTTAGGAAATATGTATTAACATAAATAATATTATAAAATATGGTCAACTTACTTTTTGGTAAAAATTATTGTTTAAAATAATAAAAATTAATAACAACAGTTATGGGAAAAAATGATATACCAGGTGTTTAAAATAAAATGAAATGTGTTACAATGACATATAAACATGTACATTAATTATTTTATGATAATATTTAAACATTATATCATCCATGGATCTATAATGTTATATTGTTATGCTTTTTGTCTTGAGAAGACATGTGTGTCACTTTTACCTTTAAAAATTTCGCGTGTATCCTCTCCCCCTCTTTTAAAAGGCCACAAACTCTCCTCCCATCTTCCTACTCCCAAATAAAAATTTTTTCCAATATCACCCAAAATATATTACTTATATCCCTATACACATTATATAGGCCATTTATTATGTATAAATCCAATCTTATATATCTTAGGTACAATATTAGTTATGTTCTCCGAAGAAGAGGTAATGTACATGACGTTGTTTTTCATTTTAGTTCTTCTTATAACTCCATGTAATAAACTAAAGTTATGATAAAATAACATAAAAATTATTCAATTTATATATAGAATTTGTTATGTTTTTTTCATAACTTATATCCATTACCTTGTTAATCATATGAGAAACAGAGTCGTTGAACATGTGTACGAAAAACTACCATCTCATGAACCGATGTAATTCGATTTCCATCACCACATCTCACAGAAATATATAGGGATTTAATTGACATATTTCTATTATATATATTTATTTTATAATCTTAGTGATTTTTATTATCACGTATATCTTTTTATATTCAAATGTTTTAAAAATCAATAGCATCACTCATGTGTACATGTGGACTACCACCTCCATGTAGTGATATGAAATGAATTTCATTTTATATTGAAATGAATGGAAATAAAATTATATTTAACAAATATATTTTATAATTTATATTTATTAATTTTTATAATGGTTAAATATTTTTAACCCTTCTTAAATTCCATTTATTAGAAAAATAGATACATCATTCATGCATACGTATGACCTATTATCTTCAAGAATGATGTAACTCGTTTTCCTATATATAACATTTTTAGACTCTTATAAATACATATATAATGATTATAAATTATATTTATATAGTGTTTAAACTTATGGAAATTATTTATCTATGTTCAATATAAAATTATAGAAACTACTAAACATAAACATACCCAAAAAACAAAGCAATTATCACCCAAAACAATTATTTTAACACAAAATTGTCAGTAAATGAGTCATAAAATACTATAATTAAATAATATATGATATGAAATACATTATTATGGTTGCTCGATATATTTATAATAAATCTATATTTATTATACCAGATGTATAGATTCGTATGAAGGACATGGGACCTGATGTATGAGTTTCAACCACAATTTCCTTTCACAGGTGGATATTATAATGTTATGAACCCAGTATCATGTAAAAATATTATTTACATATCATTTTACATGTAATAATATTAATCCTTAATACCTAATTTCACTCTAATTTTTTAATTTTGAATATTTATTCCAAGTGGATTTTATTTTAAAGTTACCTTATTGTGAAAATTTTGGTATCCCAATTACTTTTAAATTTTTATGTTACTTCTTCAAGGTATCTTATTTTATATACCTATTTTTGTAATTAATATGGATTCTCTTATGGTATATATTCACTTATTTATGTGCATTATCATTTGATACAAGTATTTTATTCATTATATAATTAATACCTCAATGTTGAGATCATTGTAATGGTTTCACGTCTCAATTTTACTTCTATGAGACATTTTCCCTATTATCCACTTATATAATTTTTAGGGTATATATAATACTACTTTGAAATTTTATATCAAAATATAGTTATATATTTATGGTATTTAATTTTTCCTTTCAAGATATTTAATTCATGGGGATTATGAGTCATAAGATTCCAACGTGGTACATGTTTATGAAACAATATAATTTTTTTTCAAGACTATTCATGAATAAAATTTAGATAAAAAAATATTATTATTACAATTATATGAAACTCTTGAATTTTATTATCCTATAAATATTTTCAGATAATAACGTTTTCCTTTCATTTTCTACTATTTAAGAATAAAAGTGACCAAAATAAAATTTTCTTAAGGAAAACCAACTTCATATCTCTAATTGTTCAAAATTTATTTTTCCTTGATACTAATATTTTATAAAAATATTTTCTGGAACATATTAATTTTCAAAAAAACAATTATCAAATAATTTTATATCCATGTTATAATTTTGAAAAAATTATTTGAATATAATCTACATACATTTTTTTAGGAAATGGAAACTTTTTACCTTTTAAAAATTATGTGAAAATAGTTTTTTCCTCGTCTGAATTATACATAATTTCCTTCCATCATAAAAATTCATTAAATTTATGAATCCTTATTTTATGAGGTTATTTTTCATAGAAAATTCATTCATACTTTTCTAGAAATTTTCAATTATTGAATATGATTTTACAAAAATAACTTAGATATTCATCATGAATGTTTTTAATGGAAATTTTTTCTATTTATATTAATTAATGAAAACCAACATAATTTTACATTATGTTCCATTAAGAATACATTTTAATAATAACATTTTTATTGTCTAGCGAGATGATTTATGATTATTTGGGTTGGAATTTACAATTTTGATACTATTCACCTTATTACTCTTAATGGTTGATGATTATAATTATTGATAAGATAATGTATTAATATTTTATAGTATATTTGATTTAATATGAATGTTTATATTAAATTTATTCAAATATTTTATTTGAAAAATTTTGTCGACATATTATGTGATGCGTGATGCCCATAATATTCAGTCTATGCATTGGTAGTTCTCATGTGATGTACTAGCTTTGGTATTTTACATGAGGTCTAACCTATTTATTTAATATGTCTTGGTATTTCACCTTGAAACTATTGTTATGTTATTTTTAATTATACATTAACTCATTTTTAGATTATTTATCGATGATCCATGTGACTATTGGAATATTTAGAATACCCATTATTATGATTCAAGATAATTTGAAAATTTATATGGAATTATTTCATCATTAATTATTTCATTCATATTATTATAATATAATTTATTCAATATAATTTGTTTTAGTTATTTAGCTTTTCATTATATTTTTATTTATTTATTCATGATATATTCTATTATTCAGATAACCATTCTGAGCATTATATCTCACCCCTTTCGTATGTGTATTATCATAAGGATGAAAAGAAGTGTATTATGTTTGAATCTTGGGGATATAATAATTGGAAATATGGTATTCTAAAATAAATCACTATATTTTATTTTATGTTTTCAATTTTAATTTGAGATACCTGTATGTATATAGTTTTATTAAACTACTGAACATTTATAGGTAATATAAATCAATGAAATAATATGAGGAAAAACATATAAGAACATCCTAATGTTTTGGTTGAGAAAAGATAATTTGGATTTCCCTTGCAATACATCCTGGTCTACATACTATAATTGGAATTGGTTGTAGAACAGTTGTACTAAGGGGTATTAATTATGAAAATAGTGCATTGGGAATTGATGCAGTCATCACCCTATGAAGTGAAATAGGAATTACTATACAACCAAGTTGACACTTTCTAGGGATATTCTTATAATGGTTCAAATTTTATAAACAAACTATTTTAAGGATTTGAAAATATAATCATTTTAAGACGTTCCTAGTGAAACCATGTTTATAATTATGAAAATTTACATGAATAAAATGTTCAATTTATGTTTCTTATTTCACTAATACTGGGATAATACATTATGTTCCATAATGTTATGATTTAATGTTGTTCATTCCAATATCTAGAAATGGTGCCTAATGAAAGTAATGGGAATAATATCATTGCACTTACGTCATATGGGGACTACCTACTTGGAATGATAATAGATATGGAGCTGGATCTATAGTAATAATTGGTCATAATATTACCATATTTGTGTACAAGACTTATGTTATTATTAATAAATTTTCACATATATATTAGAATGTTTATATTCTATGTGGTGTAATAATGTTATGACAAATTATGAATTAGAAAACATGATCCTTAAATGGAACTAAATACCCATTTTAACTAATAAATAGTTAATTTCCATATATAATATATTTCTAACTCAAGGAAGTAATGAATGGGGTAATGTATTATTTTTAATTAATGATCTCTCATGGGATTTTGATCAATGGTGGTCATTGATTCAAAACACTATGAATGTAGATGAAATATGAAACATGGAGTGGAATTATTTAGTGGATCTCTTCCTAGAAAAGTAACATCATCATGAGAAAAGAGTTGATATGTAGTGAAAATATTTGATACTAAGACCAAAGGGACACGAAAATGATTCTACATATAAATAAAACATTAAAAGGTTATCAATGTGTGATTTGGACAGTATATGTATTACAAATACAATGATTTACTCTTTCATGGATGGTGTTAATATATCCTTTCAAAGGGAAGTATTATCCCAAACATTGTCATCATATTAATACATAGTATCATGTTTTATCATGATAGAGAAATAATTATCCACGCCTTATGGATTCAATGGAAATAAATTCAATAAGTGGATTGTAGGGAAAATAAATTGGTAAAAATAATAATGGAATAAAGTATTTTATCACATGGTATAATTCTATAAATAAACACACTAGTAATTACTTAACGGGAATTTTATATTTCATCATGTGTTGTTAGAAAGGAATCCAAGAGAATGAATAAAATGTTTTGAAATAAACCTCTAATATTTTATGTTTTCAATATAAGATGATTAGACAATAAAAAAATGAATCACCTATGTATCCAAGTAATATAAATGTGAAGAAGATAGTGGGCCATGATCATGATTATTTTATTAATATAGCTTAAGTGGAATTATAAATGGTATTTTATATTGGTATGCAATAATTTGTTTTTGGATGTATATTTACAATATGTATTTTTGTTATTAAAATCATGAAACATCTAAGGATTGTGTTATTTTGGGGATCAAATAAGTATTCATGTATGTTTACATTACAGTTATGGATACTATCTTTGGGATTATGATTTTATATTTAATAATATGTTAAATGTAATAAAACGATATTTTGAGGTTTTATGTGATTGGTGTTTATCATGATTATGTATATTTTAGAGACTATAATTATAATATAATTGACTGTTTAAGTATAAAATTTTGTGAAATAATTATTTAAGGTGGAATTATGTAACATTATGGGGGAAAATAATAATGATATTTATAATATATAAAGTAAATATTATCATTTATGTTAAGGTAATAACATTCAATTAATATTCCATAATTTCATTGGAAACAATATAAGTATTATAGAAAACCATTTTTATTAAAATGTAATTTAGAGACCAATGTAAATTTTGATGATAATTAATATCCTTTTGAAATAATTATAGAAATTATATTAATATAACTTTTTTACAAAACAAAATCCACATTTCGGATGAAAACACATCATATCTATAAGGGTCACAGGGCTTAAGCCCACAAGCAATGGTTGAAAAGGGGGATGTTCCTACCATTGGCCAATTTTAGATTATTTTTAATCTGAGATTAATATGATCTTGAATGATTTTATAGAAAAAATATTATATAAATAACCAAAAACTACTTTTTTCTTTTTTTAGATAAAACCCCTTTGTGGAAATTTGGGATCCCAACAATTAGAAAGAAAAAAAGGTCATGCCCATGGGGATCCAACATTTATGGCATGAATCAAAACAAAAAACGAGTCTGAGTATGAAATAAAACAATAACCACCGCAAACCCAAAAAAACCATATGACAGCCATCAAAACAACTAACATTCCTACACACCAAACACCACATCACATCGGGAGACAATCACCATATTAGAAATGAGATCTAGAGAATCCTAGAACCACAACATCCCTACTGGAATTCCCATCACATCACACTATCTTGGGAGTGCCCGACTACCACATCCCCACATGCTCCCATGTCACCCACCATGCATGCGGATCCCGCAGATCGCTTGAGTCATCTTTGGCGTAGCCCTGCACCTCGATCTGCACACCTTTTAAGCCACCCACCACTGGACAACATCACATGTGATGCTCATTACCATCTACACCGATGATACCCATGGGAGATCTCCCATCATCGCCAACCTCATCCTCCCCCATCCAGGGACCTGGGACGCTGGAAAAGTCAATGCGCCACTGCAGACCCAAAAGATAACAGGGAGATTCCATCATCACCAATCTTTCTAGAAGAAGGAACCTATGACCTCATAATGAACTTACAGAGGATGATGGGCTTGCTGAACCCAAACTAAAATTAAAAGGTAGAGCACCATCTGATAAGATTGAGATTCCATGATAAGTGGGGGAGAAATGTCTTGAAAATAAAAATCATCATAGGATTATGAATGATGATCTTAGTTGATAATGCTCTGGAGGACATACTAGTCCATGAAACCATAATGTGGTTCACACGCTGCAGAAAGCAAAACACAACCCCCGATCATTCCGAGCACATGAAGAATGAGATGAGGAAAAGTGAGGGAGGGATAATAATGGCATAGGAAGCCCTAATATAAAAAGTGATATCAAACATGTATTATCCCCTTACGGACCCATAAAAGTTCCTATAGAATTAACTAATTTGAATTTTGGGTGTTACTCATGTGGTTTATAGATTAATTCATTAATTTGGATAACTCTTTTCTTAGTAACATTTTATTAGTGAGAACATCATGTTTTTCCCCCTATATTCATACTTTCCAAAGGTGAGTAGCCTCCACGACCATGGTTTTTGATGTTGGTAACTTGATTGAAATGGAATTTTTTTGAGTTCATTCAATAATTATATGGAGTCCTTCATAAATATCATTTCTCAGTATAGGTATCTCTAAAATATTTGTGTCACATTTATGAAACTCATTCCTAGAATCATCTCATGGATAACACTAGTTAATTTAATCGCTTCTATCATGGTAGGGAAACAACCTATGTTAAAATTAGATGGTATCATTGGTAATTTCCATGAATTTAGGTATTTTGGGTATGTAAGGAACATATAATATTCCCATTTTATTTGGAATCTCATGTTTGAGGATTCATATGAAGAGAACACAAGGCATCTTAAGTCGGTCACATGATTTTTCACTACTAGGTTATAAGGCACCTGAGGCCTTTTAGCCCATGAATCCTATGATTATTGTGTGATGTAGGGATTTCAGGTGGGACACTTGTTTAATTTATTATGAGGATAGGTGGGTCAAGGATTTATTTTATTTTAGATATTGATAGTTAATAAGTTTAAATTATTCTTCGTATCTATGGGTCACATGTATAAAATCATAAGAGGATAGTTGGGTCAATGGTTTAACATCTTCTAGGGATAGGTGGGTCTATTTTTTAATGTCTTATGGAGATATGTAAGACACATATCATTGACTACGATTGAAAATTAAGAATATTTTATTTGATATCATATGAACCGTACTTCATTACTCTAAAAATACACAGAAAATATATTTTTTAAAAATTAAATATATTTTAAATCTTGTGTTATATGCAACTATTATTTTAAACAAAATGTGATGATCAATGGAAATATCATTATTTTAACATTACAATTGTATCCAACATATTAAATTGGTCGGTATGAAGAGTAAAAACTAAAATATTAAAATTATTTTTCATAGACATTTATAAAATAAATTTTATGGTTAAATATTTATTATAAATGAAAATATAATATTTTCAATAAAAACTATTTTTTATGGAAAAATGTATTTTTCTAAAATGTGGTTTTGTCCCACAATACACAGATAGTTTAGAATTAATTTTTACCACTTATATAACATTTATTATTAAATTTAAACATTACATTTATAATATCTATGTAAAATTTTTATATGTGCTATTTTTTCATATTTTTCCATAGATTTTTTGCAATGAAATGTTAAAATTACTGTTTTTATTGAAAAATATCATTTACTTAGGACTATTAAAGAAGTTATTTTTTAATATTATTTAATGTAAAATTAGTTCCATTAAATAAAATGATATAGAATATATCTTATTGGAATCAATTTCATATTGAAATCTTAAAGAAAAATATTTTTTATCTTCTGAAATTTTGATTAGAAAACACATTGCTTCAATGCATCTATGAGATAAATTTTACATTATGTATTCCACTTTAAGAAATTTAATCTATAAAATTTGATCCCATTTTTGGAATCATAATAACATACAATAAATTACATTTAAAATTATTATTCTCTTAATAAATAGTAAATACATAAAAAAATATTTACCCATTTTATTAGTAAAATGGGTTTACCAATGGTTAAACTAAAACATAATGGTAAATCAAAAATATAATGGCTAAAATGATCCAAAAATTATCTAAAACCTAGTGTATTGGATTATTCCAACCTTATCTAATACATTTTTAAATAAAAAATAATTATTGAGGTTTTTAGAATAATTAAAACTTGGGTATCAGTTTTATTTTTCGCGAATTTGAGGTCTCTCCATTCAAACTTTTATAAAGTTTCACCCCATTTTCATACCACTTCACACTCACAGAGACAATTCATTTGGTCTATTTGTACAAAAATATATTCCTTATATACCTACCAACAACTTATCATCCTTACATTGATTGGAAATCCAATCTTGGAATGATTTTCTGCAACACTAAAAAAGTGTATGAAGAAGATGATTCGTATGTAAATGAGTGTTTTTTTCTTTATCAATATATATAATACTAGTAAACCTAGATTATAATACAACAAAAATATATTCTATACACTCATAAATAATTGAATTAATGGAATGAACAATATCAATATCTTTTTTCATAAAATGGTAATCAAAATTAGTTATCATATTTATCAATATCTTCCCCTTCGTGGACCGATATAATTAATTTTCCATCACCACCTCTCACAGTTGCATAAAATGATTTATGAAATATTTTTATATGATATTTATGGAAATAATTTACTTATTTATTTATGATATCAAATATATCTTCATACCTTGCAACCATTTGGAATAATATTACAATATTCGAGTGTCTAGATTACTACCGCCTCCTGAACCGATGTAATGATTATTTCCGATTTTAATATTACATGGATGATAATAAGGATATATTAAATAACTATATTTTATATCATTAATATAATAAAACATATATAATTACGATATACTATATACCTATTTACATTCCATTCTCTAGGGGATACGATAATGTCTATTTTGTGTATGATGTATTACCTCCTCACAAAGCGATGTAACCCATTTTTGACTAAATCTTTTTATTTTAGGTTATAGGATAAAATATAATTTATTAATATAATATATGAGATTTAATAATTAATCTTCTAATTAAGATATATTATTTACCTTCCATTCATTACATCTGTTTATAAAAACAGAAACGATGTTTATTCGTATGTGAGGCCTAACGTCTCTATGAATGGTGTAAGATATTTTCTTTTTCTATGTTTTATAGATTTAAATAAATATAAATATAATGAATATTTATGATATTTATATCATTATTATATTTCCATATATTATAATACATCGTTAAATTAAATGGGTACAATTTTCCAAACTAAAACATACATACAGAAAGAAGCGATTATAACAAGAAATAATTATTTTTAAAAAGAATTAATAATAAACAACTGGTAAAATAAAATAATTAAATTATATAAGGTATGAGATATAAGATAATTTTTATTTAAAAAAATTATATTAAACATATATATTATACAGTAGGTTTACACAAATAAAATGAAATTCAAACCTAAGGTAATGGTTTCTCATCTCACTTTTTCTTCCGTGAGACATGTTCCAAATTCACAACATAGTCATTTGAGTAGATTACATACATCTATTATTTGAAATTTTATATCATGAATATAATTATATTCTTTGTCTTTAATGTTTTGTTTTATGAAATTTATTTAATGGGTATCATGATTCAAAATTTACTAATGTGGTAATGGTTTATTTCAATATCTCATCTTTATTCAAGATTACTTATATTCAAGTATACCATGGAGGAATTCTTTTTAATTTTTATCATTAAAAAAATAGATTTCGTTATAATATCATTAATAATGAAATTTTCATGAAATATTTTCATTCTACCTATCATTGGTACATAATATGATTTAAAAATATTTTTAAAGAAAGGATTATATCATTTGTCACTTCGGTGAATAAACTAATTTCTTCCAAAATATTCATTCAAAAAATATATATTGAAAATTGTTTATGAAATATAAAAATGATTTACAAATTTTTTTTTACAAATTTCTCACTTTATAAAAAAATATAAAGGTAATATTATTATAATTTAAAAGAGGAGGTACTTATAATCTATTCTATAATAGTATAAAAGGAATGTTTTTGAGCATATGCAGCTTGTATAAAATTTCATACATAATAAACATTCAATGTTTTAAATATTATATTAAAATTTATCTAGGTTATATTGAATGAAAATTATTTCAAATTTTTTGATAAAATCAATATTACAAGGTGTTTTTTAAAGTGAAAAGGTAATTTCAACAAAAAGGATTTTAAATATATTTTAATGGAATTTATATTCATCAAAAACAAAAAACATTATTCTACTCATTCTCCACCTATGATATGATTTAATGAAAATAACATTACTATTTATATATATTTATTTTATTCATTTCTACTTGGGGTTTAATATTTTTACCATTAACCATGTAGTTCATGGTAGTTTATGGTTATTTATTGGGATAATGTTACCATTTCAGATGTTATGTTTTTAATATGAATGTTTATGATGATTATGTTTCACCCATTCCATATAATGATTTCATTTGAAATATTATATTATGGGTGAAGCACATAAATATATAACCCCTAGATGAATTAGTAGTTCTCATGAGATAAATTAATGGGCCCAATTAAATGGGTTTTTACCCATTTTTTTAATCTCGTGTGAAGGGTCTTGAAAGTATTTTTATGATTTCGAGTATCATGAATTCTCTCATTGTGAGACATTTTTTTTAATTTCAATGTGATTATATTAATATTTTAAATATGAATGTATATTTTTTTATGATCATGTTATTATATGTATGTATTTACATGATCATCCATTGTTTATTCCACACTATGATCATGTAATTTTTTAAATATCAGGTGTTTCTGTTGTTTACCATGCCATATTGATTATTCATAATTATTAAGTATTTTTCTTATTTTTATGAATTCATATAATATTCATCATTGATATCCCATTTCTTGTGTTTTATTTTACCCGGGGATAGTAGAAAGTATTTTTTGATTGATATATTGGGTTGTTCTTTGGGTAATAATGGTTTTCTGAAAGAAGAAATTATTTGTTTTTTGTTTTTTAAATTTAATGTGAATTTCTAGTATAGGTATATTTTAATAAGATTAATAAAATATTTTATCATTTGGGATGTGATTTCATATATCTAATGAAAATATAAAAATTAACCACTACATTTATGGTAGTATTATAATAGTATTTATAGTTTTTATTAGAGATATTTTGGTAGAGTATTTGGGATCTAAATTTTGAAAATCATATGTTTTGGAACATATATATATGATTGTCATTGAGAATTTTTATATATGATTATCATAATGTATTAGTGAAATGTATATTAAATTTGTTTTTCTAGAAATACATACCTATTGGTATATACAAAAAGTATACATAACTATAGAATAGATATACCTAAGGGTAATAATTCTAAAAAATGCATGTTTTTCATGACCCAATATTTACCTGGTACATTAAAATGGGCCTTATATTGAACCAAGTATCACACTCCTAGTGTATTTGTTGTGATAAATTAACATTTTCTTTATTTACCATTTTAAATTATTTGTAATCTTTTATAATTAGAAAAAATTCCCAAAGAAACGAAGAATATGATTCTAATATATTACCTGAATACATTCGTATATTAATATTATGTCTTTTATTAGTGATTGGGTTATAAATAATTATTCATAATCTTAAGAACTAATCAAGTGTATTTCATTGTTTAGAAATGGTTTATAGAACAAAAAATTGAAACCATATCAATTTTCATACCTCTTCTAGGTATATCCCAAGATGGACATATAATAACGATTGCGATGGACCTATAGTTCATACTGATCAAATTATAACCATATTGGTGTAGCTATGTTAGGTTATAGATAATAACAATTTCCTTATAGATAATCATGATGAACGATAAATTATTATAACAATTTTACAATGATATATGTGTTAGAAACCTCCATAATTTATTGGGACTATCAATCAATTTGTATCTTGGAAGTATATAATTTATTTATGGAATAAATTTATCATATTGGGAAGATATGAAATAGTTAATGTTTTCATGGATGTTAATTGTCTCTCAGAAGATGCATATCAATTGTGGTCATTGATTCAAAACAAATAGAATGAATAATAAATTTATAACATGGAATAGAAGGATTTTATAGTAATATTCATTGAAAAATTCATTCCTTGTGTGAAATGAGATGATATAGAAATGTAATTACTGGGTCTATGAAAATAGGAAGATAAAAAATTTTCTTCATATAAAGAAAAAAAATTAAACAACTAACTCTACAAACTACATTTGTAATCCATTAAGTATTATTGTCCATTTCATTAGTTGGAATAATCTAATTATTCAAAGGATACTTGTATATAAAACATCATAATCATGTGAGGAAATAACATCCTGACACATAATGATTGATAAAGAATATTCCAGTATTATGGATTTGTGGTGAAGGAAGAGAAGAATAGGATGGAATATAAAAAGTTGAATAAATGGGAAACGAGAAATAAGAATTTTATATAATGTGATAATTTTTAATGAAACACACTAATAGAAACAAGAATGGAATCATATATTGATATAATTATAGATAAAAAGGCCATCATGATATTGATTTAAAGGAAAAGAAATAATTTTATAACTTCCAATTATTCAATGGATATTAGGTGGGGGAATATGTAAATTAATGAAATAGGCTTCAAGGGAATATACTACAAAAGAAATAAAGGGATCTTGTTTAATATTATCCTATTATTATGGTTAAAGTGGAATTATTAAGGTGATTTCATATTTGGATTCAAGAATTATGGTATATAAATATTTAACCACATATATTATCATTATAATAATCATTAAATATATAGGGATTCTACAATGATGGGTTTTCTATACATATTTTATGACAAATGTCGAATGATACTGATTACCAAAAAACTGATATAGTGAAAAGTTGATATTTTTTTAAAACAAATGATTAAGGGAGGATATCCCTAATTATTTGCCTCATGTTGATATAGTAATAAAAATATATATTTTTATGGGATAGTATTGGTAACCCTAAAATGGGAGTGTGATTTCAAGGTTTATGTCATTTTTTAGAGTTTACAACAATTTTAGAGACATTGAGTCAATTAAAAAATTTGAAATTTTATTTATAGAATAGGGAAAAAGTATAATTTTTAGAAGGATCTATTTATTAATTAAGGTTATCTGGTGTTCAATATATTGATATATTTGGTATTTCATATTAATAGAAACATTTTAATTTGTAGAGAATCTAATGTTATGTTGATTTTAAAAATTTAGGGACCCTCCTAAATTTTTTAACATAGAACTTGGACTAACATATTATGGATGAGTATTGACTATATATATATATATATGAAATGGATTTCGTTGAAATCAAAGGATATTATTGAGGTTTTATAAATTAATTTATTGTTCGATAACTCGTGTTACCCACTTTGTTCTTGGAATATATCACGGTACCAATGGAATGAACTTTAATTCACTTTACGATAAATTAAGAGTTATTTTTAGTGCTTCACCTATAATAATTGATTTTTTATATTAATTTTTGTGAGTTATATATGATGTTTGAATTGATCAAATAAGAATAGAATGATGAAATAGTTTTTATGAAATTTAATGATATCAAGTATGTATATTATCCTATGATCACAGAATGAGTGGAAACATATATCCTCAATAATAGAAAAATGATCTCAAAATAATAATTTTATCAAAATACCATGATTTCATATGAATCAAATTATCTTTAAACTCAATTTAGATCAATAAATTTCAATTTATTATATTTTCTTAATCATTCAATTTTTTATTATCAATGATTCGTATGAATTTCAATAATTATTTTTAAATTTCATCTATATTCATATCATCACATCCCAAAAATTATTTTTTACTTAAAAACCCAATAATGTTTTATTTTCGATGAACATAATACTTCCCTTTATCAATTATCATCAGTAAATTTTTAACCCTTTTTACAGTATGGGTTTTCAAAAAAGGTTAGACTTATGATGACAAAAATCGAATTACAAGGGAAAGTTTTATTTAATAGGGGTATATTGTTACACCTAGATATTTTAAAATAAGAACATTGTGTTTGAAAAAGTATAAAATCCATAAAATCGAGATAAACCACCCAGAATTGATATTTCTATCAATTTAATGTCTTTGATAAATTGTTTTACATGAAACACTGAGTTGAAGAAAAACATTATTCTATATTAATATATTATTATTTAAACATGACCATTATAACCTAGATATTAAGGTTATGGTTATGAATATTATTAAATAAATTTTGAAAATTATATTTTTAAACAAGTATAAACAAAATTAAATATTTATCTATTTATTATAAAAAAATACGAACTGTTAGAAAGAAAAAAAGATTACCTAAAAATGATTTTTTCTAAAAGGCATGTTAGTCGCCTATTGAAAACATAATATATATTTTTCATACAACATAATATGTTTATATTTAATAAAAAAAATTATTTATGACATCTAATTTTAAAAATTATCATATGGTAAATTTTTTAGAATATTATGGAAATATTATAGTTGTTTATTACTATTGATAAATATTATTTCTTAAGAAAATAATAATTCTATTTTTTATTTTCAAATTAAAATGATTTATTAAATTAGTATTAAAATAAAATTAATCCAATAATATAATATATTTACTAATTTAGGTCATTGGAAAAAAATTCCACATGAATTATAAAATAAAAAAATTTAACACTTTAGAAAAATTCTTTGGAAAAAATAACTTTTCAATGCATCATTCATCTTAATTTTAAATTGAATTATATGTATTATATGAATTAAATTTGGAAAATTATATTCTATATTTTGAATAATCATAAATTTTTTTATATCATAATTTATATTTTTTTTCTCATAACTAATATTAAAAAAAATTTATTTATCCCAAGTAAGGTTTAAACATGTTCATAGGGTGTTAAAATAAAGAATAATGGTTTAAAAATTACTAGAAAAATGTGTAAATACTATTCTATAGAAATAATTAGATTACATATTCAATTTATTATCAATTATCAATTTTTATTTTTTTACATGAGAAATCATGGGTATAAATTTTTCTTTAAAAACTATATCTGTGTTCTCTCCACTTATAGAATTCCACCCCATATACTCACCTCTTCACAACACCAAAGAGATTTTTTAAAATAACTACCCAATTTTCATCATTAAATCCGTAAAAAATCATATATTTCATTTGTTTTATTATAAAACCATCCTATATAGGCTTTTGTGGACACACTAAAAACATTCTCTAAATAAGAGGTGACATTATTAAACATATATTTTTATTTTATATATTCTTACAAAATATTAAATTGTTATGAAAAAAATTATATAATAATCTCAGTATCTTAAATATAATAATATATTATTATATTAAGTAAATTATCAGCATCCATCTCCAAATCCCTCTTATGGGAAACAAAATCGTTTATCATGTATACGAGTATTAACTCCTCATAATCCAATGTCATTAATTTTCCATCAAATCATCTAATGGTTTTATAAAATGATATATTTGACATATTTTATCATATTTATGCAATTAATATGTTCATATAGTTGTAATATCACATCGCTCGTGTGTATGGAAAACTACCACCTCAGAGACCAATGGGTTGTGTTTTTTCCGTATCCATTTTACATTGATAGTAAACTAGATTTATTGAATGAATATATATAGGATATTTATAACATTTTAATACTTACATAATTATTATAACACACCTTCTATATCACTTTCTATTCAGTGGGGGATATGATAGAATCCCCTGTATGTCTGACGGACTATCACCCCATAAAACTATGTAATTTTTTTCACTAACACATTACAATGATGGTAATAATGACTAAAATAATTTTAATATGTGATATATAATAATTAATAATTAATATTTTATATTTTATTTACCTTCCTTCCATTCCATCCGTTATGAAAAATGATAAAAATGTGCATGCATAAGTATGACCAAATGTCTTCATTAAACTACATAATAATTTTTCTATCACTTATTTTTATTGATTACTAAAACAATTGTTGAATATATTATATATATATAATTATTAAAATTCTATTTATTACTTAATTATGATCAAATTAAAATTATCAAAATTACAGAACAAAAACATACATTAAAAGGATGCAATTTTCATAAAAAACAATGATTTTAACAAAGAATTGTTAATAAAAAGATGATAAAATACAATAGGCAAATCATGTATTTTATGATATATATATATTTATTTTCATTTAATATATATATAATAAAAAATTTATTTCTATATTATGTTTTAAAATATACGTTGAAATTTAATATTGAGGTTACAATTTCTTTTCTCAATTTTAATTTTTTGATACAAACTCCATATTTACTAATTATCCCTTTTATGGTGTATATACATATCTAATTTATATTATATATCATGAATTAATTTCACTTAACAGTATTTAATATTTCATTTTAATTTATTTCTTTCATGTGGTTTATGATTAAAATGTTTCCAAAATTGTAAGAGTTTATATCAAAATATAATCATTATTCGGGATTGTTTATATTTAATTCTCCCTTATAGAATTATTATTTTATATAAAAAAATTCTAATAAAATTATATAACTGATGGTTATTGATGATATTTCAAATTAATAGTTCTATTTTTACTCTCTTTTGTACTTAATATAGTTGATAATGTTTTTATAAAAATATGACTTCATTTCTATCTTTGGTTGATAATGTTTTTCTTTCAAAAATAATATTTTCTTATAATGTTTAAAATATTTTTATTACTATTATATAAATGACTTATTAAATAAAAATTTACACATTTTTTACTTTTTACAAAAAAAAATTAGAGGAATCATCTTTTTTTTTGAATGAGGTACTTTTTTCCTTTTTCTAATATTTCAAAATGAATGTTTTTTAAATGTTATAGAATTTATAGAATTTACCCTATTATCAAAAATAAATTTTTTAAATATTATTTGACATGTATCAAAATTTATATTCAATGATATTAATTTTCAATGATTTAATTTAACATTAAGTTTTAAAATTTGATTTTAAAAGTGTAATGGTTATTTTCCTTGGGAATTATTTTAGGGATCTTTTTATATAATATTTATTCTTTAATTACAACAATCCTCACTCTATACATGATTAAATAAGGATATTTTTTAATAAATAAATCCTTTTTATTTATCTAGATAGTTAATGATATTTTTTTTTGTTATATACTATTGTTTATCCATTGAAAATAATACTTAGGATGGTTGAATATTATTGACAAGGGTATATGTTAAAATTACATATGTTAGTTTTACAATAATAATTCTTATGTTTATTATGATACATAATTTTTATATGATTAATGAATTAGATTTATTATTTTTTGGATTGCGAAAATAATAATATAGCCCTTCTATGCATTGATAAGACCCATGAATTAGATCGATTATCCAAATTAAATGTGTTTATAACCATAATTTAAGATTTTCTTGTATATTTGTTTTTAAAAAAATTACAATGTTTGGAATAATTTTTTAACCCATTAGGATATATTTCATTAATATCCTTGTTATTTTTATATTTCATAGAATATATATGGACATGTTTAAAGATCATGTGATTATTTATATTGATTTTTTATTGTCCATTATTCTTTCTATATTATCCTCATGTAGTGTTTTAAATGAAACATGAGCATGTAATTTACAATTTGATGAGGATGGTTATTATTTATTTGTAATCTCATATATTGTAAACAAAACCTTTTTGAGCATCTAAGGTCACCCATTACTTATTTTTTATTTTTCAATTCGACACCATGATGTGTTTTTTGATTAATATGAAGAGGTATTCTATGGGGAATATTATAATTCTCAAATAAAATACATTATTAATTATATTATATTAATATTTAATTTTAATATAAATTATTTCTCTAGATTACCATGACTATTAAAAATCGTCATTTAGAAATTAATTTCTTCAATCTCATTCCAATGTAATAATGTATCCATCAGCTCTGGGAAATAGTGGTCGTGGTCATTAGATCATAGATTTAATAAATTATGGGGACCAGTTCCCCACATCATTAACATATTGTTGAAAAAGGATGGTGGATTTTAATATTTTACCATATTGATGATGATAAAGCGTGGTCTTTATCATCTTTCAAGAGTTTGACAGGAATATTTTCTAGAATGTTTGGTATTCAGTATTGAACCTTATAAATGTATGGTAATATTTTCAATTTGTCGAGATTGATCCTCGTAGAGGCCACATACAAATCCTATTATATAAGAGGGATTTAATACCACATATTTGTATGCCTTTTTAATGAAATATGATAGGAATGGTCTATGAAGTTTAATAACTTTTAATAACGGCATTTACATAAAAAATAATTACATTAATGGATGGTATAGGGATTATGCATGGAGGCTTCCCAGAATGGGAGTCACATCTTATTGATGGGGGAGGTGTACCACCCTTGTATTTTAAAAATAATAATTCAATATTTTATTTATAAAGGACATGAGGGACTAATTTTATTTTACATTACATGCAACAAAAAACTTATCTTGTGGTTCATGCAACCCCGATATCTTTCAGTTCAATAAAATTATCCATATAAAACACCAAACATAAACAACCCATGATATATATTTCCTTGATAACATATCTAATTAAATTATAGGTATGAATATGATTATCTATTTTTTTTAAATTTTATCTTCACATTAATGTATAATAAATTCTTTGATGACCAAGTAATTAGAAATTAAAATAAATTCCTCTCCAAAATAGAAGGAATATCATTTCTCAAAAATCTATTTTATCACAAGAATGTGTATTTTTTCAAGAAAATTATACAAATAAACCATTCTGGATAATATTATTGAATATTATATATAATATATCAAATAGAAAACTAAAATTAAATCCAATATGTTTTATTGGAATAAGATAAGAAAAAAACTAATTTTATGCTTAAAAAGAGACATTTCTTAAAATGTAGTTTTATACCATTTCAAAGAAAACATGTTTTAAAACCAAAGATTGTAAAATTTTAAAAGTATATTTGATGAAATAAACATAATTTTTTAAATAATAATATCAAAATTATCTTATGAATAATTTTTTTATTTTTCTAATAGGTTTCATTTTTTATGAATAGTGAGAATAATTGAGGATTTAAATTGAAAAACAACGTTTAATTTTAATACGTTATATTGATAAATTATATTTTAAAAATATTTTATAGTTTTATTTATTCAATAATACATATATTAATCATAATTATTTCATTTTAATTCTTATATATTTAATATAGATACAATAACGTAGTAAACTTTTGAATAATTTCACTTTTAAAGCTCACATTATCATCACATCTAAGGGATTAATATTCCATTTATTTTTTACACATATATGAATTTAATTTGGATAAATAGATTCCATATTTGGAATAATAATAATAATATATAATTTTTTATAAGTTCAAATTAATTTTTTATAAAAATTATTATTGAAAACAATTGAAACTAATAAAAATGAATATACAAAGTGACAAAAATATAATATTAATGGGAGAAATAGCCTTTAAAATTTTATATAAAGTACTTTATAGAAATAATTAGAACATATATATTCTATTTTATAGTTAATTTCATTATTTTATCATTTTTGTTGGTGCAATCGTGGGTTGACCTATGAATATTGAGTTAAAACCCATGTGTGTCTTATCACCCACTTATAAAAGGTTGCCACTTAACCTCCGATCATCACACCTATTCAGCATATTTTATAGAACTATATATTACCCAAAAAGGTTCAATACATAAATAATATCATTTTATATTCTTTAAATTTAGTATAAATCTTTCCATGAAATTTCTTTGGTAGAAACAAAAATGAGTTACTCCAAAAAGAGGTAACATTCCCCAACAGTGGTTTCTATTTTATTTTTTCCACCCTCTTACATTATTATTACATCATTTTAATATACAAAACTATGTATAATTAATATAATTATAATTTTATATGTTAAATTTATACCCCACACCCACATATAATTCCGTTAATTGGGTTACTAAATCATCATTTTTGTGTACGGTGAACTACCTCCTCACGAAACAATGTAATTTTTTTCCATTACCACCTAACATGGATGGTAATAATAATGGAATAATATTTATATGGTATATATAATATATTTATAAAATAATAATACCTCTATATTAATTATATAATATATAATAATTTTAATTTAAATTCCATTATAGATACCATAACATTGCTTGTGAGTAGGATGGACTACAGTCTCATAAAGCGATGTAAAGAATTTTTAAGTAAATTATTATATGGAAGTTAATTTTCGTAAATATAATGATTATATATGAAATATATGAAATAATTATGACATTAATTAGATAATTATCTTTTTATAAATATTTTATGTCAATTTCTTATAAAAATTTCACAAACTGAAATAGTGATAATGTCATTCATGGACGTGCGAAATACAACCTCTTCAAAGTGATATGATTCTTATCCTTTCATCACTATATCACAATAATTAATCATATAAAAATATATTACAAAATTATAAATTTTTAATGATATAATTATCATTCCATAAATATACTTTTTTACTTACCTTCTTTCCCTAAATATCATTGGGAAAATGGAAACGTTACTCGCTGGAACATACGACATATCCTCTCTATATTCAAAATGTTATTTCATTTTTAATAACCATAATTAATAATTTTTTTTAAAATTATAATAAAATTATAATATGATTATTATTATATGATTATTATTCTTTATATGTTTAAATATTTAATATTATGATGATATTCTACCTATCCATGTTGTTTTTCAATCATAAGGTGAATATGGTCAAAACATCTGACTTAAACATAATCTACTATGTAACTATAAAAGACATGTTAATAATTAAAATAACAGTAATTAAAAATATATAAATAAAATTTAATAATATTATTTAGTAATATATGTTTATAAATGCTGATGATAATGACACACGTGGCAATTCAGACTCAAGGTAATGGTTACTCTTTCCACACTTTTATTTTTATGAGATACATTCTATATTCACCATTTAATTTTGTTGTGTCGTTTATATACTAACCAAGAATTTATTTTTAATATTATTATACCGAAATATATGGGTATTTACATATCCAATATGGGATATCCATTTAATGTATTTTTTTTGATTTCAATGATAAAAAATTGGTAATGGATTTCTATCACAATTTTCTATTTTGGAAAATTATTCCTTATTATGAACTTATATTATATATTGAGGATAATATAAATACACTATGGAATGAAATGTTTTTAATATATTTAATTTCATGATATATTATGTTTCATAAAAAATTTCATCATTAGGGTTACGATTCAATGTTACTAAGTTGGTAAGTGTCAAATGTTACAATCACATTGTTTCCATGATTGATTATGATTATGTCTGCAATAATGAAATCATATGATCAACCTATAAATTACTATCACGAATCTTATTATCCTATGTATATTTAATTTGAATAATATTATTCCAATAATTTTCCTCTCTTTATGTACTCAATATTTTAAAATAATGTTTTTATGAAAATTCATTATTTTTATCGAAGAATCTTTGTCATCCAAATTTATTTTTTCTAAGAATTATTTTACAAAAAGTTTTAAAAAATATTTTTTTATTATTAATGTATAGTTTCCTCAAATTTATTTAATTATTTTTATGAACTTCCTTTATAATATGTTAATATTATTTTCAATTAAATGTATTTTCAAAATTATTTCTATTGAGAATGTGATTTTGAAAATCTGGGTGTCAGTTTCCTCAATATATTATTAATGGTCATTTAATGGAATATTCATTAATCAATATGAATAACACTTGTTGTTATTAATGCTCCAAAAGGGATATTTTTAAATGATTATATCCTCATTCCTTATTGGAATACATTGAGATAATCATGATTAGATTTTTGTGGAAGCTGTTTGTTTTCCATGGGATAACCATGTTTCAAAGAGATTGCTTTCGAACCCATTTATTTTACATAGGTTTATAATATTTGAAATGTATTGTTGAGGAACCCATTTCATTACCATAGGTTAATCTGGTTTCAATGATATTTACATTAAACATATTTATTTTCTATGGGTTTACTATGTTGTAAAATAATGATAAGTTTTCATATGATTTTTATGGTGAAGTGGGAACTCAATATACTTTATTCATGATGTGATTCTTGTACATTACAACTAAAACATGGGTTTTATAAGATACAAAAAAGTAATTATATTACATCAGAACATGTGGTGGATATGACGGTACTCAGTCAACCTATTGAAACATTAGAAGGGAGGCCTAGAAATAAATGGGTTTGGTTGTTACCTCCTATCATGTAGTGGAATAGAGAGAATCATGTAAGCCCACGAATTCTTAAGTGATGGGTGCAATGGGATAACACGCCAATACATTGTGTGTTATTTATATTGGTGTTCAACCAAGTGGCCATTCTAGATAAAAGGTTTTTGATAATCTTTTATTTTAACGTCCTAAATTTGGTGCCACATGTTGGTGCCCTGAGTTGGTCTATCACATTAGCTCAAGCGCACCTCCCCATTTTCAAGAGGCTACCAACTAGATGTGAGGCTCTGATAAGTTGATCATGGGGAGACTATTCCCAGTTTTATCAAATTAATGCACCATCATAAATTAATTAAAAATATAGGAATAATATATTACCATTAACAATGCCACATATCATGTAAATCCAAGTAGGAAATACATTAACAAAATCAACAAATAAAACATGAAAATCTATTTTATATATCAATTGTCTAAAATGGAATAATTAGATTGAATAAACCAATGAATTCCAAGAGGATCCCAAACCAGTACTTGTTCCCTCATCCTTGATACATCCCAAATCAATTATCTAACAAATGTACATTTCACATAATCTATCTAGAACCCATGAAATCTATTCATGTATCGAGTAGGCATCTTGAGTCGGGTGTGAGAACAACTTAGTATTCCACCACCAATTGTGCTTATTAAAAATATATTCAACAAAACGTTTATCAATTTTTATAAATAATTAATTACAATGCACAAGTAAATAGTTGTCATATTATAGATTAATCTTTATTAAAACATATAAACTACCAGTTTCCCAATGACACTAGTACCAGAATAATTGATTCAGCACAGACCAATTTTGAATCATGTTATGGATTCAATTCACATTTAATTATACCACATGATATTACAATATACATATGAATTTAATTTCATTATTAGGGCCACATCAGACAATACTACATTTCAAATGTTTTGGGTTTACAACACCCTATCTATCACCCCATTTATCAACTATTCATGTATCACATCGGTATAGTACATCATGCATATCAAACCAATTTCTCAATAATACATATCTGTTATTGGTGTTGATCGGCATGTTGATCATCCAATTTATCAACCATGCGTATATATCATTTTCACATGTCATCATGTCTTGAACCCAATTTATCATCCATATATATAAATATAGTTTTCATATATCATCATGTCTTGAACCCAATTTATCTTCCATGTATTTATATTTATTGAGTAGATACTCATATCTATCAACCCATTTATCAACCATTAATATATTTATCCTTGGAATACATTGTAATCTCTAACACCCCAATAAATAACCCTGAATATATAAAATTTCATATCATTATATCACATCAATCATGATTAATAAACATTAATAATCATATCATAATCGACCATTAATTAATTCATAAGTTAATTATCTATTCCCCTCTAATTAATACAACAATTAATTAATCATAAATTTACTTTTAATTAATTCATTATTTAATTAACCATATATATCCCATTAATTGGATCACCAATTAAGTAATCACATATATTTTGTTAAAAAATTAAACAATTAACTATATATATATAATGTATAGTAATTATTCTGATAATTAATTAATAAATTCACATCTTAAAATCAAATAATTAGTTCAAAAATTAATCATTTCTAATTTCACAATTTAAAATTATAATAATTAACACAACATTAATTATCCTTAATCCTTAATTTAAATATTTTAATAACAAATCTATCATATAATTATCCCAATTTTACAATTCAATAAATTGATAATTTATTCGTAAATTATTTATCTTAACTCTACAATTCAATCATTCAATTGATTCCTCAATTCCTCAATTAATTAATTGACCCCACTAGATAATTCAATTTATGAATTTCCTATTTTTAAAATATCTATATAAGTTATACAATTTCATATGTTCTATTAAAAAAAGGGAATTGAATATCAGAAAACCACACCAATTCATTGTTGAATAATCACCCAATAGAAATCCCAAAAATTGAGCATCACAACGACATAGATTGGGATCCGGATCAAAATACCTATATTAAAATTAAATATATCAAGGTATCTTAATTCTAAATATATATCCACATGTTTTGATCTAGATTAACTAAATTATGATCTAGATCTATGGAATCTGATGATTATATCACCCCAAAGTAAGAAGATAAGGAAATATGATGAACTAGAATGCAACGAGATATGATCAACATACTAGTTTTGGTGAATATCAACGATCTATGCTTCAGGTCAAGAGGAACATAGGTCAAGAGGGAATGTAATTAATCTGAAGAGCTTATTTTTTTTTTGAATTCCTCCTACTGTTGAATTAGGTTAAATGGGTTAGTTTTGGTTATTCATGGTAATGAAAACAAATTTTTATGAAACTACAAATATTATGGAGAGATTCTGGGTAGGGGGACATAATAATCTGAAACCATACACACATTATTTTAGGGGTTCACCATTTCTCCTTTAAGGGTTCATGGCTTAAAAAACCATCCTCTATCCATAAAAACCATTCTTTTCAAGGGTTACACAATTTTCTAGGTTGGGGCACCCTAATTTCTCCAACGATGCACCAACCTTGAACAACCATCCTTCATTCAATTTTATATAAGATTTAGCCAAAGGAACCCATGGTAAAACCCAAATGAAATGTACATAAATAAGGGGACAAAGATTACCTGAAAGGAAGAGCTAATGATATTTTGAAAAGGTTGGTATCTTACAACATCCCACACTTTATAACATATCATCATCGAGATGCACTCCCAAATAACTATAATAATATGAACCAAAAATGATCTGGCTATGGAGCCTATATATCTACTTACCTTTACCATTCTTCCTCCTACACAATCCCATGTTTCTATAATAAAAAAACTATCAACATGGTATTTCCTGACATGTCATTCTCCCTGTGATCCGACACACATATCATATACTCCCCAAAGTATGCGTCAATCTCAATCTAAACCTCATCCACACCAATCACATGATAAGGTTTGTGGTGATACCACTATAGTTTGAAATATGAAAAATGTCCAGAATAGAACTATATTTATGTGAACATCCAATCAATATGCCACGATCATGATTACCTAAAAAACATAAAATGTTCCAAAAAACCTAGGTTCTGTCATTCTATATCATAATATCCAACAGTAACCTAGTCTAATAGACACATGGAAGAATGCATGATCACACACATAAAAAATATATCAGTCTTCCACATCTATCATAATTGGAATTTGGTCCACACAGATCTACATCTATATGTTCCATAATTAGCTAAAACTATTCTAATGTATCCTACATGAAATGTGGTCCAAACCTCTATGACTCCACTACCTTTATCCAATATAGTGGTGATCTCCATGGACTACTATAATGTGCCTCGTATGGATCCATTTTTATCATTTCTCAAAATTATTTGTTACATGAAAATTACATTAAAACCAATTGGCTTTCCAAAGTCTCAACAAAGTCAGGTACAAAATATCACATCATATCCCCAAGTACCAATATAGTATTCTCCAACATTCCATTTTTCTGTGGGTGGAAGACTGTACTCAATATTACTTGTGTACAAAGAACCTTATATAATCTTCTCTACAATCATGGTTTAGAGACCGAGTCAAGATCTAAATCTATAGTATGTGGCACACGGTGCAGATAGAATATCCGCCAAAATACATTTATCCTAACTAATCCATTTATAATGTTTCCCTTATCAGATTTTAATGTTATATTTTTTCAGTCAATCAATAATAACCCAAATAGTTTTATTTTTACATGGAATAATTCGGAGACCCAACAAAATTGAAACATTTAGTTCGTCCCACTTCTATTTTTTAATATGAAACTGGTTTAGTAATCCATCATGTCATTGATGTTCCACCTTCACCTATAGAATAGTGAATCATCATGTCCTGAAACATGATATATCCTTTTTCATGTGGGTCCACTAAAACAATTGTCATGGTTTATTATACATTTTGGTCACACATGGATGCACTGCCCACATAGGGGAATTGAATTCCCACATCTCCTCCTCTTGCATACTCATAAGCACAACAACCTGATTCTTTATATGGTTGGCTCATCCTCATATAGGCTCCAGTCAGATGGTGACTCCCCACCTTCATGGATTTCCGTTAAGGTCAATCATTCAAGATCCTCATACTCCATGTCTTTAATCTAGATCAAAAGTTTCGACTCCACTAAAATGGATATAATTTCAATCTCCTCTTTACTCTAATGGACCACAAAATTCCTCTAAGCAATCAATTTCATCATCTTCCACTCAACACTACATTCTTGAAATGCACGAGCCTGAGTTTTCATGCTAAAATTATAATCTAAAATGTTTCCCTTCCAACCCATAAATACTAGATCTTAGTCAAATGATACATATACTCAACCAATATGTGCTATTAAATTATAAAATCCCACAATGAAAATACACACCACAAGATATTGAGATCAGTAAACATTGTAATATTATACCCCAATAGATAATTATTCCAACACATCAATGAATAAACTACTTCTTCTAGCTAAGGGTTTTTCATAGGGTAGATTCCTTCATAATTCATCTACTAAATAGACCCATACACCATGATTCAATAACCTTTAATCAACAGAACTCATAGTATAATCCAAAAATAATCATAATAAACCATTTATTATTGACCCGGATCAGGTAGGATAAAAAAAGGAATATTTAAAATTCTTTATCAAATATTGGAAGAATTACTCAATGAATTGTGGTCGTTAAAAAATTATCTTTTTCTTGTTCATGCAGAAACGTGGCATTGACAATCAAGAAAATTTACGTAAAATATATATGATAATATCCCTCTAACCCCATAAATAAATTAATATCGAATACATTATTGGACTACTCCCAATATTCCACTCCCAGTACAATTTTTGGTTTCACTTCCACACCCTCCTTTGAGATGAAGTGACCAAATAAGTGTACCAAACCAATATAAACCTCCCACATAAATAGATTTTTTTATAACCTAATCTTTCTAAGCACACTCAAGATAATGTCATGATGGTGGGAATGACCATCATGATTCTTAGAGAACAAAAATATATCATCCACAAAACTACCACAAACTAATTAATGTATGTATGAATGATCAAGTTTATCATTTCCATAAACATTATGGGTGTGTTCTTCAAACCAAACTGCATTATGATGAACTCATAAAGGTAATACCTACTTATAAAAGTATTTTTTGATATATTAGTATTCTGATATCTCAACTAATGATATATTAGTATTCTGATATCTCAACTAATGATACCCTAATTGATATTAGAAAATATTTCAAATTAATCATGCTGATTAAGGTGAAAAATGAGATTACTAAGTGACAAAAATTTAATTACAATAGTCAAAATGACCAGGAAAAATTTAAAGTAACCATTGAATGGAAATATTTATACCATATTCATTATATTATATATTTTGGTTTCTTATTATAACATTTTGGAATGTTAAAATTTCAGATCACCTAACATTATTTCAAAAAATACCATGTGTCATCTCCCCACTTTAAAAATGAAATCAACTCTCCTAATCTCATTAAAACCTTCAAGACTATTGAATCAGAAAAGGTCTTCCCATATAAATTATCCCTATCCCTCATAGAATACAGTAATAATTAAATTAGGCCTAATTCTATCTATTGATGTTATTTTTTTATCCAAAAAAGTAATACTTGAATAATATGTAAAATTCTCCAATGAGGGTTTATTTTATATTTCATTATCCAAACAATTCATTTATATTTATATCATTATTTTATAATGGATTATTTGTAATAAATATATAGTGATGTTTTTATGTTATAGTTATTACCTTCACATTAACCTCATCAATTGAATGGGTTACAAAATCCACATTCTTGTATATAACGGATTATGACCTCGCGAAACCACGTTGTTCGCTTTCCCATTACCACCACTTGTTGATATGAATAATGATGTAAATACTAGTTACATATTAAATTTAATATATTTATAACATAATAATACTTATGGAGTAATTATATCAAATAAAACATATTTTTATTCTATTTTTTAGGAATATAGAAACATCCCTTTTCTGTACGGTGGACAACTGTCATGCAATGTGATGTGAGGTGTTTTTTGGTAGCATTGTAGATGGAGTGTAATGAGGGTAAGTATAATGAATAAATATAATATAAATTTAATAATAATGATATTAAATAAATAATTATCATTATTTAAATATATTAAATTATTTATTGTTATAATTTCACATATTGTAAAAGTGATAATGCCATTCGTGGAAGTGTGGATAACTGCATCATTGAAGTGATATAATTATTTTGTTAATATCCTCATTAAGAGAATATTATATATAAGTATATATTTTTATTTTAATTAATTATTTATGATATATTTATCATTATTTAAATATAAATTTGGATTACCTTATTTCTATAATGATCAATGGAAAATTAGAAATGTTATTCTTGTGTACGACCTACATTCTTCATGGCCATAATGTTAGAACATTTTTTATAAACATCGTTAAAAATAGGTTTTAAAAGTATCATTTTAGTATAAATATGATAAATATATCATTATTATTATTCATTATATGTTTAAGTAATTTTTGTTCTAACCAAAACCAACCTACCTAAGTTGTTTTTTAAATATAAAGTGAATATGGTCAGATCATATGACATAAACATAATCGACTTAATAAATATATATATATAATATTAATATTTGAAGTAAATGTACTAATAAAAATTGAATGAGTTTCTAAATAAAGTAAATAATTGACATTATTTTATTATTATAGAAGATAATGGCATATATGGAAAATCAGACTAATGGTAAAGGATTTTTTCATATGACTTTTATTTCTATGTTAGATATATAGTATTCACCACATGATATCATTTGGGTTTTTATATATTTAACATGATTTTTTTACAGGGTTATTTTCCTTAAATATATTTTTTTATATCCATTTTATACTCTCTTTTTTTTTCAGTTTATAGATTCAATGATATCAAAACAGTAATGGATTGTTGTCACAATTTTCCTTCTTTGAGAATTATGAAATGTTATGAACATATCAACTTTTATGTTGTATATACATATAAACATTGACATGTAATATCATGAATATATTTTTTACAATTATATATTAAGTTTATTTATAATTACTTCATGGGGGTTATGATTTAATTTTTTCAAATTGATAAGAGTTTCATGTTACAATCTCATCAATTTTCAATATTGACTGTGATTAAGTATTGATTGTTGAAATATTATGATCTACCCTTAAATAATTCTCATGAAATAAATTCATCTCTATTCGTTCCAGGTTAATATATATATTCCCATTTTTTTGTCCTTATTTATTCATTATTTGAGAATAATTGTTTTGGAAGAACAATATTTTTGATTCAAAACACATTTTCATCCAAAACAATGTTAAATAAGAAAACATTAAAAAAATGTTTTAAA
Organism: Viscum album; assembly: GCA_963277665.1. Lineage (NCBI taxonomy): Eukaryota > Viridiplantae > Streptophyta > Magnoliopsida > Santalales > Viscaceae > Viscum > Viscum album. The sequence goes on from OY728135.1 coordinate 695,821,936, forward strand.
AATTTATTATCATTGAAAATTTAATATTATCCTCAAGTTTTTAATTTTTTTTAAAATAATCCATCATAATTAATAATATTAATTTTCAAAATAATTAGTTTTCAATGTTTTCTGTTAAAATTAAAGTGATTTTCAAAATGAAATGTGTATTTTACTAAAAATATTTTTAATTTTATTATAATGTTATTTTAATTTATTGTCATCAAAAACACATATTGTTAGTTATGTTGCAATGAGCATATTTTTTAATGATATCATATTTATTCTTTCTAGGTGTGTATTAATATTTCTTCAATGAGATTGTTATGGAACCCATTTTTTCCACAGGAAAGCCCTATTTCAGATATATCGTTACGAAACTCCTTTATTTCTTATATATTAATCATGTTTTAAATAAATTATTACGGAATGATTTTTTTCTAGATGTTTAATAGTGTCTCATATATATTTACAAAATTCCAAATTTTGTTACATTGGATTATCAGGTTATAAAATAATAATGATTGTTTATGTGATTTTTATGATGAATTTATATCTAAATATGCTTTATTTAGGTTTTAGTTATTAGAAATTATAGAATACGTAGGGTTGTCCCAAATAGTACCGAGTAATCCTATCAGAACTTTACATTTGGTGGCCTTGATTATTATGGGTAATCCTATTACTATTTGTCTAAGGGTTTCACAAATATCACTGAGTGAGACCATTATAGATTAACATGGGGTGGATCATATAGTCTCCGGAAATAATTTTTTAGCATAGATGATAGGTTATACCAGATAGCACTATAATTATTTTGGTAGTGTGTATATTTGATGTTATCTATATAGTAATCTTAATGAAATTTTTTTGAAAGGGTTTTATAAATATAATGATCTGTGTTACCAAAAATGATTTTTATTAGCATTAATTTCATTATAATTTTTCTCATGATCTTGATTGATATCACAATGTTAGTATTATTGATTCTAATGAATCTTTTCATTCCCATGTTTTCATATTTTCTGATCCTAGCATTTATTGGTATGTGTTTGTTTATGTTTCACTTATATAACATGATTTTTTCATCACACCCTTATGAACTTATTATTCTCATCAATAAAATTAAATTACTAATGATTTTAACAGCTGTACTAGGTATTTGAGCTCACCTTTATTATGTTTCATTTTCGTCATGATATAAAGAATGAGGTTGAATGAATTATTTCATAAAAGTATTTCATATGGATGATGTTGATGACCTAATGTGAAATAGGAAAACATCGATTTAATTGGAGATGATTCTCATATTTATAAACCAGTTGTTTATTAACGCATGTGGATATGAGTTGGTCAAAACTATCATAAACTATAAACCTAAAATTCATATGGGAATGTGAGTGATACAATATTTATTTATCATATTCTCAGTTTTTAGTGAATATATATTAACCTTATTTGGTATAAAATTAAAAATGTAATGTCTATTAATTGATCATTGTATTTGATAGTGTGGGTTCTAGGCTATTAAAGTAAGGGTGCATCTAATGTTTTCCTTTGATGGGAGATTACATGTTTATTACACTGGGTAAGGCTATATGTTAACATGATGTGATTATGATGATATCATTTTTATTAATATGATATGATAGTGAAATTGGGAATGAGCTAGTAAAATGTAACTGGGTTTATCAGGTGACACTAGGAGAAGAAATTGTATGAATGATCCATACACAGTTGGGATTTCTATATTTTTCTAGGAGGGGTGATTATATAGATAGGTCTTACATAGCTGGGATTCCTGATAACATCTATGGAGAAGTTATGCTATGAATGGTGCTAGCTTAACTGGGCTTCATGGTGGAATGGGTTTCATCAAATTCATATCACATGAGGCATCTCATGCATCTCAAACGTGGCATCTGACACATATTACATAGTTTATCCAATACTAGTTTCATATATTATGACCAGAGTTTAAATCATGTGAATGGATATTGTGTGTGTGGCTTAGACATTCACATTCAGATACTTCCATCCTATTGTCAAATCATAATGGTATCACACCCCCTTAGGTGTCAAGTAATATAATTGGGACATAAAACTAATGCAGAGTCCAATGAGAAATGTTTGGTGGTTATCATACCGTCACTACAAGGGTAATATTTTGTTTGAAACATAATAAAACATATGTTAATCATAGGAGGAATACTTATATTCTCATATAAAGAATACTTTTTTTATAGTCTTGTCTTGAGGATTATTTGGTGGAAGATGCATGAAAATGGAATGTGTCATTATTTCACAGGAGAATGCATTTCTTGTACAACCTATAACAAGATTCATGTGATGTGGTTTCTGGAATTTCTTGAGGAACATTTCTACCTATATAAATAGAAGATAATAAAAGGATTAATGTCAACTCATGGAATGGGAATGGGATCATGATATGTAGATAAATTATAGGAATTTCAAGGAGTGTGAGGGAGTATTTCAATTATTGAAATTATATGGGGTTGATGTTGGTGCTAAATAGGACTGAAGAACAATTTTCCTTGACACATCCCAAAAATGATCCATTTTATTGCCTTGGGGTTTGTAAAAAATGTGGAATCACTTCTTATTTTCATATATTAAACACGTGTCCCCTCCCCCAAATATAAAAGTCCTCATCCTCTCCTTTCACTTCGTACTCATATAGACTTTTTTATTGGACAATTCCGTCCAAAATATACTCCTTACATCAATTCCCTATTCCTAGAGGTCCTAGATTCATTATAAAGAACATATATGATGGCATTATATATATACCTAAAGAGGTTTCCAATAGAATAATTAATATTTATAACCATGTATTTTGGTTTTAATGATTCTTAAGCCTCCTTAATATAATATTCATATATGAAAAAATAAGAAAAATAATATTTCCAATATATGTATATTTTGTTATGTTTATTTCATAATTTATATCTTTCTTCTCTTCCATCAAATGAAAAATGAAACCATTGATTGTGTGTAAGATGTACTACCAACTCACGATCTAGTCTAATTTTTTTCATCAAAATATCTAATTGTTATATATATATATTGAAGAATTGAACATATTTATATAAAGTATAACACATATATATTCTTACCGTTCAATCTTTTGGAAAAAGATAGTATCGTTTATGAATATGCATGGACTATTAACTCCATATAGGGACCTCACAAGTATTTGATGTTATATTGAAATGGATTTAAATAATTATATATTTAACTATTATAAATGAAATATATGATATTATAATGTTTCTAGAATGGTGAAATATTATTTATCATTATGAGTTTCCATATTTTGAAAAAATAGAAATAATGTTCATGTGTACATATGACCCACCATCTCCATGAATGTTGTAACTCATTGTACTATATCTACATTTTTAGACTATTATATAAAGATGTATTATTATTATGTATGAAATTTTTATGGATCTAAACATTATTTAAATTTGATACCCATTATCAATTTTAATTTAATGATACTAATCAACCAAAATAGACATGAAAACAGAGAACTTATCAATAGAAAAAGTGATTTTAAAAAATAAATATTAATAAATGAGTCATAAAAGACTATAATTAATACATAGGCATTATGGAGTATGTGATTATTGTTTTTAATATTTTTATATGAAATATATATTTATTATACAAGAAGTATGCACACATATTATGGAAACCAATTCAATGGAAAGGGACTTCGTCAATATTTCCTTTCATTGAGGAATTTCATAATGTTATGCAGTTAATTTTTTTTATGGTATATATATTTCCCCTTGAACTTTTAATATCATGAATTAATCAAAATTAAATATATTTTGTTGTTTTAATTTTAATTATATTATATATTATGATTTGACTTCAATGATACTAGTTTGAAATGAATTTCGTTACTCAATTTATATTCTCATGGTTATATTACATCGTCATAATACGTAATATTATAAGATTATGTGAAAAATTAATTTTTATTTTACTATGGTCTATTTAAAAAATTAATTTTATATACATTTCATTCACATTATCTATTAATTGATTAATTCCCATGTTAATGTTATGATCAATGTAATGGTTTTCCATATCAGTTCTACTACTATTAGTCATATTCCTTATTTTCTTTATAGTTATCTAATGTTGTGTATATAATTAAATATTGATATTTTATATCGTGAATTTCATTTACCTTATGGTTATTCAATGTTTAATTTTATTTTATTTCATTCATGAGGATTATGTTTCAGAAGTTACTAATGTAGTAATGGTTTATGTTTGAATCTCAATGTTTATCGGGGTTATTCATGATTAAGTTCAATGATGATGAAATAATATGATATAAAATTAAATCCACTCATCAATTTTTTTTCCTCTAGTTAATATTAGTGAATAACATTTTTGTTATCAATTTTCACTCTTTATGAATAAAGGAAAAAAACATTATTTTAAAAAAATTAACTTCTGTTACCTCTTCTATCAAAACACCTTTTCATATATTTCAATATTTTCAAAGAATATTTTTAAGACTTTTTTAACATTATCGATTAAATTTTCTAAATATATGTTTACTATTGATTGAATTATTATAAAACTGTTTGACATTATTCTTCATACAAATTTTCCAAATGAGACACTTTTTACCCTTTTTTGCAAAAGTGTAAAATGATGTTTATTTTGACTATATGTAATATATAGAACAACTCACCATAATGAACACATGTTACATTTAATATTTATTTATAATTTAACAATTATATTTACAATTAAAATTTAGTTCTTTCTGTTTTATAATTTTTTAGATTTTTTAATTTATATTAAAATTTGAATTTATATTTTCATCAGGAATCTTTTTAATTAATTTTTTAAGCTATATATATTCATCAGTGAAAAATAAATCATTTTACCTTATTATACATTATTAATGATTTTTAATAAAACAAATATTATAATTTCATCTAATTTTTTATATTCAATATTAATGGTACTTACTATTTCGATATAATTCTCTATATTTCTATGAATGACATGTGTTTATGTTTTCTGATTGGGGATTGAATAGACAATCTATATTGACTTTTTTCAATATGATTGATTATGATTAATATATTTTATCAGTTTTATATGTGGAATGAATTTCACTTATTATGTGATGGATGGGTCCTGTTATTGCCCCTATATGCATTGATTGGTCTCTTAAGACAAACTAGTTTGGTTTTTAGATGAGGCCTTCCTAATTTTTTAATATGTCTTCGTATGATCACATGAAATTATAATTATGATTCTTATAATTATGAATTCCCTCTATAAAAAATGATCTTTTGTTTTTCCATGTGATTACTAATTTAGTTCGAATATATATAAGAATGTTTCATGCTTAGTTCATTATTTATATGTTATTATTCAATCATAATTTATTTCTATCATATTATGTACATTTACCTGATTGAATGGAATATGATTCTATTAATTATCATTACATATTGATTATTTCTTATTATTTCAATACATATCACACTAGACTCATACCTTTAATGAGAATTATATCTTACCCATTTCTTATATTTTCATTCTTGATGTATCTAGGAAGTGTGTTATGATTGACGTACAAGGATGTGATAAAGTGAATTATAGTTTTCTAAATGAAAATTATATGTTGAATATTATGTTTTTAATTTCATTACAATATTTTGGTATGTATCTATCATTAAAAAACTACTATTCCACTTAGTCCTTTAGGGTGTGATTCTTTGTATCTAGTGCTAATGTAATAAATTGACCACATGAATTCTGGCTACTCAGTTTAGGGACTTTACAACATTAGGCTATTGAAAATTCATAGGAAGATCTAGAACTGAATAGTGGTATGATTTGATGGGTGGTATTTTATCCAGGGGAATATATGTTTTAAATGTAATTGTTGATAGTTTCATCCACATGTTCATTGTATAAGATACCCCCTCTGATCGAATGGATACACCCCTGATGGTTTGGCTGGGGAGATATGAGATATTGGATGAATAGATATTGTACTGTCGAAACTAAGTGGTTATATACATTTTATTTCATGGGTTGTCCACTAATCTATCATGGCTTGTCATTGAGGATTACATAGGACCTCCTCCAACATAGATTATGATGTCGTACTGATACTAATAACATCGTTTTACTACTGTGGATAACCACCATTAGGGAATAAGGATAATGAATTTCTGATTAGTTTTCAAGGGATATAAATATTTTTGAAGGTTTTGTTTTCATGGGATCCTTATTGAGTTGATAGAGGTTCCCATGGGGGTGATCATTATAAAATTAATACAGGAACTCACCAAATAATGTATTTTTAGTTGATTTCAGGGACCTTATTATTGATGATGGTTCTTGGCCTTATACCAAGATATATCTTAACTACCTGTGGGGAGTTGACATTGTGGTTGTGATAGTCAATATGATGTTCTCGGATGCATCCGGAACTACGATGAATTAGTAGTTTTAGTAGATTTTTTATTTATTAATATTTTTTATATTTTATTATTATTATTATTATTGAACATGTCGAGTACACATGTCAAAAAATATACCAGTGAGTATGGTCTCACATTGATGGTTCCATAATGAGTCAAGTACTCACACACATCAAAACCGGCCATTGTGCATGGGATACCAAGAATAACTTGAATGGTTATTATATATGTTGGGATGGATAAAAATCCGGATCATATTTAATATAGTCAAGAAGGAATTCAATGAATAGATGAGGAAAATGCGATTAGGTATGGGTTAATGATTGAGAAAATATTTAGGTCATTTATTATTTTTATTTTTCATTTAATTACGATCATCTAAGTAGGTGGTCGATGAGAGTATTTTATATTCTATGTGTGACCATTTTATTTATTTATTGCATTTTAGTATTTTATATCTTTTTATAATTATTTACAATTTATTATTTTTAGTTTATTTATGTTATGTTAGGAAAGTAGTTATTTTCACATCACTTAGATACTCCAATATAGTGGTTTATGCATCCAATGGTATGTCCATAGACCCATTCTATTGGTCATCTGCCTCTTGAATTTAGGGAGGAATAGTTGAGGTCACATGGTGGTATTCTCCATCAATAATTCGGTGTGATCTAGGATGTATGGTTACACCTCAACTAATTAAAAAAATAATATTCATAGAAAATTAAAGACTATATGGATAGTAATTCCGTCAAAGTGTCACCCATGTATGGAGTGAGGGGAAGTGCCTCTCCTGTGTGGGGTATAGGGAAGTGCTACCTAGGTTTAGGTTTTCGGATATGTTTTACCCTTAAAGGGTACATGGGAAATGTATTACTTTTATTGATGGCCTCAAGATGACATTTACATATTGATCCATAGTTTTGAACCATGGGTAAGTATAGGATCTTGGTTTTATTGTATTATCTATTTGGAATGGAATACTTTTCCCATATGTTAAATTGTAATGTTTAATGCATTAATGTTGATAATTTACATGTTTTGGTTACATAATTACCCTTAAATTTTATGTTTTTCAATAGGTTATGACGTTCTATTTCAAATGAATGAGGTGTGATGGTTTGGAAATGAATTCATCCCCAAGTTTATTATTCTGTTACTTTTATAGATCCATTTTTATATGTCCAAAAATGAAATTAATATAGTAAATTTATAGGTAACTGGGGACTAGGGATGAAGTGATTCATGAGTAAACACCTCCCTTACTTAGTGTATGGTGACCCCACACAATGGTGTTTGTTCATAGAGTTAGGGTGAAGAAATCATGTGCACATGTTCTTTTTGAGGTGGAACCTAAGCATAGATTCTAATAACGTAAATGTATTAGAATGTAATTTTTCTCATTGATAAAGCTATATTTGTTTAGGGGATTGAGAATCTAGGACCTAGATGTGGGGAGGTTCCTACAACAATGAAATCATAAGTCACACTTAATTTCTTAGTTCAGGGATAATCCCAATTCCAAAGAAAAAGTATCCACCCTGAATAAAAATATTGTTACATCATATCCTCACATAATTGGTCTAATTATAATGAAGAAGATTTAAATAAAATGTCTATATGATTCTGTTTCAAAGATAGATTCAAACATAGGAACACATTCTCAAACAAGGGACTATATAACGTAATACATTCTATTAACATTGGTATTTGAGTGAATGATTCATGGATGGAATGAGGAATATGATGAATCCCCCCTAGTAAATAGGGGATCACTTCACTTTCATTAATCTATTTGACTTAGGTGAATCATAAAGTTTCACAATATATTCCACCATGGTAATACACACTCAAAAAGGTGAGTTAATTACTTCCATCACTCTAGATTTATTATACAAGGAATCAGAACATCCTGGTTTAATACAAAACCTTCACCTAGGAAATATTACTTGGTAATGGGTGCTAATAAAATTCACCTGAGAAATGTAGGATGAGTGAATAAAATCGATAAAAAAATTATTTTCAAATTCTCGTTTGGGGGTATTAATTTTTTTTCTCTTCACTTAGTAGTTGGAATTAAACTTATACACAATCTACACAATGAATATCACTAAATTTCATATTGGTTATAAAATATCTGAATCAAGAAATTATAGTTGTGTAGAAGTAGTTGATCATATAGAATAAATTTTTTATATAATGAATCTTATTTCAAGAGAACCCATCACATCGGTCAATATATCACTCCATATATTTTTGGATCATAAATACTCAATTACCCACTATCAATCAAACATAAATTACATGTATTTGGTGTTTCTAGTGATGTGACACTTCCAGGACCAAACATGTATTTTACAAAGTTAGTAATTATATCAATAACTTGTGTCACGTGTGTGATCATCTACACCATGAAGAAGGTAATATATGAATATATAAAAGATGTATCTCATGCCTTAGAAAAATAACCCTTTGTAATTATCAATGACCCCAAAAAAACTTGATGATCAAATTATTCATTATTTAAAACCCATTAAAATGATTGATCATTCATTTGGGAACCCATCCTAGGTGAATATTTTCTATAGGAAAGTCAAATATATATTGACTGAACTACAGATGCACCATGTTTTGAGACCATTATAGAGTTTTTTGAATTTATGGGGATTAATGGACTTAAAAGTTATTTTTTATCAACGTTATGAATTCATCCTATAGTTTGTTAGTGGGTTGTTCCGAGAAATCAATAACATCTACAAATAAAAAATATAATTGGGTATAATTAGTTTGGATTCATTTAATGTCATGGGATTCCCTATCCTTATAAATAATAATATAGAGCTTCTCCTTGTATGAACAACTGAAGAAAACTCCATGAAAGAAAACCATTATGGTGAAGAATCTACTTTAGTTTCCCATGGAAAAAAATTCAAGGGTTTTCAATATACCAATCAATATCATTTTAATTACCTATAATAATAGGTTTCACAATTCCCTTGGACCACAAGATAAGGTTAAAAAAATAAAAACCTACCCAATCAAGTACTCTAGTGGGAACTAGAATACTGACTGGTCAATCCTAGATGATAGTAAATATAATATAAGAGGATATCAATCTAATCCATTATTGAGCCGAAATCATTAGAAATAAGTCTTTCAATAAATGTTTCCTAATGGATTGTTATTTCTAGAAAGGGTTTCCCACACTAGGGTGATATCTAAAACAGTTTTCATAATCACAAAACCATACTATGATAAGTGTGAACCAGGATGTTCTAACCTTGGGTAGAATCTATGAGTATTTTGTAATGTTTAGTGGGTTGAATCTTCAAAAAATCATAAAGCCTAATCCGTTTCATACATGGCTAAATAGTGGTACATCATAAAAACTATATCCTAGGAATAATGTTCTTGTATCTTTAATTTTTCTAATGATTCTTTTTATGGTACATTATAGGTTTAGATAAAATAACATTACATTCCCATGTTCAAGAAAATTTTATAAGGACTTATTCATAATTTATTTTAACTCCATGAGGGGATCTAATTTAATGACTGGTAGTAAAAAATCATTAGATTAGTATATGAATATTCATATAGAATAATGTTCCTAATTGATCAATCATATAATGAGTTTATATTCCTTCCATGAAGATTTTTTCAAGTACCACCCCATTATTCATTGTGAATTATATTTGATACTAATATGCCAGTAAATTAGTACCCAGATCAACCACAATGATCAAATGCTACAATGTGAATATCCCTATGGTATTATTAATAGTTGATCAAATATCACCATATTATAGTCTTGAGGGGAATTACATCCTTGAGAAAGGGGATGATTTTGATTTATAATAGTGGTAAGATAATATAACTTAGATAGTTTCAATGAATGATAAAAGGGATTCCTATTCTATTATACATGGAACTATATTTTATGAGCCTCTACTAAAATATTACTACATGACAACATCAAATGGTTCTGAATTATCATATGTTCATGATGTTTTTGGTAGTCATTCTTCCATAATGTGAGCCCATATTAAAAATAATTTCTTAAATCTGATCTAAATCATATCTTCATATTCTAAATAAATTATTACAACAAGAAATATTATCCCAAATTATATCCTTATTAGAGATGAAAATGGAATCCCTTATAATGATGTTTCAACAAAGGAAAAACTAATACGTGATAGGTTATTACAATATATGCATGCTCGAATCCCCGATACTCTAATTACCATGAATGGGGTTATGTTATATTACCTTTATGAAATCCTTGTGGGTTTAGTGGTATGTGGATTTATGAATTAGAAATTATATGCTATCAATCAATGAAATATTGTTTTACATGACCAATTGCAGATGAAGTAACATGTTGACATAAACCATTGAAAACATAAATAAAAATGGTGGTCTATAAAATTGGTCACCCTAAAGATGAATTGGAAAGCTAATAAGGGGATATGGATTCATTAATTTATTGAAATTTAGAAAATGGAATTAGATGATTGAAAATATCACATTGAATGGGTCATAGAATAGTTTTTATATCTATCTGTTGAAATTTATAACATTTATAGGATGATTGGAGATCTAGCTATAGGTGTCAAACAAATATTATTTCTAGACAATGATGAAGCATCTGAGCAAGGGGATATCATATATTTTTTGGTGAATCAAATCAAATGTTTTCTAATTATCTCACCTAATATAAACATGTTATATTATAGAATATTTTTAATCATTTCCTCTATATGTGAAGAGTCAAGTACTCTTGGTTTTACTTATTCCTCTCATTTATATTGTATAAATGACTAGATCCTTTATAATAAATAAATATTAATTACTTAAAACATGTGTTTTCTTCATTATTTATTCATGATAATCAATGGAGATGAAATAGGTTAATATCATGATAATTTAATCAAAGAAAAAATTGTTTGAAAAAGGATTTGAAAAATTCAAATTCCCTGTAACGTCCCAATTCCAGAAGCCACCCAGAGGAACCCCGTACTCGGTTGGTCACATGGAATAAAGAAAATTTCCCTGAACACCAGAGGCTGCCAACTAGCAGCGAGGGTCGTGGGTGTGATAGTGGGGAAACTATTCCCTCATAAGTAGAGTACACAGCAGAAGAAAACAAATACATACAATAGTGGATGCAGTAAATATCCAACAATAGTAAACACCAAAAGACTAGAATAATAAACAACTGGAGCACATATATATATAATTATGCATGATACATATTGCTAAGAAATCAACCAAACAAGTCACAATACTGAAAATACAAAAAATGCTAAACCAATGTACAAAAGAAAAATATAAATAGCTCCTCAACATCGCAAGGCTAAGAATAGTCCCATGATCCCCAGCTCCAAAGAATGTCATGTACCTAAAGTAGAATGGATATTTCCCTTATATATACTTGCAACAATATAATATGTTTGGGCGCAATAGCATGAACCAAATAGGGTCTGAGATTAAATCCATGTAGGCACCAACTTTATGATCTGTGCCTAACTATCAGTGAATATATGCAATGTAAAAGTGCAGAAAATAGTAAATAAAAAAGTACTCAGCAATAAACGATCCACATTTTCAATATGAATCAATCAACAAATCAAACATCTAAACCAAAATAGGTAACCCTCTGGTAAGTACTCACATCCATCCCCTCTAGTCCTACGTAAGAAGTATAAGAAACCCTATGGGCAGTGCACTCGGCGTAACTCCTCTAGTTCATTCATAAGAATTCATAAATACTCTCTGAGGTAGAACTCACTGTCAATTTCCCTTATAGCCTAAGGTAGTTAGGAACTCTCTATGAAATCTCACACGGCCAATTACCCTATATCCCCAAGGTCACGGACTATCTAAAGAAGCACACACGGTCAATTGCATTCATATCCCAGGTCATTCAAAGACTCTCTAAGGAAGCTCACTTGGTCAATTCCATTTATAGTCTACAGTAATCAAGGTAATTCAATGTAAAAAAAAGACTCCTTGAGGAATCTCAAACGGTCAATTCCCCTTATAGTCTAAAGGTCTCAAAGACTCTCTGAAAAAGTTCACTCAGTCAATTCTCTTTATATTCTACTACTTCAGGTTCTCATGGCCCTGTGTAGGTAAACCAGCATTGGAATGCAATATGGCCAAAATAAACCTACAGAACAACTTGGCTAATCAGTCTATAACATATTCTTCATGTTAGAGTACAAATATTCCACCCTACAACTCTTGGCATAGAAAATAGGCCAGGCGGCCAAACAGGAAAAACAAGACCAAACAGTCATAAACAGAACATGCATGGGAAATACATCCAATACATTTCAAAACAACCCTATTCATATCCATATAACCTCTACACAAACATGCAAGCATGGAAGACAATCAACATGGGTAAAATATTAAACATTTAATACCCCATTCAAGGGTATTAGTGGAATTTTCACATAATACTCAAAGACTATGAACAGAAATTCACAAACCACCTACATTTGCATTAGGAGATCGCTATATGTGAACCTCGAAGCATGAATCTTTTTAGAATTTCGATGATATACAAAAAAATTCTAAAACTATCATCCCACAATATCTCACAAGAGAAGAGAAAACAAATGATGGTGATCTCGGAGAAGAGATAACTCACCGATGTGATTCAAATGGAATCGAGGTGTCCGATTCAGAGGACGGATTCATGCTCAAGGGTTTGTTGACGATCTACAGCGGTACAGAGCTCTCGGGCAAACAAGACCTAAATGAAGATTGTTCTGGTGATTAGACATGACCCTAGTGTGTTTAATGAAAAAAATAAAGTACATGGCGTGTACTCGCTGTTTACATACTCCACTTTAAGCATCCTCTAAGTCAATCCCACATGGCCGTGTGTGTGGCTACTACACATCTAGCACACAGCCTACTATGGAAAGGAAGTACACTGCGTGTACTCATAAAGTACACGACGTGTACTTAGAAACATTCTAGAATATCCTCTTTCTCTCAAAAACGACTATAAAATGAAAGACAAACCTGAAAAGAAGATCTGTGTTCTTACAAACTTCCCCCCTTAAAGATAGTTGTCCCTGAATTTCCCTTTCAAGGCATAGAAGAAGAAACCCGTAACAGCTCTGGCCACTGTGATCGTATGTATGCCTCCCTCTCCCATGTCTCGTCCTGTACTCGCTTGTGATGCCAAAGAACCCATACTTTAGGAACAGAATGGACATGGAGAACCATAGTACATCAATCCACAATACAGATATGATGCTCTTTAAAGGATAAATCCACTTCCACCTCATCCTCCTTAGGTTGGAAAACAAGAGACAAGTCTAAAAAGTAACGTCAAAGCAGAGAAATGTGGAAGAAGTCGTTCATAGCATGATACCTCTTAGGTAGCCGTGACCGATAGGCAACCGGTCCAACTCTCTCTGACACCTCAAATGGATCAACACACCTCGGCGAAAGATTTCCCTATCTCCTAATTTTATTGTGTCATAATCTCGGTGTGACACACAAGAAAACCTGATTCACGACCTCGAACGCCAGAGGTCTTCACTTCTAATCAACATAAGGCTTCTGTCAAGACTGCATAGTATCCATCCTCTTCCGAATCGACTCTATCCGCTCTGTAGTGTCTTAAACAAGACGACGTCCCAGCAAAGATGCCTCACCTATCTCTATTCAACATAGGGTGATCAGCATGGCCTACCATACAAGGCCTATCAAGGTGCAATCTGAATAGTTTATTGAAAACAATTGTTATAGGAAAAATCCACAAGAGGTATATACTTCTCCGATGAACCTCCAATATCCAGAATGCATGCTCGTAGCCTATCCTCAAACACCTAAATCATACTCTCAGACTGGCCATCTGTCTGGGGGTGGTATGATGTATTCAAAAGTACAAGTGTTCCCAATGCCTTCTGATGCCCATACCAGACCTGAGTAGTAAAACATACATCCCTTTCTGAAAAAATGGAGTCTGGAACTCCATGTAGCCGTACAATCTCTCAAATGTATAACTGTCCCAGCTCATCATCACTTAAGGTCAACTTGATCAACAATAATTGATACACCTTCATGAGTCTGTCAATGACAACCCAAAATGAATCATTCCCTCGAGGTGACCTTAACAAACCTATCATTAAGTACATCGAGATGTCATTCCACTTCCACTCGAGAATGGGTAACTAATGTAAAATCCCGACTGGTCACTGATGCTCTGCCTTCACCTACAAACAAGTGGAACACCTGAAGACAAAAACAGCAACGTCCCTCTTCATACCTAGACACCAATATTGATGGTGTATATCGTCATACTTCTTGGTGATGCCATGATGAATTGCCCAAACTGAGGAATTAATGTCTAGCATCAGCTCCTCACGTATGTCTGCTGGCACCCATATGCCCCTGGAAATGCGGGATATCTTCCTCGCTGGTGGTCCATTAAGGAATAGGGTCCTCTACTGAAACACTCTCGCTTAGTCCTAGGCCTTCAGGATCTGAAAGGTGCCTTATTCAAACTCAATCAAGAAGATTAGAGGTAACATCTAATGAAGATAGAAAAGTCTTCCTCTGAATTTGTGCACCTCCAAATGAATCACAGAGAATAGAGACATAAGCTACCACTCACTATTGGCCTCCTGAACTTCATATATCTGAGTCCTCTTTCTCAATGAATCAGACACCATGTTTCCCTTCTCAGGCATGTAGGAAAGTTCAGAGTCAAAGGACTATAGGTACTCGACCCACCTCTGCTATCTTAAATTTAGATCATGATGAGTGAAGATGTACTTGAGACTTTTGTGGTCGGGGAAAACCAAAAAATTCTCTCCCTGAAGATAATGTCTCCAATAACGTAGGTAATGAACAACAGTTGCCAATGCCAGATCATAAGTCGGGTAATTCCTCTCGTGTGACCTCCACTGTCGAGAATTGTACGCAATGACTCCATCTCCATACATAAGGACATCTCCCATCACCATACCTAACACACCACAATAAACAATATAGCACTTTCCCAACTCTGCAAAGACTAGTATCGGTACTGAAGATGACCTCCCTTTCAGATCTTGGAAGGTTGACTCAAAAGATTATGACCATAAGAAATTCTCACCCTTCTTAGTTACACCCTTCAGCGGTGCTGCTATGCGTGAAAATACATGTATGAAACGTCTATAGTATCCATCCAGCCCTACACCTCAAATACGTTCATTGAATTCTCCTAGGAAAAAAATTCTCTAACATTCTCTGGATCTACTGATAATCCTGCCTCTGAGATAATATGACCCATGAAGTGAATTTGGTCCATCCAAAAGTGGCACTTTGAGAGCATTACATATAAATGATGCTCCCTCAGTGTACTCAAAATGATCTCAAGATGGGTATCATGGTCGTGTTGAGTGTGAGAATACATCAAGATATCATCCACGAAGACCACTACAAAAGAATCCATGTATGGATGGAACACTCTTTTCATCAGTGCCATGAAAACTATAGATACATTCTTGAGACCAAACGGCATAACCATATACTCGTATAGACCATACCATCTCCAGAAGGCTATAAGAGGTATATCAGATGGTATACCACACAACTGATGATAACCAGAACTGAAGTCAATCTTTGAGAACACCTAGGCTCATCGAAGCTGATGAAAGATATCATCAATCCTCGGTAAGGGATACCAGTTCTTGCGCATAAACAGGTTCAAATTCTAACAGTTCAAACCAAGCCCGAGGGTCCCGTCTGGCATTCTCACAAACAAGACAGGCGAACCCCAAGGATAAGTAATGGGTCGGATGAAACCCTTTTCCTGCAACTCCTCCAACTGTTTCTTGAGATCCTGTTACTTTGGTGTAGCCATCATATAAGTAGGAATGGACACTGATGCTACTCCTGGCACAAGCTCAATTGAGAAGTCTACCTCTCACTCTAGAGGAAAACTTGAAAAGTCCTCTAGAAGGACATCTCTTAAACGATCCACCACGGGAAGAAAGTCCATATGTAAATTCCCCTAGTCATCCAAATATAGACTAGAAATCTGGGATGTAACTCGTCCCTACCCATGATGCTCGGGACCCGCTCTTCTCACCCAGATATCCCATTCGCCCCTATGTAGAAAGGATTCACCTTCTGGTGATGTGAAACTAACCCTGTGGAGATAATAGTCGATGACTTCCGAAAATGAAACTAACCAGTCCATCATGAGATTGACATCATAGCCTATCATCTCTAGGAAATAGAGGTCCCATAGAAAGTGACTTCAACCCACCTCTAGTGGGAACTACTTGCACTAACATAGACTAGTCTTTCTAGTACCCAATAGGTTTTCTAGCATCAAAATATCGGCAGAGGAAAAGATACAGAGACCAAGGCTATCCACAACAACAACAGATATAAATCAATGGTAAGACCCTGTATTGAAAAGAGTAGAAGCTAAAACCCAGGCTACTAAGATCATACCTCGATCTGTAGAGGGTCTTGGATCCGGCTCCTACTGGATCTTCTCCACTACAAAAGTCTAACATGTACCGCAACCCTGTGACCCTACCAGACCACTCTGAGATGATGTACACTAATGTTGTTGAAATCCTGTTGACTGACCACCATGTCCATGACCTCCACCTCGGCCGGAACAGCTAAAAGAACTCGAGTACCATGACTGGTGAGAAACTAGTGGCGCTGACCTTGAACGCAGAGTCATAGAGATCCCCTATCACCAATTGCTAGTGAGAAGATCTAACATAAGCATTGAAGGTGACCTGTCATACTTCAATATTGACACTCCACTGGGTATCTCTGGTAACATGGCCGTGTATGCTTACACTTCCTGTACTGGTAACACACCACCTGGCTACAAGAGGATGTATCTCACCTACTCTGATCTTCCCGTTCAGTCTCCCTATGGTGCTTCCTGCAATCATTAGGAGGGGTACTAAGTCTGGATGCCGAACCTCCCTAGTTCATAACTCTAGAATCCATCAAATTATGCTATGTGATCAGCACCTGGTTGATGATAGAGAATATGAAAGTCAAACCAGAGGATGTTCACCTGAGATCGGATGTCGTGCCTCATACCATTCTCAATCTTATATGAAAGGAAAATATCATCCCCTCCTGGAATTGGCGTGAAACTCTAAATCTCTATGTAGAGAGAGGAATACTCTATAAAATTAAGAGTCCCCTGCTCTAGACTCATGAAATCTCGAGCTTGATCATCCCTCAAGGTATCTAGATAGAATTAATCATAGAAGATACACTAAAACTCATCCCAGACTATATTCTACTAGCGTCCTGCCTATGAGATCTAATCCCACCACCTCTTGGTGGAATCTCAAATCATGTAGGTAGCGAGATTCAACCTCCTAACTGGAGGTATCTCCAGATGCTTGAAAATCCTTAGCATGGCTTCTAGCCATGACATTCCAGCCTGGGGTCCTCCATCCCCTATGAAAGTAGGAGGATGCTACTACTGAAAGAACCACGTCAATTCTGACATCGAAGGGGAAGGAGGCACCAATCCCTAAAACTTCTGCATCATCCTCATAAATCCATCACTGAATTGTGAATCATCACCTATTTCAGGTATAATGTCTGCTGCCATGACTGGCACGATAACAGGATCTACAAGAAGTCTCAGATCAGCCATGTCCGATGTTTGATCACTGCTTCGAAACTGAAGCATAAATGGAGGACTTCTCGGTGGCATGACTTTGCAAGGTCAAGTGCACACCTTAAAACAAGATTGTCAAGGACTGAATACTAAAATTGTAAGAAGGGAATTGGAGAAAGAAAGCATTCATGTTTTACCAATGATGACTACACGGCGTGTACAATTCATACACGGCGTGTTCCCTTAAGTCATTTTCATGGTCATGTACTCCTGCCTAAAATGGTCGTGTAACACCCCAAACACATGGAGTTTTCTCATAACACATGGCATGTACTTCAACCCTCTTCTCATACCTAAGACCTTCTACACTGTTAAGCCACACGACTCACCTAAGAAAAGACAACACGACGTGTTAAAGGTGGACATGGCCTGTACTAGACAAGCTTCACCTGCCTTGTGTTGTTAGTGACACTGACTGGCACATGGATCACAATAAATGGAGTGTTCTAGATTAGCACAATGTGTAACTGAAAGGATAAAACTAACTCATGTTGATAGTGACATGGTCAGGTACCTGTGTCAGACTACACGACACGTTCAACTGGTATACAATGTGTTCCCACAAGAAACTCCCGATCACGTGTATCTTCCCACACGGATTATGAAACAGTTAGAGACTACATTGTGTGTATAAAAAGTACATGACATGTACTTATGAAAAACTGTTTCTTCCCAGACAGAAGAACACATGGCATGTGGTCAAAACTACACGTCATGTATTCTGGGGTTTTGTAGACTGTAAGCCTTAAAAACTACTTCGGGACCCAGAAAAACTATGAAATGAACATTATAGGTGCCTAATTCTGAACTGTGAGGGCCCATACTCCCCAAAAATAAAATATTGGCATATTATACATGTTCTGAAAAGGATAACAAGTCAATGATTCCCCAAATTATGGTCCATGAGGGCCCATAACACCTCAATAACCAATGTTTGGTGTTCATTCAAGAAAAACCTTAAATGAGATATACCTTATCAAATAGAAGGTATTTTTATCAAGTATTATATCACAAAATCATGCATATTTTTCACAACATCTATCACAACAACATGAAATTTCAAATACATCCTAGATGACATGGCAAGAATGCATGACATGTGATTTCTAGAAAGAGCATATATGATGCATGAGATGAAATACCCTCATCTCATCCTGTGGAGACAAAAATAAAACCTCTATCACATCAATAGTAATAACACAAAACATGTGAGTTAGCCAATGGGGAAAATCAGATCGACCCTAAACTTGAAAAAACTAGAAGAAATTGAAATAAAAAAGTTAGATTGACTTTTCCATGTACATGGGTTAGAGTCTCCCGAGAAAAAATTATTACAAAGTATATATTCCTTCCAATACCTGGCTAAAGGCTCCAAATAGTAAATCAAGAGAAAATAATCCATCTGACACCACATTGTTACATCTTAGTTCTGGAAGCCACCCAGAGGCACCCCGTACCTGGTTGGTCACATGACCTCAATTGAATTTCCCCGAATGCCAGAGGCTGTCAAATAGCGGTGAGGGCCTTGGGTGTCATAGTGGGGAAACTATGCCATCATTGGCAGAGTACACAATGGATGTAAACAAATACATATAATAATGGAAGCAGAAAATATCCAACAATAGTAAATAGTGGAAGACTAGAATAATAAACAACTGGAGCACACACATATATATAATGATGAATGATACATATGTTTAGGAATGTAGTCAAACAAGTCAAATGCTGGTAATACAAGCAATGAGAAACAAAAGTACAAAAGAAAAATATAAATAGATCCTCTGCATCACAATCCTATGATTTGTCCCATGCTCCCCAGCTCCACAACAAGTCAAGTACCAGTAGTAGAAGGATTCTTTCCCTTATCTGTACACGCATCAATATAATATTTTTGGGTCCAAATGCATGATAAAAATAGGGTGTGAGACTAAATCATAATAGGAAACCACCCAATGATATGTGCCTAACAGTCAGTTAATATACGGAAGGTAAAGGTGTATAAAAGAGTAAATAGGAAAGTACTCAGTAGTAAATGGTTTTAATATCAATATATCTGCAAAACAAATAGCTAAACACAAATAGGTAACCCTCTGGGAAGTACTCACAGCCATCCCCACTAGTCCAACTTATGTAGTACAAGCAACCCTCTAGGCAGTGTACTCGACCTAAACCCTCTGGTTCAGTAATAATAATTCATAAATACTCTATGAGGAAGAACTCAAAGTCAATTCCCCATATAGTCTAATGTAGTCAGGAACACTCTGAGGAAGCTCTCATGGTCAATTTCCCTTATAGCCCAATGGTCAATGACACTCTGACGAAGCTCACTCGGTCAATTCCCATTATAGCCCAGGTCATTAAATGACTCTCTGAGGAAGCTCACTCGGTCAATTACCTTTATAGTCTAGAGTAATCAAGGTAATTCAAATTCAAACAAAGTCTCTCTGAGGAAGCTCTCACGGTCAATTCCATTTATAGTCTAATGTTCTCGAAGAATCTCTCAGGAATATCACTCAGTAAAACCCCTCTTATAGTCTACTACACCAGGTTCTCACAGACCTGTATTGGTCAACGAGCATAGAAATGCAACATGGACATAGTAAACATAGAGAGATACTTGGCTAATCAGTCTACAACATATTGCGCATGTCAGAGTACATATATTCCACCCTACAACTCTTTGCATGGATAATAGGAAAGGCGTCCAAAAATGCTATACAAGACCAAAAAATCATAAACAGAACATGCATGGGGAATACATCAAAAGAGTAGCAAAACAACCTTATTCATATAAAAATAAACTCTACACAAACATGCGAGCATGGCCGGAAATCAACATGGGTAAAATGGTAAAAATGCAATACCCAGTTCAAGGGTATTGGTGGAATTTTCACATAATACTCAAAGACTTTGAACGGAAAGGCACAAACCACCTACCTCAGCATTAGGAGATCTCTATATCTAAACCACGAAGCATGGATCTCTTTAGAATAAAAAATATCTAAAAAATGGTCTAAAATGTTCAACCCAAGATATCTCATAAGAGAAGAGAAATCAGAAGATGGTGCTCTAGGATAAGAGAGACCTCACCAATGTGATTCCAACGCAACTGACAATGTTTGATTTGGAGGTCAAATGCAGTTTTGGGGATTCGTCGATGATATGCGGTCGTAAAGAGCTTCCGGTCGAAGGAGACATAAAATAAGAGGGTTCCGGTGATTAGACACGACCCGGTGAGTTTAATGAAAAAATATAAAGTAAATGGAATGTACTTTTTAGTACATGTCGTTTATTCTCTGTTTCCATAATCCACTTTAAGCGGCCTCCAAGTCACTCCCACACGGCCATGTGTGTGGCTACTAAACATCTGTCACACGAACTCCTACGGCAAGGCAGTACAGGGCGTTTAATCATAAAGTACGAGGTGTGTACTTAGAAATTTTTTAAAATTTTTTCTTTTTCTAAAAATCGAGAGGAAAATGGAAAACATACCTTTAAAGAAGATCCAGGTTATTATATTCCCAAATACAAATGTCGATGATAAAACATTAAGAAAGACACTATATTTTAAACATGTACCCATTTATGAATGTAGGAGTAGAAAATATTGTAGAACATATACCATCATTATTATCAATGGTTATCTTTTGAGATGAAGGATGGTATAATTTGGATTCCTCCATTGCATATGAAATTTTTCCAATATAGGCGATCTGATTATTGTGACACATATTTCATTAATATAACCCATGGTTAGTTAAATTTATCATGAAATATCAATTAATTTGAGGGTGTTATCATATAATTCATTAGGTATATTTGATATGGTATAATATATACCATCACTATATCCTATGGTTAGTGAAATTACATATGGTGATATAAGGTATGTAGCATCATCTATATCATAAAAATGTATTTTAGAACGGGAACTCCATATTCAAAAGCTCTAAATAGCTACATAATTACACCATAATTCATTTTGAAAAAATAAAATGCGGTCTTATGTGAGGAACATAATAATTATCTATAATTTTCTTATATTTTTGGAAATAGAAATAATGGATTGAAACTTTCAAAAACTTTATACTGAACCCCAAAATCATTATGTATTATTTTACTTAAAAACCCTTTTACAAATACATTGATGGAATGGATGAGTGGATACAAACCTGGTTATTTCTCTCAAATCCATTTATAGGTTTTTAGCATGATATGTTTTGTGCCTTTCCCTATTTAAATATTCATATTTTTCCTCGATAATTCATGTTACATGCCTAGTGAGAATAGACCCTAATTTTGTTAGGTTACCCTTTGTGAGTATTCAACCAAGATAGTACAATATATCTTTAAATGGTCAATTTATGGCCCTAAAATACATAACGGTGAATTATTATGTTCATTGATTAATATCATTGACCAGAATGATGCTAGAGTTTATGGGAATAAATTATTAACAAAAAAATTCTCGCTAACTTGTTGTTAGTGAATGTTTGACCTAGTATTATTATAATATAAATTCCAATAATGTAGATAACTTCAAGTATATGTGATTGTGAAATAGGTTCATGATTCCTAAATTATTTATCATGTGTATTATGTTCATATAATAAGGCTAAAAATGTTACAATAATAGGATTACATATTTTATCTTTTAGAATATATATGATGCACAAAAGTGTGACACAAAGTGAATTAGAATCCACTTGAATACATTGAAGATGTAATTTCTAAATCATAACCTAATATATTTGAATTGGGAATTACTGGAATATAACAAACATGTTTTCTATAGAAACTGATCAATATTCAAATGACTTGTTCCACTGTAATATTTCCATGGGTGTAACTGTTTAGAGGACCTTCTCATCATGATGAAACATGAAGTGGTTTGGAAGTGATGAGTATCAAGTTAGTCTTATTACCAACTAGAGGTATCATTTAGAGTTGAATTGCATCATTGTTGATAACCCAAAAAAGATTTTAATAATTGACTCAACTATGGAATGAAAATAGTTTATAGGGAAATTAATTTTTAAGAAGGATTATATAACCATAAAGTATATTTCAAATTTAATTAAAAACATCCATAGGATAAAATGATTTGAAATTAAATTTCATTAGTACATGATAATATAAAGAGGGGTTCCTATTCATTAAGAATACGTAGACTTATTATGAATGAAAATATAATAAATTTCAGGGAAAATAGGTTATTGTCTAACACTTTCTTTGGATTGTTTGTCATAAAATATTACACAATCATTTTATAGAGTTATATGGTAGACCACAAAAGCTTGGTTCCTGTTTCATTTTCAGATTAATGGTTATTATATTTTCACTATTAAATTTTTAATTTTAATGTTATATATCTTTAAAAAAAATATGAGACGTTCTATATAGTAATGTAAAAGTGGAAACTCAATGTGGATTAGGATAAAATACTACTATATACAATCATTAGGAGGGGTTTATATAGGTTAGTGACATATTTCATTGATAAAAAGTTCATGGGGTTTAAATTTAACATAGCTTAGAACAAAATATAGTTGAATCATATGGTCTTATATCCTTAAAAAAAGAATGAGATAATATTTATAGAAATGGTGAGATAAACTCAATAGAGAATGATATAACAATTCTAGTAAGAAATATAATATATTGGAGAATATTGTTAAAGGATGTTGTTTGTATACATAAATTTATAAGCTGTCACAAACCATATGGGGATCTAGAGCTATGGATGATCCAACACCATTGAATGGGAAATAAAATAATGTAAATTATAAACATAATTATTTGGTTAGTATGTGATGAAATGAAACAAATATAATTATGATGATCAATTAATAATATTATAATTATGGGTTCAATGATAATATATTTAGGGGTATATTGGTTTAAGAGACCTTATTCCTAAGATGTAATATACCTCTAGATGATAATGGTGATTATGGATTCCTTAATCACATTAAAAGTAGACGTATAATTTAGAGTCAAATTTTATAATTTCCAATACCCAATAAGTATTTAAGGTGATTAGAATCTCTTGATGTATAAATTTTTTATTAGGGTAAAGGGATAATAAAAATTGTCAGAAAACTCTAACCCTAACCTTACAAGGTTAGGATTTTATGTTATATTAAGGGGGAATGGATGCTGATAATGAAATCTAATTGGGTATAACATATATGATTCAAGACTAATTATTTATCTTGAGATAATTTTTATCAATACATTGGAATATCTTATTAATGATACATTTTCCCACATAGAGTATAATATAAGTAGATCTAATGTTCTCGAGGATAAAATACTATAGGAAGTGTTTTTATGGTGATGGAATTCCTAGAGAGACCTAATTCAAGACTTAGAGGTATCACTACTTGTCAAAATATAATAGGAATCGAGTGAAACATAATTTCCTTAAAGTAAAATCTATATATTCATTATGATCATATACAAGAAAGTAGATTATATATATATGGAAATAGAAGAAAATACTTGGTTAATTCCCAAGAGAAGAGATATTTACTTCTATTTTAATAGTGTAATCTTATCTTAGTATAGTCTTATAGATAAAAATATTCTAGGAACCCTTATATTGAATTATTATTTATATAATGGTGTTGGGTCATACAGGATGGACCACACTAAGATGTTTAAAATCCTGAAAGGCATATCATATGTCATGTGTCAGGTTGTTTAACATCTTGTGACAATGAATTAGATTTCATGTGGTTTAGTTTCATATATGGGACACCTTTATATAGTATATTTAAAATATATTTTCAAATACATATCATAAATTGGAATCATCTTAGTATTATACAAATGGATAGAAAACCAATTAGTATGAGTATGGTCATGAGAACTATGATTATGGAATATGGTATTTTAGGATGGACCTTAATTCAGATTCCCTTGTTTTGTTGTTTATTATTGGATAAAAGGAATCATGAAATAAATAAAACTTGGAAACACCCAATCATATTATAGTGTATCTTATTATATAAATACTTAACCTAAATATGAAGATCTGATACTAGGGTTATTCTATAAAAAATGTAATATTTTAAATGGGTTCTTATAAAATTCATCCAACTGACACTACATATCTAATAAAAACATGAATAAATACATACAAAGTTTATGGATAAAATATTACTATCCAAATATAGCATCATCGATTGACCAAACATAAATGTTTATATATATACAAAAGGATTTATATGGGATTTATGTTCATGAAATTTTGTCTATGTTTTTGATATGATATCCAAGCGTCACAACATATCCTTCGATAATAGAAATATAGTAACATGATATTATTTTATGTTTTAAATTGTACTAAAATATATATTATGTAGAAAACTAGGGATGAAATTTATGGATTCTTTTGTAATAGATAAGGATATAAAACATTATGTTATTTAATTAAGGCCTTATGAGAAGAGCAGGTACAAAAATTAATGTGGATCTTGTGGTTAAGCCTAATATAGATGATCTAGGTTTCATAACATATGTTGAGGTTTCTAGAATCAATACACTCATAATTATGATTAATGATATTTTATTATAGGGTAAATATTACTATTAAAATATCCATGTTGATAAGAGGACTATATAATGGGAGATGTTGGGTGTTGATATAATTTCCTTCTAGGGCCTAGATTAATTATTGTGGTATCAATGAATATACTGTGATGTATTAAATCATGACACATGTAGTACAAATAAGTGGATATTTTAGTCTTATGTTAGGTGAACCATTATATTTTTATTGTCCAGTGTATCCATATCCTTTAGATTCCCAGGCAATGAATGACTATTAATTACATCAAGATATTACATAGGGGAATTTTATTAATATAGGTCGCAAAAAATATAACTATACAAGACATATGAGGTCATATGGGATATACAACTCAAGATAGATCAATGTCATATTAGATAGCCTATATAAAATATATATTAACATCAAGAGGATTGGATTATATTTCATGAAGTTTAAATTCATTCATCTTATACATAGATATTATGTTTTTAATTAATTGAAAAGGTCCTAATATTAGGAATTTAACGTCATGTAGAATGGATTGTATGTCATAAGGGGGAACATTAAGAGGCAAGGAAAATATGATATATAGTTTATAGTCTTAAAATTAAAATATTTTGGGAATTTAGTTTGTGTTTATAGTACAAGGTCCTATTCTATGTAGTTAAATTTCATGTATAATTAATGTGTTTGAACCCATAATGATGTTCTAAAAAAATATTTTAGAGAAATTATTGAATTAATGTATGTTGTAATATACTCCCCACCCATTGTAATTAGGTAATATTATCATTTTGAGTTGACAATGTTTATTTTATAAAGCTATTCCCATTTAAGATCCACCATTATAGGTTTATTCTCAAGAATCATGGGAGTTATTAGGGATAATACCAATTATCCATTTTTAAAGAAGATTATTCACACCTACTTATTGAATTCTCAAAGATCATGAATTTAATGGATCTATAAGATATGTATTGTGTGAAAAATTTAATCATTAATTTTATCAAACTCATAATGATGAATCTTAGATTACACAAATTTATGAGGTTTTATAAATATATAAATATGAAATGATGTAAAATTGACCTCAAAGGATAAGATATCCTATGTTTCGTATTAGAGAAAACATGGTGTCTCCATTATGGATGTATTGGTTTTAGTGAGATAATATAACTAATAATATATGATACATTAATTGTGGTATGTCTTGTTTGTATTTACTATATTCAAAAAGATATTAAATAAAAAAGTTTATTCCACTATATATATAATAATCTCTATATAGATCATAGTGAATGGATGGATTAGATATTGTATTCATGGTAAATTGTATTTAATTTTCAATAACAATAATAGGTTCCATTGTTAATAAATATTGGGCGAGGGACCCTAAATCCAGTATTGATACATGAATTCATGAAATTTATTATATATTTTCTATTGACATCCTTGATGGATATATCCTCTAACAACTTGGAGAATAAATCAGTTTTAGTATTTATATACTAGAAATTCTAGGTCATAGCTATGGAATATGCCCCCCCCCCCCCCATGAATTTAATTCCCCAAATGGAATAAAATTGGTATCATTTTTATAATGGAAAATGTTTTTTGGGATCTATAGGTGAAGTTGTCACATATTTTCAAAACATGGATCATAATTGTGAACTCTACAAATTCCTAAATCAATAGTTGATTTAAATATTATTGTCTTATTATTTGATTGATGAGCTAGGTTCATGACTCATGTGAACCAAAATAAATGAAATGGAAAGTCTATTTAATGGTTTGGGTTCATGATACTTCATTAAAAGTTAGTATCACCCAAGATAATCCTTAGTTATAGAGATCCTTTATAGAATTCATTACATTAAATATTTTGAAACTCACTATGTGATGATGGATCTATTCCTTCTTGTCAGAATCTAGTGGGAGAAATTTTTTCTATATATATTCATTTATAGGTGACATTATTCTAATTATATCATTATTCGGTGACAATATATTTTATACATTATCAGGGATAATATTGAATTCATTGATATATTATATATCATTATTGAACAATTGACAAAGCCATTATGTGTTGTGTGATGTGAATTACTATGAAATCATTATGTATGTCATCTGGGGATATATAATCAATGTATTATATTTCTACATGGGAATAATATGAGAGTTAAATGAGAGAAAGTGTCAGTATGAATGGAAATTCTAATATTAACCATCTCATATAATCAATAATGGGAATCATATCATCCATCTTAATGGAATAATAACCATTGATTTTATTAATTACTTAAAATTAATGAACCCCAATATTCAATGGTATTATTTACCTATACATGGAGAATTATAGGATTATAATAAAGGATTGGTATTCTCTATAATTTTTTTGTGCACCATATGATAGATGGAATGAATCAGAAATAACTTCTTTTTTAGGAGAGACGAATACAATACCCAAGATGACCGAATTGTATTTTATTTTTTCCATCATTCTAACATTTGTGTTATGATATTCACTATAATATAAATTTCATCTTGATTAGGATGTTTCATTAATTTATAATACTTATTTATCTACTATTTGGTTTTCTAATAGTTTTTTCATGTTGATATGGAATGACATGGGGAATTTGGATAATTATTTTTCTATGAATACAATCATTGAAAAAGATGTCAACCTACTATAGAATGGTTGACCACTATTCTAGGTGAAAATTAAATATTAGTGGAATAATGATATAATTTACCAGATCAACATGAGTGACTAATTGGACTTTGTCAATCAATAAATTATGTCACATATTTTTCCTACTAAATCATCATGTGATGAAGTCTCTATATCTATTAGATTATTAATATCATTACCTTGCATTTTTATGTTATAATAGTAGAGACTATTATAATTTATCACATGATTTTTTATCTAGTAGGTTATTTACCGATTGTTCATAATTTTCCACATACTGGATGATAGAATTCCATTTAATGGGTAACGTCAAAGCTAGTGGATGTAAGAGATACTTCTTAATACCATCAAAATATTTTTTTTACATTATGATTGTGAATGAAAGGTGCCCCTCTTCATCTCTATGTTTAATAAGGGTAGAGATTTTTTTGGAAATGATGTATATGGTGTTCCATATGTATTGTAGGTGTCCCTAGTGTCCTCGAAATGTTTTGAGGTTTTATAGAGGGGGTGTGTCAAAATATGACTGAATATTTATTAATGGGAAGATGATAAAACATTACTTTAATATGAATCTATGAAATTTCCCAAATGATACACTAAAATTGAATTTTCTATTTTTTTAGTCATGTTGTGTTTACACAATTTATTGAAAAGTTTTTAATTAATATAATTTTTATTATATCATTGCTAATATTTTACCACCATATATTACATTTATTTTTATTTAGTCTTCCATATAAATGGATTAGAAATATGGTCCATATCACACAAATATTTGTTTCCAATGTTATCAACCCCAATAGAATTAATTGATAAAATTGTAACCCATGGATTTACATGAAAGGTGTTAACCTATCATCATTAGTAGAATTTCATTTTTGGTTTTATCAAAAATATACATCCCTGAACGAGAAAGATTGAAATTTTTTTATTTCATTCATTACATATGATTTGAAATGGGAAATCAAACTTTGAAGGGTATGGTTTAAGATCCATAAAATATATTCATATCCATATTTCCTAATTAATTTTCATAGGGACACTGATCTTAGAAGGCTACCCTCAGTATTGAATGCCGTAAATGAATCATTATTTGAAATTATTATCAATACAATTTTCAACATTACACCCTACAACATGGTGTACTTAATTAACATTTGAAAAGAGTTTAAAATTTACCATCTAGTTATAGATTAGGATACAACATAGCAGCATCAATATCGGCTTATCCAAAATGTGAACAACTTTGAAACAATATGGAAAACATTTACATTATCCAATCAAGCAGTAGCTTTCCTCGGGGAATTTTCCACCTTCTTCCTAGGAGAATTTGGGGGGTTTAGAGTTTTGGGCTCCTGAATAAACTTTTTATATTTCTTAGGTAGGAGGAAGAGGTCAATGTTGGGAAGGAGACAACCACATGCGATGGGGATCCCATCCAGAAGCATTACCAACTCCTTATCATTACTAACTACTAATAGAACATGCCTAAAAATTATTATGTTCTTCTTGTTGTCACGGTTTGCATTTCTGGACAACTCTTGATCATTGACAGCAAGATACTCAAGAACCATTACCATGTATGTGGGAGCATCAGACCAACATGATGTGTGTATATTCCCTTATACAGATACCATCCAATCCTTCTTAACAGGAACTGAAACCTAGACTTCATATTCTTGGAGACTGACTTCTTATTCAATCATCTAGTGCCACATTTTTTACCTCTTTTCTTAGATTTACTGTTGCCCAGCATCATTTTTTATTATTCTTCATTGGTCTCCAATGATAGAAATTGGGTAAAATTCAACATTATAAATATGGGTTAGTTGAATTTTCCTTACCACCTATTTATATCCATGATTTCCATATGTTAAAGACACCATATCCTTATCCACATTGATATTCAATTTAGAAATCCATGTATAGTTATGTCAATAAACATATTCATGTTACAAAATAAATTATATTCACATTATTTATTCTTATTGTTCCATGTGTTAAATAATCAATTTAGGAAAAATATCATTCTTATTTACAATATTAACTTATCTGAGTATGTTATTGTTTCCAAATATATCCTCCCTGAATGTTATAGAAGCCTACCAGAAATCATATTCTTCTTCTTACATATAATACCTACTATTCTATGTTGTAGATAAGGGGTAATCTTGAGAGAGTGGTGATCATATAGGGGTACTTATATTAATAAAATAATGGAATTGATCCTCAAAATGGTTGTGATTATTTTATTAAACTAATTTTATTTTAAATTAAATGTGCATATTCCCAATACACTACATCTTCTTCTGGGATTGATATCAAACTAATTACATATCCTTATCTAATTATACTAAACAATTCCTATACAAGAATATCGTTAAAACGAGAATGGGAATGATTTCTAGGCATGTGACCCCTCACGTCACCCTCGAAAACCACAACCAATGTCGCTCAAGGAGAAAACCTGAAGCTGGAACATGCAGCAAAACTAAGAACAAGAAAACACTATAGGCTTGAGTATTAAAACTCAGTAAGATAGCCTAATAAATCTATTCCCAAATCACATACCATTAAATAAAGACTTTATCAATTCCAGGTTTGATCTAAATTATATAAAATATGTGTTTCCACACTCAGATTCATTTCTAAAACAAGAAATACTCAATTTCCCTTTTAAAAATAAAAACAAGTTTAGTGTTTGAAAGAAATAGGTGCATTTCATTTTAAAATATTATTGTGAACAATTTAGAAATCCAAATTTTAGTTTTTAGTAAAAGGGAAAACCACACAACATGCAACACACACAAAGGGCAATGGAAAAAGTGTCACAAAAGGGCCAACTACCAAACTAGACCACTCAACCATCCACCACATTCAAATAAACACTAAAGGAAACATGCGTCGAACCTAAAATCTTGTGAAAAATCGAGAACGTACTATAAATGTGACTCCTCTTGAAGGAATTCCCTAACTCGATGATGTCAAAATTCTCTGACACTCGACATAGCCCTACATGGCCAATCCAAGAGGCCCAATCCACATAGGATTAATAAGTCTGTATTCCCCTGCTATTGTTCCACTAGCCAATAAGTAATCTAAACTAGTGCAGCAATCGTTCTTAGAAGATTCACTCACTATGCCAGGTTCCCATGTCAACACATACAATAAAATATGGGTGAGTCAAAAATTCCAATCAATTAACCAGTCACAATGCACAAACATCATGATCAACAACTCACACAATCACCGTATACAACAGGATCACCCCTGAGTGACATCAAAGAATGTTTTTCCAAAATAATTAATTTTATTAAAGTGTCAAACTGGCTATAAACATCCTTTGAAAATCACCAATATTTCAATAGAAACCAACACTTTCACATCACAAGTAAATCCATTTTTCAAATATACCCACACACTCTACCTTTATCAAGTGCCAAACAGGCCTTAACCATATTTGAAGAGAAACACCATTTCTCAAGAGAAACCAGAATGTTTTCTCACGTGTCGAAAGAAAACATTTGACATCAAACTAAAACCACACATGAGAGTACATAAAATGGGATCAAAGGCCATAGGGGTATTCTTTTACTATGGTATGTCAACTAATCATGAAAGTAATTCAAGTGCCATTCCTTAAAGAAAACCAGTTTCATTTACGTCAATTTTTAATCCATAAGTAATTATGTATTAATATTTATCATTTATCAAAAAATAATGAAATAACAAGAAATTAATAAATTCTAAATTTAGAGGCAAGTGTAATGCGGAACATACCTCAACTTGCAGTCCAAACATGATGATGTGACCCGCTTCACGCTGGCACACAAAAACATGCAAGCCGACGACTCGACGCAGACCAACACAATACAAAAAATTAACCAGGGACTCATAAACACAATAAAATATTTACTTAAAATTATCCAAACAAATGAACAACACCAACCTCACCTCGGCGTGGAGGTGTTCTCAACCAGCAGGGTTTGAGAGGGGTTCTTTAGGGCTGCGGGACCCGGGACGAGAGGTCGGGACAACACCGACAACGCGCGGGCTGGCCGGAATGACGCATGCAGGCCGTGCACTGGAAAAAATGGCACTGACAGGGTGTGTTCAAGCCGAGATGATGCCAGCAGGGGTAAGAAAGTCAGGGACGACGCTGGCAGGGGTGGTGTGGCGCTAGGCGGGGCGGTGGCTGGCATGGGCGGCAGACGGCATGGTGGGGCAGCGACCGACGACCGAGATCTGACGGGAGGCATGGTGTCTGGCCGGAAACGAAGCAAGACAGCGGCTTGAATGGGCCGGGAGGTAGCGGGCGACGAGATCCGGCGGGAGGGCAGTAGAGTGGGGCAGCGTCGCGAGATGGATGGAGTAGGTAGGGAGGGTGTCTGTGGGAGTGGAGGCAGGGTAGTGTCAGGGAGGTGATCAGGAGGAGAGGTGGCGACCGCGTCGGGTGAAGACGGAGGCATGGCTGGCGGGCCATGGTGGGCTGGCGAGGAGGTGGTTGCAGCGCGATGGCGCTGCGCAGTAGGTGTGCAGCGCGCCACATGGGAAAAGGGGGTAGGGGCAGTGCCCCCCTAGGGTTTTATCTATCTCTTTTTTTTAAATTTTTTAATTAAAAATATTAATAACAACAAATTAATAATAATAATAATAATAATAAAAATAAAAAACCATTATAATTTACAATATTATTATTATAAAAAAGTTAATAATAATTATAATAATAATAACAAAAACAATAAAATTAATAAAAATAGTAGTACTTTTAAATCACCAAAAAACTGCATTGGAAAACATGGACCGACCGCGCAGCTATCGTAGACCATTTGGTGCCCGCGAACCGGTCTGGAATCTATCAAAAACATTAAACGTAAAATTAAATTTACCCACGCTCAACCCAAAACCTTGCGGGGCTAACCAAAACCTATAAATTATCAAATAAAATAATTTAAAAAGGGGATAGGGTGTAACAATTAGGCTAAGTGTCTTCCTAATGGATGGCATGACCATGATCTAGGTGCATATCACCATACTGTCATATCCCTGTGAGTTTGGGGTGATTAAGAAATATTATTATCCTTATACAATGGGTATTATAACTTATTTTATGGAAAACTAGTGTTATTAAAAGTTTTAATATTTAATAATATCTATATATAATTGCACTTATGTTTCATTTTTATCCTGGTTTTTGAATTAGGATGTCACCTAAAGGGTATGGGAAGGTTTGTACATGCACCAGGTGTCCATCAATGTGTTTCCTCCAACATTCTTTCTCTTTATCTATTTTTACATACCCATAATAGGGTTAATATGGTTTATTTATTTCTTTCGGGAGGCTAGGAAACATGTCCAGGTGGGTTACTACCTCTAACAACTAAAGGGATTAGTGCCACATGAAAATATTGTTGACTTTAGAGGTAGAGTGTGGAAGGTTCACATAGAGATGAGTCACATAAAGTAAATAGAGCATGGGGAAACATTGAAGATGGGAATGAATGTGTCAGATGGCTAGTGGAGGAAGATGGAAATGATAATGTCTATTAGTTTTGGGGAATGTAGAATAGATAAGACATGATTGACATCTAATTCTACATTTTATGTATAATCCCCTTTCCAGAAATAAACACAACACTCTTTATAGAAAATAGTGATCCAAAAACAATACATCATATTAGGGTAATCATTTTAGATAATACACATAAAAATATTTTCATTTATATATACTAATAATTTCTCAATGAAATATAAATGCATAAACCTCTTTAGTGAATGATCAATAATAGATAAATCAAAATCATTGGGTAGTATAATTTTTATTATTATATATTAACTATATATAGGAATTTTCTGTAACATTATTTTACTGTATCAAGTTACCTCCAAAACTAATTCAATATGTGTCACAATATTTTTAAAATAAATCTCTCATTTTAAGAATAATAATATTGTCTTATAAAGATAATTGACACTTAAAATCCTTAAATTCCAATTCACATTTCATATTCCATTCAAAATTTTCTTCATCCCAAGCGGAATATTTCATTACAAAATTTGTTTTCGTGAATTTTTGAATGAATAAATAATCAATCTAGATATTATATTGTTGGATTTATCATCAATTAAGATCATTCTTATTTGGAAATGAGTATGAATGTTTCTCTAAGGAGATATGGTAGAATCTACAGTATATGAGGGGTATATTTTCATTATTTTATATTGATATGGTATTTAAATACCCTCTTATGAACTAATTCAAAATTTTAGAGTTAATTATGATAGACTATAAAGTAGTATTTATAATATATATCTTAAGGAAAATGGATATGTCCCAAATATAAGTGTAGTTTATGTAAGGAGTTTAAAAAATTAATAGGGTGTAGAATTACATTGAGTTTATATGATTCATTATATAGGGAAGGATAATTACAAATTGTTCATCAGACTATGAACTAGTGTGCATTAATGAAATTCCATAGAAAATTAGGAAATCATATCGTTCATCACTAATTTTTATAAGTGTGTTTTTTGTATAATGTAAAATCAATAGTTTGATTCTAGGTTGAAGGATGAAATCATAAAGACCATTAAAATTCATAAGATTCATTAACATGTAGTCTTAGAAAATAAAAGGTTTGATTTCATAATGTCCTTGGGGGAAATTGTATAAGGATCATGAGTCCTATCTATATGGTTAATTTTATTTCCAAAGGCTTAGATTAAAATTTCTATGGGTAATTCCCTTGAATATATAATCATCAAAAAGATAATTAGGGACACCAATAAAGATAATCCAGATTATCATTATTTGTGAAGGCTCAGTTCAGAGACATAGTGTACAAATTATTACCTAATATTTAAAATTTTCCAATTAATGTAATCATTCATAGATAATTACTTCAATGAATCTATGGGAGTATATTTTCATAATCATGGTGATATAAATGAAGGATTTGTTCATGTTTGGTTCTTCATAAAGTTTATGTCCTAACCTGGAGATTCATGCTACATTTAATTATGAAAGCGCCTAATATGAGTCAAAATATATGATAAATAATTTAGTTAATTATTATTTCATATTATTTTATATATATTGTGGTATTTGAGACCACAATATTCAATGGGATCTGTTTAATATATTTTTTAATAATTGATATTTTCTCAGAAATACTTGAGATATGATATGTTGGAATTTTCCGAAGATTCATACAATGAAAAAATTGATAAAACCTTACTTCCATATATGATGATAATATAATCCACACTATTCTAAAAATACTCATGAAAACAATAAAACAAGAATTCTATAATGTTGATTTTTCGGATATTCCATTATAATTTATATAAATTATTAAATGTAATTATTTCATATTTACTGTAAGAGGAAATTGTTTTAAAAGGAAAATTGAGAATGTTTTTTCAACATATTTTACTATGATGAAAAGAATACATAATATTATAGAGGTATATTATTATTATTTAAAATTGAATAAGGAAGATAAATAAAATGATAACACCTTCACTAATTCTAGTGTTCACATTGTATTTTGTAAAGAATCACTACAAGTGAAATTAATGTTTCCATTAACATTTTGTAACATATCAAGTTCAATACTCCCTAACATTTTAGATATGCATAGTTACATGTCCTCATGATCATCTCCCCATAAAATAGTGGATTTCGACTATATATGACGGTGTAAGGAATATAGTGGGGAGCCTTTACCCTCTAGAAAATAGAGATTATATCATCTGAAATAATATGCACAAGTTAAAAAATTAAACCAACATAATTCCAAACACAACCAAAGAAATAAATAATAATAACGAATAATTTTATTCCATAATGGATTCTAATCCAGATTAAATTATCTATTTTATACAAGTCAACTGAAAATAGAATCAAAATAAACACTCAAAAAAATCATAGGCTCAAACACCTTATGTTGTCACATCCCCATGCTCAAATCATATACCCAAAAGAATTATATAATGTAAAATATCTCATTAGTTATCTATTTACACATCCATGAATATTCTATAGGTAAAAAAGTTTTCCCAATGAGGGTTAGAGTACATCTAACTACAAAGACATGAATTATGCCCAAAAAATCTAGTCTAAATATATTGACCATGCTGTTATAAAATAAATAAGAATATAAAAACATTAATTAATGAAATCACCATGTAACATACTAAGACAATAGATTTATGTTGATACACGAGGTTTGTCAAACCATATTCATCATAGTTCTTAATCTCATTATACTTTAAGAATATTAAAAAATGGAATGAACAATATCTCTAAATCATAATATCATCTAGGAAGGAATTTCAAGTCCATGATATTATCTGATAGTAGAATGAATACTAGGTTGAACTAATAATATCATCTTGTATGGAATTTCATGTCCATCCCATAATCTCATCCGATAATGGAAGCCATCCTCAACTAATATTCTCATTTGGGGTGTAATGTCATGTCCAACACACAATTTGATCCCAGAAAGAATAATATGCCTAAAACTCAGTCTGAATGAATATTAATTTTGTATTATCCAAACA
Source organism: Viscum album (assembly GCA_963277665.1). NCBI lineage: Eukaryota > Viridiplantae > Streptophyta > Magnoliopsida > Santalales > Viscaceae > Viscum > Viscum album. Next base: position 695,858,925 of record OY728135.1, read on the forward strand.
CTTTTATAGAATATGTGATAAACCATAAATTATTTCAATGAATTAAAATCAATAAAACCACCTCGATAAAATGTTTAAGGACAAAAAACTAGTAGCCTACATAGAAGGTCCATTACCCAACATCGTAAACATAATGATCATTTTCCCCTACTCATAGCTTCATAGAGATATGTCCCATGCATGAATTCATGGGCCTAGTAACGATAAAAAATCCATACCCTCTCAAACATCCAAATCCAAAACCAAGGACCGAATGAAAAATTATTCTATGAACCTTGGAGCAACACTATGTAATAGAACAGTGGAATTGATACTCAAACCTCAAACCAAAGGGCCAATAAACCACCACCTAAATTAAAAATACACAAATAGTGAACCAAATCTACATCACCTCAGACCAAACACCACCCTGAATATCCACAAAAACTCAATCCTAATTTTACACCAGAAATCGAATCAATCAACGAACCAAATCTCCATCTCTTCACCACAATCAACACCATATGATAAAAACACTGAAATCGAACCTACAAGGAAATCCCCATAACACCAGAATCAATAACTAAGAATCCCTCCCCCCACCATGCAACACCTGGAGCAGTGCCAAGCCTCACCTGAAGAGATTATCTCCTATAACTCACTGATCCCTGTCGATAACTGTTGAAGCTGAAATCATTCCATAGAATTTACAAGGTCTATCGAATCCAGATCCACCCCTTCGCCTAATCGATTCTCTAGTTCAAACCATTACCGATCATTATGAAGAGAAAACGTAGCCAAATATATACCATTAAAGAGACAAAGATTCAAGATGAAGAAGTAGGAGACTCACGTGAACCATCTCTGGGATGGCACAATAGGGTTGACTATCAGAAGACTCATCAACCAACGAAGGCACACCGACACCAATCAGAGGACGCTGACATGAACTGCGCCATGCCAGAGGAGGGGAGGGAGAAAATTGGATGTCGAAAAAACTAAAAGGAATTCCAAATTCATCCCATAATCTCATCAGGGATGGAATTTTTGTTCCAACCTATAGTGTTTCCATGAAAAGAACTATATGTCCAAACAATAATTTCATCTATAATGGAACATTGTGTACATCCCATAATCTCACCCATAAAGGAATTTTATGCCCAATATTTAATATCATCTAGTAAGGAAACCATGTACACTATGATATCAAATCCGTGATAGAATTCCATGGACAACCTATAATATAATCTAATATGTTTCTATATCTCCATCATATAATCCCATCCTTAATAACTAATTAATAAAGAAACCATAAAATTTAAAATCAATGAAACCGATTTATAATACAAAATATCCATATGTTGAACATGTTATAACAATTCATTTATGTCAATTCATCAAAAAAAATTATCATTCCATTTTCACCAAATAAAAAATTATCCAATAACTAGATACGATAAAATTATTAACATAACAAACATACCAATTACCAATATAATTGTAACTATTTAAATTCCACTATACATTTAATAATAATTACCATTAAATTTATCATCAAATCCAAATTTCATTATGTAGATATTCTAATTCAAATTACTTGCTGAATTAGAACTTTAAATACATGTAATTTATTCTCAATCCAATCAACACAATAACCTAATTAAGACAATAACTGGTCAATAAAGGTTCTCAACTCACATGCCTACGCAATTGATGTTTTTAATCAAAATAATAACTAATTTACAATTATTCATAGGTATATAGATAAATTAAATTCGTGTTATAACCTATAGTAAAAGCTGGTAAGATCTATATGGTAGACCCAAGACTTTGTGTCAATGCCAAAAAAATGTTTCAGTGTCCAAGGGAGGTCTATTTATAGAGTTTCAATAATGTAGTTAGTTTCCAATTAGGAAAGTTCATATGAATAATGTTTTAGGACTATAAATCTAATTGTGTATATTAGAAAATGATATAGATTCTAGGTAGTTGTTCTTGACCACCCACCTCAAAAGTAAATAAGATGAAGGAAAAATTACTCAAATAAAAAGAAATAACTTTGGTACTCCATCACATCCTTAAATTTCATGGTATAGTACAAATATTTACAATTAAATCTATCTATAGATGAAAGATAACTCCCAAAATCAATAATGGTATGGACATTATCAAGAGAAATTGAATAGATGTCACAACCCATCCTTGGGGCCCGTGTCGTGACTACCCCAAGCCCGCCTTTCATAGGTCAGGGGCTGGAGACTAGCACCAAGGCGTAAATCCCTGTAAAAAGGGAAGGCATCGCCTTTGTAAAGTAAACAAACACCACCGAGTAAGCAAGAGGAAAAAAAGGTAAACACTAAGTAAAATCTGATACAACAGTAAGTGTAGAAAAGTAAAGAGGGCCGGAAATACAAGACCAACTGTAAAGTACAACTGAAAGGGGGAAAACAGCAACTGAAAGAAAAGTCGCTGCGTCGAGCCATCCTCTGGGAGTCCCACCTGAAGGGTTGGTACAGAAAGCCTCCACTGCTCCTTGGGTCCAGCCGACTGCTCCGAGAACGTCCCACCCAGTGGTCCACCTCCAGGTACTGTCCTACTCCGCAAGCCTCCACCACGATCAGCGCTGTCCGTCGTCTGCAACCAACACAACGTAGTGCGGGCATAGCCCATGCAGGGGCGAGAATAAGCTACTCAGTAGGGACCCCGAGACCCCCGATGGTCTCCCAGAATACAGTAAGGATAATCCACAAAGGAAAGATACAATCGCGAAGTAACATCCGACAATCCTTAGGTATATGCTCATACATATACCTAAGTCATCAATTCTCGCTCGGCTGCAACATCTGAGCTCAAGTACAACCCAGACCACACAGGAAAGAAAAATGTAAAATCCACACAGGATAGCTTAACGCAATCCACAAAGGAAAGTAAAATGCAAATCTAGACAGGATAGCTCAACACAATCCAAAATGGAAAGTAAAACGTAAATCCACAGAGGATAGATCATCACAATCCACAAAGGAAAGTAAAATAGGGTTTCAGCTCACACAGGTACACATCATTTGAAAAGAAAGAGAGATGATCAGATGTAGTCACTGATTCATCTTACTGGGACCCATGTTGGATACAAGCACTGTTGACATCGTCGTCGAACCCACAGAGGATTCCGATACAATTTTCTTCATCGTCGAACACCCATAGGATTCCAGTACGATAGTCTTAATCATCGAACCCACATAGGATTCCAGTACGATTTTCTTCATCGTCCAACCCACATAGGATTCTAGTACGATTGTCTTCATCGTCGAACCCTCATAGGATTCTAGTACGATTGTCTTCATCATAGAACCCACATAGGATTCCAGTCTGATAGTCTTCATCGTCGAACCCACATAAGATTCCAGTACGATTGTCTTCATCGTCGAACCCACTTTGGATTCCAATACGATTGTCTTCATCGTCGACACCACGTAGGATTCCAGTACGATTGTCTTCATCATCGAACCCATATAGGATTCCAGTACGATTGTCTTCATCGTCGTCGATGTAGCAGTCGCAGCCAGTTCTAGGGTTCCTGCACACAGCACGCTCGGGAGGGAGGGTCCACTCCACGAGCCGAGAGGCTGATACATCAACTGACACCTTTTCCAAAGTTGATGTATCCAAAAGTTCTGTATCGTCAACAAGAACTCAACGTCGCAGACGGCGCGTCAATCAGATGCCCAGTCTGAGAGTTATTGGCTTTTCATCCCAGGGGCCCGGTTGGTTTTTAAGGAAAAACAAATCCGATCGTACTCCACCTGCATCCAAACCTCGGGAAGAGTATGCCAAAAGATCCGTCTCACATAGAGGAATTCAACAAAGTCAACGGTACGTCATTCGGACGTCCGAAGCTCAAGATATGAGCGTTTCTGCTCCAAGGGCCCGGTTGGTTTCGTGTATGAACCAACCCAGCCAAACCCAAAGTATTCTGAAACCTTGAGTGGTATATACTGAAACGTCCGTCTCAATCCAAGGATCGCATCACCGCTAAAGGCGCATCGTTCGGAGGCCCGTACCTCATGTTATGAGAAAAAGACCGAAAACGGTCTGAAGATGGGGGGTCTGGGCCCGGACCGACCCGGCCCAACCCCCCCAGGGTCGGCCCGAACCTAGTCATCCTGACACGGGTCCGGGTCCGACCCGTTTCGGCGCGACCCAGCCGGTCGGGTCGGCCCGGCTCGGCTCGGCCGAGCGGCCGAGCGAGGGATCCGCGGGGCGCTGCCCCCGTCGGATGAAGGTGTCGCGGCCCCGCGTGGGGCCGTACTGCATCATCAGACGCGGTAAAGCCGCGTCCCGTGTGTGCCAGACCCGCGCGGTCGCGGGTCTGCAAGCCGCCGCCGCCGCGGCTTCAGATGCGGCCACCCTGTCTTGCGGCGCGTCGGGGCGCCGCCGACTCCATCCGCCGACGCCGCCGCGCCGACGACTCTCGCCGCCGGTGGGTTCCGCGGGCCCCCATAGTTGCTCCGCTGGTCTGATTTCGTTTCCGTCTGCGCCGTTGCCCCTCCCGAGTCCTTTATTTCACTGCGGAAACAACGAATCACCCATGCGGCATGTTTTGTCGTCTCCCGCCAATCCGTACATCAATGAAGAATTGCGGAGGGTTGTCGGGCCATGTTTTTTTGGTCCACGCCCTCCGCGTTAGGTGATAACAATCGGAAATAAAATATTCAACACATGAATAACAAGCAAGGGACAATTTTAATAGAATTAAAATTGAACTTGATCCGAGGTCATTGTTTTTAAAAGAAACAATCACGGGGATTAAATATTGTTCTCAAATAAAAATCCCTACCTCGCCTTAGTGGTCGAGCGCGCGTTCTTCGCGGAATTTATCGTCATGGAAGGAGGTGATCCTCGCGTCGCAGAAGGGCGTCACGTCGTCGCAGAAGAGCGTCATGCAATCGCGGAAGGGCGTCCCGTCATCGCGGAATACGGTGTCGCGTCGACGAACTCAAAGGTTCAAGAACATGTAGATTTAATTATATTAATTAAATCCATGATGTTTTTATAACCCACAATGAGATTTAAAAGAAGAAACCCGAAATCTCCTACCTCAAGCAGTTGGTGATCAGAGATCGTTGTGGGGAAGAACGTCTCAGAAGAAGCGTCATCAATCTCCGAGGGTGACGGCGTTCTTCGCGTTCTTCGCGTTCTTCGTGAAGGAGTATGAATGCACAAAAAAAAATGTCAAAACCTCTCAACGAGAAATTCTCCAGAAGTCGTGCGTTGGTCTTATTTTATTATTACGCCAACGGATTGTAAACAGGTTAAGAAACAATTAAATTAATTCATAGAATTAATTTAACGAAGAAAACCGCCCAATTAATGGGTGCGTTAAGAATTTAAGAAAACGCGTCAGTTGGCTTTCATAATGATGGGTTTTCGGGGGTGCGTTACTTAGCGGAAAAGAAACGGCGGGGCTCATGCGGGCCCCAGCTCAGAAATATCCTACCAAGAGGGTAGGATATTTTGGATAGCACCCTATCTGCTTTAACTTAGCTTAAGCAGCTTTAAGTGGATTTTAAGTGGATTAAGTGAAATAAAAATAAAGTTGTCGCACCACTTTATTTTATTTCTTAACTTAAAGCCGAAAAATTAAAAACCACACCCGAGCAAACGCAACTCCGGAAGAGGAATTTCTACGTAAGTACCGGCGCTTCAATATCATCGGTGCCCTCAGAATTCGATTCTGATCACCGGTTCAAAAGTTAGAAAAACTCGCTCGTTCGTTCACTGAATGTACCCGAGCCAAACTTTGGAAAATGATTCCGGGCACACCGGGCCTCGGAATCAGGTTCCGTCTGAAACTGTGTTCTTGTAAAATTCCAATGAAAATTAAGAAAGAATTTTTCTTGAAATTTACGGGTCTTTACAATAGATGAAAGATAAAATCAAAAGAAATAATAATTCATAAATATTATGGTCCAAAAATAATTCACAACATGAATATATGTATCATTTTATAAACATTATTTTTTTTATACATGCCACATAGCTTCATTCCTCAGATTAAAATCTCAAAAAATAGTTTACATATTGAATGAAATCTCAGATGATAAACTGATTTTTTCCCGAAACCCATTCACATCTAGAATTAAGTTCATAATTTCCACAAAGAACCATTCAAGTCAAGAATGAAAACTCATGGTGTAAATTAGTATTTATAGTTGAACTTTATATTATTCTCTATTTTACCCTATAATAATCATTGAAAACATGACTTTGGTTGAAAAAATGGATCATCTAAAAATTTTAAGGGGTATAACAAACACAAAATGAGGGATGTAGCTAGGAAATTGTTGTATCATAGAACATCCCCAAAAATAACACCTCATCCCTGAGCTGATATCTTATGCATCAGTGTGGGTTAATGTTGATCCAATTGGGGAACTAATAACATATATCTAAATCTATCTCATATGTATCCTGTTATAATCCATAATAATTCCACTAAACTCACACTACAACATGTTTTTTACTCTAAGATTAATGTCACGTTGATCTATGATACATAACATATTCTTCTAAAATGACACATACACTTCAACATAAACATCATAAACATTTATTATTTTAAAATATTCATGGATATATCATTAAATAAATTATATTTAAAATCCATATTTCATATAACATTAGTTATATGGATGGTTCTAATGGTACTCCAATGGACTGACAATATCTACTTTGTCAAACAGCCCGTAAATCCTTGGTGCTAGCTTGCCCTATTTCTAGATAAGACATTTCCCCAACCTGGGTGATACCCAAAGAAAAACATGAAGGTCAAATTCAAACTCAAGATGTTTCCATGGTTAGAGTCATTATGTTTTGTAATACACTATCTGAACACCAACCTCCTTCTTATCCACTGCACCTACTCAGACATATCCCACATGAGAATAGGAAAAACTAGAGAAAACTCACATACCTTTTACATTTATATGGGTTAATAGAAATTCCATCCATAAAATTTATCAAAATGAGCCATTTATATTGATTCCAAGATATTTTTATAAAATTTATACCTCATATGTAATATATTCTTCTCATATGAACCAAGGAAGTCTGAAACAATGAATTCTAATATATTTTCCAAATTTTGGGTCGTCTATTTGGATTTTCCGCCAATATAAGGATAATAGGTAGTACATACAAGAACATATGATCCCAAATACTTTTATATTTATTAATAGATTCATTATATGAAATGGGGTTCTAATTTGAAATAATACTCTTTGGAAAACTATAAAAATGAACAGACTCCCTTATATAGGTATTATCTATGTCATTGATTGTGATGATATCAATTATAGGAGTGAAATGGGATATATTCCCCAATTGATCAATGATGTATTATTCCAAATCATTTTTCTATAATTCATGGCTAATCCTATCTATAAGCCTATAGTAAAATCATTTTACATCCACTAAAAATAAGAAAAATGTTGTAGTTTCCCAGTATGCTGATAATGCCTAGCCTTAACATGCCGATAAGAGTATCATTGTGTTAGAAAGACTGTAATCACATTATTCATCCCAATCCATCGATACATACTATAGGGATCAGGACACATCTTTTTTAGACAAGTATGTAGAACCCATTTTGAAGAATCGAATCCTTTTATAATATCCTCACACATTACCACTAGAACCAATATGTTTCCATAGATAATATGAGCATCACCACTACTATGAGAAAAACCCAATATTAGAAACCCACTATATATGATGTCCCTTAGTGATATTCCCCAATGATATTAGATAATTTCTATCTCTTTATCTAGAACACAAGAATTGGTACAAAAAATTTCGACGTCATAGTTTTTCATCACTAGGACTCCTAAAAATCCTGATGAATCAACATGAAGAGAACCATAAATATCCACTCATCATAACTCTCCCACAACTCATCAATATTCTTATTCCTAATCATGTCATCACAATAACATGGCTAATTCCACGATTTGTTTCCAACTAAATGTCAATATTTTAAATATATATGACCTACGTTTTCTACTGAATGTTCCTTTACCACTATGGAAATATGTACATGAACCACTTGTGATATATATACACTCTAAAACACTTTCCAAGAATATAATTCATTTCTATTCGTAGCAAATTTACCAAAGAATCAATCTTTAGATTGTGAGTAGGATTACTCCTCTAGTTTGGTCTCATCATCCTGGATCTATTAGTGGCCACTCGATCCTCCTTTTCAGAATAGAATTCAGTATGACTCTATATACACAATAGTACATGGTATATTACATTCAATTCAAAGGTAATGTGGGTAGTAATTTTTTGTTCATCCTACACATAAACTCTAGATAGAAGACCTGATTTATCAAGGCTATGAATACTACTGTGCTTCTATTAGAAAAAATCTTATAACAAGGAACTCATATAGGCCATATCTACTCTTAAATGATATCTGGGGTATGTTTTGAGGCTCACAACCAATGGATGGTACCACAATCCCAAGTTGATCTATGAGAATTTCTGGGAACCTATCATCTTATTGAATAGATTGTTGATGAATCGAAGGGGATAACAATTCATGATCATTATCGGGTTTATTCTATAATAACATGAATATAAGCTCAATATGAAATCATAATTCTTTAAAAAAAGAATAGGGTGACCTCATATTGATGTACTAGTACATATAAAACCCTTCTCTTCTATATCAACCACATATATTTTCATCTCTATAATGTACACTAAATCCTTTCTGTGGGTTGGTGTTGAAATTTGTTGGGTTCATGTCAACAACATGATAGTGAACTCCACCTCCCACTCAAATTGTATGATGGAGAACCCTTTGGTTACAATGAATAAAAATGGTTTAATAAAAAATAAATGTTACTCCAATACTACCATACATCATCATAAAAAAATATTACTAACTGGTTCATGGGAATATTTATTCAACACTTAAATGGTCCTGGACAACCAACATGATGATCAGATTCACCATATAGAATATAGTTTCCCCTATTGGAGATTAACAATGAATTTTCTTATGAAAACATTTGACATGATCTTGTTATAGTACTTGAAATTAAACATCTACAGTCCAATTTAATTTTTCCATTCTAAATATAAAAAACTCCAAACAAAATCAATGACCACAAAATTCAATATAACACTACTTGAAGTGTATGCTACTCTATGATTACACCCCTAATAGTGTGTCTATGGCCATAACACAATACAATTTATTTTTATATAACATTATTTTGTTTTAAAAATAATTGAAGTTATAAATTAATTTGATGCCCATGTTTATAGAATTATTGAATGAGTAGATGATACCAGAATTTTACCTCTGATGGGGGAAGGTCCCGTATCCAAACTGGATGGGGTATACACTATATCATATCGATAACTCACCCATCTATATTTTTATCTAGTATATATTATCTATAATGATCCATTTAGTATGTACAACCACTCTAGTTTCAAAGAAACGCATCCCATTCTATGTCATGATCATTTTATCTATGAATATGGATCCTACCCTATTCGTTTATCCCCAATATTGTCTTTATAGTCCTATAAAACCTCTATATATACCCCATAAAAAATAATATATGACACTCTATTATAGTGTAAGGAAACTATTGAAACCTGTTTCCTTCCCCTAGACTCTTCTAACATGATACCTAGTCATGGAATTGAGACATTGTCCCACTCATTGGGAAACTCTTCCTATAACTGACACAGAGGTAACTATTTATGTGAACCTTATTTCATCCAAATTAATAGTTTCATGATTACCATACTAAGGATGAATGGATAACAGAAGAGGCCTCCTTTAGGTTACCTTATTTATGATATCATGATTCATCACATATTTTCTGTTTCCTAGGAAAAATTTGTTCCCCTATAAATTGAAATTTAAAAAAAATTCCATCATTGAAATTCACCTCCTTGGAAGTATAATTAGTTATGAAGGATAGAAAATGAAAATGTAGTTTCAAGAGGATAACATTATATTATATTACTAATGTAATGACATGAAATTTTGAATAAATCTTGTTTCCTAATTTTGTGTGTTATTTTATTTTTTATACTCAACAAAACTGTTTCATTTGATAACATGAGTATAATTAAGATGATACCAGTGGGTTTTGACTGTTATATGACCATTGTTCAATATGAATGCAAGAAAATAAACGTTTCGATTATTGTCTCTAAATACAAGTGATCTTGGTTAATTAATATAGAAAACAGATTCAATGGCATCATCTAGTAGTCTCGGGCCAATCGAGGCCCATCTAACAGAACGTGGGATGGAGGTAGCACCACTGGGCTTTGCTCTAGACCAAACCCAAGCCGAACTTCATCGTGTGAAGCTAGAATGGAATCGCCTTCAGAAGAAGTTCAAACTGATAGAAATTACTACACTTGAAATGTTGGCTGAGCCACCCTCATATTTTCTCACCTTAGCACACCTTACACTTAGGTCCTATGCTGGGGTTATAAGGGGCTATGTAAGGAGACCATAACTACCTTGTATAATCCTTTGTTTTAAATAAAAATTTTGATTTTTTATTATGATGAATTTTATGAATTTTCAAATGTCCAGATAAATATAGTATGCATATTTTTGATGAATTTTAGAGAAAGGATATTTTAAAAATGTTTATGTAAACCATAAATAATTAAAAATGTGTGATTATTTTCAAAAAATGGTCTTCTACAATTATGTTCAGAACGAAATTTAGAGTCTAATAAGTTTAAATTAATATTTGATGAATAGTAAAGTAGGAATATTAATTTTATGATTAGGATTATTAATTTGACCAAATGGATTCGTAATCTAACTTAAAGAAATTATTAATATAATATAGGCACCTTGATTAGGTAATGTGATTCAATAAAATAGTTAAATAACAGTTTCATAAATTAATAGTCAAATATTATTTTTTCGAGTGAATGGTGTTTTTTAATTGAAAATTAAATTAAAAATATTTAGAGAATTATTTTTATAAAATGGAATTTATTTTTGAATTTAGAACATCGATATTATGTTAAGGTAATTTTTGGAGATTTTTCTGAAAAAATGAATTTTCAGTGAATAGTGTATTTATTTAAAAATTAAATTAAAAATATTTAGAAAATTATATTTATAAAATGGAGTTAATTTTTGAAACCAGAGCATCGATATCTGGTTAAGTAGAAAATTTTGGATTTTTCTGAGATAGTTGAATTTTTTATGAATAGTGAAAATACGGTTTTTAAGTTACGGGTGTTTAATGACATCATTAAATGATGTATTAAGTATTTAATCAATACGGTCGACTTATGAATGGTAAGATAAGGTATGAGGTGTCCCAAGAGGCCAATACCATGGGAAAATACCATGGGAAATCACATGGTTTTGCCAATACCACCAATGAGGTGTCCCTTGGCCATTAATGCCTTATCCCCTCACTTTCCATATAAATACCCACCCTTCCCTCTTTTAGTTTTCACTCCCAAATCTTCCCCAACGAATCTATGGCCTCATTACCTCCCAAGGAGTCCTCCCAAAGTGCCTCCAAGCCCTCAAGGTCCCAACCTTTGAGTTTTAAGAGTTACGTTTATGGTAAGGGATCATACCTCTCTCTTTCTTTTCAAGTAATCTCTTTTATGTCATTTCATTTATGCTCCATGATATTATGTTGAAGGATGTTTTTTTATATTCATCTTACTTCCCTTTTCATGTTAATCTAATGATATACCCCCTCTGGCTCTCATAAATTGTTTTATGAATGTTTTACTAGTGCCGTTAGGCTGCCAAATTTTTAAGGGATTCCTTCACTTTTTTTTTCATTTTTCAAAGTTCTACTTTCATTTAAAGTCTCTAAAGATAGTTTTTAATATGTTGGGGTATGATCTATATATCTATAATACTGATATTTTATGTTGATATGATGAGAGACCCTATTTGATCTCGTCAATTCATTTTTGTTGAAGTTTATGTGGCGTCGTTAGGCTGCCGAATGTTTAAGGGGTTCTTTCACCTTTCTCATTTTTCAATGTTGTACTTTCATGTCAAGTCTTTCAGGTTCATTTTTTATTATGTTGGGGTATTATCTCTATATCTACCACACTGATCTTTTATGTTCATATGATGAGAGACCCTATTTGATCTCGTTAATTAATTTTTGTTGAAGGTGAAGTGGCGCCGTTAGGCTGCCGAAATTTTAAGGGATTATTTCCCCTGTCTCATTTTTCAACGTTATACTTTCATGTAAAGTATTTCAAGTTCCTTTTTATTATGTTGGGGTTATGATATCTATATTTATCATACTGATATTTTATTTTCATATGATGAGATACCCTATTTGAACTAATCAATTCATTTTTGTTTAAGTTTAAGTGACGCCGTTAGGCTGCCGAATTTTAATAAAAGAAATCTAATTTTTGTCTTCCTTTCATGTTCTTCGTTTCATATGCTATATTTTTCCAATTTCATTAACATGTTCTTAAATACTATATAATAATTCTCCCTAATGTTTTATGGATCATTTATTAGTGGGTGACCCATGTCCCCTCTCTTTTCAATGTTTTCTAAAACCTCATAACATAGCCATTATGCTGCCGAATTTCCACCTCAAAATATCTCTCTCTTATTCTAAAATTCATTTATTTTATTAATTGAATAATCAATGATCGTTCTTCAAATGGGGTATTCACATATATACCATAATGTTCAATTTTAAATTCTGGGATTTACATACATGAGACCCTCTTTCCCTTTCTGTGGGTTTAAAGTGACATAAAGATCATGTCTTTAAAGAAGTTTTTTAAACATTATGATTAAGAAATGAAACCCATTTCTTTTATGATATATGAGTTTTTTATGAAATGATTGATGATGATATATGTGGCTCACATGATAATAAATACAAATTAAGGTTGCGCCCTGATAGCGCTCCAATGCATTGGGTAAAGACTTATTCTCTAGAGATGACCATTTTTAACGATGCCTTGGTGAATAACCTTGGTAATTTTTAATGACACCTTGGGGATAGACCGTGGTGAAATGGAAGTTATTGTCAATGTTAAATGTTGTATCCAAACCATCAATTTATGAAATATGTTATTTTTATAATGATATGCCTCATGATTTCTTTTTCATGCCTTAATTTTCTTTTTCATGACATTGTTGATGTATCTCAAGTTCACATGTAAAATGTTTCCCCTTGTTTCCCTTACTGGGCCTTCTACTCACCCTTTGTTTTGATGTATGTCCCCAGGTTATGAGATGTATTAATAAACCTAGGATGAACATAAGGAGAATCCATTCAATTGTTTAAGAAGAATGTTTTCTGTTTTTATGTTTTAAGTTACTGGTTTCCAAGACACAAAACCTTAACGATCCTCGGTTTTGTATAATGTAATGAACGTTTATGTGATAAAAATGCAGGATGCTATATTTGGTATCAGAGGATGGTTTAGTTATTTTTGTAAATTAGTATATGAAAACTCTAGGAATAACCCTATAGAAAATTTTAAATATAGTAAATCTTCCTGGTATTTTGGTGAGTATTGAGTAAGGGATTGCCAAGAAAATACATCCCTCTCTGGATACGAGCAGGTAGATGTGGCTCTGGCACAAATGTACATAGGGGTAAAACCCAAAAACACCGATTTGAGCGAGACTCGAACAGGAACTGGTACATGACAACGGGCCTTGATGCACTCTTGGATACGACACTCCCGGGGTATATGCTTTGGTAAATTCATAAGCTTAGTATGAACCTTTATTAAAGGAACAAAGATAAAATAATTTAAGGATTCACATAAGAATATATGATCATGGATAACCTAGATTGGAACCTAGGGGATCACAAGTTAGGGTTTACTTTCCTTCTACAAGTTTATCCTTATATACTTAATGTTTCCTTTAACATATTATTGGCTAAGCATTTAATACCCCTAATTATACATTGTTTTCTTAGTTACTCGCGGGAAATGGAAGAGCATGTCCCAACAACCAATGTGATTGGAAATGTGATGATTTCCCTATTAATGTGATGGAGATGACGAAAGATCAAGTTGAACATGTTATGATTATGCCAAACCAGCTATCAAAAAAAACAATTAATAATTGGTACCTAGTTGAATGCCCAAATTCATCAAGGAAGAAGAAGACAAAGTCTCAACGATGTTAATCTGATAAATTTGATAAGGGAAAGAAGACCGAATTTATTTTTTGCCAAAAGTGTGGGAAGAGGCACCATGGAGAATGTCACAAAGGAACCAAAATATGTCTTAAGTGTGGGAAGATAGGGCATAATGTAGCCAATTTCTTTAAAAAAATGTATAATGTGATTAATGGAGATAAGGTTCGATCTAATGTACCTTATACATTTCAATGTTGTAAATGTGGAGAAGATAGACATTATCCAAGACAATGCTCTCTTGGAATGGTGGAGAAGCATGATGAGCATCAACAATCTTCGAGGACAAGGGAACAATTCACGTCCTATGCTGAGATGGATCATGATGACTAAAGTACATCTAACTTCTTTGCAATAATTGTCTATGTCATCTTGTATTTTAGTTCGTGCTCTATGAGCATATATTTTATGTTTTCTATGATCATCGAGTCGCTACCTAAGATGATTTTATATCATTATGAAAAGCATCTATTTTTTTTGTACCACATGTTGATGTAGTGAAGCAGTTCTTCTTAAAAAAATTGATTAGGGGATTAAAAGAATATTATTATTTTGGAAGACGTTCACTATTTTGGGAACCCTATTTGATCGAGGTAAATAGATTAATACGGTATTTTCTTTGACGAGTAAAGGTTGACTTATGTTTTGAAGAATTTATGAATTTAAGGAAAACTTATAGTAATTTAGGTAATATATGGAAATGATTAACCTATCTTGGGGAAAATGTGATTTGGTTAGTTACTTTTTTCATAAGATGATTAGAGTGGTTGATGTTGTTTGAAGATGAATGATAAAGTCTATCTTGGAAGACTATCTTATGAGATCGCTGTTATAATTGGGTTTCAATCTTAGTTTGGTTTATTTTGAGGAATTTTAGGGACAGTTATTTATAGAATGGTTTATGATGAACTTTGGGTAGTACCATGGAACTTTGAATATTTAAAAGTTGTTTCCCTACCTATTGGATTCTTTATTTTTGAAGAGTTGTTTTATCTTACACTTTCTCTTTTTGGGATAATGTTTAAAGATAGAAGAAATTGATAATTAATCTTTTTTTTGGATTACGTGACTCTCAAGGATATGATTCTTTTGTTTTGATGAGACCAAGTGTTTTTGAATGCTCATCATTTGGAGAAAAGATTAGTTTTGGTAGAAACTTATTAAAGGATGAAACTCTACATAATGGTAGGTATATTTCCTTATGTTTTTTTTCTATGTAGTAAATGAATTCCTCAAAATTATGAAAAGGAACGTAAAACAAAAATGTTGTTGGTTTTCATTTCCTACTAGGTAATCAAAGACCATTTACACACATCATAATTTTGTGATTTTCTTGTGGTTAAATTTTTCTTAATCATGTTTTCTATCACTCTTCATCAAGACTTGACCCTTTGTTTTCTCCTCCATGTCCATGTTTTCCTACATGAAATCCGAGTGCGGGTTATCTCAGGTGACCTTTGTACTTCCCTTTCCTTCTTTTAAAGTAATAGTTTTACTGGCTTCTTTTCTGATGTGAGAATTTCAATGAAATTTCAAAACCGAATTTCAAAACAGGCGAGGATGAAATTTCTTAAGGGGGGAAGATTGTAACGACCCGAAATTTTGAATAAATCTTGTTTCCTAATTTTGTGTGTTATTTTATTTTTTATACTCAAAAAAACTATTTCATTTGATAACATGAGTATAATTAAGATGAGACCATTGGGTTTTGACTGTTATATGACCATTGGTCAATATAACCACTGGAAAATAAATGTTTCGATTATTATCTCTAAATACAAGTGATCATGGTTAATTAATATAGAAATAAGATTCGATGGCCTCGTCCAGTAGTCTCGGGCCAATCGAAGCCCATCTAACGGAACTTTGGAAGGAGGTAGAACCACTGGGCTTTGCTCTGGACCAAACCCAAGACAAACTTCATCGTGTGAAGCTAGAATCTAATATCCTTTGCGAGAAGTTCAAACTGATTGAAATTACTACTCGTGCAATGCTGGATGAGTTGCCCTCAGATTCTCTCACCTTAGCACACCTTAAACATAGTTCTTATGCTGGGGTTATAAGGGGCTATGTAAGGAGACCGTAACTGCCTTGTCTAATCCTTTGTTTTAAATAAAAATGTTGATTTCTTCTTATGATGAATTTTATGAATTTTCAAATGTCCGTATAAATATAATATGCATATTTTTGATGAATTTTAAGGAAATGATATTTTAAAAATGTTTATGTAAACCTTAAATAATTAAAAATGTGTAATGATTTCCAAAAAATGGCCTTCTACAATTATGTCTAGTATGAAATTTAGAGTCTAATAAGATCAACATAATTTTTTATGAATAGTAAAGTATGAATAGTGATTTTATGCTTAGGATTAGTAATGTGAAAAAATGGATTAGTATTCTCACTTAAAAAATTATTAATATAATCTAGGAACCTTGAATAAGTAATGTGATTCAATGAAATGGTTAAATAATAGCTTCATAAATTATTAGTCAAGTATTAGTTTTTTTGGTGAATAGTGTTTTTTAATTAAAAATTAAAATGAAAATATTTATGAAAATATTTTTATAAAATGGATTTTATTTTTGAATTCAAAACATCGATATTATGCTAAGGTAATTTTGGGGATTTATCTGAAAAAAATTATTTTCCAGTGAATAGTTTATTTATTTAAGAATTTAATTAAAAATTTTAAAAAATTTATTTTATAAAATGAAGCTCTTTTTTGAAATCAGAGCATCGATATTTGGTTAAGGTGAAATTTTGGGATTTTTCTAAAAAAGTTGAATTTTCAATGAATAGTGAAAATATGGTTTTTAATTACGGATGTTTAATGACATCATTAAATGATATATTAAGTATGTAATCAATATGGTCGACTTATGAATAGTATTATAAGGTATGAGGTGTCCCAAGTGGCCAATACCGTGGGAAAATACCATGGGAAAGCCCATGGTTTTTCCAAAACCACCAATGAGGTGTCCCTTGGCCATTAATGCCTTGTCCCCTCACTTTCTTTATAAATACCCACCCTTCCATCCTTTAGTTTTCACTCCCAACTCTTCCCCAACTAATCTAAAGTCTCATTACCTCCCAATGAGTCCTCTCAATGTTCCCCCAAGCCCTCAAGGTCCTAACCTTCAATTTTTAAGAGTTACGTTTAAGGTAAGGGATCCTACCTCTCTCTTTCTTTTCAAGTAATCTCTTTTATGTCATTTATTTTATGCTCCATAATCTTATGTTGGAGAATATTCTTTTATATTCTTCTTGATGTACATTTAATGTTCATATTATGAGTGAACCCCTCTTTCTCTCATTAATTTGTTTTAACAATGTTTAAGTGGGGTCGTTAGGCTGCCTAATTTTTAAGGGATTCTTTCACTTTTTTTCATTTTTCAATGTTATAATTTCATTTCAAGTATCTCAAGTTCCTTTTTATTAGGTTTGAGTATGATATCTGTATCTATAATATTTATATTATATATTCAAATTATGAGAGACCCTATTTGATCTCGTCAATTCATTTTGTTGATGTTTAAGTGGCGTCATTAGGCTGCCGAATTTTTAAGGGATTCTTTCAACTTTCTCAATTTTCAAAGTTCTACATTCATGTCAAGTCTTTCAAGTTCTTTTTTAATTATTTTTAGTTATTATCTCTATATCTATCACACTTATCTTATATTTTAATATGATGAGAGACCCTATTTTATCTAATCAATTCATTTTTGTTGATGTTTAAGTGGCACTGTTAGGCTGCCAAATTTTTAAGGGATTCTTTCACCTGTCTAATTTTTCAAAGTAATAATTTCATGTCAAGTATTTAAATTTATTTTTTATTATGTTGGTGTATGATCTATATATCTACCATACTGTTCTTTTATGTTCATATGATGAGAGGCCCTATTTTATCTCATCAATTCATTTTTGTTGAAGTTTATGTGACGCCGTTAGGCTGCCGAATTTTCATAATAGAAATCTTTTCTTGGTCTTCCTTTCATGTTATTCATTTAATATGTTATATCTTTAAAATTTAATTTCCATGTTCTTAAATCCTTTATTATCTGTCCCCCTAATGTTTTATGGATCATTTATGAGTGGGTGTCCCATTTCCCCTCTCTTTTCAATGTTTTCTAAAACCTTGTAACATAGCTGTTATGCTGCAGAATTTCCGTCTGAAAATGTCTCTCTCTTATTCTCAAATTCATTTATTTTATTAAGTTAATAATCAAATCTATTTATTCTAATGGGGTATTCACATATATACCAAATTTTTTAATTTTAAATTCTGGGATTTACATACATGAGTCCCGCATTCCCTTTCCGTGGGTTTAAAGTGACATAAAGATCATGTCTTTAAAGTAGTTTTTAAAACGATATGATTATGAAATGAAACCCATTTACATTATTCTATATGGGTTGTTTATGAAATTATTGATGATGATATATGTGTCTCACACGATAATAAAGACAAATTTAGGGTGTTCCCTAATACTGCTCCAATGCATTCGGTAAAGAGTTAATCTCTAGAGATGACCATTTTTAACGATGCCTTGGTGAATAACCTTGGTAATTTTTAATGACACATTGGGGATGAACCTTGGTGAAATGAAAATTATTGTCAAAACTGATTGTTGTATCCACATCTTCAAGTTATGAAATATGTTATTTTTATTATGATATGCCTCATGATTTCTTTCTCATTCCTTAATGTTTATTTTCATGACATTTTTGATGTATCTCAAGTTTACATGTTAAATATTTCCCCTTGTTTCCCTTACAGGGACTTCTTCTCACCATTTATTTTGATGTATGTTCCCAAGTAATGAGATGCAGTAATAAACCTAGGATGAACATAATGATAAGCCTTTAAAGTGTTTAAGAATAATGTTTTATGTTTTCATGTTTTAAGTTCCTGGTTTCCAAGACAATATACCTTAAAGATCCCCAGTTTTGTATAATGAAATGAATCTTTATGTGATAAAAATGCGGGATGATTTAACTAACTTACTCTACTATACCTTGTGAATGAAATAATGATCCCTCTCATCCCTTTTCATCTCTGGATAAATTTTTATCCAAAAATTCACCTGAATGTCCTTCCAAATTAGGTCCACTTACTTCCCATATTTCTCTAGGATGTCCCACTAATTCTTGGAGGGTATCCATATTATATATGTTACAATATACACCCTCTTGTATATAGATGTATCGATCAACATAAATATCATCATGAATTACATGATCCATAAATTAGCATCCTAGGGGAGTCTATCACTATTGAAAATAGGTAGGTTTAATAGATAAAAATATCTTTTTAAGTCATACAAGAATTATAATGTATGATAAAAATCCATTTACATATAATTAATGATCCTTGTAAAACTGTCATGAAGCTCCATGTCCATATAATTCCTCTTATATTCATGTTGTTCTAGCTCAGATTCTTTAGGTGTGTACTAATTACAACTCTCCTAACACTCAACCGAATGATAGAAGGGAGGAATTAAATATAAAAAGTTCTATACATTATTTATATAATAGAATAAATAACAAGATCAAACTCATGATATATATACAGAAAATAAATAACAATTATAACAATGTTACATCAAAACATGGATTAAAAATATAATTAGCATGTTATAATAATTTTAATTGTAACTTTTTATCTGATATTTAAATGGAAGAAATTCATAGTTTATATAGGAAGATAATTAATATACTATAAAATGTACGTACCATGAAAAAATCATTTCATCATACTTCCTTACATGCCTGCCATGATTCCTGAAAACTCCCCTCATTTCTTACTAATCCACATGAATAATCACAAATAATATTAACAAAAATCGATAATTTAACCACCTATGGTGATATAAAATAAAAAATATACCAATAAAATATCATGAATAAAAATACCATCACTAAATATTTGGGGTTTCCCCCAAACATAGGAGAGTTACTCCCATGTACGGGGTCATAACCAATCCATAATATATCCTAGTCACCTATCATATTTCCCTAAATAGTAATGAAAAATAAAATACATTACCAGTGATACCACTTTGTAACATTATCATCCATGTAATCCCTCCTATTTTTAGTAAGGGTTCTTACAAGACCTCAGGTGTGCCTCCAATTATATCTAAGACTTATGAAAAATAGCGAGGGTGTACGGAATATAGTGTGGGTTTTATAAAATCTATAAAAGAGTTATAATATCAGATGAAATATAGTAAAAATCATTGATTAAAAAAAAAATATATCTAGAAACATCTCCCAATCCAAATTATAATAAAAATTCACATGATGAAAAAATGTATTCCAAAACAAATGACTAGTTGATGATTATAAAATTATGAAAATAATTTTATCCAATTAATGTCTCTAAAAACATGGATCAAAACCCCTTACTAGGTCCCATATTCATACTTTAATATCTTATATCAATGAAATTAATCATGTATAGGGTCTTTTTCTCTGGGTTATACTTGTATCTATGAAGTATTATCAACTTCCAAATGGAACCTGAATAGGGTTTGAAGAAAACTCAATAGGACCCCACCCAAGGTGTCAAAAGATCTATTATGAATAAATATTCCATGAAATTATTTTAAAAATATAGCCATTAATTGATAAATTATTATCGTAACTCATGTAACATGTAGAAACTCAATATCTAATATGACACCCAGGTTTTGCCAAATGTACATCTGCACATTGATGGATGTATTTGTGCTTTGATAATTGTGAACCACATAGAAGTATGACCATCTACAACTAAAATTCTTTTCTCGAAGGGAATTTCATGTACAAACTATAACTTCCTCAAAGTAAGAATTCCATATCTATCTGTAAATATAAACTAATATAGAACACCATGTCCAGATCATAATTTCATCTGGGGTAGAATTCCATGTTCATCTCACGATCTCAACTTGGTAGGAACACTATATTCATCCCATAACTGAATCCAATAATGAACACCTTTTCCACCATATAATCTCATCTGGGATGGAATTCCATGTCAATCACAGAATCTCATCATCGATAAAATTCCATGCCTATCCCAAAATCACATATGTGATGGAACACATTGAAAAACCTATAATTTTATCTTAAAAGTACCTCCATGTCTATATCACATTACCATTATATATATAAATCAATTTACAACATATAATTTCATCTAGTAAGGAAATATTTTTCCAACTTATAATCACATATGGGAATGGAAACCTTTTCTATCCATCACTAACATCCAACAATAACCTCTATGTGCAAACCACAATCTCATCCACTAGAATTGAATAATAAATAATCAAAATAATTTATAAATAAATTTATAATACCAATCAAATGAGTGAAAAAAATTATCAAAATATACATTTTTTAATTAATAATTTATATAATTATCAATAAATTTACTATATTTTCAAAATTCTTGAAAATATCTAAATACGCATTAATTATATATCTAAATAAAATTTCAGATTATCTAAATAATTTTTATAATATCCTTTTAACTTATCTAATAAGTTGATTATCAATTATTAATATCATCATATCTCAATTTTATTGACCCATTTTAATATTTCAGATTTTTTATTAAATTAAGATGTTTAACCCATGTAATTTATTATCAATCCTATAATTATAATTATTATGTTAAGACATTTCCATTTAATGTCAAGTTCTAAACTCACATTCAAAACTACGTCACATTGTTAAGAAAACTAATAACCAATTAACAATTATTCATGGGGCTCGGGGATTATTTTTTTCATGTTATAACCTTGATTAAAGGGTTGGAACACCCCTTGGGTGGTCGCACGTCCCTATACTAATTACAATATGTAAAACATGGTTCAAGGGAGGTTTATTAATATGTGATTACCAAATATGTTCATTAAAATTGGTTTAGGTCATGTGAATGATGGACTGAAACAATATCAATTAATTCATATACTATAACAACATGAAATAGACATATACGATTTTTTTCTATAAAACAAACCTCAAAATTATATAATATAAAGAAAACAAATACTCTTATGACATGATATAAATGGGTTCTCCTTCATCTCCATTAACATCTAGGTCCAGTACTCCATGATCTGATGAAATCATCATTTTCATAGAATAAAACTCCCAAATTCTACCAAGGAACGACTAGTATTCTTGATAGAATATAATTATGTTTTATTAAAATTGAGGATATATGAATAAATTGAACCATTAGACACAAAATAATTAATTAACTGAATTAGTGTTTAACTTTATAACTATTTGGGTAAATATATGGGAAATAAGAAAATCATCTTTGCTTAAAATGATGATAATTAGTTTATTATATGAATGAAATCTCATGTCATTAATTGATTAATACTAGATAATTATTCACACTAACAATGAATTTAATTTAATATTCCTACAACCATTACCAAAATGAATTACTATACATTATGTTAAAATATTCCTCTTGAAATAATTCATCTTCAACACTCTTTTTTCCATTTTAACACCCTTAAAACACTAACCCATATTAGAATAAGGGATTAATTGTTGAATTTATTAGATCAATAAACACTTGGTGGACTGTACAATGGAAATTATAGGATATTAAACATTATTACCCATATCTCAATGAATTGAATATATATACATGATGAAAAATTTCTCCTAGGGTTGAAATTATGTCTTTCCTAAACCAATATAAGAATGATAGTTAATATTTTTTCTTCATATTCTTTCAATACATTATTTTCATATAGTTGTTGAACAAGTAATTTATTACTAACTAATTAAATCATGTTCACATAGAATTAATTTTTTTACTACTAATGTGTGTTTATGTGAATATTGACTGAATCAATCGATTACTGTTAACACAAGTAAATGATTTTTTGATAGTGAAGAATAAAAAAATAACCTAATGTCCCCCTTATTGTATATTACGATTTGGGTTTCTATAAGAGGTATTGCATAAATTTGTTTTGGGAGTTTAATCAGGTATCTAAATTTTATCTCTGTGGTTAATATACTGATTTCAAAATGATTTCCCTAAACTGATGCATTAAAGTACCAATTCTGGGAGAATATAATGACATTTAATCTAAACTCCCTCTAAGTTGATATAATATTGGTATATTATACATGAATTACACAAAATTGGTAATTTATAGTTTTCCATTAATTGTATGGATTTAAAACTTCATTATGTTTATGTGAACTATAATATTACATATTTGGATACTTTTATAACCATATTTACATTAAAAAATGAGATACCATAATAAGAATGTAATGTATGAAAAACTAGAAAATATATATGATAAATATTGACATTTAATGGAGGATAATTTTAAGGTCCATCATAATAAATTTTATTATTCAGATAGATATCCTAATAAATAATTGATGGATTTTTTAACAAACATATTGAGGTTTTTGGAGTTATTATGGATTGTGATGATGATAAAAATGATGTAGAGAATTTGATGAAGGTCTTTATACGTTTTCAAACTTATTTTAATCTAAATGTATTATATTAATAGGAAATGAAATTTGAAGAATTAACTATGAATGATTTACAGATAAACTTAGTGGCATGTGAGATTCATGTTGTGCTAGAAGTAAAATAAAACCACTAAATCAAATATAAGACTATTAAATCAATAACTAATATTGAAATTGTTAAAGGTCAAAATGATGTATAAGATATAAATTATGAATATCTCTCTCTTTTTTATGAAAATAAATGAATGTAAATGGTAGATTCAATGGTAAGTAACCATTATACTATTTTCGATGTGGTATGGTTATAAATTTAATAGTTGGATATCTTAACAAATGTGAAATTGATGAAAGCGATGGAGAAACAATAAAAAATACATGATAAAAATTAATTATAAAAAGAAAAATTAAATCTGTAAATAAATACATAATATGGTTTTAATGAAATAAATAAGTGAGAAAGGAGGAAAATTGCGATGAAGATTATTTTGAAATGGATGAAATAACATTAAGCTCTGATACTGAATATGATATGGTGAAACTATTATGTAAGAAAAATTTAAATGAAATAATCACAATTAACCTAAGGTAATTAATATTCTCATTGTGGAATTGGAGGGAGAACATGAGGAAATTGATATTTAATGGAACAAATATATAATGATTTGTAGATTGTTTATTGATCAATATGAATATATAGATTATCTTGAAGATGATATTTATTTGTTATATTTATAATTTAATAACATATTAGATAGTCAATAAATATTTGGATTATTAGAATATTTCAATTTCAAATTTAAAGAACCAATTATGGTCACTAATGACCCTAATTCTTACTTATGATATGATTTAAATTAATTTATAGAAATAAAGAAGATTTTTACACATTATGATGTAATCGTGAATCTAAAATAATTTCTAATGATCCAAAAAATATGTAATAATTTATAAAATACAATGTTATGGAATTATTAGAGATATCAAAATGAGGCTAAGAACGTATTAATAAAATTTTATATGAACAAAGAATTAGTTATATTGGTAATAGTGGACCTATATATACTATTGACATGAAAAAAATTATAATAGAATCCCATAAAAATAGAAATACTATTTTAGTGAAAATCAATAGTCATTATGGGGTTATAAAAAGCCAATGAGCTACTAAAAATAAGGAGTGATGTGGATGAGTAAAATTTAAAATATCATTCCCATTAATCAATTTCCATTTTTTTATTTTAACCACTCCATGGAATATTTTGATTAGGTGAATATATATTTTCATGTATAATCATGTGGAAGTTGAAAATAAAAAATAAAACCAATTCCATTATCATACGGAATGAATACTATTTGTGAATATTTTTATTAATGTAATAATATCTGGAATAA
The DNA here is from genome assembly GCA_963277665.1 of Viscum album. Taxonomy (NCBI): domain Eukaryota; kingdom Viridiplantae; phylum Streptophyta; class Magnoliopsida; order Santalales; family Viscaceae; genus Viscum; species Viscum album. The sequence goes on from OY728135.1 coordinate 695,884,037, forward strand.
AGAAAATTATTACATAAAAAATTTGATATAAATTAATACTATGGGATTTATATAAAATTAATTAGAATGTATCCAGAGGATATTTTTTAGGTAACCAATTCTCTCCATTCTATGGAGAAGAAGAACATGTTTATGATGCATGTTATAGGGTAATAAATAATATTTCTTCTAACATCCCAACTCATATGGGAATATCTTGGATGAAAAAAAAAGAATGTGGAAAAATGGTAAATTGATTGAATATTTTTTTAATGATATAAATTACTATAAATTATAGATACTAGATAGTTTTTTGTCTTTAAACATGACTTGAAATATGAATATTCAAAAAAATATTAAGTACATAGAATATAAAATGTTAATCATTGGAAATAATTTCACCTAGAAAATCAATTGGAGTGGTGGGACCTAATAAAAATAAGATGAGATCATAAGAAAAAATATCCCTTAATTTGGTGGATATTGGCATAATAATTCATGTGTAAGTTATATTTTTTATTTTTTGATTTCATTTAAATTTAACAAGATATAGTTAATGATAAAATGTATGGTGGGGAACTCTATCCTGAAGTGATATAGGAAAAATATAATATTTACATTGTGAATAGTATTGAAATACCATGTTGTATTTTAACAGTATAGGAAAACAAATTGTGGAGTCATATATTTAGTATTATCCACTAAAAATAAAAAATATATCAAAGATGAAGGTTATGGTAGAAAATTATATCATGATGTGAGATAAATTAAATCAAATGTGATGTGTCAATGTGTGGGAAGATGGTCCAAACACATTATTTATAAATGATTAAATTAAATATTAATGGAATTTATTATGTTCTTAGAAACAATGAAATATGTTATGTAATTCACAAGAGTAACGATGTAGAGTTGAATCTGAAATTGGATATAATATAAAAATATTATGGTCTAATAATGGAACTAATTTTTCATTCATCAATGTGAATTACTGTCTTGGGAAACCCAAAATCATACATGATGTGTCATCAGGTAGGACCCAATAGAAAAATGGTTTTTTTAATAGTGAAATCTAATGGTAAATTATATGAAAATAAAAATCATATAAAGAGTGTAATATCTCAACACCATTTGAAGGAGGAAACTCATTTTATCATCTACACTCAAAACGTTTAATTTTTATTCTTTTTTGGAAATATAATTCTATAAGATCTAGAATATAATATATCCTACCCAAAAATATTTTTCCATTCATTAGAATAATGTCTGACATTTAGAATAAATAAGGAATTCAAGGGGATTATGTTGATGTTGCAAATGAAGAATTGTTCTTTGGATACTAAGTAAAGATTAAAGAGTAATTGTTTGACAACAATATATTAAATAAAATTATAGAGAAAAATAATATTATAGTTTAGAAGGATATAGAATGAATATTTTTTGGAAGACCAAACCTACATGAATTATGTGAAGAAGACGATGATGAAGTAACAAATTATGAGATTGCCAAAAAATGATAAGATAATCATTTGGATTCAAAGTAGGATTAAAATAAATATAATAAATGGAATTATCCAATTAATAAAATAAATAATAGAATAATGGATGATTATACAAAAATATATAATTTGAGATAAAACTACACAAACTCAAACATAGAGAATCATTTCTTTTTATAATTTTTTATTATAAACTATGGAATAAATGACATTTAAAGAAGTGGTGTGGGATGTATCACATGTTAAACATGTAGAAAAGGAATTATATGAAATTGAAATCAATAAATCATGTAAAATTATTGATAGGATGAAGAAATATAATGTGATAGAAAAAATTCAGATCTTTATGAATAAATTCAATAGACATGGTTGTATAGTCTTGAATAAGGCTTCGTTGGTATCAAAATGATTTGATTAGATAATATTTGTGGAATTTGAAAACCCCAATGCACTAGTTGTTCTACTATAGTAAACGATAGTATTCTAGGTAGTCAATACTTCAAGGTTTTTTATGATAATTTCAATGGATGTAATAACAATGTTTTTAAACTATGTCGTTAAGGAGGTCCTTTAGAATAATCAGATGGTGGGTTTCATGATTGGTAGTGATATAATGATGGTTTTTAAATTTAATAATGAAATATATGTTTACGATATGTTCCATGATCATGGTATTATCCATTTTACATGTACTTATCGAATATAGAGTTTGAAAGAGAATGAGCTGACTTTCGAAAGTGAGAATGAGTTGACTGTTGAATCATTAGTATGAGTTGACTCTTGAATCATTATATGCCTGCAGTCCTCTCGTCCCCTTCATCCCGTGTGGAAATGGCCCAAGAACAAGGTTTTCCACCTTGGGCCTAGCTAGGGACATGCAATAGGGGGTGGGGTAAGGTCGACTCAATACCTCCTAAACCGACCAACACGTTTTTTCCCGGGGGGGGGGGGGGGGGTTGGGTGAGTTGGTTCAAGGTGGTGGCGTCCTATTGTCAAGGTTCCGGGTTCGAGTCCTCACAAAAGGAAATGCACATTAAATTCTAGTGATCCTCTCATCCCCTTCATCCCATGTGGAACTGGCCCAAGCCCATGGTTGTCCACTTGGGCCTAGCTGGGGATGTGCGACGGGGGGTGGGGTAAGGCCGCCTCAATACCCCCTAAACCGACCAACATGTTTCGCCCCATAGGGCGCAGTTCAGTGTTTCTGCCCCTACTGTACCTATGGTGGTGAGTTGAGGAGGTCCTAGTGTCAATCCTCCAAATCTACAAATTTTCCTTCCTTTGTTCCCCTTCCCCAGACCTACCATGTATTATATATAGTAGATGTAAAAAAGACTTTATAAATGAATTTTATTATCAAATTAGTGATTAATTTGAAATATCCTCGATTGGTTCAATTTCATATTTTATGGGGAGGATAGTGGTTTACTAAGAGAGATTTATTTTATTTATGCATCTAAATAATAAAATAAGTTAAAAAAGAATTTTGAAATACATGATTAAAAAATTTAAATTTTTAATTTTAATTGGAACCTAACATGGGAATAATGAAAATACACATTTAGTAGATCTAATTATATATTTGATGATCATCAGATGTTTATGTTATTTGAAAATTACATAGCTATATATTTCAAATTATATTTAATCAGTGGATTGTTTTCAAGGAAATCCCATAGAGGAACATTTGCAAAAGTGATGAGAATTATGAGGTATATTTGAGCTACTAAAAAATAATTTTTTCCGATTTATATTTTAATTTAACATGAATAATCATCGTTTTCTAGTGATAATTCTTATAGTGATATGGTGGACATAAAGTTCACTGGTAACTATAATTCTTTCATTTTAAATAATCTTGTATGATGGGAATTTGAGAACAATGATGGTGCATGAATAAATATGTATAAATTTTAATATATTTAAGTCACTAGGGAATTAAAACATCTTTAAATGATGATAAAAAATTTATGATATTGATGAATTGTATTAAATTATTTTAAATTTTTTGACAATAAGTGTGTCATTCTAACTCAAAAAGAATATAATATTGCACTCCAAAACAAAAATCACTAAAATTAGATATCATTTTGTTAAGAAAAATGTATACTAATGAATTAAAAAGGAGTTGAATATTGGGATTGATCTATTAAAGGAAGAATATATTACTTATCCCATTGCTACTACATCATCCAAGATGAACCAGTTGGACCTAACTGTTTATCCACCTCCCTTAACCTAATGTGGATTTTAAATATCTTATTCTCCGAAATATATATGATTATTTACATGGATGTTTTATGGTATATATTTCATTTTTATGTTCTATTTGGTATCAATAATTAATTTGAGACTTAATAAATGGGTAATTAAAATAATATTATGATGTAACTAATATTAAATAATATAATTAAATTAAATAGCTCTAATATAATCATTCCAACACGGATAATTGACTCTCATGGGCTGTGACACTTATTTTAAGACACATTTCTTGGTTTTAGATAAACTACTATTTTTTGAACAATGTGATTAGGTCTGGAATGGGAAGGCATCCTTTAAAAATTATTTTAATATAAGGGTAATAGATGTATAAGGAGTGTGAAATTACTATGGTAGAATATATAGACATCTGGATAATTTTTGAAGAAAATTTGAAAACAAAGATGTGATATAAAATAAAACTACGAAGAATTTGGGAATTACAACTTTTATCGTTTGATTAAATTTTAATTGGACGAATTCTTACTATAATAGTGTATGTTTTTTTAATGATATATTTTTGGATTAATATTATAGATGGGATGGATTTTCCATTTTCATGGTTTTGTGGTTATGCACCCATGGAAAAACTTAGTGGATAATTTTTTATTAATTTGAAGGCGTAGATATTAATCAGGTTTGTACAGGTTTCTGTGAAAATAGAGATGTGTGCAATCAAAATTGTATGTTCTATATAGAGGTGAAAAAATGGAAATGGATTGAGAAGAAATATTTTAGGTTTTGATTTATTTTGTATGAAATAGTGTCATTGTATGAGTTATCAGATTATTCACTAATGTTTATTAATGTGGTATCATAGAAAGGCGAGAAATCATATGGTTCATCAATAGATTTCAAAATAGATTTTATGATATAAAATAATCTTGTATGTTTAATTTTTGTTTAAAGGATGAAATCATAAGGGTTAGCATATTTTATAAGATTCACTATATTACAATTTTAAAAATGGAAAAGGAATATTCAAATAGGGTAATCATGTATATTTTATCAGGATTATCAGGGCTATTTGTAATTATCATCAAATTTTATAAGGGTCAATCAAAAATTTTTTATGGATCATTATATATGTGATTTCAAAATCATATAGACAATTAACAACAATTATTAATTTTTAATACCTCTATGATCTCTGATGATGACTCCAATTAAATACAATTTTGACGAGAATTTAAATGATATTGATATATTTTTTGATCACTTGAAATATTCTAAATGATTTTTTTTGTGATATTATATGAAATTATTTTGTGGTAATAATATTGAATTAAATAATGTATTTTTGTATATTTGACACTTTTAATATGTTATTGCAAAACTCAAATATTTATATCACATTTCCACATGAAGGGAAATAATATTAATCAAAAAATATGATTAAAATTTAATTCCAAATTGACTAAAGAATCTTGTGGATTTTTTGGAGGATTAATGATCAAGAAATTCAAGGTATATTGTGTATAATATAATTATATAATAATGAAATTTTATTAATAAATAATGGATAAAATTTTTATTGATTACAAAAATTTATATGAACAAAAAAATTTAGAAAAACCTAATTCTGAATATGATGACAATATTATTCAAATTATTTTGTTAAATTTCATTAAAAATTATAAAGGTAAAATTCTTAGTACAAATTTCATTTAGTGTCCATTTTTTTACTTTGTAAAATGTTTTGGGTAATTATTTTTAATTTGGAATAAGAATAAAAAAGAAAAAAAATAAAATGAAACATTTTTATTACATGAGAAACATTGAAGAGAAAACTGGAGGATATTATAGATATATACATGTAATAATTGAAAATAAAAACTGAGATGAAAGAAAATGATAGTAGAATCATAGGATCTTGTGTTCAAAATATATTTTGTAATGAAACATTATAAATGAATTTAATGTGCCTATTCATTTTATATCCCTTGATTTAACATAGTGAGAAGAGATATATATTGAGGATTGTCTACTAGTATCGGTAGTGTTTCCTTTCTAACCAATTATTTTAAGTATACTTAGTATTGTTATTTCCTAGTATGTTAATACATTTTCATGTTATTCTATAAAGATTATATCGGGGTGTTTAATCAAGTAAAACACATATGTAATTGAATCTTCATTTATTATTTTTAATGTGTGTATATGTGATGATTGAAAGAATTAGTTTGTTCTTACAAACATGTGGAGAAAATTATATAAGAATGAAAACATTAAAACACGTGTATTCACCCATCCTCTTTTTAGGTTAATTATAATATTATTTTTTAATATATTTAATGATATACAATCATGACTATGAAACATCATATATATAACTTTTTCTTTAGATTCTCTACTAACACCACTTTTTTTACATTCATATGATTAATAAAATCCTTTTTTCTAAGAAAACATGAAAAGTAATTTCACTCCTTGTAGTGAGAAAATGAATCTATAGAGAATATCATAAGTTTATTCTTCCCCCCCCCCTCCCGAGTAAAAACTATATTGATACTACATCTATTCATTTTTTAAAATTGTTTAGGGCCCCGTTATCAAATATAAAAAAGATGAGACCTCTTTTAGAAATGGTAAAGAGGAAACCAATTAAAAGTTGGAAAAAATGAATTAAAAAGGTAAAAATTATATGAAATGTTTGAAAGATGCAAACAACCATGCAGGCACCAAAAACCTGATCTCCCCCCCACTAGACACCAAATTATTGAGATCAGTCAAAATATTGTGTCACACACTCTTCCATGAAGTTGAACTATGTAGGTATAACTATGATGGAGATAACCTCTCCAAAAAACATATATATGTTTTATAGAGATGGATAAAGGGTTCTATAACACACTTCTCTCATTTAATACACCCACTCGATATAGAATGAATGGAACTCTCAACAATTTCAACCTGAATCAACACCATATACGACTAAAAAACACTGAGAAAATATCATATCGAGGTGCCCATATATCCATAAAAGATATGAAACATGGTTGAATGAAGTGTGTAATCACACACATCTCTCTTTATAGGCCTCCCACCCAGCAGAACCTATAAAATTTTGTCCTGTATACAAATACATTAAGGAATGTAAGTGCTCATGAAGAAATCCACTCACCAAGAACAAACAGAACAAAGAACACCATATAACAATATAAAAAACAGGTGAATCAGTCTAGTGTATGAAGAAATAGAATAAATAATGCTTAATGGAATCGTGAAACCATCATCATCTAATGTTCTTATGAATATCTCTTCCGCTGACTATCGAGATATGAGATGTTCCAAAGCAGAGCACCCACACAACATCATTCACCTAATCAGAATATTCCCAAATATGATAAATAGGCTGAATATGCATATTATAAACCACTCATCCCTAGACCAATGAACCCAAAATCTTCCATCCAAAAAAATTCACTAATAACAGATGCACCATATGCTAAATAAGTCACCACCAATTACCTATAAATGCTGAGAAACTGTGATCCTTGACTGAATTTGGAAGATGGGGATCAGTCCATGAACCATAAATGAAAACGGAAGGATTATTCAACCATCATAATAATAGTATCATTATAGTAAGTTCTTGGAAAACATGTTTAGCATGAGATAGATCTTGATGATTGATAGAGACTGGTGAAACTAAGAACATAACAATATAAAAAACTTCCAGATCTCAATGATGAAGATGTAAGAAGGAATGGATGGATAATATTAAACTATGTTTAGAGGATTAAAGGTAAAACATGTATAATGTTATGGGTATGGTTATAAAGAAATTTAGAGGGTTAGCAGATCCAGGGGAGTGAAACACCATCCATCTGTATATATTTTCAAAAAATATCTAAATTAACTTCAAAATAAACATTCAATAGGATAAAAAAGGTATAGTTAAATTTGAGAATATATACATTTAATTATTATTTAAGTATATAATTCATTATGTAAAGTATATTTTTTATATTTTTAACACTTATAGACTCACCACACATAGAAACATTCTACATATCTTGGTGAAAATTTTAACATATGAAGGGGTGATCTTGTATGTTCAGTAAGGTTAAACATAGGAAATATCATTACATAATCATGTATAAGTATATAATTAGCATAAGGGTATTGTAACATGGTATTATAAATAGATTTTAATACCCTAGAAAAATGGATCATAATCATGAATCATGGAATAAATTTTTTTGGATGTTATAGTAGTGGGGAACTATCAATTTTATATAATGACTAATGAGTACACATATTTAACATATTAATATTTCATAAGAGTGTGGTTCCATCATAGTAAAATAAAATTCTACTAGATCTCGGCATATAGAAAGAAATAGGTAGTGAGTGATATATTAATATTTATTTTAATATTGAGTTTCATGAATCCTTGAGTGTGGATATTGTATAAAATAATAATAACAAAATTATTCATTTTCGAATGAAATGAATTCCTAGTTTTAGTATATTTCATGAATTTAATAACTATATTATGGAAATAACCTTTTATATTTCCTCTATTTGGATACGTGGATCCAAAGGTAGAATCAATCTAGAGGTGATCCACGCATTCTCTTTTTTTCTCTGTGAAATGTCAATCGATCTCCCACTACTCGTATAGGGAATTGATTGTCTTGTATTCCTTGTTTTTATCTCTCTTCCTTTAGTATTGAATATATATAACTTTGATTTATCCTTATTGAGATAGATAGTTAAAGAAAAAGTAATTAAAAGAAAAAACATTGGGTGAAACTATTCGATAGTCTTGATTTCTTGATGCAATGCAAAATATACATAATCAAATATTTATATATGTAATATTATTTTAAAATATTATTTAATTTAATTATAGAAGTTAAATAATTTCATAATAATTAATAATCCCCAAGGAACAAAATATTATTATTATTATTATTATTATTTTGGGCTACCAACTTGTTCTATAATATATATTACTTAACCGGAATATTAATTATTATTTCTCACTAGACATATTATTTCCTTATACAAACACTTATCTAATTTATAGAACACCAAATAAATAATTAATTTAAATATTTCTCTCATCAGTTAACATATTTTGCTTATAAAACAATAAAAATGTTCTATATTATTCTTGTGAATAATATTTATTCAATTAATTAAATTTAAATAAAAATCAATCAAGAGAATCCAAGCCACAATATGTGTAGCCCGCTTGGATTATTTCTCATTGAAATTATGTGAGCTTTCCTAAATTCCATGATTACATTATAGAAAAATTTTAAGCCACCCAAGATAGTGAACATAATGTCACAATGTTAGAAACCACAAATTAATGATCAGTTTTTGATATATTAACTTGGTCATAATATCTCATCAGTAAGGGTGCACATCCGTGTTAAAAACATATATTCTTGATATTTATTACATAGAAAATCTGAAATAATTATGTCATTTCACCATGTATATGTAATTAAATGTGATAGTTATATTCTACATAAATTGTGGAGATATCAACATCCATAAATATGGATGGAGAGAATCCTTCATCAATATATCTTTTAATGAAATGTGAATCATGACACAACAAAAACACCATATTCCACCGTGAACATATTTCATCATTGTTACATAAAAATTATAAGTGGAAGAGTCATGAAATGTAATAATCATAATCATAATGTCCATGGGCCATAAAAACCACTCACAAATATGAATTTTTGATGACAAAAAACATAAAGGATTCATACTAGAGGTTCTATTCAAATAATCTTCTATCTGAAAGATTACCAAGTATAAACTTCATTAGACAAAGCATCATCAGTATACGAGTACTGAAAAATATAATTTAATTTAATATGTTTTTCATTATAGTCTGTTATCAAAATATATAACATTATTGAAGAATATAATCATAGAACTTATTTTTTCTCATTATAGAGGAGAACTACTACGACCATATCAATATAATGTATAATGTAGATCAATTTACATTAGATTCATGAAGAAAAATAATCAATTTATAATAATATGTTTTATTAATATTAAGTAAATTTATTATTATTGAAATCAAAGTAAAAAATTATATAACTAGGTCAACTTCTCCCAAAAAAATCCACATATTATATATATAAATATTTATGAAATTCAGTCCTCTAAACCCAACATGATAATCATGTTTCTATTAAATCCAAGTCTTTTTCATTTGGTCTCCTATGTTTTAATCCATGTAAATAATATTCAACACAAATTAACATATCTATGAAAAAATACATTAAAATTTTATGCTTCTGAAATATGTACTTCATCATTTGATTTGACATTCTATGTTTTTGATAGATCTACCATTATAGTATTATCCTAGTACATTGTGACAGGATCATTAATTTTAGGTATAGTGTCATGATAATAGAAATTTTTTGGAATCCATAATACATCCCTAACTAAATTAGATGTTCAAATATTCTCAGACTCTTATGTAAAATCTATTACCATTGTCTTATTTGATCACTTCTAACCTACAACACCTCTATTAAAAGTGCAGACGTGTCCCATTTGTAACATTACGTCACCATGATAAGTTTTTTAACTAGAATCTATATATCCTATGATGAATAGATCCTTATTTACTCTATAAATTAGGACAATATACTTAGAATTCCATAGATACTTCATGATAGTCTTAAACCTCAAAAAAATGGTGGTCCTTGGGGTTAGCTTTATATATTCCAACCAGACCTGATGTCTTGTTCACATCTAGCATAGTACGTAGAATCACATATATGACTTTACCAATAATAACTTCATATGGAATCATTTTAATTTAATTTATTCCCTCACATGTCTGAGGACACATTTTCATGGAATGGTATATTACATGTGACTATTGAAAAAACCCACTCTTGGATTGTTCTTCATTGAACCGCTTTTGTATCATTTCAATTTATGTACATTCACTAAGTCCGAGAAAACTTTTGGATATATAATATTGAATATTTATCCTAATAATATATACCACCTCACACAAGGCCTTCATAGGGAATCATTTATTAAATATTTCCTCATAAATCATTAATAATGTTATTTTATTTCCACTGAGTAATATGCCATCAACATATAATATTAATAAAATAATTCGACTCCCACTAAACCATTTGTAGACAAAAGGATTACACTTAATCATTATAAAACCAAATTATTTTATGGATTCTCAAAAATTTATGTTCCATGACATAGATAGATTTTTTAATCCATAAATTTATTTTTCAAATATTCATATGTTTCTAGAATCATTTTTAATTAAAAAAACCTCTGGTTTTTTCAAATAGTCATCTTCCTGAGGGTTCCCTTTAATGATGGTAGATTTGAAATAATTTTTTAAAATCATATTTTAATGGTAAGTTATAATCGAAATTATTTTTTTTAAGGATTTAAATATTCTAATTAGTGAAAAGGATTTTCTGTAGTCAATTCCTTAGGGTTGTTTAAACCATATTGAAAAAATACATGCCTTATTGGTACATACATATTCATTTACATCCAGTTTAATCATGGGAACCCATTTACAACCAATGGGATTTTCATACACTATAGTATATACCAAAATATAGGCATGGTTTGTGACATGGAATCCATTACAAAATTTGTTTCCTATAGACACATGGAAACATCTGCACCAGATAATACATCTTTGTAAATTAGAGGACCATTTTAATCAACTAATAATGAGTCACCATCCTTGGTGACTAGAAGCCCGTATTGTTCTTATAATTAAACAACTATTGTACTCCTATAAAATACCTTTGTCTCTGGAAAAACTAATTCATCCATGTGGCTTTGTGGAATTTATTCTTCTTCCAAATAATGTTTACTGTGAAACGCACCTTCATCGGAATCCAATCTCGTTCCCTGTATTTGTTTTATAGATTTTATCCCTTTAAAGGAATATGATGTATCTTACCACTATTTAATAATGATTTAATGGTTTAATATAGGTAATATTTTATTGCTACATTGGGGCATCCAATAAATGTAAAAATTATTACTCATGGTGCATTTGTGATACCTATAAAGGAAATAAAAAATGATTCACAAGCCCCCACATGTAAGTTCGAAAGAAATGGTATCCTTAAATTATGTAATTGGTATGATAAATCTTAAATTTCATTATTTGGAACTTGTTGTAGTATTTTGGATATGATACATAACATTTAAACTAGAAAGGATAATAGAAAAATCACATGCCTCATCATTTATCTAACCATGTCCAAGAAGATGAGCCTCCACCTTCAACTGAAACAATTCCACTAGGTATGAGATGAGATAAGATCTCATACTTCTATAAGTAATCAATGAAGACTTAATTACATTATTCTCTTCCATGGTATGAGTAGAGATTTATAATTTTATTAACAACATGGTTCTCATATTCATTCTTTTATAAATTGAATTCATCAAAATAATTTGACTAACAATCCATTATATAGACATATCAATTTATACTAAAATCATCCATTAAAATTATTTTGTATGATTACCCAATACATTTCACAATAGAAAATTGTCCAAAATCAATTGTATGAAATAATTAAATATGTTCTATGGCCCTTTTAACTTGTTTCACTAAATGATTCTCTAGTCATTTTACATTATAATCATTTCAAATATAGAGAAAGTGTTTTTGAGTTGAAATGAATCTAAACATCTATCTTGTTTTAATTTTTTCATGAAATTATTATCTATATGAGCATTATAGTGATGCCATTGTTGGGTTTAGTATAAATCATATTAAGTAGAGTTTTTATCGATTATCATTACATGTTTTTGTTAATCCAAGACATAAATACAATTATTAAAATTTTCATTACATACCAACTCCTCTATTTATAAAATTAGAAACTTTTTTTTCGAACAACAAAAAATTGCAACATTAGCATGTTTTTATAATAATACAGTGTTTCTAGTAACCAAATAACATAATAAAAACCCTTTTAATATAATATCATTTTAGTAAACACTGTAATTTGGTATTATCCTATAGATACAATGTATGGTTATCTCTATTGGATTCTTTTAGATATACCTATACTCAAAACATTTTTATTAATATATATGGTTCATTGATTTAAATACATATGTGTTCACCACAACCTATATCTAATAACTAATTTTTATAAATATATAAATGGAAATTGATAAAAAAAATACACCTAATGATTCCCCAATCATCTTAGGCTTGGTGTATTTTTTTCATCTTGTGGCCCTACTTTCCACATGAGAAATAAACAATATCATCTTTCCATGATTTCCCATTTATCATCATCTTCTTATAAGGGTGTGAAGAAGATTTATATTTTTAGATTTTTTACACGGGTTTACATTTTTTGACCATATTTAATAAAGGGTTTAATCACTTTTTCTCCTCGTCATCTTAGTGAAAAAGAGTAACAATATCTGGAATGGAGTTCTCAATGTTAATCATATTAAATTTTAAAAAAGGGTTATAGATACTTTGAGAGAGTAATTAAAAATTGAGATCTAGTTAATGTTTTCCATGGGATTTAAACCCTAGAACTTATAGGATCTATATGTAGCCAATGATAATTACTAAATGATACATTTATGGAGCCTTATCAATAATTTCTCATAATGATCTCCTTTTAACTCTAAATCCTTTACTCTCTAACACTGTCACAGTAAAGAACATCTAGGTGCTAAAGAATTCTATATAAATCTAGTTTTTGTGAGATTCATTATTTCACTAGACATAAATGACAGTATAAATTTTTTTATAACAACTACATCGCTTAAATGGTTTTTATAGATATGGAACTCTTTATCACTCGCCTACTTAGTATATGGATCATGCATTGATGATTCTAGCAAGTAAAATTTTTCATTCATGGGGAAGGATAACATGAATGCGTCTAAACCAAACATAGTATTTACACCCAGTGATGTGGTTTTCTTTATACAATACTAATTATAGGGATAATTTGGATGAAGATTTTTCCATTTTATTCACAAATTAAAGAGAAATGTATATTTATTTTTTATTGATTTAAAAGTATGTGAGAAATAATAAATAAGTTTTTTTGAATAAATCTCCCACGATACTATCATGTCCCAATAGTTTTCACCATTAATCAATTAATGTATACTATATAAGACATTATAGTGAAATATATCCATATGATCCATCATATAACACCAATGAGGGGTTTTCTAATTAATTTATGGTATTTAGGTGTGAATGTATTTACCAACATTGGGCATGTAGATCCTTGATTAGTTGAGTGGAATACTCTTTTCTGAAATCCTAAAATAGATTTCCACAAAAAAGTGACTCCAAGATACATCAATTCTGGATATAGATAATTCTTTTGATGGAAGATGGTTATTTTGACCAATAAATTTTATATGAACCCCATATTAATTGAAACTATCCCAAATTTTTTTGGTCAAACACAAAGCACAAAGGATTTCACTCTTATCGAATTAATTGATATTCACATCTAAATTATCAATTAATTTATTGATTTTAATTTATAACACAAAAATTTTATTACACTTTAACCATTACATATTTTGTTAATACCAGTTAAATGTTTCTAAAAAATCCACTATCATGGATAAAATATTTATTTTTAATCTATTTATTTAAATTCTCCAATTTAACAATTATTAATTCGTTAGTTTGATTTCTATAATAAACTGATAAATTTAAATAATTCATAGAAAGAAATTAATAAATTATAAAAGGGAAAATTCATGATCTTTCTCTAGTTATTTTTACAATGAATGGACAATAAATTAACCTATAACCTAGGTTAAATAACAAATCTTCCCGATCATGGAATGAGTTACAACATTCCACCTTTCCACCTATGTAACACCTATGTTTGAGTCAACATGGTTCCATATTGAACCACCTCCACTTTCCTTGGAAAAATCCATTAATTAAAAATATATATAGCTCACATGAAAGTCTGGGGAACCAGATTATTGATTAATGAGGATTACATAACTTACCATTGAAACACACATCCTACAAAATAATAGAGGTTGGGCTGACTCATAGTTAATAATTTCTAATTTAATAATAAATAATTAAAAACTCGATAAATAATTTAAATAAAAATGTATCACACATACACATGTATTATTCAAGAACATGAATGGACATTCATGGAATGTATAGGAAAAATTAAATGTTTGAAAATCATTTCGTCACATTGATTTTTATTTATATAAAATTTAATTAATTTATTAATATTTTATTTAAATTAATAATTACTTCCCATTTATCATATTATTCATCTACATCATCTTTGAAGATAATCATCATAATGAAGTTAATCTAAATCAATAGGAGAAACAACATATTATTATTTATTAATGTAAACTAATTCATCAAAACAATTATTACAAACCTTATTAAAATTTCATGTACATAATGGGTCAGTCATAGAAGAATTTTTTTCATACTAAAATTGTATATTTTATTTCATTTAAATCTTCCACTTAATGGAAGAAAACATAACATGTATTATCCACGTACACAGTATGAACCTTGGTTTTTGTATATCCTCATCACTAGCATGGGGCTTTTTTATGTTTAATCAGCCATATTTCATGGTGTGTAAATACTAGATACCCAATATTTATCTTCTTTTCGTGTACCCAATACACTCATTAGGTTCATATGTATGTATCTCTATGATATCACACATCTTGTAAAATCCAGCTACACTCTATGTGGTCCACGTGCCTATGTATCTCATCAAAATACTCAACATATTCTCGTGAAAGTAAATACACAACATGTTTCACTAGATACAATCCATGTATCTAATATTCCATTTTCAAAAACATACAAAGGAATCAACACGTGTCTAAAAATTGGAAATTTATAGACTATATTCACTATACACTGCATTCATGTCATGTATATCATAAATTTTGTAGGTCACTAGTATCATGTGGTTTGGCCAGGTTTAATTACCACACAGATTGCATGATTTATGGTGATAACCCATTTAGAATACAAGATTTTTATTCTATATAGTCTGTACATAATTTAAAAACCATTTTTTATGTCATAAGGTCAACATGACACATACACCATGTATAATTATTGAATGTAGTGTCTTTTATCCCACAACATGGACAGGAGGATTGTACTAGGGTACACGGTGTGTACTCTAGTTTCATGTCACGTAGCATTATCTTACTAACCAATAATAAATTTGTTCCCAATAGAATATATGGTGGTTATTCATATATTGATAGACATATAAGAAAAATGTAACACTTAAAAAACTAGTTGAATATTTAAATAACATATGAATTTAAAATGGAATAAATACAGAATGATATGAAATGAAAATTTAACCATGTGTGTGTTTGTATTAGAAATAAAATAACTAATTATAAATTTATACATGATACCTCTGATGTCGCTTGTTGGTTATGGGCATATCTAAACATGCAATAATGTGAAACATATTAAAATAACCTTTAATATTGAGTACCCAAACCTCTAAGTGTTGATCTCTTAGGTAAATTATTAAATTAATTTATTTAATATAGGAAGAAATGAATACCTAGGATTATTCACAATCATATATGTGAACTTTTATCATATAGAATGACCCTTTTATATTTCCTTCTTTTCATTACGAGGATCTAAGGATAGAATCCCTCTATCAATGAATGATATATTATCCTTTGATCTCTGAGAAAGATTAATTGATCACTTAGGTATAATGTGGTGAATTTATTGTATTTTGTTTGTTTTGTTTAATAATCATCCATTAGTATTGAAAGAATACCTGTTTTATTTCTCATTATTGAGTGGGAGAGAGAAGGACGAGTCAACATAATATTCATTGTGTGTAAAAATTCCCTATTTTGTTTTATTTTTGGATGGAATATACTGTAGGCATAAACGTCTATTAATAAAGCTACTATTCTGAATAAAATTTTACATTATTTCATTTCCCCATAAATAATATTATAATATTTAATAAACCCCATTAAATATAATAATATTATTATAATTTTATGTCATGTCCCAAATTGTGAAATAAATAACATTATTTATATATTTTGTTAATTAATATTTTTCACTGGACAAGGACTTGGCCCTTTTGAAATTATCTAGAATTTGCTGATATCTTCAATAAATATATAATTTGAATATTTATTTCATTAATAAATATTTTAAATACATAAAACATTAATAAAATTATCCATTATACTTGAGAATAATATGAATTCAATAAATTAAATTCAAAGGGGATTTTAATTATATCATTGGAACAAATTATTATGTAACCCTATAGGTTAAATACTCATTGGCATTGGAGATGATTTTATAAAATCCATGTTTACAATATAGAAATAGATCATGGATCCAAGGTGAGAAAAACAATTCAGTAGTGATCAAGACCACATATGAATGCTAACTATTTAATATAATCCCATTATTTAAATATATATCATCATGCATATTTCCCATTCATGTCACCAACCTATATTCTTTATATTCTCTCTTCGACTATCTAAAATTAACATGTCATTTAATATTGTCCATGTAATTTAATGAGAAGGCCTTATTCGAATCAAACAGTTATGATATCAACTTCTATAAAGTGGGAAGGGGAAAATCATTCATGGATTGTATATTAATTATATGACAATCAATATGCACCCAACTTATCCTACCTTACCATAAACATATATTGTAATGGTTTTTAAAAAAAATATATAATTATGAGAGTAATTACATAGATTAATGATAATCTTAATGTATATGTACAGTTACACATGCTCATGTATATGAATATCTGATGCCAACAAATCTTGTGGTTTTCCTACTGGTTGTATTTTTGTCAAAACATCCCATCTTAGTGATTACAAAGTGAAAACATCATTAAAGAAGAATCATATACAAACAAGTACTAACATATGACATTCCTTGTACTATGTATCCCATCATAGTACATTATCCAACCACAAAAAACTACATAAAAATATCATCATGGTAAATCAATGTGCACATCATATTGGGTAAACCTTTAATCTTTTTTTAAGCAATATATTATCTTGGAAATTATTCCATTGGATTTATGAATAACAATGAAAAATATATAATATGAAAATTTTTAAATATACAATACATTAAATATAAATATAATCATACTAAAAATTGTTGGCCCTAGAAAATAAACTAAAACAATTAAATCATATACCATGGTAAAATACTAGGGCCATAAAATCCGAGTGGATCGAGAATCACCACCATTTTCATATTTCATAGTAGATCCAGAATTACCACCTATTTCCCATATAATAATGGCTCAGTAATTAGAAACTATTTACCATTGTGTATAGAGAACATAAAATTCTTTCCAATAATTATATAATGAGATTTAAGGGTTTAACCAATTATTTTTGAAGGATTTAATGTCCCCACCCCCCTCATCACATAACGAAAACTGATTATATTTTTAATAATTGATAATAATTATAGAATCACTTCAACATATCATAACCACATAAAAGAAATGAATTTCATAAATATCTCATCATAACATAATTAACACAAAAGAAAATAGAATGCGTTTCATAAAATTATCTTATTAAATTCCATTTGAATAAAGTAGCTGATAACATTCGATAATAACCCTATTCAAGTGTAAAAATCATTAAATTATGATGAAATATAATAAAAATAACATATAGAGTTAATTACAAAATTACATTTAAAACATTAAAAATGACATATTCCATGGATAACATTTAAACTAAAAATTCAAAAAAAATATAGAGAAAATATTTATCTTTGAAAATAACCTTGGGAACATATAAAAGAAAAACAAATTATATAACATTCATGATATTGTGAAAATCTATTCAGTTCATATATTCTAAATAGAAATATTTTTTAAAACATTTATTAAATGTAAAAATGACTTGTTTAGAAAAATCATAGAAATTTTTTAAACCTTTGAGATAAATTCAAATTTAGTGAAATGAAAAATTTAAAATATTTCATGTATTATTAAGAACATCCATAATTTTTTTTGAGGAGTATAGACATGGAAGAATTTTTTTTGACTAAATTTGAAATAAGGACTTCTTTTATTTACTAAAATTTTCTCAAATATTTTAATTAACTATATAGAAAAATATTAATAATACATGAATATTATTAGAATAAATATAATATAATAAAGAAAAATTAATTTCATGTATAAGTTATAAAATATATCTCTCAATATAAATTTAACATAGATTATTTGAAATGAAATGAGATTGTATCCAAAACCCTTACCTCGTATATCACATTACATCGAATGTATTTTAAACAGTAGTATGATAAATATTTAATTATTATAATTATATTACAATTAGATATTTTTATTTATCATACAATATATTATTTATTAATACCATCTTTACATCCTTTTTAAGGAATCATTTAATAAAATCAAGGTAGTGTGTGATAACTTGTTCATTATTCATGTCATTTTTTGTTCAGTAGACCACGTACTTATACATTGATCATGGTTCCATAATCACCAAAATGTTAATAATTTAATAATTATCATATTTAATAATTATATTCAATTTTGTATCAATTTATATAATTTGGTATTGAAAAATGAAATGCATATCATTGTGGTAGCGGTAGTCAACACTTAGACACAAGAGATGTTTGATTTACCCATTGCATAGAAAGGAGGTGAACTTTGTTTTCTAAATAATATTAATAAAAATTATGTATATTTAATATAATAATATCTCAATTTTATAATTGATACCATATATTTAGATGAGTTAAAATAAGAAGTAAAATTCAAAGTAGTCAGTTTAGAGTAGCCACTCCTTATTGAGGAAACTACATTTTATTACACAGTTGGCCATGAAGGGATGGTAGTTTAAAAGTAATATAATCCATATTACATAGTTTAGTACTAAATAACATTATTAGGGAAATTATTTTATATTCTAGAGGGATAAAATATTGTGAATACGGGAAAATAAGGGGGCCTTTTTGTAATTGAGGGAAAGGATACCCTTGGAATTAATTAAAATATTTTAATATAATATATATCAGAATCTGGTCATGTGAAAAAAATGAAAATAATTTCAAACAAAATACATTATAAGTTTTAAATACATTAATCCATGATAATATTTATGAGTTTAATTTTCATTTTAAATTTATCTTTTTGTTTAACCCCCTCGTTATCTATTTTAACCATAAAAGTAATAACACAATTTTTTGCATGTAAAGGTGATATATATATATATATGGGGAAAAAATCTAACTAATGGTTTATATATGATATTATTGAATGTATTTTTCAAAAAAATTAATCTTTATTGATTATCCTTTATTTTTAAATCTTTTGATAAATTATTAATTAATATAAAATATCATCATAGTCAATTTATGAGAATATTAATTTAATTTGAATTTAATGACATAAATACATCAATTGAATTTTAATAAGGAAATATTATAATAATTTATAATTTTTAAAATCCTATTATGTCTTGTGAATACCACAATTCAACTGAAACATGTTATTTTTCATATTTTCATAATCATTTACCAATATTTTTCAACCTCTTGTACAAGAAAAGTATCTGCATTTTGTAAGAGTTTATGGTAAATATAGAATCAATATAAATTCTAAAAAATATCATAATAATAAATTATTATGTAATATAAAACATTTTATATTCAATCATAACTTCTTTTTATCTCTATGATAGCATATGAGCTAAATTAAACTCAAGAGATAGTCATTTTGAATTTATCGTTTTTATAAAAAAATGTAACCAACATAGTCAAAGAACAACTACACCAATTTCCAGTACTTTTGAAAAATATATGATAGTGGAAACATTACACTCATCCTATAGTATAAATTAATCTGTTTGAGAGAATTCAAATCCCTACAATAATTTTTTACGATTTTTTACATGTTTTTATATGTACAAAGGAGAAATGTTTTTTCAATGGTAACAATTCAAATTAAGAAAAAACAAAAAGATGAATATTTTTTAATTATTGATCCCTTTTTCCAAATATAGAATCAATTTTTCATTAATAATTTTATATAAGTGAAAAAATCAATTTTAATGTAACTGTCAAAAATGCACCAATACTCTTTTTATAAAAGACATTATTAAATGATAATTTTATTTATTCTTATCTCATTCCTAGTAAAGAAAATTAGATGAATATTAAGACTTTTTATTCAATATATAATCTATATGTTTCATTTATTT
Source organism: Viscum album (assembly GCA_963277665.1). Lineage (NCBI taxonomy): Eukaryota > Viridiplantae > Streptophyta > Magnoliopsida > Santalales > Viscaceae > Viscum > Viscum album. The sequence continues at coordinate 695,905,078 of OY728135.1, forward strand.
CATTTATAAATAGTGTCTAACTTATTTTATTATGATAAACAACATTGTGTGCATAAAAAAGGGCTTTTATTAGAAAAAATATATTTCTTACTCTTAAAACCCATTTATGAATTGATCGTAAATAATTAATTTAATGAATGTGTAGAAGGTAATTTTTTATAAATTATTTAGTCTTGTTCAAACAATGCAATCCAACTGTTTTGGGATAATTATCAAATTAAATAATAACATTTTAATAGAATATCACAGTTTGATTAAACATTTTGTTATGGTAAAGAGTTTTATCAAAAAAAAATTATATAAATATTAACATATAAAAAATCCATAGGGGATTACATTATAACAATCTTAAAATAATTTCACCCAATAATGTTTTTCTCTATTTTGAAAAAAAACATACAATATTCCATAGTGGTATTCAGAGGAATAAATTTTCCCCATCTTAAAACTCAGGATCTCTGTGATGATTATCTCCATATATTTAATGTCAACTCTCAAATTACCTTTTTTATTTTGAATAATTCTATCCTTATATTTTATTTCCTCATTTATATTGTGTCACAATATTATTTTCCGAAATTCCATCCATAAAAATATGAGTTCTTCAATTCCTATCCACGAGTTCTTTAGAATGTTCTATTATAATGTTTATATAAAAATAAATTTTTTAAAAAGAAATCCACAAATGGATGTTGTTTATAAAAACCACATTTGAAAAATATATTTATAAAGTTCACAATATATCTTATGGAGTATTAATTTTCTACTATGTATGAACATATATTTTAAGATTATATGTTTTAGTAAAACCTAAATTTGTTTCTAGAGCCGGCTGATGGCTTTTCCAGACCATCAAGGTAAACCCCATATTGTAATCATATATGATTGAGAGTGGAACTATATAAAATATCACAACATACTTAACGCATAAAATATTAATTTTATACAGAGATAAATATTATATAATATAAATAAAATTTAATATTTTTAAAATGAAAATCACTCCATCTCAAATAGAATTACTCCTTATATATTTTTTGGGAATTTTGATGATGAAACCCACAATAAAGATATTTAATTTCCATTCTAATATGTGTAATTTTTGTAACACTCCGTATACTTCTATCTCCCACCCTATAATTTTTGATGTACCTAGAATCAATATATATACTTTTCCATATCTATTTTTCTTGTTTTACAACCAGAAATATTCTTTTATTTATCTATTTAACATTTCTATTCTTAGATGAATTGAGAATAATGAATTACGAATTTCATATAATTGTTCATTATTCAATTACAGTATCGATGAGAGAAATAAAATATTCATGAACATTATTATTCCATCAAAAAAAATTATTAATTTCATTTAATTTCTCACATTGTTATTTAGTTATGGATCACCCCTTTTTGCCTCTTTAACCCTAACATGGACAGATGGTAAAATATTGATTTGATTAAGATATTATATATCACTTCCTTGGGTATTTCATGGTTAATATAATATAAATAAATATAAATTATATCTATTTTAAAAAATATTTAGGGAGAATCTTGCATGGTCCTTTAATATTATACTATCAACCACTTTAGTCACCTTCAAATCATAGTAATGTATTGAGTTTTCATAATTATTAATCATCTTTATCCATCTTCTCTGGTTCATATTCAATTCAATATATGTATATATATGCTTCATTATTTTAGTATTTGTATATAAGTAACACTTTTCACCAATAATATAATGGATCTATATCATTAATACAAAAAGAACTAATATCATGTATAATTCATGATTCATATAATGTTACATGTGTATTTTCAATTTGAGAGAAAGTCATGATATCACCATCTCAATCAATATCTAGAAAAATAAACTTGTCTTCATTTATGTATCATTATAGATCAAATACCCTACTCATATATATAGTATTAAGAGCATAGGTTCACTAACCAAACATCTATTAATGTCCATGAAATTCTATTCACATTTATCTATCCACAAGATCATAAAACCCTTACGATTCATCATGGTGGTTGGATTATCAATTTGTGAAAAATAACAAACAATAAATCAGTAGTACCCATCCAACCCATGAAAAATTATTCATCATAGTTACCACAGTTGATATAGTCCATTTATAAATATGTTTTTCCCTTTTATGTATCCACTAATATTCACTCACCCAAGATTATATGACCTATTAATAGATCATTCTTATGACCGGACTCTTAGTAAAAAAATCTAATACATTAATTATCCTACCTCAAATCATTTAGATGATATTCCTATATCTTTGGATATATAAATTCATTATCTATAAATACTAAAAAAAATTAATTACGGTAAATTTTAAAGATGTTATTCCTTAAATCTATGAAGATAAAATTGGTATTATAAAGACAAAATGAAATAACAATAAATATATAATACCCATACCCATTACATATGTTTTGTTGCATATATAAACCTTTTTGTCCCTCAATTTATGAAATACATAATGAAGCTCACTCTTTAAAATGTATTGTTCTCCAGATAATCGATAAAACAAATCATCATTATTGGGTATAATTAAAATTTTCTTTGTAGGGATCATGAAAAATTATGGATAATCAATGTAAGGGCTCATTGAACCATCATTATTGTTAATAAAATATACAAGATAATATCAAGTTGAAATGTTATAGAATATGATTCCCTTCATATAATTCTACTATATTTTATTATACAATTCATGAAACACAATCAAGACAATTCTATACGGTGTCTTTGATATAAGAATAACATAGGGTTTTAAGTCGATTGAAAAACCAGCTTCATGATTTAAAGGACCACTGGGAAACTATTTCGGAAATTTATTAACAAACTCTTGTACTATAGGTGTATAATCATTATTGATATTCTCCCTACACAAATGATATAGATAATATTTGCGGATAGTAATTTATACTAATAAGATAGGTGTAATTGTAATTCAAATTCTACATTCATCCAATAATTGACAAACAATCAAAGGTTCATTAAGAATGTGAAATAAAACACCCCTTATGTAGAAATTGATTATTTATTAATATAAATAATGTCAATCAATGGATGTAATTGTATAAAATTCAACTAGAGGAATAATCAAAATATTTTCAAATTTTACATTCCCAAAAAAGTGGGATTATTAAAACTAGTTTTATCAATAAATGGGGATTTCTATTTAAAAAATTAAATTATCATATTTAAATAATTATATGAGTGAAATAGATTTTAATTCTAAAATAAACAAATAAAAATAATAAAATGGGAAATTATGATAATATTCTAGGATATTATAATTTTTGGCTAAAAATTAAATACGAAATAAATATATGGTAGGTATTATGACATAATAATGACCCAAAAGGGATGTGACATATTCTATAAACTGTATGAAATACCATGTATATATTTCCCCTTCATAATATATTATTTTTTCTTTAATATGAGTAATTTTATAAATCCTTATTGAATCCTCAATAGAAAATGTTATATTTTATTTTATTAAAACAAATTCATTATAGAAATGACTCCCTTCCAAAACCCTATGGATGTTATGTGAAAATACACAGTTAATTGAATTATAAAATAATTGAAGAAACCTCTAATTGGAAGAAACCATGGGATAGAAACATAGAAAGGATTTTGGTTTGGATTACATTATTATATATAATCCAAAACATATTTTTTGTAATATTTTAAGAAATATCCTCTCTTAATCAATATAAACCCACCCAAAATCACATCCATCATAAATAAAAAACATCATAGAATGATGTTATTAAACCATTACCTCATTATATCCCCCCAAAGGAGTACCAATGTTCCCAAAAAACTCCATTAATATATAAGATGCACCCCTAAATGTAAGGGATCATCTTTTTCTCCTCTTTTGTATACTATATTATTGATGTCATGCCTTATGATTTCAAAATTATCATGTAAGGATTTTATTTTACACATCCCTAGAATAATATTTAGGATTCTTAATAAATGATAATCCCAATATCCTCCCATTTATTTAATCTCTAAGAATTTATTTAAACCTGTTATGTTGATGAAATTATCCTATGATATTCCATGGAAACAATTTATATAGTGAATACTCATCTCAATTTACACTCAAAGGTATTCACCAGTTATACATATCCAATATTTAATGGGAATTGATATATATTTAATCATCACTTCTTAATCATGGAGATAAAATATTTTAAATAAATTATTATGATTTATGATCTATGTGGTACCCATCTCCATGTACAATATATGAAAGTGATGTGTGTGAATTAAAATATATATCCCTCAAATGAATTGGGTAATGTTTTTATATCCTAAAATTCCATGTATGGTCGATGTGAGGATATCCTAAGAACACTATTCTATGTTTTATTATTAGTTATCATTGATATATGATTATAATGGCCTGTTTTTTTGTTTCTATATTATATTGTTTCCATTATGTTACCATGTAATATCATGTATCATTGTTCAAGATTATGATTCTCACCCAATTTATGTTACCATGATTTTCCTCTTGGATCACATAAATTTATTTACCTTGGGATATTATTTATTTATTCCTTTAAAATTATTTATATATCAGCCAATTCTTATGTATATTCCCATGTTATCCCACATGGTTTTAATAGAACAAGAAAATTTATGAGCATGTTATGGAGTATTTAAATACTATTGTTGTATCTCCTTTTCATTTTTTATTCTATACTCTTATTTTCCAAAATATACAGGGCTGGAAAATCATACAGAAATTTCTTATGTGTACATTATGTTGAAAAGTAAATAATTAGAATTAAATATAAGGATTTCGATGTTTGTATCAGAGAAAATTTTAGTTATTTATGTGATTTTATTTTAAAATCCTTTCTGATATCCTTACATATAAAGGAGAAATAGTATAACATCCCAAAATTTTGGAAAATTATAAAGTATTTATTTTCTAATAAAATACATAATTTTTTTGTATTTTACAAGTGTATGTGGCTCTAGAACTGGTTTACCCAGGGGTAATAACAATAAAATAGGTGTACTGAGTTGGAATCAATCATTAATAGGTACAATATATCATTCCTTATTACACATAGGGTTTGACATTCCTAGGGGATAGGATTTTAAAAATTCAAAAGATATTTATAAACCATTAATAAGTGGATAAAAGATACTATATGATTCTATATTATTAGATATATCATGGAATACTGAGATTGAATCCTATAAAGTCAACAGTGAAAGAATATATATCATTTAGGAATTATCCCATAAATGATTATATATTCTATTCTATAAGATTAATATTTTTAAAATTATCGTCCCTTAATCTAATTTTATTATTATAATGATTATAATCAAAATCAACTAGTGAAAAAAAAGTTTATCATCCATGTTTATATATATTATCTAACATCACACATGTTTAGTTGAACAATTCAAATCCCAACACAAATCCTGGAATTAAAATTATTAATGAAGATAGAAAACTCGTCAACTATTTTAACTCAATAATTTTAATTATCCCCTTGTGAAAAAATATGGGATGAATTCCCAAAAATACGTTATGATACTTACCATATAATAATTTTATGTTATTATAGGAATGGGTAAGTTTAAAATATATATAGTAAACATAAATATTTGTGAGAAACATATTACCCTTTTTTATAAATCTCCCTCTAATTATATAGTAGTGTAAGGAAGTGGATAAATTTTATTTGTTACCATCATCTCATCCTTATTTTTGAATAATAATGATGGGTTAATGCGCATTGGAATTTATTATCACATGATTAAAAGATCATGATGAAGAATAGGTATCCACTCCCAAAGATTAATGAGTAGTTTGATTAACTATATGGTTCCTATAACTTACCATTGGTGGATCATTAATTATTAAATTATAATTTAATAGCGATGTAGGCAGATATCACCATGATTAATTTTCATACAAGGTATGGAACTATGAATTCACAATGACTCCATTTGGACTCATTAACACCCCAAATATTTTCATGGTCATGATATATAGTGTCTTTATGGATTAACTAAAAAAATTTATAGTATTTATTGTTTCTATTCTAAACTACTCAAAAATAAATGAGAAAAAATATGAGAATTTTAATGTCTTACTGAATACATTTTAAAAGTAAAATTTATTGTGATGTATAGAAAATGGATGCTCTAAATGGATCAAGTACCATTTATTAGGCATGTAATAATAAAAAGGGATATATTTAGATTCCTGGAAAATAAAGGAAATCCAAGTATAGAATAAAGAATCATATTTGAGGGAAATCCATTTTTCCTTTGATTACCTGGATATTAACAATGGTTTATAAGAAAAATATCATTATTTAAATTCCCACAAACAAAGATTACTAAAAATAGTGTCAAATTTTTCTAGACTTGTGAATGGGAATAAATAATTAATGGGTTGAATATGTGGTTAATTACTACACCTATTCTAACAATACACACTAGTGAGGAAGAATTTTTTATCTAAATAGATGCATCAAAAAAGTTATTTTTTCGTCTACTAATTTAATATGACAATGTGATAGCCAATTACTCCTTGCAATTAATGATCTATGAGTAGAACAATAAAATGCCTTATATTAAAATTTCTATATTTATATTATCATTGAAGATTTGGTGACATTATCACTATGTGGAAATATATGACATATATAAAAATCATAAATTACTGAAAAATATATTTATAAATGAAGATTAATGTTCATTAATGTAGGTGGTTAGAGCTAAGAATTGATTGTAACTGTTCAATCTCACAGCATCCCTAAAAGGTGAAAATAGTAAGAGACACTCTATATATAAATGATCCTAAAACCATATAAATGATTAATATTAAAATGGATCTAATTTTATTGGACATAAAATGTATGAATATATCAATAGTAAAAGGATATCTATTCTATATTTCTCAAATACATTCTTAACTATCTATTATTCAAGGAATAAAGGAGGCCCAAAAATATGATGAGTTTCCACAGAAAAATGTTGTGCATATAATTAAGTTCTTCTTTTCTTGATAGAGAGTTATATGTTTTTGAACATATATATGTGTCTCATAAATACTATAATAGAATAATGAACTTATGTTTGATTACAATAGTTTATCTGTTTATATTCACCCATGAATAACTATGTTTTATAAAAAGTTCGATGCAATGGAAATTGTCGGATAACATGAATAGGTACATTTAAAAATTATTTTATTGATGTTTTGTATACCATAATGTCAACGGAAAATAATAGAATTATATGTATGTGGTAAATTAATTACTCATACCAATATCGATGTGGGGAAAACCATGAATTTCATTATAGGACTCCCTAGGACACCAAATGGTAAAAATTTCATCTAGCTGTTAGTCGATCACTGTACAATTTTTTATCCATTCAATGAAATCATTCCTGATTTTCTCTTGGGAAACTCAACAATATATATATATAAGTAGTTTTATAACAACATTGTGTTTCACCCTCTAATGTATCTTATTGATATCTGAGGATTACATCATTGTTTTGGAAAAGCCTTCAGAAAATAGTGGATATAGAATTGATAATCAGTACATCTAATATCCCTTGAGTGGATGGTAATTATTAAAGAACCTTACAAAATCTAATGGATATGGTGATATCATTTTCAACATATTTACATGTATATTTGGACTAGAAATTTCGTCTAGTTTAGTTCTCATAAAAAAATTTAATTCATTCATTCAAATGGATCCTTATAAGGAATTATATAGGAAAATGATTCAATCTCTAACATACTGGGATAATTTTGGAGAGTGGAAGCTAATATGACTAGATATTATTAAGGAAATTATAGAGTAGTTTCAATCCATTAAATGTCCAATGAAATGTATATAAAGGAAATAAACAATCAATGAAAATTTAATTTAATAAAGTCTATATCTTGAGTTCAGTAATAAATTTACCTTCATATATCATCATTGAACAATGTTATGAGGTTTATAATTATGTGAACTATTATTCCTTGATAAATATTTCCCTTTAAGTACCTTGATCTCATTGTAGTAGTGTCATGTCAACTAGAACTCCCACCTATTCAATCCCATGTATAAGATTTGTTAAATATATCCCACTTGAGGAAATACAAATGTGTTCCGTCACATATACTGAATCGATAGGTTATACCATTATATATATATCTTTCATACATAGAGAATTATGGGATGATTTTAGATCATATATACAAGGTTCAATAAAATAAGACATGTCACCTAGTAAAAGTGTTATGGTGGATCTGCAAGTTTGAGGAAGCAATATGGGATCTGGAATATGTGATTAAATAAATGAACCATTATATATTTTGGTTTTATAAAGAACATGAACTCCATGGGTTATTTTAGTACAATTATATAATATAACAGATTTAATGTCCATTATGAAGCTTAGACCTTGAAAATATAACAATTGTGCATTGAAAATATGGATTATTATATTACGGTTTTTGATAAATTTCAATTGAAATGGATGGAAGGAGTGATTGACTCAACCAGAAGGATCATATCATATAAATCTCATTTTTGAAGATTTAATATAGTGATAATATCACTATGATTTTGCATTTATTAATTTGAATCCAGTATTAAATAACTAAATTGTTAGTGAAATAATTTATTGTTATAAGCTCAATCGCATTGAGATAATGTCCTAAAAAATGTTCACCGAACCACCACATGAAAATCTCACCATCGATCACCATACACATAGGGAGTTTACTCATATAAAAGTGGATTATGTATCTATGCCCTAAAAGGATGAATTTTTATATTGTCTTTTGAATAAAAAATATATAATATTCTTCACTTTTTATTTTTACTTTTTAAATTAATAAATAATGATGTTGATTCAAATTATGTTTTGAAAAGATGAAACAAAAAATTCATTTTGGGTAAATATGTAGTATCATTAAAGACACATTCTTTAACGATATCATAATTTTTTAAATTTAATTTAATTTTAATAAATGTGAATTAATAAATAATATTTATTGAATATAAATTATAATATAATCATATTTAGTAAAATTTAAATTTTAAAAGGGAAAAACATTATTGTAAAATGAGTCATACTTTTATTGAAAATTTAGATTTTCAATTAAGAGAATAATTTATCATATATTTAGAACTATTTTGATAAAATAAATATTATTTTTTAAATTACTCTATCCAAATTACATAACAATGAATTTTTCATAATTTTCCTAGACAGTGGTTATATTGGATAAAAATTACATACGGTATCGAGATAATGTATGTATTATTAAATCATAATGACAAAAAAGTGATGTAATATATTTAATAAAAGTTATCCACATTAAAAAATATATTTAAAATTTAAAATATTTCTTTTATATTATTTGTAAATTTTTATAATTTCACAACATGACTCAGATAATCCATATATCAAGGCTCCAAACAGAAATATTGCAAGACCCAAAGGTGATTGCCGATGCTCAAGGCCTAGCAATGAGAACCCCATCTTCAACAAAAAATAGTGGTAGTGATTTATGCATAAACGAGGTAGAAAAAATAGAATATATTTAGAAAGAAAAATGAAAGAGAAGAATATAATCTAGAATAAAATATGTACCATAATTGAAAGAAGACAATAGAAGTGACACAACCCAAACCAATGAGAAATAATTCAATGTACAAGTCCAAAAAATTTAAATCTGTTAAGAACTAAATACTCCATGTTACATAATGGGAAAAGTATGGCAGTCCAACCACCTTCTACCATTACAAAATAACAAAAAACCACACAACCTACCCTTATACACTTGGATTTTTTAAAATCGAAAAACTTAATATCATAACAATTTTATGTATTTACCTTTTTTCAAGGTTGCAAAACAAGAATATAAAAACATATTCAAAGAACTAATTATATTAACATTAAAAAAATAGAATAGGTATATCAAATCAAAAATAATACAATACCAATGCATAGATAAATGTGTAAGTAGACCACAAAAGGATAGGATATAATATTTATAATAGCATAGATAATGACTTATGCACACACATTACCCTAGAACAATAATACTATACAGTAGAGGAACAAATAAGGAGTGACCCCTCCCCTGAATGATGTTTATATTATGTTCCCTGATTAAAAGGTATTAGGAATACAAGAACTACACATTAGTGAACCACAAGAGTGTACAATGATGATTTATCTGTACTACATCATCCACCTAAATACCAAAGGATTTCTATGTAATATATTTAATAAATCATTCCAAAAGAAATTTTCGCAATAAATTTCAATGAACACTTTATGGAATCAAATCATCCTTGATGTATTGTTGCACAGTTCATTGAAAACATCCATTTTCCTTTTAAAAAACTACATTAAAACAAAATTTTATTTTAAATCCATATTTTCACAATAAAAAATCTGGAAAATAGATTTATAAACCCATTTTTAAATTGAAAAAATAACGGTTCATTAAACAATGTATGTATACGGAACTACCTTACTCAAACTCAGTGTTCAACAGTACGAAATAGAGCCCTCCAACACAATAAATAATGGAGAGAAAGAAACAATCCCCTGAAATTGATTCTCATATCATAGAATCATTTCTATTAATAAACGAGTTATTGGAGAAAACTGATCAATATATAAAAAAAGGCCTCATAAACCGCACCACAACCAACATGAGGATTAGCCTTATAAATAAGATTCATTAAATGATCTAGTAGAAAAAATCAATATAAAAAGTTGAAATAATATATGAATGTATCCATATTCCATAAATATGATTAATGGAAAAGATGAAGAATAATGGATACATACCCAAAAGAAGAGACACAAACTCTATATAGATCAAGTGCCTAACATAATTATATTGATAGAGTTATATAATAAAATGTTTTCTAGAACGTGTTAGGGTTTCAAAGGAAATAATATGTTCTTAAAAATTGAAGGTAAGTTACATGTTTAGCACATTAAAACTACATATCAATCACAATTCATGAATTGAAAAAAAAATCATGGCATGGATCATATGAGTGGAAAGTATTCCAAAAATGGTGTAATGTGAGGTTAAATATCTTAATCGGGCATTAAATGATGTTAACATGTTTCATGACTTTTAGATTCTTCACTCTATGAATCTATTCCAATTATTAAACCTATACTAAATTCATTAAATGAATTTCATTCAAATCAAGAATTTTTCATAGTGGTGGAATCCAGTCTATGTTCTGCAAAAAGATCCCAAATCAACCCCAACACCGTTTGATTCTAAAAATAATTCCATTGGATAAAAAAATTTCATACCTTTTTATCCATGAGGTTATATATATCTTTAATGAATCCACCATAACCTATATTATTGATTTTTATTTTAAAATCATTTATTTATAAGATTAAGTCACACTCAAATTACCATGGTAACTATTTTAATTTGTTCAATTCTATGACATATAAAATAATGAATATCTATCATATTTTTTAAAATCCATGAAATGGTTTCTGGTTTTGATTAATTTATCATATAAAATCCAAAATATAAATTTCAATAATAATATGGAATAATCCGAAATTTTTATATATAATCCTATCCAACCTCACATCCCTCATAACATAAAAACCATGGAGCATGAAGTTACTCTTTCTTTCCATATCAATTACCTCTAAAAGTTCCCTGGCCTTATAAGATTCTCCTCCAATTATTTAACACATACTCATTAGTGGTATTGAATCCTTTCCATGAACTTTTTATTCAAGTACTGTATTTCTTTCATTCCTTTTGACCTCCCATTGATTAATTTGGGATATGTTATTAAGCATACCCATTTCCATCATTATGATTCCTAATTAATGAGATAAACCTTTATCACTTATTCACAACTTATATAATCTTTTATGTACACCCATTATACTTTTGAAATTATGCTTCAATTTACCATTCTGATGATTTGCGTAGTGAATACCAATATCAATTTTTCAATTATGGGTATTAATCATGTGTAATATATCGATCACTAATTGGGTATTTAAATTCATGTAACCCCCACTCCTTAATCTCACGGTTAAAATTGATGAAATACATCATTGTGTAGTATGATCAATGTTGGAAACATATATTCATAAATAATATAAATGTTATGGGTGAGCCCATTATTATATATCACTATATTGCATTCAGTAATGGTTCTATCTCATAATATTTCATGTATGATGAATATAAGGATATCCTAATCACATCTTGTTATGTTTCCATGGTGGTTACCCTTAAATTATGTTTATAATTTCATTTTTTTTTATTCCACATTCCAATGATTCCTTTTTGTTATCATGTTATATCATGCCTTCTAATTTAAAATTATGATTCAAATCCCTATAATGTTACCATGATGTGAGTCTTGTCTCACAAATAATAATTTACCTTATGTTATTATTTTTTGACTCAATTATATGGGATTTATAGCTAACCCTTTTCTTATATACGTCCCCTGGTTATCACATGCTATTTTTTATGAGTAATGGAATATATAGAGAATGTTAATGAAGATTTGAAAAACCATTATATTTATATTTTATAGTGTTATACTATGTAGACATTTTTATAAAATAAACTAGGATTCATGATCATCTTGTATTGTATAATGTGTACCATTATGTAATAAATAATGAAATTAAGTGTATTAATGACATGGGATGCCACAATCATCATTATTCACATATATAACATTAGTATTCATGATCACATGAGTTTTTATACTTTCATTGGGATTTATAGGTTGTTTACGCTGATAATCCTCATAAAACATTTAGTTCATTAAAAAATTCACATAATTCACATACCCTAACCATTATGAAGCATATGAATGTTTGTGGTGAAGTAATTGGTATCATATGTACCTTTATTATATCAACCAGATTTTTTATCACCACTCCACATTCATGGGATTTTTTAATATCATTAATTAATTTAATTCAGTTCTTAATTTCATTTAATATATTCTCATGATATTTTATCCCACATTTACGACATATTTTGGCCTGCAATTTATTTCCATCATATTATATATTAGATTTTTCATTAGACATCATCTCTCTTTTCTAATAAAAACCATGAGAATAGTGAGAATATCTAATATACATTTCTACCTTGAAATAACATTTAATTATTTCTAAATATCTACTAATGTGTCTTATACATAATATATTTTATTGATTTCTTTCTAAGACACTAGTTAATTGATCTATTTTTCATTCTGTACTGATCATAAAACAAGAATCATACCTTATATATCATATAAAAGTGTCCGCATATTTACCAACAGATTCATAATACTTATTCTTAATAACAATAAATTACATATCCATTTTCATATATTGAATATTTGGAAGATCATTTCTAAAAAAATCCAAATAAACTCATCTCATTATATGGATTAAATTTCTTCATATGAATCTTATTCATAATAAGTTTTCAATCTTGATATTCTTCTTTCTAAATTTTAAATGGATTGGAAAAAACATGCATGTTCTCAGGACTAGAGAGAGAAATCAGTTTCTAAATGGTTTTGATCCATTTACCAGACACTAGTGCATTATAATACCAATTAATATAAGGTGTATGTTACCCCATGAAATTATATATATTACATTATTCCATAATTTTATCATTTGGAAGCTCAACCTGATTCATAGACTATGAATATTATGAGAGAATAAAAAATGATTCTACATTTATTCTCTTATAGTATTTGTTTCATTAGATCTCACCCATTTAATATTTTATCACATTCATTGTTAGAACAATTTTCTCTAATTCCATCCACTATCTAATACCAATAATCATAGTGTAAGTATAAAGTAACAGTAATCAGAGTAATAAAATTATATAATCCTTAAAAATCATTCATAATATGTTTATATCATGAAATATTATTTTCAATATTTTCAATGTTTTGTTTATCCTATATCATCCATTGTCTGTACCGATTTAAATATTCTCTAATGGTTAATAAATATTATATTAATTAACCCAACAATATCCTATAGAAGTGTAAAACATGGTCAATAATAAGGTCTCAGTATTCATTCACTATAATGATGTATAATCTATACTCAACCATTCCTTTTTTGGGCTATTACTTCTAGAAAAATATATTTCAAAACCATATCCAGTTTTAGTATATAGGAAATAAAGTATTTTTAGAAAAACCATGTGATCTCTATAATAAAATAACCATAGGTTGTTGTCTGATTCTTAGGATTTTCCCCTGGGATTTTAATAATTTTCTGTAATCATAATCTCCAAAAATAACATAACCCTACACAAATACCTACTGATCAGACATCATTATTACATACCTAATTATTTAATCATTTATATAAATATTCCATTTATCTCCCAGAAATATATCTTAAGAAACCCTTATGATTTAGTGTACAATGAATCATGATATTTAAAAAAATATTTAAATAAAATTACCCCCACCGTTGTCATATTTCATTATATAATATACAATTCATGATTAACCATTCTTATTGTCCTTCTTTATAAACTATGGAAAAAATTAAAACACGTAAAGGGGTGATACCACATGATCTATAAGAGTAAACATGGGATATATCATTAAATGATCATATATGACAATATTATTAGAAAAAATGAATAATAACATGTGATATTAAATAAAAAAATACATGAATAATTATAAATCATAATATATATTCATAACATAATGTAATTGGAGGTCAAAAGATTGAGGAATCACAATAAATCAATAATGATCTATGATTTCAAATCATGATAATATCAACATGTCATAAGTATGTGGAACTATGATTGGAATATAAACCATGTCGTATATGAAGGATAAATAACAAGATGATCATTTCACAGTGGTTTTAAAATCATCACTTGTTTCCTATATCACGGAGGATCTTGCATCACAACCAATTTATTATATCATAGTAGATCATGAATTCTTAACTATTTACCATATTAGATCATGCACATCAAATAATTTCACATAATTATCTCATGAGATATAATAATTTGACAAGTAAACTTTTTTAATTAAATGAAATCATCCCATTGAGTAATGAAAATAATACTTATGTGTTCCCCAATATCATAAATCATTCATCACTTCAACATACCATTACCCCTGAAATTGAAACTAGACTCATAAATGGGAAATAAAAATAAGTACTTGTTTTAATGGGAAATTAAAATAAAAATATATCATAAAATAAAACAATTCCTGATAAAGGACACCCTTCAATAGTTCTTTTTTAGAAGTGATGATAAAGGACCATTTTCAGCACTTTTGTACTTGTGTTGATAATGGGACCCCTATAAATGTAATTTTTTTAGAAATATTACAGAATCCCATTAATATCCCAAAAAAGAAATATTAACGATCCCTTTTAACCGAACTTTTTCTAGCACTGAAAAATAGGGTGTTTTAACAGTACTTTTATCTAGTGCGGATAAAACCCTATCACTCGATAAATCTAGTTTTATTGTAGTGTTAATTTACCCATGATAAATAAACATTCTTCACAAAATAATCACCATCACATGGAATATGAATAAATTTAATGATATCTGAGTATCATAACACCAGTGAATCATAACAATCATTAATTAATGATGAAATAGATATAAATTGTTTAATTTTTTTACATGAAAATTTCATAGAAAAGTGGGAAAATATCCTTTTACATTATTAATATTTTAACTAAAATTTATATACATATTAAGAAAAATTATCCTTTTGAATATAAAAATATAAATATTTTATGTAATCCTCATATACATGACCACTCTGGGTCGTCAAAAATCTATTCATATAGTTTAACTTAAAATAAATCATTTTTTACACTTTTAGGACAAATCTAAAATGACTTAATTATAAAAAAATTAAATGATTCATCATAAACATTTTAAAAAAATTAATATAATTAAATATGAACTTTTTTAAGAATTTTATGTATAATGAATATCTTTCATAAAACAATTTCAATGGTAATTAAACTAAAATGAAAACATTCACTAGAGAATTTAGAAATAATGTCATATTTTCATTAAAAAAATAATTATAGATATTTTTATGTAAAAATTAAATAAAATTAATAATTATATTTTAAATTTACTAAAATAATGTCAGTATTACAAAATATAACGGGTTGAATGGATAATATCAACAAAATTTCCCTCTATTCAATTTTATCATATGCAACCCCAAAATGAAATGATATTGTTACATAAACCCTTAACTCAAGACATTTCATACTACATATGCTTCTGAACCACTAGTAAAAATATATAAATTTGTTATAAATATATTATAGACAAATAATAATATATATTATTCCATATATGATCATCTTATTACATATTTTCCTCAATTTATTGAAAATTATTCATTAAAATCATTATTTGGTGTGACAACTACATCATTGTCCATGAATGTTTATTTTGAGAAATGTCATTCTTTTTAAGATAATCATGGTTCGATTATATTGAAAATTATAATCAAGAAATTTTTATTTATTTAATAAATATATATACTTTTATAGATATTCATATAAGGTGGTAATTAAAAATGAAACACATCAATTCATGGAGGTTGTAGTCCACACATTTGAATGATAATGTTTTTTTATTCTAAATGGATGGATAGAAGGCTAATAATTCATGTTCTAAAATCATAATAAAAATTTAATTTCATTTAATATTGTAGATTTATTATTTTAAATTAGATACAATATACCTATAATAGGTAGAAGGAAATTTTTTTGAATGTACTCAATTAAATGTAATACATATTCACTAACGAGCCTTCATTATCTTACACCTTAATCCTTTTAGGGAATTTATTTTTGAAGCAAAAAAACACTTAGAAAAAGGTAAGAATTGTTTTATTGTATTAGATTATTAATTTTATTATCAATATGGATTAAGCATTCTGAATAATTTTTAATAAGAGGATCCCTTGTATAATTGATGGAAATGGAACAATGTGAATTTCATAAATGATTTAAATATAATCTATATCTTAAACATGTCATGTGGTACACAAATTACATAATTAAAAATCTACAACATTTCAAGGTCTAAATCCCGTCAAAAAATAAAAATTATAATTGTTTTATTTGTAATTCAAACTATACAAATTTTTTACCCCCTCTCCATCCCTTTTCCACCGGATTTTTTATAACACTTATTTTAGCCTTTAAGGGTCATAAATTTACTTCTATGTTTATATGTAGTTAATTAAATGGTACATTAATTCCATTTTAGAAAATATCCTATATCAATTGTACTCTTCCATCATTTTAATTAATTTTAAATCTTTTTTATAACATACTTGTTAACATGAAATATCATTAAATTCACTATTGGGAAGATTCAATTCATTAGACTATAATTAAATCAAGATTTAAATTATATTAGAATATAAACAAATAAAAATTATTTATACATTATGGTTACCAATTAAATTTTGGTAACACCACAATTCATCTAAATCATATTAATTTTGTTTTTTTAATATAATTTATATTTATTTTTCTACCGAATGCACTATCATTGTATCTATGTTTTTTTTTAATTTACGGTAATTATATAATTATTATAAATTAAAAATAAATTACTATCCTAATGAAAAATTATTTCTATTTTAAATGGATATTAAAATTTCTCCAAATTTTTTTTATCCTCATGAATACATATCATCGAAATTAAAATAAAGAGTGTGAGATTTTGAAATTATAATTTCTTAAAATATTATACATTTTATTATAAAATACAAATGTACCAAACTAATAATTTTTTAAAAAATGGATGAGTATGGGTGATTCCACTAATAAAACATGTTACAATACATTGTATCCACTATTTTTAATCCTCGTCCCCCATTTTAATCCTCATTAAACACATTTTTCCCTTTAACGACATAATAGTTCTTTACCATTGTTACTATTCATAAAGAAAAAAATAAAAGGGGAATATTTATAAAATCTTAATTCCATTCTTCTAAAAGTAGAACCAATTTTCATGATTAAATTTATATTTGGTAATGAATAATGTTTTAAAGAAGAGTGAAATGCATAGTCCAAAAATTCTTAAAAAAAGTGTTTTTAATCATAAAATATGATTGATTTTTAACACATTCAAATTAAACATAATTAGAAGAATGTAAATATATTTTATTGAATATATAGTATATAATGAATATCAAAATAATTCATGAATATTTATTAATTTAGTTCTTTAATATAAAAACACATTTCAAAAATAAATACATATTTTTTGAAAACAAAACAACTGTTTTTTTAATATCATATGTTTTTATCAATTAATATCCAAGGAATTAACCTAATAATTGTGAAAAAAATAATTCATCATTTTTTAGTTAATCGTTTTAATAATTTCCAATTAAATATCCGAGTGATAACTACCACATTAATTAAAAATATTTCAATATTATATTGTGGTTTGCTTAAAAATATTTATGTGTAAAGAATGATATCACGTAATTAAAATTCAATTATAAATAAATATATAACAAAATTTCATGTTTTTATATATGTACTTTGAAAAATATAGATTATTTAATATATCCCCAAAATTTCTTCTATGTTATACATCTGATTGATAATAAGTAAGGTTATCATCCACAAATACCACCTTAAATGAACCCAAATACTATGGAAAATTGTTTACATCAATTCAATAAACCCCATAACTACTTTAGTACCATTTAATGTATAATTAAGAAATTATAATGGCATTAACAATAAAATAAATCCATTTTCTTAATATCACCATCATTTTCGATTAACTAATGATAACCAATATAAATATCAATTTGGAAACCCAGTTATACCCCTTTATTTGGTAAAATAAATCATAGTGGTAAGGTATTTTTTTAATAACATAAAATTATTAAGATTATAATATTAAATAAATATTATTAATATAAAAAATATTATTATAATAGAAAATATATGGTCTCTAATGGGAAACATATTTTAAAAATTATGCATTCCAAACAAGAGCGTAACTTTACCCCTAAAATTCCTCTATCCTTTCAAAGTTTGAGGATACTTAAGACCCCAAACACAACTCCATGTACACCAAAGGCTCACAACTAGCTATTAGGGTCAATAAATAACTCTTTAAGAGACAATTACCACTATTAAATAAAGGTAAATAATATCAAAAGTCATTATAAACCATTATCAACCATAAATATCCCAATTTTGATGTTATAATGGTAAATAAACCATAGATAAAAAAATTCAATTATATAATAAAATATGGTCCATGATAATGCTATATAGGGATTAAATCAATGTAACACCACCTAATGGGATGATCATATACATAACGATCCATAATATATAAAATAATTGAGATGAGCAAAAAGTTAATTAATCTCAATATTCCACATAGTCACATATATTAACCTAACCATGCATTCGAACTCCACCATCAATTACAAGGAATTTTCACTTATATCATTGATCATGAAGTTTCCACATGAACTTGTGTTCAAATGTCTGGTTAGGGAAATAATACTCAGTAAGACACAAACAATGGTCTCTATTATTTTATATAAAAATATTTATGGGATATACAATATTATGTGATAAAAAATAATAATCATTTTAACCCCCATACCCTGGTGTAGGAAATAAAACACCTCTTGAGTAATCATTACTTCTTTAGAAATTGATCAAGTGGAAATGTGTTCTTATATTCTAAACATTTTTAGAGAATTGTAGGGTTATCATCTCTAAAAGTAGTATAAAATATAAACATAATATCACCATCAATATCGAGTTAGGTTGAATTGGTATTCAAAACCAATGTAACATGAATAGTATAATAGGCTATCACCCTGGACCCAATGATAATTTTTAATGAATTATGACTAAATTTATTAGTTTTAGTGAATTCTCCATCACCAATCAATGTGACAATACTTGAATGGATATCACTATAACAAATCATAATGTTAAATAACTTCCACTATAAAAATGATATGTAAGGTGAATAAATTTCATTCTATGTGTTGATATATGGTAAATATTTCATCACTTTTACAATATAGTTTGGTTTAAAGAGATATCACTACTCCAAAACCCTAAGAAAAGGGAATTTAAACATATAAAACTCATCCAACTTGAATAGAATATAACTTATTCATCACAATAATGGTATATGCTACCACCATAAAATAAATTTTAAGGCTTGACATAGTATAAACCATTTAATAACCATAACCAAGGTGAAAAAATCATCACTGGTTCTATAAGAACATTAAATGGGAATGGTATATCCCTATAATATTGATAGTAAGTGTGAGTAGGCTATTATCAACCCATTAATAGATATTGATGAATGAAGTTTCACATATACATAATTTAGGTGAATAGGATATCATTGTTTATATAACCATACATGGGTTAATTAACTATCAACCTAATATATTTATATACTCTAATGGATGAGTACTCACAAGAATATATTAAAATTGTTTATAAAAAAGTTCATCACTATCCATATCTTAAAATAATTATCATTAATCCGTTATTACTATCTATATCATTCACGACCATAGAAAATTGTTTATCATGAAACACATAAATAAATCATAGATAAAATCCCAATCATCTCAAACCTAATCTTATGCATAAGTGATTTTTAAATCACTAAAAGAAAATAAAACTAAAAAAATGTTATAATCATGGGGAGTGGATTATCCTCATTTAAATTTATCTCACCAATCCCGAACTAATTCATTAGCTATCCACACCCAAGACTACAAAAACATATGAAAAATATGTCATTCTCTAACTCCCATGATAATGGATAAAGAACCAAAAAATCACTCATCTCTCAAAAGTAACACTAATAAGGGGATTTCATAAATTATAGTCTTTTAAAAAATATACTAATATACTATTTTCACTCAAATATATATTTATAATCAATAAGTAAGAAAAATTATTACTCATAATGAACCATATATTAATGTTATAAATGGTCAAAAACATGGTTTTAATTGAATATTTCATTGAATACTCTTCCTAGGATATAGAGCCATCAGTGAGAATAAATGTAAATAAAAAATACAAGAGTTATTATGAAAGGTTTGATATCCCATAATAACCCACTAAGAGACAAGGAACTCATATTATGATGTATTATAGTATATACATGTGTTATTTCTTACTCTCTCATAATATATTAATAAACAAGATCATATAAAATGGATGAAAATTTAGGTAAAACCATCCCCATTGTCAACGGAGCCCATATGTTCTAAAAGAAATCATGTTAGATCAGTGGATGTCACTAAATTATACAAAACCACTTATTTATAGATTTTGAAAATAGGGTAGTTATATTTAATATGAATCAAAGAATAAATAGTCATAAACCCTTAGAATTACATTTATTGATCCACTATGATTGGAAAAAAATCCAAATATAAGCTCAAGATAGAGATTTATCTACACTGGAATGAGAGAAATCTAAGAGGTTGGGTGTCCTCTTGAGCTTCCTATGAAAGGGAGGGTATTTAGTTTTTTTATTATTTCATTATTGTTAATTTAAATTAATTTTCATATACAAATGATATTATTGCCCAACATTTACCCTATCATCTTTCATCGGGTTTCCAGTACCCACCAGGTAACTAATCCAACATCTCAAGGAGGTTGGTGGCCCACCAAGAATTATATCCCTCAACCTAAATCCATTGGGTACCATTTATTACACCATAATAGACAATTTTTTTCTTTTAGAAAATATAGAATCTTTATTGATTCCAACTCATCAAATACCAACCCATGCCCACCTCTAACTTCTCTAATTGTTTAAAACCATTAAAATAGAGATTGTATGATGTAAATTTTAATACATTTATACCATTATATGTTAGGATTGTTTCAACCTCCCCACAACATAAAAACACATCCTCGTTATGTGTCACTAATCATCAATATAAAAAAAATTAGTAAACTATACTCCCTTTCATCCTCTCACTCCCATGTATCCTCAGGGATAAATTTATGCTTCCACCACACAAGTAATAGGAAAAATATCATAATTATATATTATCTTATAGTATTATTCCATTATGCATAAGATTAATTAAATTAATTATATCTCCAACTATGAAATGAAATCATTGAAAATGAGGACATTATAAGTATCTAGATGATATCTCATAATATATGTTTTATTCAACACATCATGCATCTCACTACATCTCTAAGGAATATTTTACATACATTCCATTGTATCGATCCTCTTGAAATTCTAATAAAATAGTATGAACCAAGTATTTAAAATATTCTAACTTTGTATCCATATATGGTCCATTTATGATTGAACTATTCAAAATATTTTGTCCCACATAAAAATCAATTGGTATGATTTCTCGGTCATTGTAATATATCTACCCTGTCTGGGTGCTTAAGAAAATATTATGAATTACTATCTCCATCTTGAGACACAATCTAATAGTAGAATATTCTTATACCACAATCTAAAATAGAGGTGAGCAGTATAAACTACAAAAAAATTCCTTGAAAGGTTGAATCTAAATCAATACATGATAAATATTATTACAATATAACACCTAAAACCTATTATCAATCTCCCATAAACCATACAATTAAAAGACACCTTCCTAAATAATGTATTATGGAATGGGAATAATACACGTATACATCCTAATATTATAAGGATGGAATATTGTTTTCATATTCACATGATTATTCATACCTTATACAATTACTACTAGAAAAGAGAAATACATAAAGTACCCTAATATTATAAGATACTCTTATTTACAATGAAAATTCTCACAATCATTCAAAAATATATTGTACTCATGTCATTTACTGGCTAGGTTTAACTGATTTGTAAGAAGAGAACTAGTTTTTGAATCAAATTAAATATAATCCATAATGCATCACTGCCTTTTTTTAACCACATAATCCTTATTATAAAATATTTTCCCACAATATCTCATTTCCTCTTAAAATGTATGAGGATAAAGATAATGTTCGACATATAATTATCATCCTACCCTAACTGATATGAGAGGCATCATATGCTAAACTCTACGATGGATTTCATTATCACTAGACACCAATTGTTTCATTGGATATTTCAATACATAATAGTAATCCCTTTATCATATTGAATGTGAATCAAACACCATATTCTCTATAAAGATCATAAAAACCACAACACATGATCATACATATATGGCCCCATAATCTTCTTGGGTTATGTATAGTTTGGAATTACCACTATTTATTATCACTCATAATAAATAATTATGAATCAAATAACTAGCTATCATTAACTCTATTTAACAGTAAAGATAAAAATTCCATTATTGTTAGGGGATCTCTACACTAACACACCTGAACATCAAATTGTAATTTTGTGAAAGGTTTTGTCAACTTCTGAGCACTAGTAGAATCATTTTCCACCTATGTTAGAGTATATTTTTTAGAAAATGGGACAAACTATTCCTTTTCCCTTTTCAATGCACCCTATATAGTTTAAAATAATTTGATTATTTGAAAGATCTTTTTTACCAAAGGTTCTGTTCATGTTGTAAAAATATATACTCATGGATATGTGTTCCATATACACAACAAACATCACACACAGAAAGTAGTGATTCCACATATCTGTACATTCACTAACCCATAAAAATTAAAAAAAATATGGTTATTTTTATCATATATTCATAGCATCATAGACATTTATGTAACTATTCACACATCATCTATCAAATTTTCTCAAATAATGACTCTAGATACATAATAATAAATCATGTACTCCATATAGGGATCTTCAAAGGTAAATATTATAATACCCATCAACCAACCTTTAAACTCATCAAAAGATAACTAATATGATTCAAACAACTCAAACTTTATCCACTTCTTGGATAATGTATCCATTTAAAAACACAACTTGGATAAGTCCTGAACAATTATTTTATATTAGTCATAAAACCAATGAAACTATATATCTCAAAATAATTTACAGTTCCCTCTAATGAATAGAATCCATTAAATCATTTTATCCAGTAATATAACCAACATATTTTATATCATTCCATTATAAGCATGCATATCTAATCAATAAATTATAATTTTAATGATTAGTGTATGCTCAACTCTCCCTCTACCTGAAGAAGATGATCTCTAGTTTTCAATAACGATCTCCCCCCATATATGAGTATATTAGAATAATCTTGAATAATAATACATTGAATGAATAATAATATGGATTAATTACCCCATTCGTCAGGCCTATAAAAACTTCTGACATTTTTATCAAATCAGATGAAAAAATAATAAACTAATATAACGAACATCTTCTTATGAAATGTGTATAAAGAAGTTCTATGGGTTTTACCTTTAATTGAAAATACCTAATCCTCAATTTCTTCTTGTCAACAATTATGGATCTCAATAATAGGTTTACAAGGAAATCTATACAATAATAGGATACTAGTAATTGATCACCTCTTTTTCATGATTTAATATTATAAACATGAGAATAAACCATCATTTCCATTACTATAAAATTTAATTTGAAAACACAAAGGATAAATTCTCTTTGAAATAAATTACTTCAACTCATGTTCCTATATATAGAGCCACATCATTCTTAGAACAAATTTTTCCATCCTATACACAATCATTTATAGGGTCCTTAGCTAGAATCTGCTCCATTCTAAACACATCCTCTCTTTTAGGTAGAATTATTTGTTGATTTCCTTTTGCATTGCTTATTGAAAATGATCTATGATATGATGGATACATATATTACCTATATTTTTCTCACTCCTTATTGATACACTCAAAAATTGGGATATAATAAACTTCAAATGTTGATGTAACAATCTTGAATGGTGTTCTTATAAATTACATTCTTTGATGAACGTATAAACATCACCTTCAAAAAATGTAAAATTAAATTTGTTGTAACAGTTGATGTGATCTAAATAGAGATTAATAAAATCTATCCAATGGATCACATTGAAACTATATATCAATAACATGAATATAATTTAATTATTAATACATCTACTGATAAAAATGGAACATTCTATAGACATTTAAATACCCTCATAATTGGCCACAAAGAAATCATTTATTTCTATCAACATCCGGGAATATTATCTGACTGAACCCAAATCAGTAATATAAAAATAAAAATAAATGAGTGTAAGTAACACATATAATATTATATAAAATATATGGTAGAATAAATGACGATCCTACATTTGATTGTGGTAATACCCTCCCAATAATAAGAAAAAGTCTACTCTATAGTGTAAGTATAACCCATTCCCCAACACTCTACTATGATCACATGACTCCCCTAAGGTATACTAATATATTTAAACTGTAGAACATTCCCTTGGTAATTATTTATTCCAAAATTTACTAACCCATCATAAGAGCTCCAACAACCACACTAATGTATCACTCCTATAACTACTTCTAAATATTTAGTCTAATGAGAACTGTGTCCCCAAACTGACTATGGTTGAATCCTTAAAAATATGGTTAAATTTCTCAAATAAAAAAGTGATCATGTATCCTATAATTCATTTAACAATCAATCCATATATAACCAATAATATTGTACTAAATAACTCTATGGTATTCCCCCTAATGAATGAAGAGATGAACCTTCATGCTAACTAATATGCCTACCACCTCCAATGAAATAAATTACATACTTAGTATTACTACTACCTGATGACCCACTCCTAGTATATTTAAAACAATAATTATATTAGGTACATAAACCTATAATTTGGTTCCTATTAATAATGAATTCCTAGTTCATGTCATCTAAAAATTGATTTTAGGAAAAAATGTTCATGTGCGTTCTTATTTTATTCTTAATTACATCATCAAAATGACTCACCCAAATAGTCTTATTATTCATTAACATAAATTAAAAAAATTAGATGTTATTAAATAAATTTTACAATCCATTAATAATACTCCTCTATAAATATGTTTCCAGATATACAAATCATTGTCTACCATTTTTATTTTGGTAAAGAACATCATGGGAAAATAAGAATAAAAATATATAGAGGATAACCTTATTTACTTGTATTCTTAGACTAATATATCCCACTATTGATTTATTGGTCTTTATAGAATACAGTTTTCATGCTTCACCATCATTATCAAGGGTATCAAAATTAAATAAAAAATTTAAATAAGGATGTGATAATATATTTTACAACCAATATATATCCTCCCCCAAAATGAGATGTGGATTCTACATCTAGAACTCTTAGATTAACAATTGAATGGAAAACTAGTTTTATGATCTCTAAAACCAATATAATTTTATTTTATTTGGAAATATAATGCTTTCGGATAGCTAATTATTGAATGTAATAGGTGGTTAAATGTGATGTAAAATTAATCACATCAGGTTTAATATGTTTTCTTTAATAGAAACCCCCAATGGTTCACCCATCCATAATTGAGTGTGGGAAAACATTCCCAAGGGTTGCGTTCAATTGGGGATAAAAACAAAACAAAACTTATGAAGTCACACTGGTAGATAGAATATGATTTCATTCTAATCAGATCGTTTTGGATTGAATTATTTAATACTCTAGTAATCTCTTTGAGATTTAATATATGTTCTAGGATATCTCCCTAATCCAATTTTAGATCTGGTTACCCTAAAAATTACTATATATTAAATCAATTTATATATTAGAGGGATATTTTAGTGACTCCATCTATATTTATCAAAGGTTCTACATCCAATTGAATTATTCGATAGATTCTAATATTTTGAAGTTGTATTTCTAGTAACATAGTATTTATCATCCATGCATGGAGGCAATTAATATATTGAGGATAATATTGACCCATTCTAAGGTTTCATAAGTATCATATTTTTATTTGGAAAAAAACAAACCTATTTCAATAAAAATGTGGAGTTTAACATCATGAGTAATGGAAATTCATTTTGGCA
Organism: Viscum album; assembly: GCA_963277665.1. NCBI lineage: Eukaryota > Viridiplantae > Streptophyta > Magnoliopsida > Santalales > Viscaceae > Viscum > Viscum album. The sequence continues at coordinate 695,932,221 of OY728135.1, forward strand.
CTTTCAAACTATGTATTTGAGCTTGATCCTGATGGTGGAATCCTATGTATCCTGGTTATATCTTGAAATAGAGTCATCTTAGTTCAATAATACCCATAGGACTTACCCCAGGATGGATTTCCATATATAGGGGAAATCATATCCTTCCACTAATTGGTGATTATGAAATGGGGGTTCCTTGGATATTGGAGATTAATGATGTGAATGATATGCTCACTTAAACTCCCTAGGCCCACGTGATCCATGTTCGGTGTGAGAAACAATGGATATCATGTAATTAGTCTCAATATATATGTATGTGGGCCTTATATAATGTGAAACCCTTAGAGTGTTTATTATAGATCTTCGGACTTGTGTAGGAACCCTACATATCGTAGGTATAGTAGGAATTAGAGTCATAATATATTAGTTGGATTCTCAATCTATTAATGGATGAGAAGGAATGATCATCCCTTTGGATACATTTAGTTATGATGGTTGGAATTTCAGGGAAATGGGTGGTCTTACATCATAGTGGATATCAATTTGAGATTGAGACTTAAGAATATATCCTATATATCATGGTTATTATAGGAATCATAGCTCCTATAATTTATTGTGATATGGGGTTACACACTAATGTTTCCCTTTGTATGTATAGTGGATAGTGATATCATGTCCTCAGACATCATATATACCTAGCCTATTTTCCTATATGGCAAGGATTATAGTACGTCTAACCTTCCATGATTTCTTATCTAACATGGTTGAGAATGTTTGAACATGACTAGTGGTATTGTGGACAAGTCCAAATCCAATAGCATGATCCAATATACTCGTCCAAATGAAATCATATAATATGAATGGGATTTATGAATGACATAAAATGATCATATCTTATTTTGTATAGGACATCAAAGGACTGGGTTGACTTGTCCTGGGGGTCATCACATTATATAGAAAAATATTTCTAGGGAACGGCACATGATCTGGATGACCCATCATGGAGTCATCATGAAAACTAGCTGACATGCATGAATGGTGTCATGTGATCTAGATGGTAAGTAATGAGATATTATCAAGAACTAGACGACATATAACAATGTTGGTGAAGTTCCCAATAAGGATCCAAGTGTCACTGAGTGGGGAAGGGGGTGAATCAGTGATATCTTTTTCTTTTTATGTATCCTATTTTTTGAAACAACCATCGCCTCTTATTAAAGTGTTTCTTCCCTGCTGAAGACACAAAACCACAAGAACACAAGAATTACAATGTTCACTACTTATTAATTGTAACTACATCCTTGTTATGGTACCGAAGCAATCCGGTACCACACAATCCACCAGAAAACAATCCTTTGATGTGGAATAAAACGAGTAAGATATACCCTTACACTCATATAGCTCTCTCAAAACAATCCAATAGTGTGTGTGCTCCCTTTTATCACAAATAGGGTAATTTAATGATTCTGTGCTTCTTAATGAGATTTCACAAATCAAATATTTCAATATAATTCTTCACTTTCCTACCCAGAAGCTGGTAAGAACTTCCTGTTGAAAACATCTTGTGCGCCACTCCCGGCTTGCTCGCCTCCCTGCCTGCGCGCCACCTGACTGCGCACCTACTCAAAACTTGTGTGCTACCATTGAGCACAACTCACAACTTGCGCACTACCTTTGGATTATACACATACCAGTTCTTGAATGAACCTCCCTGCTTGTGCACCTCTTGCAACTTGTGCGACAAAACTTGCACGACAAAACTTGTGCAGAAAAACTTGCGTGGCACCTTAATTGTGTACCTTATAAATAACCTTCAGCTTGCTTGCCACTTCATATTGTGTGCCGCCGTCTACTACTTGTGCAATCAGAGAACTATCCACTACTTGAGTGATCAGAGATATAATAGTCTCTTAAGTGTTGAGCATACATAATATAAGGATGATATTCGTCTATTTATTGGCATTTTGGTGACTTGTGCGCCACATACACTTGAACGCCATTCCTACCTGTGCGCCGCTCCATCACTTGCACGCCTCTCTATCAATTGTGTTCACTTCCATCACTAGAGTGACACTTTCTTTCCTTTATCATATTTTGATATAATGAAGTTGGAATATTACATGCGCACAACAATCACTTGTGTTCCACTTATAATTGTGTGCCAATCTTCTACTAGCATGACACTTTATTTCCATTGTCATATTATGATGGGAAGATGTTAAAATATGACTTTCATGCCACTTACACTGGCGCGCCAATACATGTGTGCCAATACATGAGCGCCCCACCTCACTTGCGCTCCACTTCTTTTCCTTTGCCAAAATCACTTCTTTTCTCTCTCTACTCTTCATTAGGATTGCATCACAAGTTCTCAAAAATTATCATATTTGTGAAATACAACTCAGCAAAGTATCATCATATTATCTGGTCCTTTTACAATGTAAATTGATTTATCTACTTTGATAACCAAATACAACCCTATGAAAAGGCTAACTCTTCAAACTGCCTTCTCCTTCCAACATGGTCCCAACAATCTCCCCCTTTGGATTTTGTTGTCATCGAATATTCATAAATCACTAAACATTGTAACCTTATGCAATGGATTACTTATCAACAATTATAATCCTAAATGATCTAACTCTATGTAGGAAACAAGAATTATTGACAGCCTAAATCATGTTGTCCAAAGGAAGTGACTATGTATTATCATGATCATATCACCTCATCCTTCTTCAGAACATCTTTCATGCTTATACTTTAGCATTCCTCACTTCCTCAACATTCCTGGAATACAAAAAAAATTGTTTCCTACAACCACTCCAACAAACAATTAGAATAGTTCACACACAAACAAGCTGGATTCACATATTACCCACAACTCCCCCTTTATGCATGCTTCTATAAGGATAAATTTATGAAACAATTCTCCCCCTTGAAAACACTATCCCAAGGTAAGACGATATAGGGGATAGAAACACGTACCTTAACAGTGTTGAGAAGGAGGTTGGACACCCATGTTCAGCCTCAATTTTGCAAATGATTCTTTTGGTAAAGGATTGGTGAATAAATCAGCAACTTGGTCAGATGTAGGAACATACTCAAGCCTTAATTTATTTTTCACCACTTTCTCTTTGATGAAGTGGTACTTTATATCAATGTGTATTGAACGAGAATGTTGTATCAGATTTCTTGTAAGATTGATTGCACTCTGATTATCACAACCCAAGAGCAATGGTAGATTTACTTTAACAAGTAAATCTTATAAACAAGTATTCATTGATATTAATTGTGTTTCATCTTAAGTAGCATCAACATACTTGGCTTCAGCTATGCTATGTGATACTGAATTCAATTTCTTGGTATGCCAAATAACCCAACTTTTCCCTAGAAAGAAAACTCTTCCATATATGGATCTTCGACCATCAACATTTCCGGCCCAATCAGCATCAGAATACCAGAAAGTTTCTTAGAATACATTTTTTGAGACCCAACATCGTATATGCTATCACTTTATGTGCAAGATTTCGGAGTTCTTCTAGTGAATCACATTTGATTGCTGGAAAAGGAATTCTTATATATATCAAAGGCACAACAAATTTTGGAATCAGGTATGATGGCTCAAGAAATAGTGATCTATTCGTGTATTCTGAGATATCATTCGTTGTTCTTCTTGTTTGAACCATGTGATGTATATCTCCAATAATATTCTGAGCCTCCACTTATTTCCACAACCTAGTATGAGTTTTTCGAACCTCATCCTCATCACTCATGATTTATGAGTTGGATTCCTCTTCACCGGTACGATAAACATAGTCTGTAGCATTATCAGAATCATTAATAAAATCCTCTCTACCCTACTCAATATCCACATCAACATAGGACTACTTTTCTTTCTCAACATTTTAAATAACTTTTTCATCTGATGAATCAATAATTATTCATGTTTTTTTTGTTGAGACATCTATATCCTCTTCCTTCTGGAGCATAGCCAAGAAAAATTACACCATCCCTTCTTTGCTCAAGCTTTCCAAGGTTTCCACATTTCTTCTTTATAATGCATGGACACCCAAATACTCTTAAATTTTTCAGAAATGGAGTTTTTCCATAGAAAATTTCATATAAAGTCATTTATGTGTTTGGCCTATAGAAGTGTCGGTAATGAATATAAATAGCAGTGCTCATAGATTACCTCCAATAATAATGAGAAAGACTATGTTCAAGTAACATAGTTCTCCCCAATTCCACCAGACTTCGATTCTTTCTTTCAGAAACCCCATTTTGTTTCGGTGTGTATGGTGCACTGAACTCATGCTGAATTCCATTTTTCTCAATGTACCTTTAAATCTATTCATTCTTATACTAACCGCCATTATCAGTTCTCAACTTCTTCACTAAATACTCACATACCTTTTCTGCTTTCCTCCTAAAACTATTAAACATTTTCAGAGCATCTGAGTTAGGTCTCATGTACATAACACAAGTAATGTGAGTAAAGTCATCAATGAAAGTAATTACGTACTTATCTCTATTTGTTGATTTCATGCTCATTGGTCCACATATACCAGAATTTATAAGTTCCAATGTTTGTTTTGAATGAGTTTAAATTCTCTTATTAAAATAGTTTGCAATCTTCCCTTTTTCACAGATAGTGAAACACCAATCTCTTCTTCTTGATAAATCATGAATATCTTGGACACTGTCTCACGTTGATAACTTACACATATTTCTCTGACACATATGTCCAATCATTTTATTCTATAACTGATTGTTATCCACCATGCCCGTGTAACAAGAATTTTGTACATCACCAACAAGGAACAAGTTTTCTTTTATACATTGGCCTCTTGTAACTATATTTCCATCATTTTCACATTTCACTACAAACCCATATTTTATGAATGTAACATTTTCTTCCTCATCAAAGAGTTTTGAAACACTCATTATATTATATTTCATCCCATTAACAGATAATGTTTTCTTAGATTTCATTTTTTCTATTCCGATGATGGATGATCCAACACCTTTGATTCTTAGAGATTTATCATTTCCAAATGTAAAAGTTCCTTCTTTGAATTATTTCACATTCTTCGGAAAATTTATGTCTCTAGTCATATGAGAAGAATGCCCACTATCAAGAATCCATGGATTTTCTCCTTTTTTAGCTTTCAAAAAAGTTTTGACAACATGAACTTTTTATTTTTTCTTTTCCTTCACTTTTTGTTGTGCTTTATCCAATTTCCTAGTAAGGTCAATATGTTCATCCCAGATAACCATGCAATCTTTCATTTCATACTAATCAGACTTGTCCCTTTTAGATTTTATTAACTCTAGATTTTGAGAATTATTAATAATCTTTTTTTTCTCTGGTAATACACTAAGACATCCCTTGGCATGATTTCCAGGTTGATCACATCATTAACAATTAGTTTTTAGTGGTTGAAACATATTCTCAACTTTCATATCAATCTTCTAAGATATCCTCTGTAATGTATTTAGAGACTTTCTATTTTGAAAGGATTAACTCCCAATCAATTCATGTCTTTAAAAACATGTTGAATAATTTTAATGTTGTTGGATGAACCCAAAAATATTTTCCATGTGTCAGAATCCACCGCAATACCAACAATAACTTTATAAAGAATATTTGCCTCTGAAACATCTATACATACCAGATTTGTGAACACGTTTCTCAAAAACCTTCTTAATAGAACTAAGTTGACCATAAACCTTCATGTTTTTATTTGTAACTCCCTTTCTCATTTCACATTTAACAGCACCAGAAGTATTAGAAGTCTTTCTTGACTCGTGATTTTTATGCACTTCTGATTTTTCATCATTGGTGACTTTTACAACATACATGGTCTTTCCAGCCTTGTTCTTATCATAACTAGTTCTATCCTTCATTTCTACCATTGAAGGTAACTTTTGTGGATCCTTGTTTGGTTCATTCATACTGGAACATTCACCAACATCTGAGATAGAATTTTTGAAACTAATATTCATTTATATATATTTATAATGTTTCTATTGGAAAAGTTCCAACTCTTATTATTTTTCCTTCAACTTTACTTCAAGATGAGAACTCCAATTCTTTTTATTTTCTAGAGAATACTTTAGATCATCAATCGCTTTATTCATCTTTATTTCCTCATCAGTAAAACCTTCTTGATTGTTTAATGTGGATTTTTCATTTATCATCTTGTTGTTTTCCTTCTCAAGCATTGTGATCTTCCTCATGAATTCTTTCAACTATTATTTTAGATGATATTCAAGTTGATTTTATTCTTCTTCTGAACTGTTGCTATTACACTCTTCATTATTTTATGTAGTAATAATGTTATTCACTCTATATTTTTTAGATAATAATTTCTCGAATTCATCTTCGGGTTATTTTTCATTTTCTTCTTTTGATAAAAATCATTTTCTTTTTGATTTGAATAAATTTATATCCTTCCCATTTGAAAAATATTTATCTTTGTCATCTTGTTTCTTCCACAACCTTCTTGGCCTTCTATTATCATCATCATTGTCTTCTTCTTTATTCTTTTGAGAACAGTTAGCCGTAAAGTGACCAACTTATCCACACTCAAAACATTTCAAGGGAAGTTTACCGTTGTATTTCCTGGTACCTCTTTTCATATTCATTGAAAACTAGGATAAAATTTCATCAAAAAAATTTTTTACCACATCTTCAGAATCAAATTCACCAGCATCTTCTTCAATAAGAGTCTTATTTGACTTCACTCTCTTTGTAGCCTGGAATGACATTTATCTATCAGCTTTTGTATTTCCCTTCATAGTCTTCTCTCTTCTCATCTTATAAGTAATGAGAGTGCTATAAAAATCATCCAAAGATAATGTTTTAGGGTCTCTATTTTCTAATGAATACACTTTAGCATCAAACTTGTTATGAATTATTCTCATGATCTTTCCGCCAACTGTAGAATCATCCAACGTTTCACAAAGACATCTGATTGTACTGACAATATCATTTATCCTGGTAAAGAAATCCCCATTAGATCCGAAATCTCCCATTTTCAAATGTTCATACATCAGTCTCCAGATTTGTATTTAGCCTTCTACACTTTTGTATTTCCTTCATAGATGTTCTTCGATTGGTCCCATATTCCTTTGGTTGTAGCAACACCTTTCACTCTTAAAAATTCACCCTCAGAAAGAGATGAGAGTAATGTATTTTTATATCTTCCATCATTCTCAAGGTTCTTCCTATCAACAGGAGTATAATGAACCTTGTCATTAATAGCGGGAATTCCATCTATTTTAGTTTCAAGAACATCATATCCAAGAGACATAAGATAAGTCATCATTATGTCCTTCCAGATGTGATAGTTCATTCCATAAAAATCAGAATCCCCATACTATTCACACAATTTAGATTCTCTATCAAAACTTCTCTTCAACCACTTCATAAAATAATAAATGAAGGGAACATGTCCCTCTAATACCAATTAATGTTCATAGTCATTATCCAAGTATCACTGAGAGGGGGAGGGGGTGAATCAGTGATATATTTTTCTTTTTATGTTTCTTATTTTTTGCAACAACCTTCAACTCATGTTAAATAGTTTCTTCGCTATTGAACACACACAACCATAGGAACACAAGATTTGAAAGGTTCACTACTCAACAAGAGTAGCTACATCCTTGGTATTGTACGAAAACAATCCAGCACCACACAATCCACTAAAAACAATCCTTTGATGTGGAATACAACGAGTTGGATATACCCTTACACTCATGTATCACTTTGAAATGAATCCAATAGTGTGTGTGATCCCTCTTAGCACAAATAGGGTATTGTAAAAATTATATTCTTCATAATTAACTTTCACAAATCAAATCTTTCAAAACAATTCTTCACTTTCCTACCCAAAATCTACTAAGAACTTCCAGGTGAAAACAGCTTGCACGCAATTCCCTGCTTGAACTCATCCCTTCTTGCGCGCCACCTGCTTGTGTTCCTACTCAATACTTGCGCGCCACCATTGGGAATAGCTCACAACTTGAGCACCACATTTGGCTTATAAATTTCCCACTTCTTGAAATAACATCCCTACTTTCGTGCCTATGGAAACATGCGCGACAAGACTTGCTTGACAGAACTTGCATGGAAAAACTTATGCAGCACCCTACTTGTGAGCCTTATAAATAACATTCATCTTACGGGCCACTTCAGCTTTTGTGCCACACTCTTCTACATGCGTTATCAGATAACCCTCCACTACTTGTGCAATCAGAGCTCTAATATTCTATTAAGTGTTGAGAATAAAGAAAATAAGGAGGCTAGTCATCTATTTATAGGGATTATGGTGACTTGCACGCCACATACACTTGAGTTCTATTCCTACTTGTGCGTCGCTCCATCACTTGCACGCCTCTCTATCACTTGTGATCCCTTCGATCACTAATGCGACACTTTCTTTACATTGTCATATTTTGATATGATTATGTACGAATATGACTTCTTTGCAACATACACTTGTGCTCCACTTATACTTGTGTGGAACACATACGCGCCACTTATACTTGCATGCCACTTTTTGACTTGCGCACCAATATTCAACTTGCACACCACATTATTTCCTTTGTCATATTTTGATGTGATGATATTGAAATATGACTTGCGCACCACATACACTTGAGTGCCAATACTTGGGTGCAAATACTTGCACGCCACTCTTGACTGCACACCACTTTCATTCCTTTGCCAAAATCACTTATTTACTCTCTCTACTCTTCATAAGTCTTGCATCACATGTTCTCCAAACTTATGATATTTGTGAAATACAAATCAGCAAAGCATCTTTATAGTTTATGGTCCTTTTACAATGTGAATTTATTTATCTTCTTTGAAAAAAAATACACCACTCTCCAAAGGCTAACTCTTCAAACTGCCTTCTCCATCCAGCGTGGTCTCAACAGTTGGTTCATACTTTGGGAAACCAATCTTATGAAATTTCTTGATCATTATGGATTTATTAGGGGGATTCATGAGACACATGTAGCATGTCTGGGGGGAACCACATGACTTTCTCTAACATGCATGATGAAACTCTCATGATCCAAATGGTATGTCAAAAGGACATTTCCAAACATAGGACATATTTCCTAGTGATGTCGCAAGATCTAGAAGAGTCATGTAGAGCACATGAGGACCGTAATATATGTTCTTTTCATAAGTCAACCATCATTTATATTTAATTACATCTTTTATTTTAAATGTGGAATCAATTTTTTTATTATCCTTTTTTGGTTTTTTTTTGAATTAGTTGATATTTAGGACCTCCTTAAAATATTTTTTAACTCAACATATGTCCTTTACATGATCTAAAGTTATAACATAAAGTTCTTATGAATTCTGCATAATCCCTTAGGTTGTTCACTATATTTTAGTAGTATAGAATACTTTGAGATCTTCTGGTTGGACACTCTGATATGTCCTCTATGATTCTTGGATTTGCTAGTGAATGGATCCAAATTTTCCATTGTTATTCTTGGGAGGAGGGACTTATATTCCTCAATACCCCAATTATACACCAAGTATTGTGGAGAGTATACTGTTGATCTGGGATTTAGTAAGTAGAGGAATTTGATATTACAGACTTCAAATGATTGAAAATTAGGTTATTATGGTGGCATCACATGATTTTTAGTGATCAAAAACCCATATTTTTGGATCACCATTTATTCTATTTCCTCTAGTCAAATGTGTCTTTTATAAAAATTTGGACATTGCAGATGTATTTTACAAGGTAAGGAAAACATTTATCGGGGCCTTCTTGAGATCATGACACCTATTGGAAGTATTTAAAATTATCTAAAATGAATTGTCAAGATCCTTCTACAAGGAATAGGTTTCATATCAAGATAGATTTCATGGGATTGCACTGACATGCCCATGGGGCTCCCATATGATCTATGGTGATTTATTTGGGTGCGTAAATATATTTCTGTGTTGATTGTAATATTTCATTCTGTAATAATACCCCAATTTTCAACATTTATTTACTTGTTTATTTGTAAATTTATTTGGGATCTCATGAGTTTGTGAGAGTGATGTCAAAGAGAATAACTCTCTATATCAGTCATGTGTCTCAATCCAAATAATGTGTGTTTTTTGTTATGGATGATCATTTTCATGAATAAACCATTTATTTTTCTATGGAGATAATGGTATAGTTTTGAATCAACAAGAAATGTCTAAAACCATTCACATAATGTAGTGTCTAGGATTGGGGGATCTTGCGAAACAAGTTGGGAATATAACCAGAAATTATGCAGTGTCCCTCAAACTGTATTGGCATGATTCATGAATATTTATAATGGAAAATTTATACCACCTTTATAATTATATTCTCCATATTTTTCAAGGATTTTAGACTTTTTAGATCACATCCAATATCTTTTTTTTAAAGGTTGGGGCCAAAGCCTCATTTTTATTATTAAATTTAAGCGAAGACCTCTTTTAACTGGGTAGAGGGAAACCCATTACATAGCCTGAAGGCCCATAGGGCTTGTAGCCCATTACATAGCCCGTAGGCCTGGCCCAATTCACATTCTGTGAATAGTAACCTGCCTGCTACAGTGCCCGCACAGTACCACCGCCGCTACAGTGCCCTGCCGCCACTACAAAACCCGCTGATGAACAGTGTCTCCACTGCTACATTGCTGCTACAGTACTACTACAATACCTGTGCCCAATGGGTTTTTAACCCCCATTTTTCATGTAGGATTACAAGGTTCTTACCACTAAGCCAAACCCCAACTACATCACATCCACTATCTAACATGTCATGTGATCCAATGATACTCATTTTTAAGGTGCTAAATGTTCAACGAATAACCCAGAAGTATTTTTGTGAATAAGAATGTATCATCAAAGGGGATCCGTGTGATCTATCACAAGTCATTTGTATCCCATAATCCACATGTTCATCAGAGGTTCATGCGATCAGTATGTTTTGGCCACATCCATCTTCATTTACATTGTAGAGGAAATAAGGCCCATGTTTGAGTTGTCATACCCCTTTTTGATTTATCGATTATTATATGGTGGGTGTCAAAAAATTTCCCTTGTAAGAGAAAAATATGTTGGGATAGGGCCTTAGATCTATGGGAATTAAATTCCCACACAATTCTAGAGGGATGTTAATAATTAGTGTCATATGTGATGTATTCCCTTATAGGTTGGGTTTTATATTCCGCAGAAGAACCTATTAATTAGGGAATATATAGAGGCTTAATCACAAGACACCCTAAATCTAAGAGATCTTGTAATATTATTTCCACTCATGACTGGTTTTTAATAACATCTACAAAAAAATATCACCATATCAATCCCAAATATAATTATGAATGAACAGATTTATAGGACATGAGTTTTCATGAACTTTTTCAAATAAAATATTAATCTATCTTCGGTAATTTCCAAATCATGTCTTACAGTTTTTGATCAATATTGAAGGCTTTTCTAGATTATATGTTTTGGTCACAAGATCATTAGAATATTTTTAGGATCATGTGACTATATTAGGATCACACGAATGTGAGTCTCTTTACAAGTGGAATGGTTTCGAGATGTCTTGTCAGTTTATGCTGACTGAGATAATGTCATTATCTAGGTGATCAATTATTTCTTTATGTGTCCATGAATCCCCTTATGATTCATGTGATGAAAAATTGGGTAACAATGTTATTCATTTCACATGATGAGATACTCAGTTGATTTAAAAATGCTACATGCATTCAATGTAGATGGATTTCATCTCAATTCATAGTGCTTCCACCATGTATAACTAGTGGGACATTAGTTGTTGGAATCATAACACTAACACTTGTTACAATGTGCACTCTGACTACATGGACTCACAAATGCACCACCAACCATAATCCAAAACTATTCTTTATAATACTAGCTTCGACTTTATGGGTTTGTCTAGTTATATGGATTTTATATTCCTTCTCCCAATTCCAAACATCTATCCGGAAAGGTGTTATCTTCCTTTTAATTAATGTAGATTAAAGTTTCTTAATAAAACCAACAGGTTCTAGAATGATCTCAACGGTTGGGTTATATGATGGAGAACACCTCTAGGGGTCCAGATGGATACTATGTTTCCTAAAATCCTATATAATAAATCTATTTTTGTATAATTAACTCTTCTATGAATGTCCTAAAATGTGTTTAGAGTTTGAAATGGGATTTTGATTCTTGTTGAAACATTTTTTATGAATAGGAATGGAAATTATGGGTTATGTATTACTTCATATAATTTTCTAATCAATTACCCAGTGTCCATATTTTTGAACCAGTATGGGGTTCCCAATTCATCAATTATTATTATTTTAGCCTTATCAATGAACTAATTATCTATTTCTTCCATGGATCCAAATATTTTCATTTGTCCCATAGTTAATTAGGGATCATCCTCTAGCATATCTACAAACACGGTGGGATACCCCCCCCCATGTCGAACTGTATACCGAATTCCTTCTTGTTATGATCAATAGGGATGAGTCTTCAGAAACTCCAGTCTTGTCTAGTGACATGATAAATATCATAAAATATATGTTTATAATGGAGAAAAATATGCAATATCTCATGACTGATAATTATTCGTTCATCATTTTAATTTCACATGGTGTATCATGTCCTTCCGTTAGATTCCATCGCCAAGTCCCTTCCCATTATGTTCATGCAAGTGCCATTTAATTAAGGGAAACCATGGAATCTTGATATTATTATTCATAGGGATAATGGGATAGGCATGAGATACACTTGAGACTTGGGTGGTTGAGTTTCGTTTCCATGTTCATGAATGGATGAAATTTCGTGGATGGGGACATATGGTTAGGAATTGGGGTTTGTACAATGGTGATGTCAGCATTACTAGCGGAGGGAAAACATCTCAATATGGTAGTACTGAATGTTTCACACTTTTACCAGATCATGGGCCAAATTTAGCATGGAAACACACCATATAGGATTAATTTTCTATTCCTGTCTTTATTGGGCTAGATAGGGGACCATTTCTACTTCTACGGATACCTCAACTTCACCAAGCTCCCGGGTGCCTTGTCTTTTCCTAGGTTGTTGGATATTTCTTTAACTAAGGCCTTGTTGTTGGGACTTAATGAAAATTTTGATATGTTGAGGTGACCAATCACATTGATTTCACTCCTTATCTTGTGATTACTGTACTAATTATTTATAATGGTAGTGGTGCACTTGATATATGTTTATACAAGATCTCCCTTCGTGATAGAGTTCTTGGTACCTAGATTGATGAGATGTTACTTGTAATTCATAATCTAAATTTTAATTTTCTCTCCAAATCATCTTCATTAAATGGGTTTCTGCTATTCCCTTAACTGACATAAGAATAGAATGACATACTCGTAGTATCCTCTATTTTTTGATGATATTAGTGCACAAAGATACCATTTCTGAGATCATTCTCCCCCTTTTCAGAAGCACCATCTCACTATCACAAAATTATTCTTAGGATTGGTTGGATGCCTACTTACATGGAATGATGAATAGACTATTCCTTTATGTGAAAATACTATTTTCCTCACTAACCCCCCCCCCCCCCCCCCCGCCCCATTTTTATCAATGATGTATTTGATTCAAGACGCGGGCATGTATTTCAGGAAGCTCTCTCATCCATGCAATGACCATCCAATCACTGGGGAAGAATATTTTAAGGAGGTTGTCCCTTTTGAACAAGAAATAAATGTTTCACCTTTTTAGGTAATAATATATTTGTACTATACTACTACATCTTTATTAGCTAAACATGTTTTTTCCCTTATTGACGTACCAATTCCAGAGGTTGTTGAGTCTTAGACACCATGAATGATAATATGGTTGAAGATTCACAACATGATTACATACGTTTTTCTAAGAACATTTCTTTACAATTTTTGGATCTCTTAATCAACTATTCATGATTTGTGGGGTCGGTGGCTTTGACCTCCAACCATTATATGAAAGAATACAACAAATAATTCAAACTCGACAAGAATTTACGACATGTAATAAGGGATTGCACAATATTAAAAATGGGACTCCCTCATCCAAAATGATGAATATAGAATTATGAATCATTATCCTCACTATATAACACTTAGAAAATGGTTTACTATCTATCTACATTTCTTGTGACCCATCGTCCTAATGTTAATAGATAAGAAGCTGAGAGAGAGGATCTTCTTCATTTAATCGGAACATATCGCTATACTCTTTTCGAATTGTCCAGCTCATCCAAATAAATATTACTACAGTTAAATTTTTTATATGTATTTAATTTTTGTTGAATCCCTGGAGAGGCTCTAAAATGTGGATATCTATCTTTCTGTATGTTATCAATGAGAAGATATTCTTAACATTATATTATGTTTACTAGTTTCATTTCATTCATGATGTGCATGATTTTTTTTTTGATCAGATGTTTCATGAATCACTAATGATTGACATCCTTTAAATAATATAAATTATACAAGAAATTTTTTTAAAATATATTAATCATAACAAATTTTTTCTGTGAAACACTCTTGAATTCCCACAAACATGAGATTCATCATTGATGTATTTTCTCTAGTTACCTTAAGATTATCAGATTTAAAATATGATAATTTTGGTAGAATACATTATATGTAGGAAATGTTCTCTATCTTTATATGATGTAAATAATCATGGATATCATATATTGGTTTTTAATAAATACCTATGGAGGTCACAAAATCGTTTTATACATTTCTCTATATTTAATTATTTCATTCTAAAGATTTATATATAGGATGACTTTGTGGTCTTGTACTTGGCTTTTTCTCAAGACACTGTCTTATGGTTTTTTCCCCGAAATGTTATCTGGCTTTTCCATTGGTGAAAAATAGATCATCAATGTTGTATTTTTTTGGGTATTCCATCATGAACCTATGTTATTGTTTTTAAGCTATTTTATCTAGAACCTTATATCATTGTATTTTAGGTAATTTTAGATCCAAACATATATCATTGTAAAATAGGGTTTTTATATATAAACTGTCTATCAGTATAGTTTATGGTTTTTTAGGTTGGACCATAAATTTTGGTAGTTTAGTATCTTTTAGCTCTGACAATGATCATCCATGAATCTTGAAGAATCATTTACAGGAATTTTTCTTTTAATATATAATATAGTGAAGACATGATAGGTATGTCCCAAAACACTATAGGACGTTGAGTTATACCATGGTTTTTCTAAGGCTCATGAGGATAACATCTTCTTTCTTACATGGATGATATGCATATGGTTATTTGGACAAATCCCTTATGCATTAGTTTCATTGAAAAACAGTAGTTTCTCTATACATTTATAGGGTTCATGGATGAATTATTAGTATAATATTGTTTTTGGGTTAAATTATAGGTAATTCAGTTCTACATGGAAAATTTGAATGTGGGTGATCTATGTTATACCCCAATTGTTTGAGTTGATGAATATGTTACGGGTAATACATGACCTAGGGAGTCCAAAGAACCCTGCAGAGTTTAGTTCTCCATGGTGTTACTGGGGATCATGATGATCAGAGTTCCTTTCCATATATGAGTAAATTCCATTATTTGGTATGAAAATTACCTTATGGATCATTACCATGTTCAGAAAAAGGTTATCTATACTCATTTACATTTGATATGAAAGATTTTTGAAGACACAAATTTATAGATGATGAGGTTGATTATGGACTATAGGGAAATATTGGAAAGGCTCACGTACACTAAAGGAATTTATATATTAGTTAAATCCAAGGACACGTGCCCAATGGTTTTGAATCAAGGGGTGTGGGACATTTAATTGTTCGGGAATTGAGTTCTCCAATGTTTATTAGAGAAATGATATATAAATAATTATATAATGTTGAGGATGATGAATCATATTGAATACTCCTGTAATACGGATTGGAAATCATTTTCCAATGTTTCGGGGTCATGAGGAGTTGTGGGAAAATCATGATAGGAATGGGCCAAAATAAACTAAGTTGTTAAGCTCTTTCGCCGTGAAATAAGGTCCAACAAGGATCAGAAATCCTTCTTTAAAAGAGATTCATTTAGATCATGACCATATGAAAATATATAGAAGCCATATAAATACATGAATAGTAAAAAAGAGACTCATTAAGTCTATTGTTCCCTACTAATGGTCATGGATGATTTATGGTGATCCTATATACTCAAATCATGAAGTTTTATTTTTAGAAAATGTAATATCCAAGTAGGGTTTGAGTACACTAAAATATTTTTTTCCTCCTAGTGAACATATTATCGAAGTGAGGATATGTTTCAAACCATTTTTATAAGTTTTTCCAGGACCGGGGGTCTAGTGGGGATAACTTGTAGTTTATTAAGGCCACAAAGTTCCCTCTATGATATTTTTGCCTTATTAATTTTCACCCATTTTTTTTAAAAACTCTAGAGATGAATATTTTATTGAACGAAGATAGGAGTTTTTCTCATTCTATGGTTTAATGGTTTTCAAATTCAATATTTTTATGTCTCTATCAATATATGTTTTAGGCCATGTGATTTGGACCATTTATGGATAGATATCAGGGTCATATAGTATTAAACAAAGTGCATACAATTTGAGGTCATGAAAAATTTGGTACAAATATGAGGTGAATTTTACACAAGAACCCAATTATGATACCTAAGGTTAAAAGTTATCTGAAATTTTTATAATAAACAGATAAAATTTTATAAATCCTGGATCATGGTTTTGAGGGGTTGAGTAATAGTATGAAACAATTATTCCATGGATATCCCTTAAAACCCTCTTGTATACAGTCCTTCAATTGTAAATGTTTTTAAGGTCTATATTTTTTCTCCTTCATTGTATAGATGAATAAATAAAGGAATTTTCATAGAAGGTCCTCCCATCCTAAAACTGATCCAATGGAAAGGTTGTTATATTAAACAAAGGATGGACCTATTAAATATATAATAATACCTCATCATAGTTTCCCCATGGTGATCCTAATGTTCCATCATCAGACCACATTGAGATACAATGTGTGTGAGATATTATTTTGGTCCTCCTGCACCATCAAATGTGGAGGGGTATGATTTCCAAAGTTTTGTGGAGAAGTGACATCCACCCATTCAAGATACGGATTTATATCATGTAACACTATTTTTTGTCCCCACTTCAATGATTATATTCAATTAGACAGGGACTCGATGATGTTGAGTAGTTCTAGATGTACTATTGTCTATGCCACATCTAGTCCACATGGATTGGGATATGGTTTGATTTTGTGACCATGTTTTCTTATCCCACATATTTAAGATCTATGCAATTAAAGAATTATCACCCTTTAGATGGAGAGGATGTCACCATAGTGGATGGATATCACAGTCATTTTCTACATACTCATTTATCTATAGCAGATGCATGGATGTTGATCTAGTAGGACGAGCAGATGCCACTCTTATTGTTGGGTCAAAAAAATTTAGATGTATGGGAAGAGTAATACTAATCACAACATAATGATGATATCTAGTGATAATATTGACCTTGATTATCTCCTCATTGAGTTTTGTGATATTTTTAATATAATTATCATATTGTGAAAATTGTTCCTCCATGAATGGATATTCATTTTTTCTAGGGTTGATTAAGGTGTATCCACATGGTTCCCTTTATCTATGGATTTTTTTTTTCTGATGTAGATATGGAATACTGATAATTGGAGGTTCTATATTCTTAATCATACTCATGTTCTAGGTTGGTATGTCTCAGTGGGTTCACACATATCCTTCAATTTCGGTATATTTATTTTATTGAATCCCTCCAAATCAATGTCTTCATCTACATTATCTATTGTGTGTATGTTGATGACATTAACATAGGTGTATTATAAAATGGTGGTTGTCCCATTACTTTTAAAGAAACATGATGATTATATACTACTTTCATTAGGGGAATCTCTAAAATCCTTTTCCATATTAGAGATTTTTTTTATCATGACCCTAGAAAAGTTTGATTGCATTCACCTCATATTTGTCCGAATAGTCCTATTGAACTGTGACCCAGATGGAGTTTTTGGTCATGTTTGTCGAATGAACCCAATATAGAATAGGTTTTACTTTTAGAGGTATAAATGAATGGGAAGTCGACCATGATTATTAACCTCCCAACATGGAGAAGACTAATATTTTATATGGCAGTGATGATGATGAAATTGACCCCTCTCAATGGGTTTGGCGCTATACAAGGCTATAGTTGGCATTGGTTGATCGTTTTTTTGAGGTTTCAAAGATTCAAATATAGAATTATATGATTCCTAGGACAGAAAATGAGTTATAATATCCCCCATCACAACAAGATGTTTCTGATCTGGAACCACAATTGATTTCCCAAAGATTATCTTGGTAGATAATGATCCTAGTGATAGATATTGAGTGTAAAATCCCCCAGCACAATGAAATGGGTTCTGTTTGAAACTTCTACAAATATGTTAGGGGTCATCTATGGTATTGATGATCTGATAGGTGTATGTGGTGGCAGATAGATCCCCAAAGGGGGGGGGGGGGTTGGGTTCTCTCGTAGACAAATATAATAGAAACTACTATTTTGAATTGTTTGATAAGACTCATTTGAGATCATGAATGAGCTGGGTAAAATGGAATCCCATGATATGATTCATTCATTATAGGATATAGTTTGGTTGATTACAAAACTGTCTTCTGCGTCAAAAATGCATCATTATTTCCTCGATGAGAATAGTTCAAGGTTTTTTTGCTATACTATTCATCAATTCATGATTTCATGACACCATTGAGGTAGGGTAATTTCATTATAGTTCCCAACTGGATCAAAAGTTGTAATATAGTATGATTTTGTCCGAGTATATGATATTATAGAATGATGTATTTGGGGATTATATTGTTTTGGGAATATAGTGAAGTGAAATTCTCTATATTTTACCCATCCTCAGATACATACATTTAATGATTCTCCAAAAATCAGTAAGTACATGTTTCTTGTGACGTGGATATAGAAACAACATAGGTTTTTTTCATGATCCTCCATTCCTAGGTTCTGAGTTCTAGAAAAGGCTTCCATGTACATCTAATAATAGCATCTATCGATGGTCTGAGGGAGATACTCATATATTTTCTCCTAACAAATAAAATATGATTCACACTCTATAACATGTTTTCAAGGATCCTAAAATTATAGTATTTTAACCACGGGTTGATTCTCAGTTCTAGGTTGAATCTTTTTTGTTCAAATGTGACATTTAGTTTTTTGATAAAAAACATAAGTACTCAAATCTTGGATAAGAGATATGTATATCCTTCATCCACTGATGATTTTCCACAAAATTTTAGTGTTGATAAGGAATGAAAGAATTCTCTATTTCATCTGGGATCTCATATTTATTAATAGGGAGGGACCATAACATGGTCGACATGTTTTTTACAGTGAACCCTCTCTATATATCAGTGCCTCCCTTTTCATCATCGATCTTACAAACCTCCATCTGGTAAGTCCCTAGAATGTGATTCTCAGGGTCGTCTACTGACTGCAATGGAATATTTCTAGAATTAGATGGTGAACTATATGTAGTTGAACATGTTTTCTCACGAACAACTCTATAACAAGTAATTTTAGTTTTCAGAAACTATATATACTGAGGATTTTATTTAATATAAGTATTTCCTCATCCATGGGAGATATCACTATGGGGATGATGACCATAGATTATGTTTGGAGTAGAGTCCCTATGATTTATCTCCACCATATTGTGAAAAGTAATATTTTGGTAAATGTTATATTATGATTCATATGAATAGATTACGGGACCTTGGGGCATTAGGAATGTCTCTCAAACAACCTCAAGGGAACAAATATTTGACTATATTAGAAATATAGCCCTCATTTTTCATCATGTCTTGAATATTTCATCCTTCCATTAAATATTGATTAGCGTTATAACCCTATTTTATGATAGTTTTGACAAGATATTGAAAACTATCTAGAGTTGTTAAAATATAACCCTACTATTCAGAAGATTCTGGAATATAACAATGAGCATCATCATTAAGGGAAGTAATACAAGCTTTTACTAAGCCATGTGTCACTCTCACATGGTGATCCATGGTTAAAAAACTGATATTATATTTATTCTAAGCCTTGGGAATATACCAAAGGTCCTATTTTATTGGTATATTATCACGCCCTAAGGAATGTGCCACCATCACTTGGTTACCAAGATTATAATGAGAATATGAGATAGGTTTGAATAAGCATTTTGAGTCAGAATATGCCGACAGACATTCAGAGTTGGAGAAGGGATTTGATCATATTCTTATATTGCTGTGAAAGGATGTTAATTTAGTTCTATTTTGGAGGAATTATGGATTTCAACATGTATTATATGATATTTATGAATTTACTAGGCTGATCCATAAGAATATGACCCTTTATTAAAGAAAATTACAATCTCACATGGTGATTACTGATCAGAATAAGCATATAATATTTATTATAGTCCTTTAGAGTATTTTTATAGTCTTTTTATATATGAATATAACCATATCCTAAGGCATGCGGTTCTTTAACTAGTTAATACTCATCCATAATGAGGATATGAGATCGATCATGGGCCTCTAGAATAGGTATATGTTCTTTTTTTTATTAATATATTCCCATTCCCCAAGGTATGTTCCTCCGTCACTCGGTGAGCCCTCGATGGAATGATAATATGAGCTCTATCCAATCCCCCCTCCATTACCCGAATATGCCAACAATCCTCTTAGATAGGAGTAAGAATGTGTGATTTTTTTCTGAAGAAACCATTTTTTATGTCGATCAAGGGTTTTTCCTTCAATGATAAATGAATTGAAATATATGCATGTACAAGTATCTATATTAGTTACAAAATATGTTGGTGGAGTTCTTTAACAAATGATAATATATAATTATATTTTATCAAAGTGTGCATTGTAATGCAAGATAGAAAATTTTCTATCCCCACTATATACTTGAAGAAATATTCAACTAAATTGGGAATATGATACCACTTTACTTCTCTTTAATCCATAGATATATATTAATGGTATTCTTGTATATTTGAATGCATATCAACCTTCCCCATGCCATATATTAAAATATTATAGTGACCCTGAATTTTCTTACATTATTATTACATCATTTTATGGATTAAAAATATAAATTCATTACAAATCTTGTATCTAAATTTTTAGTTTCATTGGAAAAAAGGACCATACATAACTTTCACAATATAAAAATAATCATTTATAATTCCTCCTTCTCTAACTTCTTAATGTACCTTGAATTCTCTTTTTTTCAAGTCGTCACATAAGGATATAAATCAGAAAGGAGTGAGTTAAAAGCTCAGTAAAATGATGCATAAGAAAATAAAACAATATAATATTAATTTATAATAATAATTATCATCACAATATATGAATAAGATCATAATCATTGTAAGAATTATTTATAAAAGACATGGAATATGGAAATGAATAAAAATGATACATATTGTCTTAGTGGTAAACTACCACCCATAGTTGTGAACAAATATAGCACCATTTTCCTGTATATTTCCCTTTTCTCATGAGGATATTCACATTACCCAATGTATTAGAGTGCTATATAATTATTTTATCTCTCCTCACCTCATAACATTTACATTGTGCGATATAATTCTGGGTGCACCTGTTACATCATAACATTTACATTATCATGCATGCCACAGAGATCATATATCAATCATGAACGTACATAACCAATTGAAAGGAATTTTTTTCATTTCATAATCATAAATTTGTAAAATTTTGTTTCCCAAATGAAATGGGGGATAACATACTAGATATATAAATCATCAACCATTTGTTATAAGTAAAAGTTCTGTTTTGAAAGAAGTTTTATATTGGAAAACATTTTGTTTTTCAAAAAATCTAGTAGAAAACTTTTATATCTGATAAAAGATAATATAATGATGAAGAAATTATTTTAATGGAATAACCATAATTAAAAAGAAGTGAATGAGGGAAAACCAAAAGAATGAGAGATGGGTTTGGGATCCCATTACCTTTTGTCTAAAAGAATCCTTCAAATTAATATAATTTATAATGAAATTATATTAACTAATTGGAAATTTAAATTCCTTTTATACATGACAATTATTAATTATGGTTTTATTTTTTTTATTTTATAGGCATTTAGGAGAGTTATATAATTTAAATTCATTATTCGAGAGTGTTCATTTTCTTAGTTTTCTTGATCGGTTCACATATATACATGAATAGAGGTCCATGTAAAATGTGGATAAACAAACATAATTGTTACTATAATTTATTAATTATATTCAAGAATTTTAAATGAACTTATTAAGGATTTGGTTATATTACACGAGGAATATTCATTAGATAAATGTTAATGATGATTGTTTTTGGTTAATTTTGACGGTTTTTATCACAAAGATTTTGTTTTGTTTTATCATTTACAATTTTTTGTATAAGTTATCCCCATAATAGAAAATAAGTTACATCACAATCATTATAATCACTTAGAAACCATTTAATGGTTTTATTAATAGTATTGAATACATTTTTTGAATATGAACGTTTATCACCCAGGATGTTAGTAAATTGAAACTTCATGGGTGATGATTTAATTCTCAAGATATGAGGGATATAGGGAGGATTTTAATGTTGTATAATATATTAACATGATATAATACTAGTCTTTGTAAGGTACTAGATTTACCATGCCATTTGGATGAAGGGAGGTGAGAAGAGAATAAGAAATCAAATTGAAATTTAAAGGATATTAATAGAAAAGAGATAGGATTTTCCTCTAGAATCCTCCTATTGAGATCATCCTCATGGAAGCTATTATTTGTTTTTGGATGAGAAAAAAATCTCTTGGTAGTGGGGTAGAGGTTATGTATGAGTATTGAGTGGAATATTAGAATGGATTGAAGCTCGATAGGTGTGAGTAAAAGTGGGTATGTGGGGAGGTATTTATAGTGGAGGAGATGGGTGTTTTATTATTATTTTAAAAATTAGTTTATTAATTTTCTCATGAAAAGAAATAGCGAGGATTCTTTTGAATAAATAAAGAAATATTTTCATGTGAGTTGGAACCAATAGCCATTTACATCATCCATCACTCAAGAATGAAGAATAAATTCAGTGGAATTATAAGATGATAGACCATGGCTCTTATGTGATCAATGATCAAAATAGGGACAATGTACCTTCGGAATAGATTCCCATTCCTTCCAAACTGCATGAATATCTTCTATGGTAATATTTTAAGGAAAATTTTATCTCCAACATGTAACTGCAACTCCATTTTATTTTATTTAGCATAACTCTTTTATCAACTATGAGAAATTTTGATATGTTGTTGGATGTCTTGAACCATTTCTGTTATCTCCTGTACTGAATCAGGTCCAAGCAGATTTAATTCTCCAACATCATCCCAATAGGTTGGAGTTCTACATTACATTCCATATATATCCACACATGGATCTATATGAATACTCATGTGGAAGCTATTGTGGTACGAGAACTCAACCAATGGGAGATGCTGATATCATCCCCCTTTGAATTATAATGGGAATGATCATAGAATATCTAGAAGTGTATGAATATTTTATTCTGATTTTATATCATTTTGGGGGGTTTTACACCATGTTGAAATTCATTCTATTACTCAAGGAATGTTGAATACTCCTCTTGAATAAGATGCAAATATGTGATAACGATTAGACATTATCGATAATGGAACCCCATGTAATCTCACCACATCCTTCACATATATATTATCAAATTTTCAGGAAATTGAAATTGTATGAATAAGGATATAGTGAGTAGTCTTGGTGTGTTGGTCTAGGAAAACCCATATCACATTATTTCCTTTGGATGTATTTGGAGGACCCCTAATAAAGTACATAGTGACATTCTGCCATTTCATTATGGGAATAGGAAATGGTTTCATTTTCCCTTTGTAATTTTTCCACTCTTCTTTAACTTTCTGACATATCTGGAACCTGGAGATATATTCTGCAATATCCTTTTTCAGGTAATCCGAGTAGAATTTCTCTCGGATATCATGTTACATATTTGTGATACCAATATGGATAGGAAAGTCAAGCTATGTGAATTGAGTAAGAGGTCCATCTTTATCTTGGACGATGATGGCACATAGACCCTTGCTCTAAACTGATTTACACCATCATTATCGATATGGAACTCTTGCAGCTTATATTCCTTTATTTCATTCACCTTCATTTGTAACTTTGTATCATCACATTGTTTCTCCTTACACTTATCTCGAATAGATGGTTGGGGAATACTTTGGGCAATGTAGGATGTATTCTATGGTATTATGATTTCCAAATCCATATATAACATATCAATGAAGACATCGTCTTTCTCAATCTGCATCTTGGACATAGTAGAAGGTTTATTTTTACTTAGAGAATCTTCTACAATGTTTTCCTTGATGGGACTGTAGTATATAGATAAATCACAATAATTTATTATATATAACAATATCCTTGATTCATGGTGATCTCTTTTTATTAATAAATAATTTAGGAAATTTTTATTAGTATATATGTCACACCTCTCACCATAGAGGTAGTGCCTCCAGAGTTTCTAGGCAATAATCATAGCTACTAGCTCTAGATTATGCGTATAGTAGTTCTACTCAGGGATATTAAACATTCGCAATGCCTAGGTTATCACATTATCATTTTTCATGAGTAAACAACCCATCTATTTATTGAAATCATCACTAGATATCACTAAATGTTCTCCAATTTTCAAAAATGTGAGTACAGATGTTGTCATTAGCCATATCATTATCTCCTTGAGGCTTTACTCACACTCCTCCTTCTAAACATACTTTACCCCTTTACTTGTTACCATAGTTTGTTGTCTTGACAATCATGAGAAATTTATAACAAAAATTAAATATTACCTTATAAATCCAAGATAACTATAGATTTTTGTAACACAGCAGTGTCTGTTCCAATCCACCAATTTCGTTTTTTAAGGGTCCATAGAAATTCACTCACTTGTGTTTATATTTCCCAATAATCATCATCAAACATACTTTACTATTATGAATGAAACAAGATATCCAAACTAACAACAGAGAGAAAGAGTCCTAAAGTTGTATGAAAATGTAAAGGAAGATGGAATCCCTTATAATTAGATTGATCCATTCAGGCTTCGAGGTGTCAATATCATGAAACCATACCTGATCTTTATAAGGGACCTCCATCTAAGCCAAATGATGCTACAATTGGTTACCCTTTTTCCAGGAGTGCATCATATTTTTGTTATTGGTTATCATTCCTTTTCACTTTCTGATAACATAGATAATAGACCATAGTGGAGAGAAAATATAATTCATGACATTTTGTATGATCTTTGAGTCCATTTCAACATCCTATAAAGTTAACCCCTTATATTGGAAGAGATTAATACCCATATACATAGCCTTGGCTTCATCCTGAAGAGAGGAACCATGCCCCAAGCATGAGGAGAAGGACAAAACAATTCATATATGTTCTACATATTCCTCCTTACTCTTGGTGAAGATGACTATATCATCAATAAACACTATTAAAATTTTTTCAACCTAATGTATAAATACACTATTCCTAAAATCAATTATGATTTCCGGGGAAATACTAAATCTAAATGAAATAACCAAAAAACATAGTGCCCATATTGTGTATGGAAGGATATATTATAAATACATTCCTTCTTCAACTTTAACCAATGATATATATAATGGATATCCACCATGGAGAAGTGTTGAGATTATCTCAAATGGCCAAACTAGTCATCAATACTCGAAAGAGGATACGTGTTATTTTTTGTAATATTGATGAGTTAATGATAATCAATACACACCTGCATTGATCCATCATTGTTCATGAAAAAGAGAACTAGCACACCCCAAGGTGATTCACTAGGGCGTATGAACCCTTTGTCCAAAAACTGTTGAGACTGCTTCTTTAACTATTCTAGTTCGATAGGATCCATCCAATATGTAAACACTGATATAAGAGTGGACCTGGGTGTCGGTTCTATTGAAAACTGTAGCTCATGATTTGAGGGTAGTCTGGGTAACTCCATAGGAAATACATCATTATATTCCTTCATTATGGGCATATCCCCTAGGTAGATAACTTCATTTGAGAAAAATAATTTGAGAGAGGTATTCTTATTCATATGGAATCAACATCTACACCATTGATGGATTTTTAAAGGATATTCATAATCTTCCTTAAATTTTTATAGGAATGTAGGATGGTTTGTAATATGAAAAGATATATACTTTTCCCAACTATTTATATGTTCTCTATATATTTTGATCTAATCAATCCCTAGTATAGAATTAAATTACACTAAGTGATGTATCACAATATTTGCTGGAATAATATTCCCACAAATGCCAATAGGTGAAGATTCCAACACCTGGGATTCAAGGATATCCCCACTAAGTGTTTTAATGGATATCTCTACATAAATAATTTGGGTATTCAATTCAATATTCTTCAAAAACTAATGAGATATAAAGTAATGATTAGAACCAAAATCAAATAAGGAATTTTCCATTATTGGGTGAATAGGAAGTGTACATTCTATGAATTAATTTTCTTGATCCACATCTGTACTAGTGATGGAATAATTCCTCCACTTATCCTTGGGATTTGGTGTCTGATGATGCTAATTACCCTTGATAACTTGATGTTTAGTTCACTAGAATACATTGTGCGCTTTCTCCATATAGTTATATCATTGGTCCTTGCGTGCTGCTCTCCTTTCCTCCACCACATCGTACTGACTTTTCATGTATTATTGATATTCATGAGCTTGGTGGCCTTATATCCTACATTTAAATCATTTACTCTTCAACATGAGTTAGTTCCCATGATTCTTCTTACAAAATTTTCAATATGTGGGTGGTTGAATTTTCATTCCACCTTTTTCATTAGATCATCCAGCTTGAAACTCCATATTTAATTTCTTATCACCATAACCATGGGACCATTCTCTAAACATCATATCCACTTTGAGATCACATCGAACAACATCTTCTAAACTCATAAAGTCATGAATTTCATGATCATTTCGAAGGCGTGGTTTTAAAACACAAATGAATCTATCAACATTGATTTATTTTTTATAACAAAACTTGAAATGTACCTCAAAATCTTTGTGAATATATTTTTGGTCGGAACAGATTCTCCATCCTTTTGCATCAGCTCTATGAATTATCTTGACATATTAGTATAAATATTCTATGGAAATAATTATTAAAAAACATTATCTGAAATTATTCTCACTCTATCTCTTCAATTCTTTCCCTCGTCTTGGTGTTCTTAATTAATGACCACATGTTTATGGTCCCTCCTTTTAGACTACAAACATCAAGATTCACCTTCTACATCTATGAATAGTGAAACACAAAAAATATTTTATTAAATCGAGTTGACCCACTATTCTAAAATTATTGGATTGTAAGATCAACTAAACATTGGTGGTTGATGACACATAAAATACTTGATATCTAGTTTCTCCCCCTTTGGTGAAGGGTGATGATCCACATTATTTAGTTTATTTCTCATATACTGAGATATATGGGTAAGAATCACCAAGAAATTTTGAACTCCAGCACTCATATCATTGGGTATGTCATTTGAGAAATAGTTTCACTATCCCTCACATGGTTTGTTGGAATGTTTACTTTGGGTTCTGAACATTTTCTAAAATAGAAAACACTAGAAAAAACATAAGGAAACAACTCATGAATATATTATTTATACCTTTGAGAAATTTTCTCTAATGAATAAATTTTGGGATTCCAATGTTTATCAAGGCATCTTGGGTGCTTACATATACTTGGCCACATATTAATGGTTTTCACTAATGTTATCTAATTATAATTCCAAAATTAACTAAACCTCCCTCTTATACAAAGTATAACAACACTTATTTTTATTATATTACTATTACATAATTTTAAAAATAACTAATAAAAATTCATTATACAAGGAGGATCAAAATTTTTATTGTATTGGGAAAAATTGTACTATACATAAAATTTACAACATAAAGATGATATATATTTAATTCTTTCTTTTCTAGATTATTAGTTCCCCTAGAATTCTCCTTAGTACAAGTAGTCACATGAGAATATAGATCAAAAAAGGGGTAAAAAAACCCCATTAAGTGGAGAGATAAGAACATGAAAGAAAATATAACATGAGGTGAGGATAATCATTATCATAAAAACCTTGGAATAGTATCATAACCATGAGTTGAATCATAAAGAAATGACTTGGAATATGGACATGTATAAAAATGAAACATCAGGTCCTTGTAGTCAACTACCTCACATGGGAGTGAACAAATCTAGCATCGTGTCCATGCATATTTCACATTAATATTGAGTAGATTCACATTAATCAATGAATTATAGGACTAGATAATTATAGACATAACTTTCACATCATAACATTTACTTTGCTCTATGTAAATCCGAGCGCATCGCTCACATCCTATCATTTAAATTATCATGCATACCACATGGAACATATATTAATCATGAAAAAATTAACCCATGGAAATGAATTGTATTAATCTCATAATAATACCTTCATTAACATTATATTCCAAAATTTAAGGAGGAATAACATACTTGATATAATAATCATCAACTGTGTATTAGAAGTAAAAGGTGTGTTTTGAAAGAGGCGTTCTTATAGAAAACATCCTGTTTTTATTAAACTACATTATAATTCATATATATCCCTAAAAATATAATAAAACGATGAATAAATAATTTTTAATGATTTACCAAACTTAAAACTAAGGTAAATAAGGAAACCCCAATGAAACAGTCTTGGGTTTGAGAAATCCCTTTACCTTTTGTCTGAAAGTTTCCTTCACATTAATATGTTTTATAATCACATTATATTAATGAAATTAAATTACAAAACCTTTTATACTTGAATATGAATCATTTTGGTTTTATTTTTTTCTTTCATAGGAATTTGGATGATTTATAGAGTTTAAACTCATTGTTCAAGTGTGTTTATTTTTTTGTTTTCATGATCGATTTACTTGTTTACAAGAATGGGGGTATGTGTATGATGTGAATAAACATCCCAAATTGTTGTTATATGTTGTTAATGATTGTTATAGTA
Source organism: Viscum album (assembly GCA_963277665.1). NCBI lineage: Eukaryota > Viridiplantae > Streptophyta > Magnoliopsida > Santalales > Viscaceae > Viscum > Viscum album. The sequence continues at coordinate 695,961,480 of OY728135.1, forward strand.
TTTTAAATGATCTTATTAAGTATTTTATTATATACCATCAGGATGAATAATTATATAAAAGTTAATGATAATCTTTTTAGGTAAATTTTGGCGGTTTTATTATCACAATGAACTTGTTTTCTTTTATAATTTAGTATTATGTGTATAATTTTCTTACAAAACATAATAGGGGGTAACAAATACACATTAAATTAAATTTTCAACCATTTTATTGTATTATTAATTGCTTTTATGGAATTATGGAAAATCAAATTTCATCACCCTTGATGTTGGTAAATTGACACTACACGGGTGACTATTTCATTTTTAAGATAAGACGGAAAGAAAGATAGGGAGTAGTTTATTGTTATATCATCCATTAACATTAAAAAATTAATGTATATGTAATTTAGAAAAAATTATCACTCTAATTGGATGTGGGGAGGTAAAGATATTATAAAAAAGATATTAAATTTGAAAAGGAAAATAAAAGAAAAGAGAGAGGATTTACCTCTGGAAATCTCCTCTTGATATTGTCATCAAGGTACCTTGGACTGATATTTTGATGAGACCAAGATATCATGGACATGTGTTAGAGACTAGGGATGTTTTTTTCATATAATTTAGGAATGTCTCAATGTTTTATAGGTGTGAGGAGAAGAGGGTGTGAGGATTGTATTTAATGTGGGGGAAAGAGGTGTCTTCTTAATATTTTAATCAGTAGATTATTATTTTTCACAATACCAGAAATAGTGAGGATTATTTTGACTACTGTTAGAAATTAGTATATATGAGTTCGAAAAAATGGGCATTTAACTCATACATGACTCAATAATGATGCATAAATTCATTTATTTAGCATATTTTGTAAATTATTAAATTTAATTATTCACCAAAAATTAATGTCATTCAGAATAATATGGAAAATTCAACATAACCATTTATCAATGTGTAAGATTAAAAAATTTACTCTATATTATTAAAATAAATTTCTTAATATGTGTAATTTAATTTTTAATTAAAATTATCTTTCACTTGGAAAAAAATTTAAATTTATAACTTCTTTTATAACGCATTCCAAAATTACATAAGGTCTCCTAAAACCATATTAGAATCACAAGAAATCAAATTCTTAATTTATGATTAATTATTTATATAAATTTTCTTTTAAATTAATCAAAAAATTTCTATGACTTATAAAAATACCAACACTAAAACAATAATTTTGAAAATATTTATTTATGTATACTATGATATAATTATATCATATTATAACTTATAAGATGGATAGTTTTTCTATACTATCATTAGTATGATTACTCTTCACATGGAATATTTATTATTCATAATTTTTAATTTACTATTCATATGGGTAACATTACTATTCATAAGGGTATGTTATTATTGACTGGAAAATTATGCTTATCCTATCAGACTCTAAATATATTTATGATCTCCATCGTGTATGTCTGATTTTTGAAATTCAATTCACATAAGTGGTAGAATTATGTTGAATGACTGATCTATAAAAGCCACATTGTATTTAGTAGTTCGTTTATGCATGATATGGCTTTTTTTCGTAATGTGATTTTTTCTGACATTACTATAAGAAACGAATTTCCATTGATACAAAATTGGGTTATTAAAAATATGTATCCATATGTGTAGCTAGTGAGAATGGATATGAGCTTGTTCACTAGTTACTTCCTTAATATACTAGTGGAAATCATTATTTGGAGTGATGATATAATCCCACTCATAATCGTCCATTCATTCAATGTCCAATGTTCCCTCATAGTTTCCTATGAATGGGTATCAGAGGTGGCTTTTTGTAAGGTGGTACCCTCAATAAAAGATAGAAGAGAACTGGTGGGATGGTGTTAGTTACAACGGTTGGCATGAGGCCACATTGGATGCCCCTAAAATTTAAGGTAACCATAGATGAATCATTGTTACACCATTATTTGATACTATTGTTGGACATTCTTGTGCTCTAGTGATAATATTCCAAAGTTGTTAGTGGTGGTGATGAGCGACGTCAGCTTTATTACAGTTTTCTTTGGATGATATAGACTCTTCAATTTCAGTACATGGAGTCCCTCACAAGAATAATCAAGTTTGGCATCATACCATGTTGATGGTATTATTAGACCATTTCATTATCCACCCTACACTAAAGATTTTTGGAGGGTGTGGTCAATATGAGACCCCTGTGGGTAGCAGTTCCACTATATTTTCTAAATAGTCACTAGATGAAAACATTATCTTAGTTCAGGGAGTTGTTTATGAAAATAGTTTCAACATACATGAGTCCCATAGGGAACATGCTCACCAATATATGAATAATATAATGAATGATGTGTTCTTAATCAGATATTCATGGGTAACACAATTTTCATTTTATTCCTGATCTGAACATTCATCTCATGTGGGCCTATCCAAGATAAGATGGACTTATTTTATTAGAAAACAGGCTACGAAGGATTAGTCATTCATATTAACGATTAATGTAAGGATTTTTGATGTTTTAGTAGGATATTCAAACAAAATGTCCAACATAAAGGTATTCAATTAGCGTTTGAATCCGAACAACACATATGAACTCTCATTGGTCAAGAGGATGAGGGGTTAGGCTAATCACACACTTTTCAGAGGAATTGTGTCATACATATAAAATTTATTTTATATTTATTATATGTCTGGGAATCCCTTATTAATACCAATATTTAATAGGTTACCCTACATAAATTACCACAGGATAAATCACTATATATGTTAAGGAGAATCTTTTGGCGAGTCCGTAGGTATGTATCTAAGGGTCTTGATCAATTTCCTTAAATGGGTAGCTTCTTATATGTTAAATCCATATATCTAAGAACATCATAATTTTATTTCTTATAGGGAGGTTATTAATATAACAAGGATGGGATTAAGATGGTATAAGGTGACTTATGTATCATGTTTATAGTATGAATTTAAACCCAAATAGTTTATTAAACCCATTTAGATTAATATCATCTGTAAATAACATACATGTGGGAACTTAGGGACCATGAATTTGATATCGATCCTCATGTAGAAAACCTATTTATTTTATTTATATTAGGAATTATGGTCATTATAGGTCAATCACACCCTTAATATTTACCGTGAGGTGGATCCCCTTATATAGTGGAAATCATATCATGCGACTAATTGGGGCTTACATATTGAGGTTTCTCTGGATGGTAGAGATTCATGATTTGGATGATATGATAACTGAAACTCCCTATTCCCATTTCATATATGATCATTTGTGGAAAAAATGGATATAATTTAACAAGTATCCCTACATATATATGTCAGCCTAATGTACTGGTACAACCCAATGATTTTTTGGGTTTTTCAATGATTTATCAAAAAATGGTATTGGTTTTTTTAAATGTGGAATTATAATAATTAAATAAATAATTGAAATCTAAATTAATTTTAAGAAAACTATGTATTATAATGAATGGTTTTTGGTGAGGGTTTGATTATGCGGTTTCATTCAATATTTATTTATTTTTTAAATTTAAGTTGATAATAAATTTTATAAATCCTCATTAAAGGAATAATTTCAATTGATGTATTGTTTTTGTGATTTTATAATCCCTTTGGCCCCCCAAAACAAACATACTACTATAGTCAAAGCGAATAAAACATCGATTGTCAATGTAATTCTTAAAAGGCCCAAATCAATTGTATGCCATTTTTCTCTTCAGAAAACCCATACTCCACCATATTAATGGTTTTCCTAGGATAAGGGAGGGAAAATAACTAATTTCATAAAATAATTAGAATTAGAAATAATTTCATGGTTTACGACTACCACACCCATGAAATACAATAGAATCCTCCAAAAATATATTTAAAACATTTCGAATTCAGCCAAAATAATAACGAACTTATTAATAGCACCCCTAGGCACAAGCCTCAGATTAGTTAACATCCATTAAAAAGTGAACATAAATCACAATAGAAACATGGAAGAGATAAATAATGAGATTATAGTTATAAGATAAATAGGGATAGATGAAGACTAGTGGAACTCATCAATCAAAAAGATGTATCTATTACATGAGAAAACAAAACAAAAAGTATATAAATCCTAAATCCGCAGTCCTCATCCAAACCTTCCCACTCCAATCTATATATTTTTCAATCAACTCATATGATATTATTTATTGGAATTTAAGTTATTTTTGGGAGACATAATTGACAATTAATGTGTTTTGAGACATAATGGGTCAACAATGGTTGAAATTTCATTTCTAAATTTTTAATTACAATTTTTTCGCATAGTTCCCCATTTTTTTGAAGGAATAATAAAGTGTTATCTCATAAAAATTTGTTTGAATTTTTTTTACATTTGAAATCCAAATTTCATATAAAATATTGATGTGTAGAAGAACATATAACCCAATACGTCTAGACATTTTTTCTTGATGAATGCAACCGGAATATTCCTTCCATGTTGAGCATTCAATAGATCCCATATTGAGTCAAAAACTCATTCACATAATATAGTGAAGTGGGACTAGGAGTATACTTTAAAATCCTTATAGAATCACCTCAATTGGAGGTGTTTACTCTAAGTTATACCTCATTTAAAGAGGTGGGGGACACTATGTTCTCCCAAACAATTTTGCATTTTATTGATTTTTTCAAACCTCTAGATGTGTGAATCACCTATTTCTTCAAATGAAAAAGCTAAACCCAAAAATTGAGAAATTCTGAAAAAATTAATAACTCAAATTGGAATAATATTATAAATGTTATATTCAGAACACTAATGTTTTTAAAATCATTTTAAAATCCAAAATTAAGTATTTTAACATTCCATCGCAAAACACACCATAAATCCAAAAATGATGCAAATTATATAAATATGACAAATTTGGAGTGAAAAAATAATTTAAAATAAATATAAAAAATGATAAAAATATTAGCTCTACTAATACCGTCGCACATAAATAATGCTTTTCCTTAAGCATAAAATCACAATAAATAATATCAGAGGACACCAATGTTATCAATATTCAAATTCCAAATAAATAAGATTAAAAAGAATCAAATCAATTTTTAAAAATTCCACAGAAAATATCATTTTAATTTATCAATTTTCAAATAACCGATCCATTTATGAAATTTACATCTCCCCTTTGAAACATTATGGAACTCTTTATTTCATTCATTTATGTTCTACAAAAAATTATCATTAAACATGAAAAATTATGATCTACCTCACAATGGATTATATTTTCTTTTCACTAAAGATATAATTTATGTAGAGTTATAATCACATTGTTAGAACATTCATATTATCCCTAATCTTTTAATTAATTAGTTTCTATACATTTTAATGAATACAGGCACATAAAACCACTAGGAATTTGAATAATGTTTCAAATTACAATGATTATTAAGTTTGGAAGGATTTGATTCTATAAAAATTAAGTCTCATGGAGGAGTTTTATATCTTAACAACAATTCATGATATCAAAAATTAAATGTGTAATGAAATTATCCCATTCAATGTACCAACCCCCGTTTCCCTATAAATTAAAGTAAATGATATTATAAAAATGGAAATATGAATGATGTGAAGCTTCATGTCTTTTTCACTACATTAATTTTTTTTTTAAATTTTAGATATTTTTTATGAATTTATGATTCAGAAAAAACGTCAAAACTCCCACCTAACCACAAATGATAAAAATAATTCGTCTAGTGGTTTTGATTTGTGACTCTTAAAAGTCATGACCCATTAATTTTCATCATTTTGTTTTTCATTATGGGTAAAAAAATTAAGTACACTGTATAATTAAAAGTAATTTCTTTATTCCCAAAATATTACCCCCAAATATTTTCTATAAGATGAATATTATCCCTTCCACTAGGATTTCATTCACCTAACACTTCAATTTTAAAATATCACACAAATACTAAGAGGAGGGTATGAATATATAAAAAATAATTGAAACATGGATCATTCCTACATAAGTTATTTATAGTCTCAATGGTATAATAGAGTATTGATTTAATGGTTGTATTTTATCTATAAAGGAATTTGAAAATATTTAACAATTAATTTAAATGTAATTTTTTCACTCATTGATTTTAAAAGTTTAAATTCATGTTATAACAAGTGGAATGTCCCAATATCACATAAAAAATATTCTCCAGAATATAATAGGATGTAATCTATCTCGAACTCATCTTGTTGATGGGAATTATAACATTGGATAATCACTCAAATAATGATTAATAATAAAAAATAAACTCACATGAATTTCATAAATTTAGATCATGAAAAATGTATTGAGAAATTTCTATTATAATAATCAATAAATTTTTATAAATCATGAGTTTTAGTATTAATATCCATGCTTCAATTTAAAAATTCAGATCTCTATTTGACTCATTCCAGAGTATCACAATTGATATCTAAAATATTTAATCAAATGATTCCATATAAACCCATGTCTCCATGATAATTCGTGTAAATCATAAATTCAAATGTGTGTATGCAATTTCATCTTTAAATATAAAACATGTCGATGGACAAAAAATATTGTTATTTTAAAAGATAAGCATAATAATTAAAATATTATAATGGTGTTGTGTAGTCCACATTATTCCTTCTTCTTCATATATTATTTTTCCATTATAAACCTATAATATTATATTACTTAATTAATAAAAATGATTATGTCATTTAATCACTAAAAGATAATAGTGGGTGGGGTCACATGCCATACTACTCCTAATAATGAATATGAAATATAAATTCCTAAAAAAAATTAAAGATAAATATCTATATCATCACCTAAATGGGACCTATATTTCTATTACATCCATAGCTTGGTACCTTTTATTATCAATAATCACATGTTGGGTGGATCTACTTAGAATCAAACAACCTCATGTTGATTTTCCCAGCATCAAATTATTTTTTCTTTTTTAGGAGAACTTGAAGTATATAGTACACTACATATTCCCCATTTAATGTGTGGTAAAACTTCCCTGGTGGGAGTAAGATGAATTATGGAATCTATTTCTCCTTCATTGCTACTTGTGCAATGTCTTCTTTATTACATAACAGTTCCGTGAGATGTTATTCATTAAATAATATTCAAAAGGACATTGAGATTATTATTTTACATGAATGAACTTTAACTATGGAAATTAATTTGAAAAAACATTCATTTTAATGTGTGAATCTCATATTATTTTTCCATCCTAAAGAGTCACATGGATATTTTCTTATAATCCCTCACATAAGTGTTCAATGTGTTCAGGGAGCTCTAACTGTTCCTCAACAGGTACAATTTCATCTTCTTTATCTTCCTCCGGGGTGCAATATTCTTTAGCTGAAAATGAAAATTCAGAACTATTATAAGAAATATTCAAATTAGTTTTAATAATATCAAATTAGTTTTAGTTAAATAATGTATCATGACCCTAAGTCTTTTAATCTTGATTCCCTTATTCAGCACTAATTAACACGTTGAGTTGAGAAGTAGAAGATTGAGGAAGGTAGTTAGAATTATAAATTTCATGGTTCTCCTCATAAAAATTAGGTAAGACTAATGGGGGCACATATTGGACATCTTATAGTTAATAATGTTTTATAATATAATTTTAGAACTCAATTAGCTCTCGATCCATTGAATCCAAAAGATGTTCATGTCCTCCTTTAGGCTAGCTATGAATTCATTAAATTCATGCACCCCAATATTTTATTTTAAAAATAATTTGACCTATAAAAAAATAAATAAAACACTATCCTCCAATGAAAAGGGTGATTTAATAATTGGTTCTTTTACCTATTGGTAATTATTCCATGAATTTAGAAATTCTTAACATAATAACCCCAAAGAAAAAGAATTTATTAATGTTTTTTTTAAATAAAAACAACGAAAATATATCTACAATGTGGTAATAAAAAATTGATCAAACGTCATATTATCTCATTAGAAATGATGTGAGCTTTGACACACGCCAATCATAGGTTATGGAAAAAAGGTAATTATAAATTCCTAATGGTGCACATATGTTGACCATGGTTATCTCATTTGAGGTGAATCCCAATCAGTTCAATCACAAATTTCTAATTCACATAATATAAATACATTTGGGTTTCTATTATTTATTTAAAAAATGGATTTTAATTAAAAAAATAGATTTCAAATAATCATACTTATAATTGAAATCTAAATGATGATGTAGATAAAATTCAGATTTGAAAGAAAGGTATTGGTCCATGGTTTGATAATGCGGGTTCATTCATTATTTATTTTTTATTTAAATTAAATATTATTTATTGTTTGGTGAAACCTCATTAACAAACTATTTTACTTTTATTTATTATGTGTTTGATTTTATAAATTTTTTTACCAAACCACACCTCCTCCAATAATTAAATAGGATAACACCTTAACAAATAATACTATTCCAAAAAGGCATGATGCCACCATACACCATTTATTCCCATATGTCTACCCTGACTCCACCATATGAAGGGTTTTCAAAGGACATGGGATGAAAAATTATTTAATCTAAGAAAATGAATGGAATTATAAATCATATCATGGTGTATGACCACCACACACGTGAAATACTCTTGCATCCACAATAAGTAGATTTAAAACAGACCGAATTGTAGACAAATAATAAAGAACATTGTGAAAATTGTAATGCCCCAACCCCAGTTACCAAGATCTGGTGTATTATATTAATAAATTGGTGTGATTACAAGGAATCGTGTCTTGAAGGAACAATAAAATAAGCATCCTTAGATATTATATTACATACATGAACTTTACATTACAATTGCAAACATAAAAAAACATAAATATTCCATTGAAAACTCCATTATTTAGTTAACATAAACCTACATATAAATCATATTATACTTCTTGGAATCCAGGGAAAATAAAACATTTGAAAGAGGGGAGTTCAGATGCTCTTTAAGGATAAAAAATATAATATAATCTATCATAAATAATCATAATCTTTTATGGAAAGGTATAAAATTGAAAAACAAGCCCTTTAAACATATAGTTAATCATAATATGGAAAAGATAAATAAAACAATGTCATTTACTTATTCATGTGTATATTTTACTAGTCGAATAATAATATGTTACATTAATAACTAATCTCCTAATAATGGAATGCATAATGTCAGAAATATTAAAAATAATTTCAAGGCCTCATGCCAAAACGCTAAATATAAATTTTTTCCAGGCCTTGTACCTAGACAATAATTTTTCTTATGAGACCTACCAATGCATCAAGGAGATATAGAGGGCTCCACATATCACTTACTATGTCTAATTCATTCCTCATATGAAAATTTAGAAATATAACATAAACATTCATATTAAATCTATCATATGAAATGTCAATACATTAACTATAAACCATAAATGCAATACAAATAGCTCATCCACAGTAAAACATAGCTTAAATCATTCAATATAATATGTATTATTTTATTATAATAAATCATCATGAAACAAGAATAATATCTAATAAAGAATGTTGACATTGTTGAAAATGATCAGTAAAACTCTTTGAGAGAAATATCATATTTTTTGTGAAATCATTTAAAATTCTCAAAATAATAAAAGAAGTCATTTAAAAGAGATTTTTGAATTAATGTGTCCCAAAACACATAGAAAAATTTGAATGTAATTAACATTTTAAAACAATAATTTCCATATAAATATATCTATAAAATCATTTTTAAAACATGGACATTAATTAAAAATATTTAGAAAAATAATCATTAAAACATTTAAAATGTTGATCATACTAAAGAGTCCCTTACACCGAACATTAAAATATTCATTTTGAATTTTTTTTGGAGACATGGATACGGATGATAAAAATTTCCCAGTAAACACTTACACATAAATAATCTCAGATAATAATGTGATTAAGGAATTAACCCTTACCTTGTACTTTCCTTTGGTCGAGGGTATGTTTAAACTCCTTTATAATGACCATAGTTTGTTTTTTACACCATAACCATATTAAAATTTATTATATCATACTTGAATATATTATGGCTTTATACTACCCATTTAATAATAATTTCTATGTTAAAATAACATTTTAGGTAAAAATTGCTTTCTTTATTGTACGTGTTTTAAATTGTTATTCATGATCGTATCACATATATCATGTTTTAATTCATTATTAAATATAAAAAATTATTTCTTTATCATATATATTCAGAATATAAATATAAATAATATATATATATTTTAAATGGAAAACACAGTTTACGAAGACGGTAAGTCGTACAAACATATAAACACCATTTCTGTTTTCATACCGTATTTAACAGAAGTAATTGATTGTTATATATGTAAATATATATATATATATTATAATTAGTATTTAATATATTAAATACTTACTAATAACATATATTTTTATAATAATCATTGAATGGTGAACGTAGAAATGAATCTCATCGCGTCGTGGATATGGTAAGTCTTACGTACGCACGAGTGACAATATCATTCTGTTGATGGTTAAATAGTATGTAATTTAAATGGTATATTATATATATAGAAACATTAATATGTTATATTTATTATTTAATTCAATTATATTCTTTATTATACCCATCTAAATAATGAAGTGTGGAATAACATACTACACCATGACGTGGAGACTGTAAGCAGTATGTACAGACATTGGGTCAATTTGTCATTAATAGGATGGATAGAATAATGAATATGATCATAAAATATTTATAATAACATAAAAATATGTATTTGGTATATTATTTATTATTTTGGTATGGAAAAAACAAATAAATAGGAAGTGGATGATGAAAAAACATTGAAAGAGGTCATGAAATAATTACCTCTTCTTCGGGTGCTTCCTTTTGATTTGAACAAAAGGGCTCCACAGGCTGGATTTATGATCCAAGTAAGGAAAAAAGTTTAGGTAAAGGTACTTGGGAGGATATTTGAGCATGGGTTGTTCGAGCCAAATTGATTTGGAGGTGTAAATTTAAGAGAAGGGTAACTACCCTTTTAAAAGAGAGGTGTGGGGTGCTTTAGGAAAAGCTTGAAATATTATTTTATTATAAAATAATTTTTTTTATAATGGCTCCAAATGGATATAATTCATAGATAATGTGGTTATTGGTTGATATCCTCCAAACCCATGTGTTTTCCACAAATATAGGTCACCATATTAACCTTATCATTTAGATTTCACCCTTAGTTAAATAGTTTAACTCTTACCATGTCTTCTTGTATTCTTGCACTATATGGTTAATAAACACATTATAAAATATCAAGACAACCTAATTTGGTTCATTAATTACATATATATCATTATATAATCTTTTTTTCTGAATCTTATATGTTTTGGTGTATTAAATAATTTATTAAAATAGTATTTTTTTTTCAAAATATCATTTATGTCAATTTTGACACTATTTAGTATTTGGTTTTTGTGAATGTCATAACAAGTTAATTACATAAAAAATACATTAAATTAATCCAAAAATTTCATATTCACCTATTAAATTATTTTATGGAATCAAAAGTCTCAATTTTAATGTATTTTTATATTCATAATATTAATTATTTAAATCATTCATTAATAATGTAATTACAACATCATCATTTTGTCATAAATAAATTTAATTATATAATATATAAAAACTATAAATAAAATAAATTGATGCATGAAATCTTTTTATCTTTCTAATTAATATTTATAGTCAAATTTAAATTCTATATAACTCTATATTAAATTAGTTTAGTTAATAAAATTTGAAATTAACACTTTTAACACTTCTTTAAATACTATATAATAAATTTATTAATATAATCCAAGTGGATAAAAATATTATTATTTTTTCTATGGTCTATTTTGGTTGAGAAATAGTTATCTAATATAATTAGGGTATGTGGGGTAATTATAAAATCATTTTTACCTACAATTACCCTATTTACTTTTAACCGCTGTAACTGAAATTCAAAAGTAACTATTCCCCAAAATTTATTTTCATTCTATTGAACCGAATTTTACTTACTTATATCAACATTATCTCTCATATTTTTGAAATTATATTCACAGAAGCTAGAATATTATGTTTTAGGCAAATTTTTAAATCTCCTAGAAGGTGGTTAAAAGATGTTAAAAAGTTAAACAAAATTTTATATGTCTAATATTATTATAAAATGACTCTAATGATTTACATTAAACTAATATATATATTACTGATCTATTTTGAAATTAAGATAAATTTTGAATTAAAAATAATTATTTAATTGAAAAAGTCGGTTTTTATCTACAAAGTAGAGTTTTTCACTATTCATCAAAAATTGAATATTTTTACAAAAATACCAAAACTTCACCCAAAGATAACTTTGATATTAAAAATTAAAAAATGATGTATATTTTAACAAATTAAAAACATTTTACTTTCATTAAGTAATATAAACTTAATTCCCATTGTCAAAACCAGAATGTAGATTTTTTAGAAGTAAAACTGTCAAAAGATTGACATGTGTTTATGTCAAATTTAAATATGGGATTACTGAAAATGACTCCAATTATATTAAATGATAAAAATATAATAAAATTATACTTTAAGAAAACTCAAATTCATAACTGAAAACATTATATTATTTCTATTAAAATACTTTTTTCAATTTAAATTTAGTATTCTCACTATTCATTAAAATTTGAAAGTTATCAGAAAAGTAACAAAAAATTATCCCAACTAAATTTTTATATCCCGCTTATAAATAATAATTTAATTTCATTAAATTTAATATATAAAACTTTCAAATACTGGATTTAAGGAGGTTTCACCATTAAAAGGTGGGAAAAAGTATTTTTTGAAATATACTTCTTTTATCTGAAAAATTAAATTTCATAAAATATTATGTCTACGAAACAAAAAACGTGAATGTTAAAATTATATAAGATATATTTAACATTGTGAACGTGGTTAATTCTATTCCTAACCAATTTTTAATGTGGATAGTTTGATAGGTCGTGATGCACTTGAACTCAGTGTTTTGTGTAGCACAAACTATTGAATTACTATAAAGATATAACATACTATATAATATTTTGGTGTTACGAAACCTCTCACAGGGAAAAGCCTTGTATCAGTAACATTATGTTGGAAAGTGAAAAGATATCACCATTAAAATATGGAATATTGGAAGAATAAGATTATAGTTGGATGAGAAATACATATGAATGATGAAAAGGGAAACACATTAATTTAAAATATTCATGTGCTACATAGGAAATGAAAAAAAAATTAAAAGAAATGAAATATGAAATTGTAAAGAACCTTATATTATCCAAATATTCCCTCTCCAATTTGTTTTTTTAAATCCAACCATTGACTCTTATTGATACTCATGGATGAGGGTTCGGTATGACATAACAGACCATTAATGTGTTTTGGGACATAATGGGTCATCAATGGTTAAAATTTCTATTAAATATTTTCCATTAAAATTTTGTACATGGTTACCACATTTTTTTATATAATCATATAATTTTTTTTTCTATAATGTTGTTAACATATATTTTTTCAATTTACCTCCACATTTCGGATTATTCGTAAATGTTGAGATGATTTTATATCCCCATAACTATAGAATATTATTATTAATAAATGATTCCTGAATCATTCTTCCATATTTAATATCTAATTTACCCTATAATGAGTGAATAAATCTTTCAATTTTAATGGTGTAATAATAATTTTAGTCCTCATTAAAATTAAACGTGAATAACCTCAATTGGAGGGGTGTATTTTGATTTTTAACGCATTTCAAGAGGTGGGGTCCCCGTCGTCTTCCCTACCAATATGTCAACATGATTGATTTTTTGGGCCACTAGATTTATAAATTACCATTTTTCCTAGAATAAAATTGTAAACCCCATTAATCATTTAATACTAACATATAAATCACTTAAATTGGAATAAAATTTTAATTGTTTTTCCAAAAATACCAGTGTGATTAAAATCTCTTAAAATTATGAAATTATTTATTTTTGACATTATCAACCAAAATAAACAATAATTCCAACACTAATAAACATAACAACAATTTGAAAATTTTGGAGGGTTTAAAAATTTCAAATATAAAAAAAATTCTGAAAAGTTTATATCTTTCACTACTCACACCCTTGATGTGTTACACCTAGGTTAAATATGCCAAGACCATCCTACTAAGGGAACAACCAAAGAGAAAACTAAAACAACAATATCAAATAGGTTTCACTGAAATGGTATATATCTATGTAAAAGTCTTATAAAATATATAGTACTCGATTATCCTAACACAAATACAAACATTTAATCACTACTAAATACTCAAGTATTCATAAAAAATCCTTAAATTATAAAATACACAACAAAATTTCACTTTTGGTCCATATACCGTGTCATTCAAATATTATTTCTAGGAAAAAAATATATCAATTTCCCTGGATGTGAATATACATTTTGTGAGAGTCTATATCAAATTATAAATACCATAAACACCCCTTAGTATCCAAGGATCTCTCTTTTTACAAGGGGTCACCTATACACACCTCAAAATGACTATATAATATACAATATATGAAACTTATGTAACATGGTAAATAATTTAGAGACATCATATTGTATATTAATAGGACCCCACCCATAAAATACCAACAAAAAGATCAATTGAAATTGGTCATAATAATTAAATCATTAAAAACTCCATAATCTGGGTATTTGGGAAAGATGATAGTGTTATGGATAATGAATAAAATAATAAATATAGTAAAACCCATAAAAGTACCCATAGAAAACTACTAGGACCAATAAAAGGTGTTTTAGAGCTCACATGATTGAGATATCTGTATTTGAAGGAGGGAAAACCCAGAGGGAGGTGGTTTAATAATGATTCCTACAGAAGGAGATTATTTAGGATTTAATATTTTTTTATTGTACATTTAAATTTAGGTAAACTATATCATAAGACGCTAGGAAACCTTCACATGGATGGTGCATATTCAAGTTTGATTTTGTGGTTAGTGTCCTACATGGGATTATTCTTCTCTATATGAAGCTATGTAGTACCCAGTACAAAAACATTAGGTATCTAGTGTGTTCAATCATCAAAATAATTATTCCCACACGGTTTATCCCATAAAATACTAACACTCATCCTCAGAAAAATCCTTCCCTGGTCAAAAACTACTAATATACACATAAATATATTAATATTTAATCAAATTCATACCATGATATGTTGATTCAATTACTAATATCATCAACTACACCTTCGTCGCCAATAATTCATTTAGTGGAATCAAATAATAAAGTAATAAAATAAGAAATATCCCATGAAATATGTTAATATAGATATCTATATATCTTATAAGAGGTAATCAAGAGAAATCATTAGGAAAATCCGAATATATTAGTTCTTTTTTATATGATGTAGAGGCACATTCCATTATTAAATAGACCTATACATTAATTGAACCAGATGAAAATATACGGACCTAACCTTAACTATTATTGAAACCTTCATACTCGGTTTTATATCCCTATCTATCCTAAATGTGTGAATAATAATATCTAGTTCAAAAATATAAAATATTGACTATATTATTTTATTTTATTTCCTAAACTTATTTATCTAATCCATTAAAATACTAAAATCATTTATTTTCATGACATGAATTCAAAAAACCACTATGATTTCAATTTTTTAAATTAGAATATTGTATGGCGGTGAATTTAATACTTTCTAAGTTATCTCACAATGAGAAGTATAATATTTCATTAAATATGGTGTCAACTCCATGTTCAAACTCAATAGATAAAACAATCATAAAAATATAGATGATTTCAATTCTATAGTTCTAATAATGTCTATATACTGTTTGAAGTTATCTATATGGTACCTCATACCAAAAATGTACATTTTCACCCTCAACCACTTTAAGTGACTTCTTAGTATAAAATATTATCCAATAACTCTACTTAGGTGTTCAACCCAATTCCAAATAAGGACTTCTCACTCTACATTTTTCCCATCACTCAGAATATCTCAATGTACCCTCTTATATCCTTGATGTATATACTTGTTTTGATGAACTATAAATACTCACCCTTGATAATGGGTTACCATAATTCATTAATTGCACCAAAATTGAAAACATGAATCATTTGTGACGTGAGTTTATCCACATAAAATTTAGTATACGTAACTCACTATATAAGAATCACTTTGTTTATCCCATTCACAATGAAAGATGATAAGATGACATATCTAACATCCCATGGAATTCTATCCATTTTCTATTCTAGAAACTAAATTTATTATTTCCCCCACCAAAATAACAAATAAAAAACTCACATTGATTTTTTTTAATATATTCATTAATTGAATTAGTCAAACTAGGAACCAACATATATTTAGAGTGCTGAAATATAATAATAATGTGATCATAGTTTCATTTTGAATATACATTCCTTAATCATTTCATTCAATATTATATCTTTTTCAGACTTTACAGATTAATTAATATTGATATATATTAAATAAAAATATACTCTCTTATTAACAATATAATAAATCTCAAGAAATATAAAACATCAACTCTATTAAGAAATATTTATTGTAAAATATATATTAAATTCAATTCAAATCTATATTTTTATCATTAACTAATTATTGAATTAAATTGAACCACGTTATATCTACTCCCTCCAAAAAATATGACTGAAACATTCTCTTTAATGTATTCAGTTTCTTTATATACATAATGGAAAAAAATAATATTTTCTATAAGCTTGTATTTCTATTTTTTCATAAATCAAACATAAATGAAATAGGGTTTTAATTATAAAATATATGTATTCATACCCCCTCTAGGAATACCAGGGATGGAATCCCAACCAATCATCCAAATATTAGGATAAATCACAACTACTAATTGAGGGCCCACATGAGAATTTTTCACCACTCCTTACTTTCATCTGTTTCTAACTTGATATCTCTATGTATCATTTTTAATAACACAAAAAATATCTAATAAAACTCAAAAAATTACTCAATCCATTATCTTCATAAAAATATATATTCCAAATTATGATTATGTGGATTCTTATTACCATATATATTTTCAGTTTAGTCCATTTTTTCAAACTGAATCAATCAATTTTCTTTCTAAACATTCATAAAAATATCTTCATAAATTCCAAAATATTAGGTTCATTAGAAATTAGTTTTCACACATGAAAATAATTTTTCATTAATACCAATATCATGTGATATAGTCCCAACCATTTCCACTATGATGCATAAACTCTTGTTTGTTTCTACCCAACAAAGAGAACAAGAAACATATAATATTCTAATACAGTTATCATTATACTCAATTTTTCAAAAATCACTTCGTGACTCATAGTTCACCATGAAATGGTTATAAATATCTTATTGTGTGTATGTTATGATTCTCAACATCCCAATTCTGAAATTATATCACAAAAACAAATATTATTAGCAAACTATTCATTGATACATTTTGTAACACCACAATCTATGTGATTGAATCCCAATACCTTATTCAGGACACCACGATGCCCCGAACATTCCCTCGGCCACTAGTGGATACAAGAAAATAATACTTGGAAAAATAATCTATGGGGAATTATTTACCCCTGATAGTGAAACCATAAACAATTAATGCTCATCTTAAACATTTTTTAATTAGAATACATTTAACCTAACCATATATTTTAGAAACAACCATGTTTTACAATACCAACATAAATAAAAAACATATAATAAAATTTTTAAAACACATTAAAACATAAAAAAATCTCAATTTATGATCCACTATCCCTTTATCAGTGACTCTAATATGAAACTATGATTCACCACTAATAAATAATAATGTCTTCCCTTTTCCCAAATCATTTCAAATGTTGTGTACTTATAAACATATGGTCAAATATAAGGGGGTGTAAAAAATAAATATAATATCCCCATGGATCCAATATACTCTCATCTATGAGTAGTCACAAAGACAATGTTATCATAATTTTATATTTAAATTTCAATGGTTTAAATCAAAAAATATTTTGTATTATATGATGATTCATACATTATTTTCATATATGAATAATTTGTATTTAATATTAATTTTTTTAATTATTTCTCTTTTGTGATTATATATATCATACTAATAGGTCTTATATTTAAATGATGAATTTGGAGATTTAATGGTAATTCTAGATTTACCTTTCAATATCACTCTATAATTTTTAGGTGAAAATATTCTATAGGTAAAATATTAATGTGATATTGTTTTATAGAATATAATAAATGTTATGATACTATTTGTACATGAATATATGAAGATGGATCATTTTTTTTAAATAATTGTCCCTGAAGACAATTTTTTATTGTATTGATCAATATAAATATTACATAGACGATCCATCACTGAAATTTTCATCAATGGTCATATTAGGTTGATAGTTTAACACAAGTTATAGGACTCCAAAAAATTTATATTAAAATGATCTAGAAATACCACATTTTGGTTGTTATGATGATAAAAAAAGTGGAATAAATGTTATGATTCGGTTTGAATCGATTTTTTCTACACTATTCGATCACATTTCTAACCATAACCACCCATAGTATCAATAAATATGTATATTCACATTTATATAGTAGAAATGAAATGATGGTGTTTTAATTGAAGTTATTTTATACATCGATTTTATTATATGTATTATATTTTTTTAATTTTATTTTTACAACATTTTTACTTGTAAATGATTTCAATAAATGTTTCTCTTTATATAAGCCATATCATTAAATTTTTATATCATCCATCTCAATGACTCTTATCATTAATTCTTCATAATAAACTCTTATTTTCATTGTCATTTATAACTAACCTAAGAAACATCTTGATGGATGAATATCATGTTTAACCTAATTAACTATACATTCATATTCTATATATTTTAATGTGTATTAGGTTTCAATTAGGGTGTTTAGTAGTGGGGTACCACAATACTTTCATTAGATTTTCATTATATAACTATTTTATAATCCTGAGGATGGAGGATCTAGATGTGTTATGTATATTTAAAATATTGTATGAACTGTATATTAACAACTAGGGTAGAAACTGATGTCTACACATACAAGAATGTGTGTTCATTATGTAGATATGAGGCAATCAATGAGAAAATCAAAATACACTCTGAATGTTACATTGGTTGAATTTTATTTCATTCTTAAAATATTCATTATATTTTAATTTTACATTTCATTATAATTTCAACATTTTAAATCAAGTAAAATATCCCCACAATTTTAAAATGTTTTAAAAAATATAACGAAATAAAAAATATATTAATTAATAATATTTTGGAATTTATGCAAATCGATCATTGTGTTAGAAGGTCATTATTATCTATCTATCATCACTAGTAAAATAAAAAATATACTTTTTACCACCCTATGACATATTTGTTAAAACAAATTATTATTCCAATAAAAACTAGAACATTTCAAAAATAAATAATATATCTTAATATATTAATATACATTAAATTACATAATGATCCTTTCCAGAAAAATATAGGTCATGTATTTTTAGAAACGTGTAATCGTAAGAAAATGGTTTAAAAATATCCAAATTATCTATAAACTATTTCTATATAACTAGAACACTTCGTAGATATAAATTATATAAATTCATTATTTATAACATGGGGAAAGGATTCAAAATAAAAGAGTGGTATTAATTGCATGATTATGTGAAACCAAAGAAGATATCAATATTAACATAATAATAACATGATCATATGGTTATAAAAACATTATCATATCATTTGAAAACAATATTACATATATCAAATATCAAAATAAAAAGTTAAATAACAAATCATTCTATTTTATCTAGGATTAATCATAAGGTAATCCAAGAACATGAACCATGAATGAAAAACATATGCATAAGACATTGTTTTTTGGCATAAAAAGTATATAAAAATATTTACATACTTGTAAAGTGTAATTTCCAAATATATCACATTAAAATCAATACACTACCCAATCTACCCTATTTATCCACAATCACTCCCCATAAAATCATACTTAACATAGTCCCTTACTAAATTAATTTCACATCACATTCTAGTTCTATTGATCTATTTAGATATAAATATTTACACAATGCATTTTAGGGAGTTATAGGTAAAACCAATAAAATAATAATAAAACTACATATGTGTTCAATAGGATCATAATCAATTCATTATATGAGAAACCATGCAAGGAAATCGGGTTCAAAAACATTTTCATCATAGAGTAATGAATTGACAAGGAATAAACTTCATAAATGTCATTACATAATAAAAATAAAACATCAAGGGAAGAATAAGTATGGTAACCTTGGATAATATTCCTATAAAATAATATTTAATAATTAATGTTATTATCATTGATGATTATAAATATAATTAAAACGTTATTGAGGAAAATAACAATTCCATTTTGAAATCACTTATTCAATATCTAGAAATTTTAAAAAATAATATCGAAAAATTATCCATTTCAAAAAATAATGGAAACATTTAAATGAAGCTTTAAAACATTTATTTTCCAGGATGGTGAGAAATAATGTTCACGTTGTATATAATAAAAACATTTCTTCTGTAATTCTGTCAGTAAAATCATAATGTACATTGATTTGAAAATGAAAATATGATTTTGTTAAAATCATTAAGAAAAAGTTAAACATATATGAAAATTTATATAAAAAATAATATTATAATATTAAAAACATCCATTATAACTTTTTTAGAAAACATAGATATTAAATAAAACTTTTTTCCACCCAATGAGAGAAATCAAGTAGATTTTCCTTATAAACATATTTTTGGTCTCATTAAAAAAAGGTTAGTAAAATGAATGTAAAATTTTACTTTAATGAGATAAGAAGAGTATAATAAAAAAAACATGAGAATATTAAGAGTTTCAGGGTAATAATCCATCATCAAAGCATAATTGTAATTAATAACAATAAATAATGAGATTGAAACCTATAACCCCTTACCTCCCATTCCCTTGATTCGAAAGTGATCTATATATCTGAATAATAAATATAAATTTATTATTAATCCATAAAAAATAATTTTTATATTTATTATTTCATATATGTTCTATTTAAAACATTTTAACATTCACATTTATCAATAATTCCTTATTAAAATCATTATTTTTGGATGTCAACTATAGCTTTTATCATGGGTATTTCAGTTCATTAGTTGTTGCCCTCGTACATTTTTTTTCATAATCTTTATTATATTTAGCATTAAA
Source organism: Viscum album (assembly GCA_963277665.1). Classification (NCBI taxonomy): domain Eukaryota; kingdom Viridiplantae; phylum Streptophyta; class Magnoliopsida; order Santalales; family Viscaceae; genus Viscum; species Viscum album. Next base: position 695,982,884 of record OY728135.1, read on the forward strand.
TATATATTATATATACTCATTATATACCCATTTATATTCATTTATTAATGTTAGAGACAAGAAACATTAATTAAATCATTCCTAGAGATATTAGGAACTATGTATGCATGAACACTATTTTCATTTATTGACGAATGGAACTAAATAATGATAAATATTAATTAACATTAATTGGATAATTATTATATCATATATATCATTTCAATTCACCAAATTAATCCTCTTTAATATCTAAGTAAAATAAAAATGAAAAATATTTCACATCACTTCTTGGATGTCATAGTTCACACGTATGCACAAATGGTGTTATCATTTGCCCATGGATTGGAGGGTAAGTAGGTCAACATGATATTATAATTTCAGAATCATAATAGTTTTAAAAATATAAAATATAAACAGGAAACCCAAAATAATATCCATCCATTTAATATTTCAATGAAAAATGAATTATAACATTGCACTGATTGGGTAATTTGTATGTACTAATGAGAAACACATTCACTTTTAATTTTACGAAAAATATTGTGTATAATAGATTTATAAAAAGCACAATTTAATTTAAATATATTTATGATACCTAGTTTATTATTTTCGAATAAATAAAAAAGTTTTATTAAAGTTTAACAATCGTATAAAACAAATTAATCTGTTAAGGTGATTTCCATTTCTTTGGAATGACTCCATTAGTTCTACAATAGTTGTTTATATGGTTTCTATTTTAGGAATAAAATCACCTATATAATATAAATATGTAATTTGATAAGATAAATTGTATTAGTTTGGAAGAGATAAAAGTTTAAAATTTGTTTAACGAACTAAAGGAGGAGGTTCAATTATATATTTATGGTTTAATCACATTTAGAATTTCTCAAAAGATGAAATTTTAATAAATTCATTAGAAAAAAAACTACTTCAACATGTTTATGGATTTGGAATTTAATTTTTAAATAGTTTTAATAATATCAACCAGTAGAATTTTGAAATGGTTTGGTGACATTTGAATACTTATCAATTTTATTAAACCTTAGTTAATGAATTGTAGTTTTACCTATGGTAACAAAATTTTTAGTCCAAAAGGATTGTAATTTTCATATTTAAGATAAAAATTAGGACATTAATAGAAAATTAATTAAATTTAACACCATATAATTTAACATTTATATTTATAAATTTTATTGATTTACTAATTATTTTAGAAAATTATTATTTTGATATTTTATCTTTTATTGACAACATGGACACTATTCATTTAATTTAAAATTAAATACCTGAAGAGAAATCTAGAATTAGAATATAATTATTTAAAAAACAACATAATATTTCTTATATATCTATGAAATGTGTGGTTGATATTAAAACATTCAAATTATATTACATTTAATATTTTTAAAATCACGTATTATTTTTTATTAAATGTACAGAAAATGCATCAGTGTTGAATAAGAAATTAAGGCCATCCTATAATTACTAAAAATTAAAATAAATATATATCTAGAAAATATATTTTTTAATAAAAATATAGAAACAGAAAATGAATCATAACATCTATTTACCACTATGTGGTCACATAAGAGATATTAAAAATAAAGAGAGTGACATTTTGTAATTATCATTTATTTAAATATTATGTAGGTCATTTCCATTGAAAAGTGTCCATTAAATAAATTTAATTAAAATATATTGTAAGAAATTATAATTCCAATCATCCAGTTTCAATTATGAATAAATGTTATGGTGTTTTCACTTATTTTTTACTCTATATTAACCAAATTAAACCTTTACCCAGATGATAAATATTTTCCTGGTCACTATTCATATCTTCATAAAATAAAAGGGGTATATTTACCAAATATTGAATTCATGATTATAAATATGTAATTCAACTAATATAATTAAATATCTATAATTATAATAAATTATCTTTAATCTATTATCATGGTGGTATAAAACCATCTTTTTAGAATGAAAAAAATTAAGTTTAAAAAATAATTTCTTCTAATATTGTTCATAGAAAATTTATTTTGAATGTTTAATACATTTGATCAAGTTTATAATTTATAAATTTTGACAAATTAATTCAAAAATATTGATTAATTTATCATTTTAAACATAAATTATACTACATTAATAAAAATAATCTTTTCAAAAAACATCACGATAATTTTCAAATTTCTATTTTTATTTTTAATCGATTGACAAAAATGAATAAATTTTATTAATTTGTAGATTTTATATTTTTATGACATGGTTAATAATTTTCATAACCTTTAATATAATGGATAGGCGATGATGGAAAACTAATATTTTAATGATGTTGCGTGCATCTTTTAAAATCAAAGTTGGGCATAACGTAAGAAATTGAATAAATAAATTTATCTAATGAGAAATATTTCACAAAAACCATTAGGTGTTACATTAAATCTCCTTGAAATCAATTATTCCCTTAAAAGTTATCACTTTCAAAGAAACATATGTGGATAATTAAATCTCATGAGATCCTCAGTTACCTATTTATTTTCTTAAAATTGGTGATTTCTTCACAAATAATTGACCAGGTGACCATTTATGTTTTTTAAGAAATAATATTGATGAAAAAGAATATATATAAATATTATTTTTCATAGGAAAACTAATTTTATAGTTATATGGCTTCTTCATTTGGTATATATTAAGTATTAAGTATGTACTTCCTTGTGACATATACATGAAACACATCATAAACACGAGATAGATTCAGTGGAATCACCAATCGATTAGATACCACCCTAATGATATCGGTAATTTCAAAAGTATTAATGGTCTCCACCAAATATACCCATGTTTTAATGGCCATGTAGTCACTTGTTGGGTAGCTTGTGTTGTCGAATCCTCAGAGACTTATGGAGGATCTTACACACATGTACATCATATGGATTATTTTTTTCTATGAAGTGGACAACATTGGGGTCAATTTTTGTGGGAAAACTATAGAATTAATGATGCAAGTGAATTAAAATTAAGAAAATGAGTTGATCCTAGTTTATTGCTAGAGGGAAGATTAAATGAATTCCTATTTTGATTATTTCAATTTCATCATCTCAAGAATGATTCATTTTATGAAATCAATTTAACCTAATCACATACTGGTTTAACACATTCACATAAATATATTAGTGACCTGTATAAATAGAGGATCGTATTCATGATCACTCCTATATAAAGGTTCTAATTAGCATATAAAAAGTGCGGCGATAAAATTTAAAAATAAAGATGAAGACAAAAGATAAATTAATGAACAACTCAAATTAATAGAACTGTTAAATTATTATTTATTAAGAAATAACATCATATATTTCCCCTTTATACTCCATTTGATAAACCAATAAGTGTTTCATCCCTAAATTTAAGATATTATATAAATGTTTGCAGGAAGAAGACTCATTATGGGGGAATTGAAGAAGAGAATATCAATAAAATATCACTCCACTATTGTGTGATAAACATAAAAAGTTTTGGGGTGAACATATTCACACCTTGAGGAAACGATATCAACATTATATGAATAATAAAATAGTAGTTGTAGATTAAAGAATTTTATTAAGAATTTAGTGTTAATTGAACAACTTACATGAGAGATTAATGTGATTACATACACAAAGTGTAATCATAACATTAAAATGAAACAATGAACAAATAATGCCTCAACTCATTCACCACTACATAATTAATTAGGAATTTTAGGAGGCTTTATTTGAGCCCCCAATAGTCCATGTCATTCCACTTGAGTATGGTAGGCCTAGGGAGGTGGGAAGTTTGTGAAATTTGAACAAGTCCACCCTTGACCCCAAATGGAAACCATCATGCATCCACCAAATTGAAGAGCCTAAATTTTCATTTAGATGAAAAAAATATTCTGGGACATTGAAAACAATATAGCTTTGAATGTCTCCTAATATCTTGTAAATTTCTTCCTAAAATGTTTTTTGGTTTTAGAGATTTGAGTGAAATATTGGCTATTTTTCTATGCCTCAGAGTCTAGCCCAGAATTATAACTTCAAATTGGGATGCCTGGAACACCATTAAAATATATCACTTATCTTGTTCCACTATTGAATAAAAATATCCCCATGGTGTTTTATATATCCATTTCAATTTTTAGAATCATTGGTCTTGGATCATGGATTATAAATTATTTTTATTGGCATGGTGTCTAGTTCACATCGCCCAGAATGTTCTTGGTTAAAGGAACTTTTTTGTTTGTCTTCCCATGAGACTGTTAAAGTGCTCCAAAATCAGTAATTATTCCTTATTTCATGGGTGACGTGGACATAAAATATTAAAATAAAATTAATAACTTTTCTTGTTTTATTATATGTTAAATATGTACCATGAAAAAATGCATTTTAAGAAGATATTATGTGATAATGTTAAATAATGTTAAATTTATAAAATGTTCTACAAATTGGGGTTTATGAATAATAAAAAACATTAATATTATATATTTTAATAATAAATATTATCCTACTTTAATGTCTAGTCACACCACCAACATAATTCTTTTAAGTCCTGAGCAAAATCTATATCGAAAATATGAAAATCGAATTATCTTCTCCAAAAGCATTTTAATACACATTTCTCTCCCAATTTCCTCATAAAAAACAATTAATAAACCTATAAAAATAATTTAATATAATGTAGGTTAACAATAATATACCAAAATAAATCCCATTCCTTTTTTTCAAATCCATCTCCACATTTCATCCTATTTCAATTAAGCATGATGATGTGTGGTGTGTCATACACGACATGGGGGTTCATATTCATTCAACAGAGAAAATATTGAAGCATTAATATTAGTAACATTATTCACTTTTTCTATTTTTTCAATTTTTTGTTGTAATTGTTCATGGGTAATTGAAATTAAACTAAATAGAGTCCACCCATGTAGTGAGACATTTTCGATGAATCTTAGGCTCAGAGACATTAGGGAACCAAGTGAATATCACATACCTATGCATCATCTTGAGTTTTCTCAATAAAAATCAAATTAAAATTAACAAAAATAGAGATTAAATACTCAGCTCTAGGATAGAAAACTATAGAGCCACAATCCCCAAGCCCCGAAATCTACACATTTGGTCAGTCCATTTCTCCATAATAAATTGGATTTTTTTAAAGACTCCTGTTAAAATTAAAATGATCACCAAACCTATGCCATTTATTATGGTAACATGAACACTCAAACTAATTCCCCAAAATTGATATGAGTTTTGTTGTGTTTTGTAATTGACGAAAATATAAAGAGTGAAAAATCACATCGGAATACTACACTTTCAATCATATGTTTTCATGATCAAAAGATTCAATAAAATCATATTGAAGGAATGAAACATTATTTGATATAAAATTTAAAATCATTAAATTGTACTATCATATTTAGAGTTAATATATTTTTTTCCATTAATTTTCTTATTTTAAAACTTTTTTTATTTTTTTAATTTTTTTGTAATAAAAAGAAACGTTTTATTTCAAATCCCCCCAAATTAAAATAACATTATCCCCAGTGTTTAAAGAAAAGAAAATTTATAAGGTTATAGAGGTAGAGGAGAATATCTCTAAAAGGAAATTGAAATAATAAACAAGGATAAATTCGCCTAGTGGTAAAATTTGATGCTCATGATGCTCTTGAATACTCCATTGTTCTCAATGACACTCATAGAAGAATCATTTATGATGATAGTTTGAGTTTTAAATCCTGGAGTAAATATTAATTCCCTAAAAATCAATCACTCTCAGAAGCCCATGAATTATACACACCAATACAATTAGAACACAATGGAAACCCATTGAGGATCCCTTAACTAAGAATAAAAAACAAAACCAAAGAAAAAAACATTCATGTTTACGTTGATCCTCTATCCTCGAGTAAATGTACCGGTAATCTATGTGATGCCTATCAGAATGCACATTGTTTAATGTCGTTACCCTAACGTTATCCCTAAATCTACAAAAAAATTCTTTTTCATAGGTTGGCTTAGATAACTCCTTTATTTCTTCTTTATTGAATGATTCAATTAATATTTTTTATATATGACCTTTGACTTTGAGAACATGACCTCTAGTGGGATGTGAGTCTCAACTAGACTATGATGTTACCCACAATGCACAATGTATGGTCTTAACTATATAGACATTAATATTCATAGGTGTCAATAATGTTTTGAACCGTACAAGATCATGAATTTTTTTGTTTCAATGTTTGTCGTTCAGATTCTTAATTTCGTATGATTTTACCCTTGCTTTATTTATCCTTGAAATTTTTTTATCCTCTATCCTATGTTCCTCAAGTTCATTAAGACCTAATTTCCTCTTTTCATTGGCACAAGTATTGTTGAAGATCCTTTTTGTGATTGACCAAAAGGCCTTATATTAAATTTTAATGGGTAAATGGAATGATTTACCTAAAACCAACATATATGGATAAATTCCTATGATAGTTTTTAAAGTATTGTGATATGACCAAAGGGAACCAAAGTGTTTCTCAGACCAATATTTCCAACAGGTATTGATAGTTTTTTCAAGAATTTTCTTAGTCTCCCAATTTTCCAACTCAACATGACCAATGTATTGAGAAGGGTATGTTGATGATACATTGCTATAAATACCATACATAGACATGAGTTTGAAAAGGTATGATTTCATAGACGAGTTACAAAATCACGAATGATAGCTATAGGCTTTCCAATTCTAGATAATATGTAATCTCACAGAAATTGGATCACAAAATGATGGTCATTGGACATGGTAAAATGGAATCTATTATTTTTGATACATACTCAACTTCTAAGAGGATGTATATATATCACTTAGATTTTGGAAAGGGTCACATGAAATCAATTCCTCAATAATCAGTTATTCTGATTGTTGGAATGAGAGGGAGGGGAATTTGATTTCATTGGGTAATGGATCTTTATTATTAATGGTTAGTAAAACAATCGAAGGATTTGTAGGAATATTTATAGATTTTAGGTCTGTATAAACCACTTTTTATGACCTTTGATTTTTTTCACCTTTTTTAACGTGGCCACCGTAAGCCTCTCCATGACAGAGTCTTATAATGGACTCTTGCTCAGACTCATGACCTATAATAACCCTGGTAAATATTAAACACATTGAAATGATTTATTTCATAAATGTGACCATAATAAAACCCATAAGATCGAGATTTCTATTTTATTTGGGGATTAGTAACATTAAATGACATCTTAAGACATAACATAAAAAATATTTGTTGAAAACTTCTTTAATATGACCACAGAATTCTTTCATACTTAGAATTGAATGAGATAATATGAGGTAATACATAAGAAAAGGATGATCTATAAAGACTAATTAGTGTTTCGAAAATGCATAAAATAATTAATAAAATACATTTTAGGAAATAGAATCATCATTTGAGAATAATAGAGACATGAACATAAAGGTACGATATAGAATGATCATCATAACATGGAAATGTGGAAACAACATAAAATCATGCATCATTAACATAATGGAATCATGTAATACCCATCCCAATGTGATGGAAGAAACCAATATAATGGAATCAGGTAAATACTTATCCCTACTTGACGTATCATGATACTAAAAGTTACCCAATGCATTAGAGTGCTATTAGGGAACACCCTTTATAATCATTTCAATCTCACGCTTAATTGTGCCACATAGATCATATAACATTGATTCATTAAACATAATCATTAGTTACATGATTAAATAATTTATAATACATAAATGAAATTATATATTCAATATGTATATGATGATATATCTAAATACCCTTGATAGAGAAATGCAAATTGTATTCACTGCATGGTTATTTTGGAATGGAAAATCGCAGTATAATTTCGGTATCCTAACGACATGACATAAAAATTTGTAAAAATGTTTTATAAGATAGAAAGGGGGATCTAATAATATATAAATTAAATTGAAATTAATGGGTCCAAATAAATACAGGCCCCAAAAAAATTAATTTGGAAATAGAATTCACAACATAATAAAGAAACTTGAAGAGAGAGGAGATATGGAATATCTCTATCAAAATATTAACATGATAACCGGTGTACATAGGAGGGATTAATGAGATAGAAAGAGGTATCCCATAATAAAAACATAAGAAGTTAAATATGGGTGATGTTATAAATAATACCCTATTATTTTTAGATGAAAAATAAAATGGTATAACAATATAAGAAAACTGAGATGAAAATGAGAATTGAAGGAACCCTTACATGGATGTGTGATCCCTAAGTATTGGAAAATGCTTCATGGGAGATTTGGAAACCTCAAGATTACTCTTAGTTGTAGATAATAGAGTAAGAATGAGAATCAGGGAGTTTTAGTGAAGAGTAATGGGTGTTTGAGTTGGTTTATATAGGAATAGAGGGGGAATTCATTATTATTTAGGTTTTGGACACTACACAAAAAAATATTCAAAACTACAAATGAAACCATCATTTTTTCAAAAGGTTTTTGGAAAATGGGAGTGAAAATTATAATTTATTAAAAAAAGGGAAAACGATATTAACATATATCCCTTTATCATATGGAGGTGAGTGTCACTCTCTATGAAATGAATTTAAAGTCATAAAATATACTATTGATTTTGGAGGATTCACTAAGGCATTATAAAATAATTCATATAAATCTAAAATAAAATTATTTTAAATGAAAATGATAGGTTTGATCAAATATACATTTTTTGTGTTTATTACATCACTTTTTTGTCATTATGATGTCATAAATCACCCTATATATTTATATATTATTTAATTTTTAACAAAAAATCAACAACCTGAAAAAATTATGAAAAATTCACCAATGTATAATTATAACATATTGATTCCAAAAATAATATTCATTTTATCTGAATTATTTTCTAAATATGTTAATTTTCACTTTTAAAATGTGAATCGACATTTATTGAAAATTGAATTATTTTAACAAAAATGGGTTTTAAACCTTAATAAAAATTACATTTGACATTATAAAAATTATATAATAATTATTTATTAATAAAATTTATTTTTTAATAATATGTTATTAAATTATTAATTATATAAAATATTCATTAATTATTTTAAATAAATTCTTTAAAATTGGACTTTCTCTTATATCCTATAAACATTTTACTCTTAACAAAAATATTACATTATCACTAATAGATAAATAACTACTATAATCATCATTTATAATAATTCTTTTATAATATTACTAATAAAACCCATATTTTATTATGATAATGTATATATTTCTCCTAATTACCTTTTTAACTTAAAAACCCAATTTTTGAAATTCATAATTTTTTTAATAAAAAATATTCCTGTAAAGGATTTGATTGAATACAAATTTTATTTATAAAAAGGGATTAAATAATAAGTAACTAATACATTATTTCATAACCCCTTATAACAACTGCATATGGCCGAAGGGTAAGCTATGCACTGGTGACAGACTCCTTGGGTGTCTTGGATAACATCACCTGAGTGTTAATCACTATTAACTTGAACTTATCCTGTATGTGATTCCATTCACAATTAACCTCCTGAAGATCATCTTGGGCTTGGTCAAGATAAAATATCAATGGCACAACCTATTTTCCGATCATTGACAAATGAGAATCATATGGCCCGAGTCTACTTGATGAGTCCATCTTATCCTTTTTCTCTATCAAATGGATTTATTAAAAGCATATATTTATATCAGTTTTGTAATCACTACTAAACTACTATATTATCAACGGTAATAATACAAATGAGTCATTTAAACCAAATAAGAAAAAGAGTTCATCTATTTTATATACCCATAAAACATTAAACATGGTAATTTTATTCATAAATTATCAGGTGGTTACAACCTTCTCCCCTTCTAAAATTTATCATTAAAAATTTCCTTTTCCCACATTGAAACAACTAAGGGTAACTCTACTTAATCACTTTCTCAATTTTCCATGGTTCTTCTTTAGACATGTGGTTTCTCCACAACACTTTAACTCTAGTAATTTTCAAATTTTGTTTAATTTTTTCCTTAGATCCAATATATTCTCTTACTTCTCTTCATAAAAGAGGAAATTCTCTAATGGTACCACCTATCGATAGAGTACATATGATGGGTTGGGTATGTACATCCTCAACAGGTATACATATAATACATCATGTACTTGAGACTGGTTCAGTGGGAGTGATAGTCCATATGTCAATGATCTGATGAAATGAATGATATCATAAGTGTCGATGTACCTTGGTCTAAGCTTTCCGTTATTCCCAAATCTTATCAGTCTCTTCTATAAATATATGCAGAGGAAAACCATATCTCTAACATCAAACTCTAAGTCTTATCTATGATTGTTAGCATAGATCATTTTTCGACTCCGAGTAGCTTTGATGTTATACTGGATTGTTTTAACTATCTTCACTATTTTATCAACAAATTTTGGACCGATATGTCTTTCTCCACAAATTCATCCCAAAATGTCAGTGTTTTGTACCTCTTTCCATAAATTTATTCATAGTGATCCATTAGGTTTCTTGTGCGGAAACTGTTGTTGTATGAGAACTCAACACGAGGAATATGTTCATCATAACATATATTAAATTGTATTGATAATACATTCAAAATATCCTCAAGTGTTTGGATGGTTTTTTCAGACTTATTATCTGTTTGAGGATGATAAGACTTACTAAAGATCAACTCAATATTCAGATCATTTTGGGGACTCTTACTAAACATAGAGGATAATCTCGTATTTTAATTGTATACAATCTATAGTGGTAAACCATGTATCTTTACCACTTCTATGACGTATATCCATGAAATTTGATCCAATTTGAAATCCTCTCTAATCTCAATGATGAGTGAAGTCCTTGTAAGATAATCTAAAACCACCAAGATAGAATTGTTTCTATTGGATGTCATCAGAAGTCTGGTGAGAAATTCCATGGTGATGTTTTCCCATTTCCATGTTGGTATGGGTAACGGTTGCATCATCCCCTTATACTTCTACCTCCCAGCCATCACTTTATGACATACGAGGATCTTTGATGTATACTTAGTAATATCCTTCATCATGTTCTCCCACTAACAATGCTCTCATATATTCCAATGCGTCGTTGTGTTTCTTAGGTGAATGTAGAAATTTGAACTATGTGAATCATCATAATGTTATTCCATTAACTCTTTATTTGTTAGAACACATACTCTTGACCCAAATATGACAACACATTCTTCATTAACATTTAATTCTGAGGATTCTCCATTTTTTATAGTTTCAACTTTTTTCAGAATACCCCCCATTCATCAGTTTGATCATCCATTAATATTTCAAAAATTGATGGTTTAGAAATCATTTTTGAAAGGATTAATGATTTTCCATTCTTTATGATTCCCATTTTATCATCATCAAATATAAGAAAATTGGATCCCATTAAATTCTCATCAATATAAGAATTGATGGGCTGTTTATACATAGAGGATCTTTAACTTTGTTCACATTCCCTATGTGGTAATGGATTGGGAAATCATAGTCTTTTATGACCTCTAACCATCTTAATTGTTTCATGTTCATCTCTTTCTGTGTGAATATATATTTTAGAATATTTGATATGTATATATTTCAATCTTTTCCCAGAATTGATAATTCCTCCATATTTTCAATGAAAATATTAAAGATTACATCTCAAGATCAACATGGGATAGTTTTTCTCATGATCTTTCTACTTCCTTGAAGCATAGGTGATGAATGTTTCATTATGTATCAACACATATCCCATTCCCTTCTTTAAAGAATCACTAATGATTGCATAAAGATCCCCATTTAAGAGTAGTATGATCAGAGGGGTAGTGAAAATCATATTCTTCGAATAAATGAATCTTTCTTCATGTTCATCATTCCAATCTAACTTTACTCCCTTATGATTTAGCTTGGAATGTGTTTTTGACAATCATGATTAATTTCCCACAAGTTGGTTATAATTTCTTACAAACCCTAGACAACTATGGATATCTATCGTTTATTTTCTCCTTGTCCATCCTTAAATTTCTTTTGTTTTAGAAGATTATATTGATATCACATTTCTTGTGATGATATTCCCTATGAATGAGTCATTAATCATCCAAAACCCACCCTTCATTTAATTTTCTTATATAATATCCTTTCACAGATGGTCTCTATTATAGTTTTTAGATTCACATCATGATCTTATTTAGTATTGGAGTATATTATAATAACATTTATAAACACTAAAAATAATTTTTTCAGTTAATCTCTAAATACATTATTCATCATGAATATGAAGATTACTGGAGCCTTTGTGAGTCTTAAATTCATTACTATGAATTCATAGTGCCTGTACCTTTTATGAAATGAAATATTTAGAATATCTTCCTTCACCATTACGTGGTAATATCCCTAATGTTGACCCACCATGGGAAGTATTGTGCTCCACATAGCTGATCGAACAAGTCATCATATTTTGGAAAAGGATACTTCTTCATTATCGTGATTTTTTTGATCTAATGATAATATATGAAAAGGTGAATTGACCCATCATTCTTCTTAACAAATATGACTAGTTCACCCCATGGTGAAGCACATGGTCATATAAACCCTTTATCCAGATTCTCTAGTAGTTGTCTCATTATCTCCCAAATCTCCACAATAGCCATTCTATATTGATTATTGGATATTGGCAAAGCCCCAGGTATACAATCAAATGAGAATTCAACATATCTTCTTGGAGTAAGACTAGGAAATTCCTCACGAAACACATCAGCTAATTCAATCACAATAAAAAGGTCTTTGAAGATGGTTCCTTAATTATACTCAATAATCTGAGAAAGATATATGTTCTCATTAGAGAGTAATATTCATGATTGAGATGATGGTGATAATGAAGATTCATCCTTCTCCTTACACTTGTATAGAATCGGGGATCGATTCACCATAATGAGAGTAATTTCCCTCTCACTGAAATTTTTGTTGGGTCTATATAGGGGAATATAATACGTGCCAACAATTTCATCATATTACACTAAGGGAAGTATTAAAGGGATATAAAAGCTGTCCAATTAGAAAATTTAAACAATAGAGGACTAATATTAATGGGATGAAATAATTCCCCCATTTTCCGTTCTCACCAAAATCACTACCTCCATGATTTGTTGTGGTATCTGTATTGTTCTACAAATCTTTCGAGATATAAAATAATTCATAGAAATAGAATCAAAAATTAATTTCACCATTCCTAAATGAATAACTAGCATACCTGTCCCCACATCATTGTGAGGATTATCTTTGGTAGTAGTGATGAAAAAATCTCACCCTTTCTACATTTGAGGTTGTTGGTTGCCTCCAAAAATCCTTATCTTAATGAACTAGTTCACAAAGTACCATGGTTCGTTGTAGATATAGAAATGTACAATCCATTGAGGATTTACTAGAGAATTCATTTCCTTTGTCGTAGTAGCGTGTTTTTAATGTCCGTAATCACTAGCTTTCTGTCCTTCCTTCATGTACATAAAGAATTTTCTCGTCCCCTTCAAGAAATTTTCAGGGATCTTTTTTCTACACCATTGGAAAGTGGGATGCTAAAATTTCGTAGCACCATTTTATTTTTTCCATTGGAACACCATTATCAATTTCCACATTCCACTTCTTATCCTCGTGATACGTTTTAGATTTTTGAATCTCCAACTTGACTTTTAGGTTGAATCGAACAATCTCTTCAGAGTTATCAAAGTCACCAATTTCTAACTCTTTCCATAGGGTATGATTTATCCCACTAATGAATGGGTAAACCATGCATTAGTGGGTAACAATAAAACCAGAGGATTATTGTGATTGTCTGGTGATGTCTTCCGTATATCTCGGAAAATAATTCTTTTCCTTTTTTATGGGTGCAAGGTTATATATTTCCATATTATGATGAAGGGTGAGAAGAAATTTTTTTTCAAAAAAAAATTTCTTGAAATATTTCCCTCCCATCACCTCTATCTCTTCCTCAAGCGTCTTATTTTAAATAAATGCCTACCATTGATCATCTTCTACCTATATATGATAAGCAGCCAAAAGAACCTTCTCTTGTTTAGAACAATGGAGGATGGGAAGATCTTCTCAATGGAGTTGATCCATTGTTCTGGTGATTGAGGGAAAAAATTACACATTGAAAGTAGGAGGCATTTATCTCATGAGGCTCTCTATTGAGACTTGTTCATTATTAGGGGGATGTTCCCCTTGAACCATGTCTCTATTCAAAACCTTAGTTAACTGAAAGAGTATCAACACAATGTTTGTGATTCCCTCTCCCATTGGATTGGGCATCTCTTTATAACAGTCATAACATCGATCTTCGCATAGTTTGTTATCCCGAGTTCTCCTATTACAATCCATTTTCTAGAATAAAAGGAAAATTAAGGGTATGCATTTTAAAATATTATACACATAAAGGGGAATCCAATGAAAAAAAGTACAACTTACATTTATTTCCTTAACGTTTGAATTTCTAGGATTCGATCTAATTGATCCCTGATCTATTTCCTAAGGTATATTTTTATGGGAATTCATTATTGACCCCATAATAATGTTTCATAAAAATATTATGAATATAATAAGGCATGTCCATAAAGATTGTAAAACCAAGAGTGAAGAAAGTCTCATTGGCATGCACCGGTTCCCATTTAAGTATAGCTTAAAACTGTGTTTTCCAGTTTTACCTCTAGATACATATATGTTATAGTAACCTCTAAATGATCATATCTCAAAAAGGAAATATTTTATTGATAAACCACATACATTATACTAAAAAAATTGGGGATGTTTTTCTTATACATAGACTTGTCCCTAATGATTTCAATAAGGATTTGTAATCCTTAACCAGAAAAATAACTATACCTACCTCTGATACAAACCATAATAACCCTGGTCTTTATTACACACTTCAACATGATTTATTACAGACACATGGACTTAATAAAACCAAGAAGAACTATAGGTATAGTTTCATTGGGTCTTAGGAAGATTACTTGAAAACATAATACATAGAATACTACATTGTTATTTAAAACCTATTTTACATGACGAAAATATTTCTTCATACTTAGCATTGCCTGGGATAACCTGAGGGCGTAAATAAGAAAAGGATGTTGTATAGAGCCTATTAAGGGATTATAGAAGGAATAAATTGAATAATACAATACATGTTAGTCAATAGATATATCAATGTAGCATAAGAGAAACATGAACATAAAGGCTGGATGTAGCATTATCATCATAACATAGAATTGTGGCAACAACATAAAACAAAACATCATTAACATAAAAGCAATCAGGTAAACCTAGGTCCCAACATGGTGGAAAAAATTCCTATAAAGGAATCAAGTATACCCATGTCCCAAAATGAAATATCATGATATTGAACATTACCTAATGCATTAGAGTTCTATTAGGGTTCACCATTCATAATCATTTCAATCTCATTCTTAAGTGTGCCACATAGACCATATAACATTGATTCATTCAACATTTTAATTTCTTCCAGGATAAAGGAATGTGGAATAAATAAATGAATTTATATAATCAGTATGTATATGTGCATAATGTTGAGTACCCTTTATTGAGAAATGGGTATGGTATTCACTACACGGTGATTTTGGCATGGAAAATTGTGGTGCAATTTCGGTATCCTAATAGTGTTACATAAGTATTAATACAAATTGATTATGAGATAGAAAGGTGTTTCTCATCATGTATACATTATATTTAAAGTACTTATGTTATATAAATACATGTCCAAACATAAGGAATTTGTATATAGAAGGTGTAACATAATAAAAAAACATGAATAAAGTGGACAAATGGAGTAACTCTTATACAATTTTGGCATGGTAACTGGGGTACATGGGAGGGATTAATGATTGCAAAAAAGGTATCCCATCATAAAAACATACTAAGGGAAGTATGGTTAAGGTTCGAAAACATATCCTATCATTCTTAATTGAAAAAAAAATTATATAACAATATAAGAAACTTGGAAAAAATGAGAATGGAAGGAACCCATACATGAATGTGTGATCTCAATGGTTTGTGAAAGGATTATTAGGTACTTGGGTGTGACTTATGAGGACTCTAGGGAGTGGAGATAAGATTGAGGATGAGAATTGAATAGTTTTGGTGAAGAGGAATGGGTGCTTGGATGGGTTTATATAGGAAAAGAGGCGGAAATATTTATTATTTTGGTTTTAGACACTACACACTAAAATAATCAAAACTAGAAGCCAAAAAATGGTTTTTTCCAATGGTTTCTAGCCAAGGGTAGTGTAATATATTATTTTTTTAAGAAAAGACCGATGTTATTCAAATATTTCCCTTGAGTATGTGGAGGTGATTCACACTCTCAAGGAAATGAATTTAATATCAAAAAATATATTATACATTTTGGAGGATTTAGTAAGGAATTATAAACGAAGTGTAATAAATTTAAAATAAAATTATTTTAAATTCAAAATATATATTTAGTTGAATATCCATTTTTTGATTTTTATTACACAACTATTAGGTCATTATGATGTCATAAAACGCACTATATAATTATTTATTTTCTAATTTTTACCCAAATAATAGACCATCTCAGATAATTATGATAAAATCACAATTTTATAATTTCGATGTCCGGATTCCAAAAATAATATTCATTTTATCTAAATAATTTTTTAATTATGTGAATTTTAAATTATAAAATATGAACCGATATTTATTAAAAATAGACGATGTTTGACAAAAAGAGTTTTTAAACCATAATAGAAATTACCTTTTACTTCATAAAAATTATATACTCCTTTATTATTAATAAAATTAAATTGATAATAATATTTTATAAAAATATTAATTATTTCAAAAATTCATTAGTTCCTTATAAAAAATTAATTAAAATTAAACTTTCAGTTTTATCGTATTAAAATATTACTCTTAACAAACTGATTACTATTCATTTATAGATAAACAAATGTTATATTAAACATTTTAAAAAATTATACTATTAATAGAAACACTATTTTAATATAATAATTTATATATTTCTCATAAGTACAGTTTTTACATTAAGATAAATTAATTAAAATAATAATTTCATAAGAAAGACTACTCCCATAAAGGAATTTATGGAATAAGACACTAATTTATAAAAAGGAATTACACAATAATTAACTAATATCTCATTACATAACCCCTTATGACAAACTAATATGACTTCAGGGTACAATGTGCGATGGTGACAGACTCTTAGGGTGGCTTAGATAACATCATCTGGTGGCAATCTCTATTAACTTGAACTTCTTTTGTTGGCAATTCCGTTCGAGAATAACCTATTGAAGCTCATCGTGGGATTGGTCAAGACTAAATCCCAATGACACTACCTACATTTTGAGCTTCAAAAAATGATCTTCGTACGGTCTGAGTCTATAGGATGAGGTCATCCTATCCTTTGTCTGTTTCTAAAGTAATTCTTAAAACCTTATGTTTATATTAGTTGTGTGATCACTATTCAATGGATATATTATCAATGGTAATTATACAAAAATTAATTTTGAACATAATAATAATATTATTATTAATAAAGTGTGAATGTGTGGTATATATCTATAATAAATTAAAATAAAGGTAATTTTATTCATAAATGATCAGGTCATCAGATGAACACATCTCCTAATGAATTGATCAATACAGAACATGAAGAGGTATCAATCATCAAACCCATATATTTTTACATTAGAATAAACTTTCTTCATATCATATGTCCCAAAGAATTTTTTAATTTCACATGTACGAAAATGAGTTTTTATGTCATAAGACCATGTGTAATCACTCACAGAATAGAGGTGATCATTCGGAAATGAATCAGACAAAGAAAAGTTATTTTTGAGTTTACATTGAATTCCATATTCAAGAGGTGATCAGCTAAAACATTTTCAACACCCTTTTTTAACCTTAATGGTTAAATATAACTCATTAAGAATATATACCCACATAATCAATAAATCCATGGCGTAATGTTTTTTGAAAAGGTATTTTAGGGTTGAATAGTCGGTGAAAAAAAAATGATGGGTGGTCCTAAGAGATAAAACCTGAAATTCTCTAATGATGAGACAATGGCAAGAGATATTTCTTTGTGGTGGTGTAGTTGATTTGTGCATCATTTAACAATTTTGTCTAATATGAAATGAAATGTGGAGTCTTCTCGCACTTTTCTCCTAAAAAGTTTCCTACATCGAATTCGCATGAATTACAAATGAGCTCAAACAGAAGTTTCAATAGGATATTTCAAGATACATGGAAATATAAGATAAAACATGAGTATAGATAATTATTCCTAACAACATATTTTCTATAAAAATGGATCATCGTTCACCAACATAGAACAAAGTGGCTGGGAAATAGAACTTAAATTCTTAATGAACATTCTATAGAAACCAGAATATCCTAATTCGGACCAAACTTCCTTAATACTTCATTGACATGGAAGGTGACAAATGATATTAACCTAAGCTTTATCAACCTCAATCCCTCTAGAAGAGAACATATGGCCTAGAACAAGTCCACCATTTCCCATGAAATTACATTTTCCCGAGTTTAGGATGACATTCTTATCATCACATCATGAAACCCTCGTTTTACTATTTAAGTTTAATCAATAACAAGTATCCCCAAATATTGAGAATTAAACCATAAAGACCCCAAAATAATCACCCACCATATCTGAGAAGATTTCGATCACATATCGATGGACGGTACATGATGCATTACATAACCCAAAAGGAATTTGCTTGTAGTAAAAAGAGCCGAATGGTCAAGTTAATTTTCTTTTTTCGTGATACTCTAAGGATACCTTTATTTGATTATACCCTAATAATCGATCTTGAAATTAGTAGAATTTATGACCCAAAACTGACTCATGGACATGATTAATAGAGAACAAGGAGAAATAGATGTTCTTGATACATGAGTTGAGCTACATATAGTCAATGAAGAATCTTCATCAACTAATAACCCTTGTGGGAAAAAGTTCATCATCCTCATTTGTCATCACAATGATTCTAACATACATTAAGAAAAATTGAATTGGACATAGCCACTCACTCTCATAAATAGGGTAAATGATACCCACATTGAAAAACATAAGAAGTTCATTCCTTTAAAAATTCATAAGATTGATGTTGAGTCTCCATTGAGGAAGATGGAATTATTTTCATTCAGATTCATGAAGAATCCTATGAGTTCCAATGAGTGGGAAAATCTCTGTAATATCAAAATGGGTCTATCAAATAGATTTCTTATGATTTCTTAGGATATCAAGAAACATCATCTCTTGATTGTAATCATTATAGAAAGACATAATAATAGGAAATTATTGATTTTCCCACTAAATCAAAAACTTGATTGATGAAGGTATAACCTCAAATTTGAGATCAGATTGGTCATCACTTTCAAAATTAATAAGGGAATTTATATTGGACTCAGTTTTATTGTCCAAATATTTTGACAGAATTGGTTCCTGGTGAAAATTATTTCCATCCCCTAAATTGGACAGATCAGTGTCATGAATGGGTATGGACTCAATGTTAATGATTTCACTAATGGTATCACTGATTGGCTATTAAATAAACTCATCAAATGAGCTATCTGAAAGAGATTCATTCCAGGAGACAAAATTCCCTCATGTAAACAAAGGAAATAAATCTCATCATGACCTAAAAATCCTGAAATAATTCATTAATGTTCCTCTAGTTCACTATCAACACTACCAATTCAAGTTACCTCATGGATGTCTTAATAATCTGCAATTTGATAGTTTAAATTTTATGTTTTAAGAACGTAACTCATGATTCTAAATGTTATTGTCAGATTCCCATTTCTAACTCAAGTGACTAGGTTTATTGTTATTTATAAGGGAAGACCAAGGATGATGGGGGGTTTTCTCACAAGGATGTAATCTTGGGTGGTTTCTAGGGAAAATATGGTCATAAGGGTAATTTAAATTTTCAGCATTCAACAAAACATCATTTATGATCCTCTTCAGAAATGGAACACAATAATCAGAAATTTGAGGAGTGACAAATGTGGGTTGGAGTTAATCAATCCCAAACTAACAATACATGGCCTAAGGAATTAGGTCTGCAGAAGCTCCTAGATTACAACGGGATTTGTAAAATGTTTTATTTCTAATCTCGAAATTGGTGTAATGACATACCAGACCTTTCATCTTTTGAGAAATGGTCCCCTGAACATTGGTACTCACATTATTAGTCAAAAGGACTTTGTTTAATGTGAAAACATTATTTTAAAAGATAACAACTCATTAAGGTTCATTGAGTAGGTATGAATGGATTGGATTTCAATGATTAAAGGAATGTTAAGCTTATCCTATGTGAAAATTTTCCATAAAGTTCCAATCAGTTCTATATTATATTTTCTTCTCATGTGTTGAGGGAAGGGAGTAGTGCATTTGAGAGTATGGTGTGGTTGTGGTTCCTTCTCATTATCATTTGGTTTTTCATAATATTTGGGTGGTTCTTCATCATTTTCATGTGTTTATGAGTCTTTTAATGTTTTTAAAATGGGGTTTTTAGGTTTATCATTTGATTTTCTAGGACTCATGACATTTAGTTATTCAGGAGATAGTTTTTTGTAGCTGGATCCTCCCCTTAAGGTTGAGGATGGTGTCGGGTGAGTAGGCATGGGTTTCATGCCATATTTAAAGGATTGTTGTTAATGTTTTATGGATGATACATATGAGTTTATATTTTCTATTTATTTACACATCTATTCAAGGATTGGTAGTGGGTCCAATTGGGTATAGTCTTGTGTTGGTTGGTTTATCCCAAGAGCATACTTTGGTTGTTATATTTCTTGATGGTTTGGTTACTGGTTGGGTGGTTGTTATTGGATTGGATCATGTTATTATTGGACTAGTTGTGGTTGGAACTACTAATGGTTTAATAAAAATTAAATGGTAGGGTTTTGGTCCTTATGGATTACTAGGGTGTTGGTTGGGATGCTTGTTATCTTTCCAACAAAATCCTCTATGGTCATTGTACATTATATTGAAAGTATTGTGGTATTGTGGCTTCTATAAGTTCATGGGATTTACCTCTTCTTGTGGTACCCATAAAATAAAATCTTTAATTGAAGGGATGGTTGGGAATTTTTAAGTCTTTTGGTCTTGTTTATCACAAATTGTGAAAATAGATTCAACCGTTTCAATTTCATGGACCTTCCTAAGATCGTTCTCCTTTACCTTCCTAGTGAGTGAAGGATGTTTTTCCCTAAGGATTTACTCTTAACTAAGGGTTTGAATTCCACTATATTTGGTTCTATTCTCATACTAAGGAGGTGTTTCCCATGATTTTTTTTGTTATGAAAATTCTTCTAGATAACCTAAGAATTATATGGGGCTTTGTTTCTTAAGTTCCCATTACACATCATGTCAATGAATTGATTGTTTCCCAGATGCAACCCTTCATATAAAATTTGAACATGATCTGTTATTTAGAATCTATATGGAGGTACCATGTTTATTGTGTCTTTGAACATTTCACATTTTAATAAAAATGACTCACCTTCTTTATCAAAAATGTTTTTATACTCTTTTTTAGTTCTATTGTTTTGTTATGGGGGAAGTATTTTATGTATAATTCTGTTTTCATTTAGTCTCAAGAGTGGATTGATGTAGGTATTTGATTTTTTAACCAACAATTTTATTGATCCTCCAGTTACAAAGGAAATAGAATCATCTTAGCTGAATCAAGTTTACGTGGTGAGAACATGGTTTCAAAAATGTCGTTGAACTCTTTGACATGAAGGTATGTAATTTCAAACTTCATCCCAGTGAACAATGGAAGGTGTTTTAGAACATGATATTTGCAGAAAAATTGGGAATCCCCTAGGGTATAACGCCTAATTTAACAGGGTGTATTGGTAAAAAAAATTGGGGTAGTAATCCATGGTTTTATCGAAAGCATTCCCTATGTTTGGGGATACCTCATTTGGATTTCCATTTTGGTTCCCAAGTGGGATGATGAGTTGGTTTTTTTGAAAACCTACAATGAAATGGGCTCAATTTTTAACTCTATAGTATTTGTAATATTAGGATCTAATGGAAATATTTCTCTATGTGTACATGACTCCCCAACCCCTGGATTATCCAGCATAGCTAGACAGCTTGATTGGTCACAGGTATAGGCGGACATGCACCCCCAAAATTGAAAATGAAATGAAATGGTAAATTATTTGAGAAATTTCTGTGAGAAAATAGAAATGGTGGAAAATAGAATTACCTTTTAGATAAATTAATTTCGTCCACAAAAATATTGCCAAAATTTGGTCTCACCCATATTTACCCACGATTTAAGAGTTAAGAGGTCGTTTGTAGTGTAGCTTGGGTTGTCCAATCCTTAGAGACCTATGAAGGAACCAACAAAGACATTCATTCTATGGATTGTTCTTGGATACAAAGTGGTCAATATTAGCGTTCATTTGGGATACATTAATAGATAATTAAATAGGTAAGTTAATTTAATTTAAGGGAATGTGTTGATCATAGGTCATCGCTTCAGGGTGGATTGAATGAAATCCTTTTTAGAAAATTTCAATTTCACTACCTTGAAAAGATTTATTCAATGAAATTAATGATACCCAGTCACATAGTAGTTTAACACATTCAGATAATAATTCTAATCACCTATACACTTGTAGGATCATATTCATGACCAATCCTAGGTAAATGATCTTATTATCACATGAAATGTGCAGAAATAAAATTCAATAAGGAAGTGGTAGAGAAAAGATAATTGAATGAAAAAATCAAAAAACATTTTAAATTGTTATTGAGTACAAAATAACATCCAATAAATCCAATTTATAATACCTTGGATCAACCCATATGTGGTTTATTCCTCCATTTATGTTATTCTTTGAATGAAAGTGGGAATTAGACTCATGTGGGAGGAATTGAAGAAGAGAAAATCATTACAAAAACAATAACTCTACCATTGTGTATTAAAAATCACAATATTTTGTGTGAATAATTTTACACCATGATGAAATGATATCAAAGTGATATGAATATAAACATAACATATGTATAAGAATGAATTTTATTAAGAATCTATGAAGAATTGAATAGCTTACATGAGAATGGAAAGTGATTACAAACACAAAGTAGGAGCATAACATTAAAATGACAAAAATAACCAAAGATGCCTCAAATCATTCACTACTAGTGCCTTAAATAATAATTTCAAGAGTATTGGGTCGACCCCCCTATATATCATGTCTTCCCCTTGATTATGGTAGGCATAGTGTGGCAGAATGATTGTGGAATTTGATCTTTTCCACCATTGAAATAAAATGGCAGCCATCTTGGATCCACCAAAAAGATTAGAAAAAATGAGCTTCTAGATGGAAAAATCATGGTGGTCCATTGAATAAAAAAATTAATATTCAGATTCTACTAATATTCTTTAAATTTTCATCCCAAAATGATTTTTTCGATATATGAGTGAAATGGAGGGTTGTTGTTCATGGACGTATAATCTGGAACAGAATTGTATCTTCAAATTGGGATACCTAGAACTTAATAAAAAATCCAACTTCTCTTGGGCCTCTATTTATTTAAAATTTTCCCATTATTTCTTCGACATATAGTTCTATTTTGAAAATTATTAGGATTGTATTTTGCCTAATGCAGTACGTTTATTTGGATACTGTCCAGTTTACATCACCTAGAATGTTCTTGGTTCTTGGACCATTTTGGTGGTCTTCCAATGAGAATCATCATGTGCTCCAGAAGAATGAATTTTACCCTATGTCATGGGGGACCTTAAAATAAAATATGAAAATCAAATAATGGAATTGTTTTTGTTTATGAGGTTCTTAAAACTGTACCATACAATAGGGAATTTTAAAATGGAATTACAATAATAATGTTAAATAATGATATATTTTTAAAATGAACTAAAAATAGGGTTTATGAATAATTAATCACATAAATATTATATATAATAAAAATTAATATATGATTAATTCATTGGATAATCAATTTAATACCTATGGAATAACCCTTTTTACCAACTATTGTCACCCTCTTATTGGGATATATTCTTAGGAAAACCATGTCACCAACTTTAAACTCAAGATCATTCTATGCATTTTCATTATAACTTTTTCATTGAATAAAGGATTATCTTATGTTTTTTTGAATGGATCTAATATTATTTACTATTTCCACAGCTTGATGATGTCCCAATATCTATACTTCTACAATTTCGATCTAGTATATCTGTGTTCTATACTTTATACCATAGAGGTTTTCATAATGATCCATTTGGTTACTTGAGGGATAAATATTGTGGTGATAAAATTACACCCAAAAAAATCGGATTCCAGCATCCATTGAAATAAAAATATATAGATATTAATTAGTCTTATTGTGTTTTAATTATCCTCTTAGACTAACCACATATCTAATGATGATAATAAGTGTTAAATAAATACTCTATATCTAAATACTACTCAGTACTTTTCCAAAAGATGGATTTAAACCTTAGATCCTAATTAGATACAAATGATAGTGGTAAACCATTCAATTTTTGAACTTTCTTATTCTATAATTGAGTATGTTGATGAGGAGAGAAATCTTCTAAACTGGAAATGATGTTTGATGAATTTTTAAGAAGATTGAATTAAATGAGAATATAATTATTTCATTTAAATATTTTTGGAATGTATTGTGAAAAAATCAATGGTGTTTTTTTAATACGAATTATACTCTATATAATGGTTGTAACATCCCATAATACATATTTTTCTCATCCGTAACGTAGTAACATACAAAAAACTAAAAAAACATTGTAATATCTCTCTTCATGTGAACCAACTAAAAATACCCTTTAAAATCTCTATACATATTATTAACTCCATGATAAACAGGGAATGAAGAACTATGATCTTCTTCCATCAACTCCCTTTTCAAATTAGCCATTAAAGGAAAAAATACATGGTTCTTAAACATTATTATTTTGTCACAATAATCTGTGAACTCATGATATTTTTTAAACATCTTTTATAGAGCTACATATTCATTATACACTTATTTAATATTCATGTGAATAGATTATTGATAACTCATTTTAGAAAAGAAATATATTTTCACTTCTGTAAAGATTTCTAGATCCATACTTTTCATGTATAGAAATATTAGATCATCTATGATCCTCATCATAAATATGTTTGCATGATCCTTCAAACTCATGTCATATTTCACCTTATTTTTCTTCCTAGTGTGGTAATATATTGATCATTCATAATCTTCAATTAGCTCTGACCATATTTTTTGGTTCATTCTCAATAGATATTGAATGAAAATATTTTTGATAATTTTTTACTTAGTATATATGTCATACCATTCTACATAGATATAATTTGTGTAATTATTTAATGAAAAATTTACCATAGATAAGTCCAAATCATTATTTAGGTAAATGTTTTGATTGAATATAAATTTTCATGTGGCATAAGCTATAACCATATAGTTCAACATGTTATTATTTCAATACCCCATATTTTATGTATAAATATTGATTACAATCCATTCTCTATTGTAGGGTAATGTTATAATAGGTGAATTAATTATCCTTATCATCACTTCCATAAAACATTACGCACATTCATTGATCAAAAGAAGCATATATATTCTCTATGTAAACATGGTGAGTTGACTCTATAGTTGTTGAAATTTCTTCAAAATGTTTCCATTAATATCCAACCAAAACATGAAAAGTATTCATCTCTATCATAGTGGATGTCTTGGGAAAATTTCTAATAACATCAATCATTAATGGGTGTACTAATATTCAATATCTTGATATTATATGACCCATGAATGTATATTTTATAAGATAAAATATATTCATAGTAAATTTTATATATGGATTAACATTCCTTAGGGTCTTATAGATGATTATCAACTGTTCCTAACACTCTTGGTTAATAATTGAATAAAAAAATAATCTATAAAGACAAGTTACAATTGATCACAATAATATATAAAAAAATTTCATTAAATTAGTGATGATAAAGTTTCCATTAGTAATACTAAAAAGATTCACAGTATATTTGCAGTGTCATTAACAAGTATGAAATGTTATTTGGGGATATCCTCCTTTTAGATAATCAATTGATGTTATCCGGGATGATGATAAATCATGGAAAGACATTGAGCTCCTTGAATTTGTTCAAACAAGTCATTAATACGAGGAATATGATACTTGTTCTTGATAGTGATTTTGTTAAGTTATCAATAATCAATGATTATTCACGTTGAACAACCTTTAATTTTTAATAAAATATTCAAGTTGTAATGTCCTGACTTGGGTTCCACACACTGGTGTAATGAGATGATTTCTCACATGGCCTTAAGCATGCCTCCCTATATGTGAGAGGTTGGAGACTATATGAATGGATCTAATATATACCATGGGGATAATATACCCTTCCTAACAAATGAGAACAAAAAAATACGTAAATAAAAAAATCCATCTGAATAACCGTAACCTGAAAACTACCAATGTCACATGATGACCAAAACAAGAATACATTATCCAAAAATAAAGACATAGATATGTCATGAAAAATATGTTCCATGTGTTAAATTAATAACAAAGAATAAATAAACTTAAACCTGCCAAATGGGTCCCATTACCAATTATGGTTCCCCCACTAGTGCACAAATTATTTTTTACATCGCCTTTTTTATGTCATTTTTTTATAAACAACGTGAAAATATCTAAAAATTTATTTTTCACATCAGTTATTATATAAACGATTTGAAAATGTATTTTCTCTTATTTTTATCATTACTTATATAATAACTGATGTAAAAACACTATTTTTCTAATTATCTGATGCCGGTTCTAAATAACCACCTTGAAAAAACAAATTTCATGACATTTTCACATATTTTACTTCATAGAAAGCATTAAAAGTTATTTTTCATGTTGTCTATTTAATAACTAACCATATAAATGTTTATGAACATGTATCTCATTTCCCATGTTTCGAGTTTTTAGGTCAGAGATCTCAAATCAAGTAACAGATCCATTATTATAGTCATCATCAGAAGTTGATAATCTCTAAACAAAGTCTTAGAGAAGGACAACTTCCTAATACCATAACATTTAATATTTAGCTCCATTTGAGCTATGTGACCTATCAAATCGAATATTGGGAAATGAAATACATGTTTTTGATCATTTTCCAGGTCAGTTATTAAACAAAAAATGTGAAAATTTCATGAAAATTTATTTTTGTTTCCTATTATGTAAGAACTAATGTGAAAAATCATTGAATGTTTTAATAAATTTTCATTATGGTAATAAAAAAACCAATGTGAAAGATAATTTTAATATCCTTCCGACACAAAATTTCAAATTTTTACATCGCAACATTAAAATTTCTAATTTCTATATATTGTTTTTAATACCACACTTTCTTTTATAATCTCAATTTTATGGTTTCATTATACACATATCCTAATAATATAATCATTTCATTCAACCATCATCATTCCCCCAACTCAACTAATTCTATCTCCAATGTGAATCATTTATTTCTTCCTTTTGTAGTTCCATCAAGGTATTTGTAATTATTAATCCACGATTTATTGTTTTTATGATTTATTTTCTTAATTAATATATCATTCAGTGATCATTTCTTACAACCATTATCTTTCCACCAACTTTACTTCTTTGATCTTCCATGTGAATCCATTATTAATTCTTTCTACAATATCGTAATGGTATATGAATTTATTTTTCCATGATGTATACTTTTTATGAGAATTTTTCTTAATTTATATACCATTTAATGATTCTTATTTTATTATAATTATGGATAATGCTTTATAATATGGTAAAACTAAAAATCCTCTTTCAAATTATAAAATTACTTCTATGATAAAGCTATGGTTGGCTGATACAATATTTCCTCGAGTAAATATATCACACATCTGATGGTTATAAATTTCGATCTATAACTCTGTTTGAGCTCTACGACCTATCAAATCAATTATTAGGATATTATCTACAAGATGGTAAATATTTTTTGTGTCGGTAATCTAAAAACTGACGTTAAAAATGATTTTTAACTTCCTTTTTAAAAACAAAAAATAAAAAATGTCTTTAAAAGTTGTTTTTTAAAACTGATCTAATAAATGTACTTCTAACATCATTTCTAGAAGGTCATTCATGTCGGTTTTTAAAAACCAGCGTTAAAAACCATAAAACCCCATTTTATCATTGGTTATTAAATAACTGATGTAAACAATCATATTTTTAACAACGCTCTCAATAATTTCACCTAAAAAGGACATTAAAAATCTAATATGGCATAAAGAATGGATTTTGTACTAGTTATTCATCCATGATCCATCCCATATAATACAACTAATATATGACTCCTTCCCATTTCTTGTACTACAAATATAATGTATATTCTGATACTGATCAGGAATCCCATGTAGGGTGTGAGTGAAACCCAATAGTCCACCACCAATGTCATCTAGAATAATATCCAGTCAGTAAAATTTTATGCAGTAGTTTAAAGAATCAATGTACATGTGATAAAAAAAGTAGTATACATATCTATTTAATCATTATTTAACAGCATAAAACATCAGGATACCATGGAAACCCAAAACATCAATACCTTCATTGGACCATTATAGAGTCTGAAACATATCACAATTCCATGATTGTCATTTTTCATTTCATTTCAATTTGTAATATAGGCAATTGTAACTATAATCCAATGAAAATATCATGGGGATATGACATTGTGTCTAACATCCTGTGGGTATTTGGAGCCTATGTATCTCTCCCACAACAAAAAGTCACATTGATATTTGGAGGTACAACCCCTTCCCCAAACATTCTATCATATATGGGTATTTTTAGCCTTAGATCTACTCCCACACTTGTAAATGAATACAGTTATTTGGAGCCTCATTCCTGCTCCCACACATTCTAACACATATGAGTATTTGGATCCTCAGTCTATGTCCCACACTCATATATCCACCAATCATGGTTTTATGTAAACATTCAACAAACCTTGTTTCTCTTAATAGGGGGCATAAGATTAATACTATTTGGTATAAAATTTTTCCAAACCATGTGACAACCATGTGAATCCCCTTTATTTGGATTTACCTAATTTGCTGGCATGGGCGCGTGGTTGGTGAAAAATATGAACCAATGTTTCACTACCCCTCTTCTTTCCAGAATTCTCAAATTTCACCCAATAACTACCCTTGGTAAAACCCAAAAAATATATACTCAAAACAAAGAAATTAAGTACCCAAAAAGATCTATATTCATCTCAAAAAATGTTCAGGATCATACAGTCTCTCCAACGTATAAGATATTATCCCCAAGATGTAATCCAAATCATCTATAAGATTATGAGGTAAAAATATTAGACCATTAATCCCACTTATATTCTTCTCTGTCTAATGTTTACACTTGAAAAAAATCTATTTTTCTACAATACATGAACTATTAGCATGGTCTTTCAATGAAAAAATTTATCCTCTATGATCCAACACACATATTTGATTCTCCTAAAAGGATAAATTGGTATAAAGGTCAATATCATCCACATCGACCATCTGAGATGTTTCAGGGTGATACATCCAAAGTTGGGACACAAGAAACACCTCATCAATAAGACTACGCTACCATGTAAGAGAAAATTAGTATGCCACTAGCCCAATCCTCTCCACAACCTCAAATTGTTTAATAAACATGAGTTCCATCTTTCCAAACCTTAGAATCCTTTTGTGAACCAATCATAGAAACACATAAAGGAACAAAGAATCACCCACTTAAAACTTAATTATTCATCATTTCATATCATCATGGATATTATACAAACTATGACCAATAGCCATATGATTTTGAATTAGTTGAAACTACTCCAATTGTTTATGTAAGGGACACAGTCCTAAAATCTCTAACTCAACTGCCTACATCCAACATAGAGGAGATCTATACGGAGTACAATAAATATCCTCATGTAGTGTTCTATGTCATAGCCTGATAACTATTTTTATAGTTGAACTCCACCATTTCTAGGTGGTTCTCTCAAGTCCAAACAAAGTCTAGAAAATAAACTCGAAGAATATCCTCAAGAACCTATATAAAACAATCCCACTTCCCATTTTTCTATGGTTGGAATACCATAATTAGTAAAACCTATGTACCAACCACCTTATCCAATCCCTAGAACTACCATGACGTAAAAGTTTTGGCACCGTATGAAACAAAACTCTATGGAACCATGTTAATAATGAATATTTCCAGAACATACAAATCCCACAACTGAACCTCTTAGAATGTATCTCATATAGGAATGAAATTATCTATATCCAATAGTCAGTCCACAAGCACCCCAATAGAATCATTATTCTGAGATGTTTGTAGAAGAGATGAATAAAATCAATGGTAACATTATCCAATATATATTCGAGAATGGGAAATAATGGTAGTAAACAACCTGGTCATTGATGCTTAGTTATCACCTATAGAAAAGTGTAGCTTCATATCACATGCTCTGATATCTTATTTTTCATGCCCATACACCAACACTATCATAAAATGTCAAGGGATATTTTTCAAAAACCTAGATTTACAAGCCCCTTTGAGGCATGAAAATCACACATCATCTCATCCCACATAATAATACGCACGACAACATGATTTCTAACATAGATGATTTCATCCATATATATAGGCTAATTAGAATGTGACACTATTCCATAAAGCTTTCCATTAATGTAAAAATTATGAATCCTTATATTTCCTTCCCTAATAAAACAAAAAAGAGTATACTCTACTAAAAATGGTATGATATTCATTCATTAAGGTACCTTCTAGGCCACTCCATGCATCTCAGCTAGCAAGGTCATCATCATCCATACAGAGGTAGACTCTTGAACTAGAAATG
This sequence comes from Viscum album, assembly GCA_963277665.1. NCBI lineage: Eukaryota > Viridiplantae > Streptophyta > Magnoliopsida > Santalales > Viscaceae > Viscum > Viscum album. The sequence goes on from OY728135.1 coordinate 696,013,974, forward strand.
TATTTTTTTCCTTATTATAGTTTCATAATCATTTTTCCCTTCACTAGAATATATTCTTGGTCAAAATAAAATTATTTCATGTATTAAAACCAACTCACCTACTAAAAATTCAAGTCTCTTTGTGGGAAGATATATTTTAAAATCTTGTGATCAGGATAGAGGTTAAGCCTCTCTCCCAATTGATATGGTTTTCCACACTTCAATCCATAAACCACCACTACAAAATCAGGATCATGCATTGGGTTATTTGGTTCGTGTGACCTCAACTAGTGAGACCCATACACCACTACTTTGTCTCCCAATGTCAAAACTATTACAAGACCAATTTAAGAAGAATTAGAAAATAATGTATTCTCCTCCCTTAACATTGATAACAAAAAAATTTGATCCACTATGAAATTTTAATTCAGATCTCATGTAGAAATCATTCATCCTTGGAACCATTCAATCATATCTCCCATCTTAGTGAATCCTGATAAATGTCTTTCCAACTGGGGTAAGTCTTAGATGGGCCTTCTATAATAACCTACTAACCCCAGAAAAATGTGGACATTGAAAAAATCAGTGGGATTCTACTATGAAATTTCTTCTATCATCTTATCTAGGTTCATAGACATAACTTCCCCCTATATGATGTGACCTATGAAATGTACCTGGTAAATATTTAATTAACAATTAGATATATTGGGTTATATAAAATGCTCTCTCAGTGTACCTATGAAAATTTCAAGTTATTGGGAATAATTTCCATGAGCCTTGGAGTACCAAAAATTTAATCAAAAAAATACCAAAAACTAATCTAGGTACGGGAGAAATATTTGGTTCATCAAGGCCATAAACAATGAAAATTAATTCCTCACCCAAAATGGAATCATGAAGAAATCATGTAGTCTATATATTCTTTTGAATGAAATTTGTGGTATAAAAAAGGTAAAACTATCAATTGATGATACCATGATTTCATTTCAATCCTGGTAAAAATAGAAGATCCCCACAATTAGTTTAATATATAAACGACACACAGAAATGAATATAGGTAAATCACTACCATTATGTCTAAATTTTTACAATCAACACAAAATAATAGAGTCTATTAAACCTTTATAGAATCAAACAGGGGAACCCTAGGTGATGTGATCATATAGATAAACCCATTATGCATCAACTCTTCTGGTTGAGTCTTTGGATTTTATGTTCTTTTGGGGATATTCTATATGGTGGAATATAAACTAGATCATCCCCTGACAAGAGCTCAATTGTAAATTCTACATCCCTTTTAAGAGGATGCCCAGAAAATTCCATAGGAAACACATTGTGGAAACCATCCTCTCTGGGTGGAAAGAAATCATTCTATACACTATTTATCTAATAACAAACATTCATCCTAGGTGGTGAGTTGGAAAAATTGATGATGAAATGGCCCTGCAAAGTCCGCAATGATATACAACTCTCTATGGTGAATATCATTTTCACCCTCATGAGATGTAAAAGATATTATCCTTCGATAATAATAAATCTAGGTTATGTATTGTACTAACCATTCTATACATACAGTTTTATTAGAGCCTAATCTGTTAAGGATGTAAATATACCAACTGAAATGATACTCCCCGACCTCGACAGGACACTTGTTTCACAAAAATATGAATCTTCAACAGACTACAAGAGTTCTACCTATCTTAATAATCCCATTCATGGACAACACCAATTAGACCAAAACGATCACAGGATGTGATGTTCTAAAATACTAAGAGGAACCAATATCAACTAAAGTACAAGATAGTGAATAAGCTATAAGAATAGAACCACTAATTTGCGATTTCCATCCTTTCTTTCAACAAATGTAGGCTATAATATATGAAACGACACTTTCCATCTTATCTATTTGTAGTTTGAATCCCATGAGTTACACCACTATATAGATACAGGCACTCATTCTAAAAATTACCAGGTCCCCTACATCTACCAACACAACTGGTAGAACTCTAAAATCCAAATAGATATGGTATTAAAGGTCTCCTTTCTACAATTTGGTCATGCCTCGCTGCTCTATCACTAACCACCTATCATGGTGCCCTTCATAACTGCTATAGATTCCCTATCATTCTGTAATATTTTCACTCTACCAGTGGTTGGGGACATTTTCTATGATGGGGGTATGACCTATCAAAATAGTGGAATAACACTTCAAGAATCTCCCAAATGACTTATCCTTTCCACTGGGAAATAATTTTCTATTACGTTGGTAAAAATTATCATGGAGATAATTATTATGCTCTGAATACGTACAACCAGATCATCTAGAAGAAACCACATATCCCATAATGGAATCCCCTTTAGGTTACCATCTGATATGAGATCATAATCCACCACCTTCAAAAGAATATTTTGCTAGATTATGTTAACATGGGACTCAATATCACATTTAATTACATATTTCATATAACTTCGATAACTATAAGATCCACTTCTAACATTACAAAAAAGAGATCCATGTTTATACAGAATCCCCCATATTAAATCATGGAAAAAATCCCCTAGGTCATCCTCATAAACATTATTGGATTATCTTATCCCAATGTAAATGGATATACGTACTCTAGGAAATTCTCTATGAATTCCTTCAATACCATGCCCTATTCCAGCATAGTCTGAGCATGAACATCCTACCAGAGATTTTTTGACCCTTATTACATATATGCATCTAAATTGATCTTATTATTGTAGGGATTCTCAAAATATTCAATAATAGTTTGGATGGACTCAATAAATAACTAAGCTACCTTATTTTCACCATCTCTAGTGAATGTCTGAGGGTGTTTTAACAAAAACTCTAATGTTAGGTCAGACATACTCTTCAAAAACTTCTTTGGTTTTATTTCCGTAAACAACTTAAAGTGAACATAATTCTCACAGAACAAATCTATATCTTCCACCCTTGAAACTATAAAATCCTCAAGATCCACTACTATATCCAAATTTCTAAAAATGTCCTCTTATCACCCTATCAACAATCTTTGTCAAGGTGGAATATCTCTATAACTCTAAATACGTATATTGTAACACATAACAAAAAAATTTCACATTTACACAAGCGGGATTCAAAAACATTCTGCAAAAATCATCCTGCATAGCTCACCACATGCTCACAACTAAGGTACCATCACAACCCTCAACCTTCCCTCACATGGGTCAGGGCTCACATAGGGAAAAGCATTTTTATGGTTCATGATATTAATTAGACACCTTTTATAAATTTTATTTTCAACATTCTTCAACATATAAAATTTCAAATTTAATATTAGTATTTTCTTCATTTAAACTACACTAGTTAGAAAATAATTTCATTAAAACACACACTGAAAAATAGTTATTTACATGAATTCATGAAATTATGCATGTGACATTAATCATGAGTGTCAAATATGATTCACGTATACAAATATTCCATTACATTTTGGTCCACAAGTAAAATCCCATAAAATATAATAATTAATAACATTACAGAACAATTTCATTACCCATTGTGAAATGAAATCCAAATATAACAAAACGAATATCAATAACCACAATCCCGCGCTAGTTACTTGGAATTACCCTCATACAAGGGTTAGCTATTCCCAATAATAATGTCTTATCCATGATGAAAATCATCTTGTTTTCTAGCTTAACTTTCACTTGTAGAAAGATAAAATAAAATGAAAATAACAATAACTTTGGTACAACTTTGTAACATCCAAATCCGAGTACAACACACTAGTTCCATAAGGTGATCACTCTCATCACACCAGACACACCTATTTATTCTCTAGTGGCTATCGACTAGTAAATAGGGTCTAATACCGATCATGGGGAAAATCTATCATCTTTATCAGCATAGAACAAAAATAGAAGTAAATAATCAAAATCCTACTGAATAACCATAGCCAAAATTATACCATTATGATGTGATTACCAAAATAAGAATGAAATATCCAAAACAAAAGAAGTCCATATGGCATGCCAAATACATGTCTACATCCAAATGATAAACCAAAACTAAAGACACTAACAACTCCCAAGAGGGTTTAGATGCCAATTATGGTTCTATAATCGTCGAACCCCTCCATATAATTTATTTAACATAGTACCTTTTACATTATCATGCCCTATAACCATAATTCAAATTTGGGTACTAATCAAAAAGATTGATTAGGGTGTGAGTACAACTCAATAGGCCACCACAAATTTTCTAAATAATATATATTCCATAAAAGTTTACAAAGTTTTATAAAGAATAAAAACTATAATTACAAACTAGTAGTATAATAATCATATTATTTTTTATTTAACCAAATAAACTCCTTGGGTTCTCGAGGACAGTTGAACCATTAATACCAGCTTCATCCAAAGACGGAGTCTGAACAATATAACAATACCATTATGACCATTTATCATTTCATTTAAATTTATTACACATCTAATTTCAACCATAGTCTAATTCCAATCTTATAGGTGTATAACTCCATTTCTAACTCCCCACGGGTATTTGGATTCTCTGTCCCAATCCCACACCTCAATGTCATTTTAGTATTTAGAGCCTCAATCCCTATCTTACACTCTCTGTAACATATTTTAATTTGTATCACAAATACTTTCCCACACTTAGTAACACATATGTGAATTTGGATCCATATTCTGCATCCCACACTTACTAGAATATATGGGATTTTGGAGCAGTAGTCTATGTCCCACCCTCTTATATCAACCAATTACACAAATATCTCATATTCCACACATTCATGGTAAATTAAAATTAGCCCCTTTATCACCATTTCTCACTATGGTATACCATTATAATTTATCACTACATCAGGGATCACCAATTTAATGATATGAAACAATATAAACAATTCACTACTAAACTATTTTTCATTATTTAAACCATATAGCCCATTAACCCTTTAAGGTTATGTCCACCATATAATAATAATTGTTATCAATTAAATCATAATAAAATTAATTTTTTATTACATAATCCCATTCTCCCATAAATTCCAGATTAATAATATTCCATAAATTAGATATCCAATTAACTAATCCAGTTCCACCAATTCCAATTTCCCAATTTCAACCAAATTCATTATTACCTGGAAAATTAATTTGTCCAATTCAATATCAAAATGAATTTCCCTTTTATAGAAACATAAATTTAATAATTCTAGACATGTAATTAAATCATGTCTATGACATTTATAGTTTTCAATGAATGCCTCCAAATTGATGATGAATGCACTCCCATAGAAATTTCCAATTCAAGCGAAACAACCAAAATCTTCAAAAACAACAAGATATAGAATCAAACAAATTATCTAAGATAAAAATATTAAATATAAATCAATAAAATATTTAAAACCATCACCAATGGAATAAAACCATCCTCGTTTTATCTGGAAAAAGATATAGGCATGAGAGAAATCTAATTAGGAAGAAATCACATATAGAGAGAGGTGAAGATTCGTTGATAAATAATCAATAGATCAAGAACAAAGGTTGGGAGGACATTAAATCCATCTGGGTGCCTCTTAAAAAGATATAATTTGGTTTATGATCAATCTAGTATTTTTAGTGATATAATATGGACGTTTGGAAAATCATTACTCAAATATTTGGGGTTTATTTTTTCAAGCGTGCAATTTCATGTACAGGGCGTACGTTTTCTATAAAAATACACCTAAATATGAACCTATGAATATAGCGTATCATGATTACTACTTGTATGTAACATATTTTACCAAACTATTTAATTTTCTTGATAATATCTTATGTTAGGATTCACATTGTTTTTCGGCCTTGACGAACTATTTAGGAAACCCATGCGCCAACCGTGTACTACTCCTCCTCATTCGAAAATTATCAATTTCTCCCAAAACACCCAAAGTTAGTACCCTACTAATATATACTCAAAATAATTTAAAATAGTTCCTAAAATGATTACAAGAAATCCCCATAAAGGGTGATGATATTAAAATGTTCACCCCAAGGTGATCTACTTTTAAGAATGAATCCCTTGTCAAGATTCTCTTAGAGATACTTCATAAATTATTATAATTAAATAATGTAAATTCTATATAAAGTCATGGTAATAGGTGCAGTTCTAGGTATGATTTATGTTAAAAAAAAATAACCTAAATATTTTGTGGAAGATCATGAATATTTTCAAGAAAAAAAATCATTGAACTCTCACACAATAGGCATATCTTTAATTTTCAGTTTCCACCAAATTATCTGAGATAAAAACAAATTTTTAATATGAACCATGACCCATAGGATGGGTGTAATTTCTATCAAAAGAACATTTTTCCTCACATTGATAAAAATTAAAAGTTCATCCTGTAGAGACCCGAAGCCTGACTTACATGAACATTACATTACATTTGCGGAATACTTAGTACATAACAATAACACACACTAAAGGATCGTAATAGTTTAGTGTCTTTGGAAACTCGGAACATAATCTTCTAATCCTGGTGAAAGATCTTCAAAATCTCCCATAAAGATCTTGCTTTTTTTTTTACCTAAAACCTTTCTTTATATCCTGGGGAAAAGAAAACATAAAAGGGTGAGCTCAAATTCTCAGTAAGGGTAAACAAAATAAATATCAATCACATCATATTCATAAGAACATAACATTTTGGAAATCATAACCTGCAAAAGAGAGCATAATTTCATAATCATGGGATAAATCATGGCAGTGAAAAAGTAATCCCAATAATCATAACTTAAAACATGAAACTTTGTGGCATACACACATAATCATAGAGAATCATTTCTTGTTAGTCAAGACTAATTGCCAAGACTATCTTAGTGGACAAAGTCCCTTTTTGAATCGAGTAACCCTAGTTTCAGTCCTGTTTCACTGAACCGGTATAACCTACCGTTCCAGCCCTGTCTATCTCATGAGATATAAAATCTTTACCCAATGCATTGGAGGGAGATATAAGTCCCACCCATCTTATAATGAATCCTTTCTTATGTGTGTCACATAATCATAAACCATACATCATAGCGTAACCCATGTAATAAAAATGGGATTCTTAAACAACATGACATCATAAAACAATTCATATAAGATAAAGGAGTTCATAAAAATATTTCCATCACAACATAATCAAATCCATGTAACAATAGGGATAAAAACATAACCCTTTTATTATCTTAGATGGAATATAATTTTGATAAAACACTTGAACTCCATTCTTGAGGAAAATATCCTTTCTTCTTCAAAATCAATTTCTTTTCACAAAACATCATGCAATTTTAAAAGAAAGAGATTTTATTGAAAATAGCCATGAAATATTTTGGAGGAAGCTTCATGAAAATAAGGCTTTATAAAACCGTAAAAATCCGTTCGTGCCGTTTAAGTTAAAAAAACATTCTTCTCGTACATTTGTCGGAAAAGTCAAAAAGTACCTCGTACGAAAAACGACAAAAGATTCCTTTCATTTCTTTTACCAAAAACTTACCGAAGGGTAAAAATGTGTTTAAACAATTGTAGGTGGGTGGAAATAATATTACATATTTATGAAACATGGATGTGGATGATAAAATACACCCCAGTAAATACTTACGAATAAACAATCTCGGATAAAAATGAGATTGTGATATTTCCCATACCTTAGGTCCGATTTGCTTTGTACGTGTCCGAAGCTCCTGTATAATGGTTTAAATAATGTCATTGACTTATTAAAGAATCATATTCATTGTTATGATATCATATATGGTTCACTTATGACATTATATTACCCGTTCTTTTGTAAATTCCATGTTAAAGAAGCGTTTTGGGTAAAATCGTTTCTTTTATCGTAGGTGTTTTGACTTGTTGTTATTGACATTATTATTACTTATATCATGATTTACTTACTTCCAGAATATAAAATATGATTTATATATCATATATATTCAGTATATATATATATAATAGATAGTTAAATGAAATGAAAAACACCGTTCATGGAGACGATAGTCCGTACGTACGCATGAACGTTGTTTTCCTTTCCTTATTGTCTTGAATGGAAGTAAGTAGATGACATACATATACATATATATATACATAAATCCAGTAGATTTATAATGTCATATATTTCATTATTATTTTTATATATACTTTATAATCATTCTTAAATGGTTAACATGGAGAATGAATCTCATCGCGTCGTGGAGACGGTAGTCCGTACGTACGCACGAGCGATGATATCATTTCCATAAATATTGAATTGAATTGGAGTGGTTTATACAATATATCAGAATCAATATGATGTTGTAATAACTATGTATATTTATTCTTTACACCATTATACCCATCCATGTAAGGTGGTGGTGGAAAATAGATTACACCACGGCGTGGAGACGGTATTTCGTACGTACGCACGCGTGGTGATTTCTTTTTCCGTAGGATGGATAGATGGTGAAATAGGGTTGTTTCATACTTAAAATAACATATCAGTATATGAGTGATACTGATGTTATTACTTTGTTATGAAACAACTAAATAAGAAGAAGTTGAAGAAGAAAGAAATTGAAAAGATCGGTAATGGATATTACCTCTTCTTTGGAACGCTTCTCTGAATCCTCCACTTAGGGAACTATGATTGGTCTTTGAAGAAGACCAGGACCTCTAGGATTATTCTAGGAAAGTGGAGAAGGGATTTTGGCAGAGGTTGGCCGAGCTTGAGTGCTCAAATTGGTGTGAGGAGGAAGGGGGAGGAGGTGTCCTTTTATAAGGGAGGAGAGGGGCACCTTAGGAATATCTCAAAATATTATTTTATTATAAAGTCAAGTTCGGTTTTAATTAGCTCCAAATTGATTTATTTCGAGGATAAGGTGGGTATGGGTCGAAATACCCTCATCCAATATAATTTAGACAAGTTTAGGGTATTATTTTAACCTTATCAATTAGATTTAACTCTAAGTTAAATAATTTAACTTTTACTGTGTCTTTTTGTTTTCTTTCACTATATGGTTAATACACTTACTATAACATTCCAAAAGAACCCCAAATTGTTTATTATTAATATATATATCCTTATCTAAGTAATTTTTCCGAACCTTAGATTTTTAGGAATAAAATAACAATTAATAATATAATATTTTATTTAAAAACTATTTTGTTTCAATTTTGACACTATTTGATATATGATTTTTGTAAAAGTCATAACAGAATTATATTTTCGAACCAAGTTGATTAAATAAACACTAATATATCATAGTAACCTTGAAAATTAGTGGAATTCATAAAAAGTCTCAAATTACATTCATTTGAGTATTTATAACATCAATTATGTTAATATTTCCTTAAAAGGGTAATTACTGCATCATCGTTGTGTCATAAATAAATTAATTTATTTAAAGTCTAAAAATTATAAATAAAATATCATTATGTAGGAAATCTTTTTAGCTTTCTAATGAATATTTATAGTCGAATTTATCTTATGTATAACCCCATATTAAAAATGTTTTAGTGAATAAACTTTGATTTTAACTCTTTTAACTCTTCTTTGAATTAAATAATAATAAATGTCCTAATCTAATCCAAGTGGGCCTAAATGATAATATTTTACACTTAAGGTTGTTTTTGGTCGAGATAAACTTGTCCAATAGAATTAGTACATGTGGTAGGGTAATATTAATATCATTCTTACCCTTAATTACCCTATTTACTTTTAACCGTGGTAAATAAAAGTAAAAAGTTACTATTCACTAAAAATTAATTTCATCTCATTGAACCACATTTTACTTACTGACATCAACAGTGTCTCTCGGATTTTTGAAATTCCATTCACAGAAGCGGTAAAATTAAGTTTTATGAAAAATTCAGTTTTCTTAACTACCACTTAGTAGTTTCACTATTCATCAAAAAATGAAGGTTTTCAGAAAAATGCCAAAATTTCATCCTAAGCTATATTTCATATTCGGAATTCAAAAATGAAGTCTATTTTACCAAATTCATAACATAAAAGTTTCATTAATTAATTTTATAATTAAATCCCACTGTTAAAACAAATAGCGTGTTTTTTAAGAAACAATATCTATCAAAAGATTGACACTTGTTTATGTCTGGTTTAAATGTGCAATTACATCCAATGACCAACATTGTATTAAATTGTAAAAATATATTCTAAATATACTTTAAAACTACTCCAATTAATAATTTATCACTATTAATTATTTCGATTAAAAAAGTTGTTTTTTAGTAATTTTCACTATTCATCAGAATATGAAAGTTATCCGAAATGTACCAAAATTTCACCTTAGGCTAAATTCGATACTCCGAATCCAAAAATGAAGTTCATTTTGAAAAATAAGATTTACAGAATTTTAAAAAGTGGTTATTACTATTCATACCGGCTAGTTTTAATAATATTTTAATAGCATATCGTTGTTTAGTGAAACTCGGTATTGCGTATTACACACGCTATCGAGGAAGGTCGCGATTGCGTGTAATGAAAGGCAAGTAAAGGATGCGTGTTGTGCAAGATCCTTTTGGTGTAGCGTACAACACAAGACATTAATAAAATTAAAAAGAATATTTTTTATAAAATCTTGGGCTGTTACATTCTACCCCCCTTAAAATGAATTTCGCCCTCGAAATTCGTCGGGGTTATAAATGGTTTACTATTTGAAAGTTTCTTTAATAGAAACCCACATCGTAAAAAGGAATATCAAAAGCAATCTTTAAAAACAAAAGTATGAAACGTAACGGTTACCCAAATAATCTAATCATTGGGTTTCCACATAGGTGAAAATATGGATATGGAAGAGAAATCTAACCATCATGTTCTGATGGAGAGTGGTAGAGAACATGGCTATGGAAAAGCCAATAAGCACAAATCCATAAATTTGTGACGATCTAAGGTACCATCCGATTCATCAGGTATAAGATCACTAGGACAACATTTTTGGTTTTCAAGATCATTTCCCTAAAGTTGAAAATTTGAATTAAAATAAATACTTACTTTATTTTGGTACAATCTCACTGTTGTTCGTGCCTTGAACAATTTCCACTTCATCTCTTAAATAAATGAAGTTGAATTTGTTATTCGTGAACTGTTAGCAGATCATGTGATAGAATGACGGGTCATTCCATCTGTCTCAAACAAAAGGTTAGCAAAAATTATATACATAAGTCGATCTATAGTGAGATTAATCATATATGGTTCCTAAAATGGACTTATACTTCATATATCATACTGCTTAATATAATAAAACTAGTTTCTACTAAACAGGGACTTCCTGTAGGCCAGTGGTAGGCGATAAAGGCCAGTCGCACTTCGGTTGTGGGTTCAATTCCTACGACCTTGTCCGACGCGATGGGCTGTCGCCCGTCCTACAGGTTGTCCCTTTTTCTAAAACTATATTACTATAACATCCCATCAATAATATCGAAAAAACTTCTATCCTTAAACAATACTAACTTATGTCCAACATAATCCATTCTAATCTTTAGGATTATCCATAATACTGCAGTCCACTCTCATAATATAGTGAAAATGATTAGTAGAGATTTAATACTATCGTTAATCCCCATATATATGTCTTGTTGGTCACATTCCAAACATTCAAAGGCCTTAATCATGTATTCTCTTGAATACCTTAGTGAAAACATGAATGCAGTTTAAAGTTAACACTTTCCACATACCAAAATCCTCAAAATTCTATATACTCAAACCATGATATCACTTAGTCCTTATATCAATCATGAGCTCATGAATACTATCAAACATATTATATTCTCTTTATCCCTTCATTATGCGCATATCATCCACTTTCCAAAAAAAATATCTGAATAACCTTTCATTGTTACTCATACCATTCATCATAAACTTTCAAAACTTAAGGAAAGACAACAGTGTAACAATCCTTAGATGTCTTTTTATTCTATAGTACAACATTACACTTGATAAACATGTAATCATTCCACTACCTTCTTAAACCATTGACTGAGCTTCAATAATTCTTTCATCTCACATATCATTTGTAGTCTCTTCATCATCATCAACATAAATACTTCCCATACGACCATACTGATTATCTTCATGAGACATTCCCTTAGGGCATTGGTTTGCATAATGCCCGTACATTCCACATTTAAAACATTTAACCATTGTTGATGTCGTAGCAATACCATTATCCTCATCCATGGTGTTAACTGAACCTTTTCCTTTGCACTTACTTGCTTTGTGTCCTTCTTTTCCACACCCAAAGCATCTTCCAGTTCCTTTGAAACATTCTCCTTGATGCCTTTTCCCACATGATTTACATAGGGGAAATTGAACTTTCTTTCCTCTATGATCATCATGAAACTCCATCTTTCTCTTATTAGCCGAGTCAGGAAACTTACCAAATTTTACTTTATTGATCATATTATGAGATTGCTGATTCGGCATAATAATGATGTTTGGACTTCCAAATCCGATTTCATTTGGTTGCTCATAAATAATATCATTCCATTGTTCATCATATCCTCCATTATCATGAATCATCTTGTTTCCAGCCATATTCTAAAACCCAAAAAGAATAGTGTGAGAGGCAAAATAATGCTAAGGAAAACAACATAGTAAAGGGGGAGTACCCTTAATATCTAACATCTTAGGTTAAATTCTATGATCGTTAGAGTAATTCTAGTACTATAACCTATACGTATACTTAACCTTAGGGACATCCCTATACATACCTTAGAAATATCTCTAGGGATCTCACTAATGTTTTCGCGTCCTAGTTTCCAAAGGTTGACTAAACCTTTCCTCTGATACCAACTGTAGAGACCCGAAGCCTGACTTACATGAACATTACATTACATTTGCGGAATACTTAGTACATAACAATAACACACACTAAAGGATCGTAATAGTTTAGTGTCTTGGAAACTCGGAACGTAATCTTCTAATCCGGGTGAAAGATCTTCAAAATCTCCCATAAAGATCTTCCTTTTTTTTACCTAAAACCTTTCTTTATATCCTGGGGAGAAGAAAACATAAAAGTGTGAGCTCAAATGCTCAGTAATGGTAAACAAAATAAATATCAATCACATCATATTCATAAGAACATAACATTTTGGAAATCATAACCTGCAAAAGAGAGCATAATTTCATAATCATGGGATAAATCATGGCAGTGAAAAAGTAATCCCAATAATCATAACTTAAAACATGAAACTTTGTGGCATACACACATAATCATAGAGAATCATTTCTTGTTAGTCAAGACTAATTGCCAAGACTATCTTAGTGGACAAAGTCCCTTTCTGAATCGAGTAACCCTCGTTTCAGTCCTGTTTCACTGAACCGGTATAACCTACCGTTCCAGCCCTGTCTATCTCATGAGATATAAAATCTTTACCCAATGCATTGGAGGCAGATATAGGTCCCACCCATCTTATAATGAATCCTTTCTTATGAGTTCCACATAATCATAAACCATACATCATAGCGTAACCCATGTAATAAAAATGGGATTCTTAAACAACATGACATCATAAAACAATTCATCTAAGATAAAGGAGTTCATAAAAATCTTTCCATCACAACATAATCAAATCCATGTAACAATAGGGATAAAAAAATAACCCTTTTATTATCTTAGATGGAAAATAATTTTGATAAAACACTTGAACTCCATTCTTGAGGAAAATATCCTTTCATCTTCAAAATCAATTTCTTTTCACAAAACATCATGCAATTTTAAAAGAAAGATATTTTATTAAAAATAGCCATGAAATATTTTGGAGTAAGCTTCATGAAAATAAGTCTTTATAAAACCGTAAAAATCCGTTCGTGCCGTTTAAGTTAAAAAAAAATTCTTCTCGTACTTTTGTCGGAAAAGTCACAAAGTACCTCTGACGAAAAACGACAAAATATTCCTTTCATTTCTTTTACCAAAAACTCACCGAAGGGTAAAAATGGGTTTAAACAATTTTAGGTGGATGGAAATAATATTACATATTTATGAAACATGGATGTGGATGATAAAATACACCCCAGTAAATACTTACGAATAAACAATCTCGGATAAAAATGAGATTGTGATATTTCCCTTACCTTAGGTCCGATTTGCTTTGTACGTGTCTGAAGCTCCTGTATAATGGTTTAAATAATGTCATTGACTTATTAAAGAATCATATTCATTGTTATGATATCATATATGGTTCACTTATGACATTATATTACCCGTTCTTTTGTAAATTCAATGTTAAAGAAGCGTTTTGGGTAAAATCGTTTCTTTTATCGTAGGTGTTTTGACTTGTTGTTATTGACATTATTATTACTTATATCATGATTTACATACATCCAGAATATAAAATATGATTTATATATCATATATATTCAGTATATATATATATATAATAGATAGATAAATGAAATGAAAAACACCGTTCATGGAGACGGTAGTCCGTACGTACGCATGAACGTTGTTTTCCTTTCCTTATTGTCTTGAATGGAAGTAAGTAGATGACATACATATACATATATATATACATAAATCCAGTAGCTTTATAATGTCATATATTTCATTATTATTTTTATATATACTTTATAATCATTCTTAAATGGTTAACATGGAGAATGAATCTCATCACGTCGTGGAGACGGTAGTCCGTACGTACGCACGAGCGATGATATCATTTCCATAAATATTGAATTGAATTGGAGTGCTTTATACAATATATCAGAATAAATATTATGTTGTAATAACTATGTATATTTATTCTTTACACCATTATACCCATCCATGTAAGGTGGTGGTGGAAAATAGATTACACCACGGCGTGGAGACGATATTCCGTACGTACGCACGCGTGGTGATTTCTTTTTCCGTAGGATGGATAGATGGTGAAATAGGGTTGTTTAATACTTAAAATAACATATCAGTATATGAGTGATACTGATGTTATTTCTTTTTTATGAAACAACTAAAGAAGAAGAAGTTGAAGAAGAAAGAAATTGAAAAGATCGGTAATGGATATTACCTCTTCTTTGGAACGCTTCTTTGAATCCTCCACTTAGGGAACTATGATTGGTCTTTGAAGAAGACCAGGACCTATTGGATTATTCTAGGAAAGTGGAGAAGGGATTTTGGCAGAGGTTGGCCGAGCTTGAGTGCTCAAATTGGTGTGAGGAGGAAGGGGGAGGAGGTGTCCTTTTATAAGGGAGGAGAGGGGCACCTTAGGAATATCTCAAAATATTATTTTATTATAAAGTCAAGTTCGGTTTTAATTAGCTCCCAATTGATTTATTTCGAGGCTAAGGTGGGGATGGGTCGAAATCCTCTCATCCAATAGAATTTAGACAAGTTTAGGGTATTATTTTAACCTTATCAATTAGATTTAACTCTAAGTTAAATAATTTAACTTTTACCGTGTCTTTTTGTTTTCTTTCACTATATGGTTAATAAACTTACTATAACATGCCAAAAGAACCCCAAATTGTTTATTATTAATATATATATCCTTATCTAAGTCATTTGGCCGAACCGTAGATTTTTAGGAATAAAATAACAATTAATAATATAATATTTGATTTTAAAAACTATTTTGTGTCAATTTTGACACTATTTGATATATGATTTTTGTGAAAGTCATAACAGAATTATATGTTCTAACCAAGTTGATTAAATCAATACTAATATATCATAGTAACCTAGAAAATTAGTGGAATTCATAAAAAGTCTCAAATTACATTCATTTGAGTATTTATAACATCAATTATGTTAATATTTCCTTAAAAGGGTAATTACTGCATCATCGTTGTGTCATAAATAAATTAATTTATTTAAAGTCTAAAAATTATAAATAAAATATCATTATGTAGGAAATATTTTTAGATTTCTGATGAATATTTATAGTCGAATTTATCTTATGTATAACCCCATATTAAAAAAATTTTAGTGAATAAACATTGATTTTAACTCTTTTAACTCTTCTTTGAATTAAATAATAATAAATGTCCTAATCTAATCCAAGTGGGCCTAAATGATAATATTTTACACCTAAGGTTGTTTTTGGTCGAGATACACTTGTCCAATAGAATTAGGACATGTGTTAGGGTAATATTAATATCATTCTTACCCTAAATTACCCTATTTACTTTTAACCGTGGTAAATAAAAGTAAAAAGTTACTATTCACCAAAAATTATTTTCATCTCATTGAACCTCATTTTACATACTGACATCAACCGTGTCTCTCAGATTTTTGAAATTCCATTCACAGAAGCGGTAAAATTAAGTTTTATGAAAAATTCAGTTTTTTTAACTACCACTTAGTAGTTTCACTATTCATCAAAAAATGAAGGTTTTCAGAAAAATGCCAAAATTTCATCCTGAGCTATATTTCCTATTCCGAATTCAAAAATGAAGTCTATTTTACCAAATTCATAACATAGAAGTTGCATTAATTAATTTTATAATTAAATCCCGCTGTTAAAACAAATAGCGTGTTTTTAAGAAACAATATCTATCAAAAGATTGACACTTGTTTATGTCTGGTTTAAATGTGCAATTACATCCAATGACCAACATTGTATTAAATTGTAAAAATATATTCTAAATATACTTTAAAACTAATCCAATTAATAATTTATCACTATTAATTATTTCGATTAAAAAAGTTGTTTTTTAGTAATTTTCACTATTCATCAGAATATGAAAGTTATCCGAAATGTACCAAAATTTCACCTTAGGCTAAATTTGATACTCCGAATCCAAAATTGAAGTTCATTTTGAAAAATAATATTTACAGAATTTTAAAAAGTGGTTATTACTATTCATACCGGCTAGTTTTAATAATATTTTAATAGCATATCGTTGTTTAGTGAAACTCGGTATTGCGTATTACACACGCTATCGAGGAAGGTCGAGATTGCGTGTAATGCAAGGAAAGTCAAGGATGTGTGTTGTGCAAGCTCCTTTTGGTGTAGCGTACAACACAAGACATTAATAAAATTAAAAAGAATATTTTTTATAAAATCTTGGGCTGTTACACATCCATAATATTTGAAGTAACATCCTTTCATTATCAATTGACATGGTAATAGTGTATAAAAAGACATGTTATGCCTAGAAAATATTGAATTTAGTTAATTATGAAATGAAATTATTTTAAGGGGTCAAGATACCAAAAACCTCAGTCAGAATATGAATCATATACTTGGGATGTCATCATCATACCATTATGTGTTTTTACATATAAATCAACATGTAATTTTTTATGTGGTAATGTGATGCCCGTATAAATTTTTTGAGATATAATATTTTGGTTAGATCTCTAATTACATAAAAAAATAAGTAGTTCAATTTTTAATTTTATGTTTTCATTTTACCAAATATTTATTTTACCCCTCACTAGAAATAGTGAACATATGTGATATCTATTATTATCAAGTATTAATAGGTTGTTAATATTGATCATTATAATTAACCTTTGGATTTGAAGATTGGATTACCAAATGAAAAATATACTTTAATTTAAATCAATAGAGATTTTGTGGTGTATCCTTGTGAGATTTATCTATATTCAAATAATTAGCTAAATCTATCCCATCAATTTTGAACCAAATTACTAGTGACATATCTTTCCACAATTGAATCATTTTACAATTCCTTTAAAAAAAACCCCCATTTTTCTTCCGCACTACGATCTTAAAGGGAGGATAATTTTATTTTCTGTGTGTTTTTTTAAATATGAATTACTTTTTTCATTTATTTTCAAAAATCATATTTATGTGTAAATTAAATCTTTATCTCCACCTTAATATCATATGAAAAAATTTATTTATACCTACTGAATTCCCTAATGGATAATTTTATACATTGAATTGGTGTTAATCCAATAACAAATAAATGAATCATTATATTATACTGGATGATAAAACCATAATCACAGAAAAAATGTCTTGTAATATTTTCCTCATATGTAACAATTAATTCAACACCCATATGCATAAACTCATTGAATTTCATTTCCCTTTTCATATATATAATATGAGAAAAAGTCATATCAAAAAATAATCACTTAAACTCATCCCACTCTATAGAATAAATTTATACTTATTCTATTTTCTCCATTATATGTTTCCTCCATTTATATGCTTCGCCATTAAAATGGTAGATACCCGAAATAAAATTCTCATGTTATGAGTATGGATGAATGGGAAATAACTTTTAAATTTAACTGACAAATTTCGTAGTGATAAGTGGATCAGTGGACCCCATAAAATAAGGTATATATCACCTCATAAAGGACTCAATAAAACTTTGTTCTGTGATTTTATCATTGTGAATCACATCAACATTTATAAAATGAGATATTTTTGTAATAATATCTATAATATTTTACAATAAATATCAAAAAAAAGTTGGGTAAATATGGGGAAAATCATTCCTTTTTATATAAATTTTTCAGTAAATAATCCTTGGGGTTCTAGCCATTGAAAAAAATAAAAAACAAATTTTGAGGAAACATAATCATAGTGGGAAACCACATGATCAAGAAAAATCATTTGTTGTTTTTCTACAATGTTACAACTTGATCTATGAAACCTCAGTTTTAACGTAGGTTATTCAGGATCATTACCAAAAAAATTTGATTGTATCCTGTACATGGATTTATCCCTATTATTCTTACTAATGATTACTTATACTAGATTTAAAATATAGATAATCTTTTATCTGATACAAATTATGGTGACACTAAATTATTCATACATCCATATTACTTATTATTAGCTAAATATACATTACATAATGTAACAATACAAATGATGATTTTATTGGTCTAGTATCATTTTAATCATGGAAACATAACTATATGGTTCATAAAATATCTACATCATCATCTTCTTATATATTACTAACCAGAACCCTTGTTTTATATATCATTCTTCATACCTTACATCATAACAAGGGGAACAGAAACCTAATAAAATAGTCAGCTCATATGCTCAGAAAGAGTAAAAGGGGGATATATCAATGACCACATAAGAATAAAAAGAGCATAGTTGTATAGAAACAAAATCATAAAATTTTTAAATCATACCCTCTATATTAAAGATCATAAAAAAATTATTGGAAATAAACATAGAAGTCCACAAGATATCAATCAGAAGGGAATTGAAGAAAATGAACCATGATAGCTAATATTATGCATAATAAATTGATTATTGGAATACACATAAATAAATAAATTCATTTACATGATAGTAAATACTCATTTACATGGATATAAATTTGTAATGGGTTCACTCCTCATACTATGATTTTAGTCAGGGAACACTTATAATTCTATCATAGTAGATGTATTCCATTACAGAACTAGGTTTACTCTCCATTCAAGTAATGTTTATCTTATGAGATATAAATTCTTCCCCAATGCACCAGAGATAGGTGTAGGTAATAATCTCTACATTATAAAATCCATGAAAATATATTCTATAATATCATGACCCAACAATCATATCAGCAGAAAAGAAAAGTAATGGGTTCCACATACATTTACCCATAGCATAATTTATAGAAAAGGAACAAGTTTCATAAAAATCATGTAATCCAGAACATAAACTTTCTAGGTAAATGATAAAATGATATCATTGGATTATATTCCAAAAATAATAATATGAGAAATAAAATATTTTCAGTAATGATAATGAAAAATCTCATTAATATTTTATAGAGGAAAATAACATTCCTTTTTTAAATAACTTCATCAAAATCTATAAAATCCAAAAAAAAATTAGAAATAATTTTCATTGAAAAAAATCATGTGAAATTATGAATAAATCTAAAAAACATTGTTCATAGATAATTTAAGTATTTTAATCAGGTTATAAAAGTTAAAAATCATTCCTTCCATACTTTTTATTGAAAATACAAAAAGTCCCTCATTTGGAAAATGAAAAAAATTACTTTTAAATTGTTTGGTAAAAAATAAAATACGAGTAACAATTAATTTAAAAAATAAAAAAATAATTGTAAAACAATTCTTTATAATATTATTAGAAATCAAGTATATGGAAGAAAATAGTTTTCTAATAGAAGAGAGCAATAATGTTAGTTTTACATTAAATCATATTTTCAGTATCATGAAAACATAAGGTTGCGAAAATGAATGAAAAACATGAATTTTATATAAATAAAAATAGGAGAAGAAAATTCCTGAGAAACAGGATAGGTTGATTACAATATTTTTTCACTATTAAAAAATCACAATTAACCTCATTAAATAATTAAATCAAATTATAAAACCCTTTACCATGAGTTCACCTTGCATCAAACGCACTATATCTTCTTGTATACTAAAATTAAATTTATTATAAATTTATAAAAGAGTAATTTTTATTTTTATAATATCATATATTATCCATTTACAATATTTCAACATACCATTTTATCAATAATTCCTTATTAAAATTGACATATTTGGTTGTTAACAATTTTTCTACAACGAGTATTTAAATTAAATTTTTTTTCTTACATGTAAATTATTATATTGTATATATTTTATTGAATATTAATAATGATTATTGGGACCAAAAAACCTTTCAGAGGGAAATAGAAAATCCAATGAATTTATAAAATGAATAAAAAATGTTGTATAAGAATATAAGAAAACAATATTTATATGAAAAAAAATATCCAAAGGTAAAATACAGACATTAAAGGGTAACATCCTTCACAGATCACCACTCCATGTGAAAATCCTCTTCACTAGGAAATCCACATACTAACTACTTCACGGGAGCCAATCAGTGGTGGAAACTCCATGAAATTTTTCATTCACACATTGGAGGTGGAAAACCTTCCCCGTGTAATACATTTTATAAAAACACAAATAGTATTCTAGAAAGGTGAATTATAGCCCCATTATAGACCATGGATCTACATGGAAATCTACATTGCGAGGTTCACGTGAACTATTCAAGTTGCCGGATGCATCTAAAACCCTCAATCCCACTCAAATGAAGTTGATTGTGGGAAAGATGCTAATAAATCCACCCCATATACAATCCACCATGAATTAAAATGATTCATGGGTGAGGATAAGGTAGAGGATTCCTGTGAACAAAATGAAGTCGATCATATAAAATAATGGTAATTTTTACCAATGTGAAATGAAAACCCCATTCTCTCACTGAACAAGTAATATATGGACTTCTTTTCGTCATTGTGCTTCCACAAAATATTTGAGGTGACCCACCTATCCATCTCTTCTACTTCCCTATAAAATTACCCCAAGGGGGACTGAAGAAGTATTTATTGGTAGTGTACATGAGTGATCAAATGCATGGAAGAATATGGAACTCAAAAGAATGGGCTCTTTCAATGGTTCCTTCTATGTATAAATTTCTATATAGCATTAAATAAGGAAACATAATAAAATTTTGGATTACCATGAACCTAGTTCCCTTAGTAGATTAATGTTTCTATGGATCATAGAACCAATTCCCCTTTATTAAAATGCCTTCCCACATAGCCATATGCTTTTTAGATGGAACCCTGTATAACATAGAAAATCTCTACACAGATGGAACAAAGCACCGTGTACCATCACAGTTTTAGATGAAACTCAACACCCTATAGTAAAGCGCTACACATCCGGAAGCTATTTCCCCATAACTAAAAGCTAAATGAACTAAATATGGGTCTGTTTAAAATATTAGTATATGGAAAACCCCTTCACCTATATAAAAACACCATATACAGAGGGAAACCCATCCAGTATAAAGAAATGGTATGAGGAACATGGTAGTCTTGGGAGTTCCACCATGAATATTTAATCATTTCCTTCCATCCATACCACTTCATATGTAGACCCTCTGTGAACCAGTCAAGATACACTAGGCCATGTTTTATTCTAAAGCCTCCTGACTCGTATGATAAAACCATTGTGTGCAACAACACGACCTTCTGAATTTTCATAAAAAATATATGTGGTGTCATTTGGTTAATCCATATAATAAGGTGGACCCCCAAAATATATCTAATTTTCCATTAACAGTGTAATACATTCTCTAACCTTGAAATACTCACATATACTATAACGCCCCGACCCTAGTTACCCAGAGTCGGTGCCTTATTACATAACATTGGCATGATCACAAGAAATATCAAATCTCGAAAAACCGATTGATTTAGTAGCCTTGGAAACACTAGATATATTCATAAGTCTTACATTACATCATAAAATGAAAAACTACTACAACAACATATTGTCTTCATAAACCACACTCATATCCCCACATAATATCCCTGCAGGTCATTCATAATTTACTTCTTCACTTCATGGGAAAAATAAAACATAGAAAAGGGGTGAGCCCAAATGCCCAGTAAGGATAAAAATATAGCGGAAACTTTCATAAATAAGAATAAACATTTAAGGCAATGTATAACTAAAACAAAATCCTTTCAAACATGAACTTTCAACATGGTATGGCATACATAAAATTAAATAATTCCATTTACATATTCACATGGATATTCTACTAATCGAATAATCACATGAAAAAATCAATAACCACTTTCATAATGTTGGAATGCATAATGCCAGACTATCATAACCACATAGTCAAGGCCTCGTGCCAAGACTACAAATAAGATTTTGTCAAGGCCTTGTTCCAAGACACTAGTTTGTCTCATGAGACCTACCGATGCATCGAGGAGATATAGCGGGCTCCACCCGTCACTTACTATGTCCAATGCATTCCCATATGAAAAGGTTTAAACATAACATACACATTCGTATTAAAACTAGCATACGAAATTTCAATAATTTCACCATAAACTATGAATGGTATAAAAATAGCACATCCACAGTCAAACATATCACAAAACCTTAAATACAATATAGAAGTTTTGTATCATAATAAATCAACTTCAAATAATCTTAAAATCCATCAAAGGATGTTGACATAGATGAAATCAAAATTGTTTTTAAAGAAATATCTCCTTTTATTTTGAAATCATTTAAGATCCATATTAAATAAAACAATTTCATTGAAAATATTATTATAACCTTGTAAGGTAAGCTTTGAAGATTTTATAATGGCGGAAAATAGCCGCACCCTCCGTATAAGTTAAAAAAACATTCTTACCTTAATTCTGTCGAAAAGGTTAAAAAGGACCTTGTTTTGAAAACGACGGAAAGATTCCTTTATAAACCTCTTATAACAAGTCAACCAAGGGTATAAATTACTTTAACTCATATTCTTGTAAATAATAAAAAATGTTTTGAAATACATTTTTAAGAAAACATGGATGTGGATGATAAAGAGATCCTAGTAGATTATTACATATAAACAACCTCGGATAATGAAGAGATTGTGAAATAACCCTTATCAATTTTGTAACTTATGAAACATACAACCCATGAAAGAGGCATCATACAATGAATATGTAAATACACATAAATTAGGGTGTATTACACAAAGAATATAATTATGGGCAGTACACACACCACAGAAAAGGTGATGGTGGCAATATGGCATGAATCTCACAGAAATAAGGAGTGAGATGAAAACCCCTTACCAATTTGGTAACATATGAAACATACAATCCCATGAAAGAGGTATCATACAATGAATATGTAAATACACATAAATTAAATTGTATTACACAAAGAATATAATTATGGGTAGTACATACACCACACAAAAGTTAATGGTGGCAATATGGCATGAATCTCACGGGAATAAGGAGTGAGATGAAAACCCCTTACCACGTTAATCAATTGAGTCGTATGGCCAAAAGTTAATAACCACCATATTATTTACAGAATAACATGAATATAAAGATAATCATGATAATATATATCAAATTCCAGTACACAATATACCACTTTCAATAATTTAGTGGCGAATAATGGAAATCTCACGGAATTGAATGTGAGATAATTAAATCCCTTACCTTGTACTTTTCCTTGGTTGGGGTAGGTTAACCTCATGTATAATGGTGAAATAATTGTTATTAAATTATAAAATAATCATATACATTAATATTATATCATATATGATCTTTTAATATTGATTTGATAATAATATCTTTGTATTATCGTTCTTTCGGGTGTTAACTTACTTGTTTTATTTTATATGTTTTGTTACGTAAGACATGTTTGTAAAGGATAGGTTTTATATTATTCATATCCAAAATGATATCAAGTCCTTAAACATCATTTTTAAATCATCAAATGATAATTATACTTGAATGGATACGATGGAGAATGAATCTCATCGCGTTCGTGGAGACGGTAGTCCGTACGTACGCACGACCGACAATATCATTCTTTTGATATTAAAATAATATATAAATGGACGGTATATCATATATAAAGAATCATTAACATGTTGTATTTATTATTTACATGAGTTACCCATCATTATTATACCCATCCAAATAATAATATATTGAATAACAATTACACCACGACGTGGAGACGGTAAGCCGTACGTACGCACGTATGGTGACATGTTATTCAAAGGGTGGATAGAATACTGAATATGGTTGTACGATATTTATAATAACATCACAATATATGTGAGATACTGGAGTTATTATTTTAGAATGGTGAGAACAAAGAAAGAAGAAGTGGAGGAAGAAAGGAACTTGAAAAGGGTGGTGAAATCATTACCTCTTCTTCGGGTTCTTCCTTTTGATTTGATCAAAAGGGCTCCTTAGGATGGCTTTCTGATCAATCTAAGGCCTCTAGGTTTTATTGAGGGATTTTGGGAGAGTATTTGGGCAGAGTTTGGCCGAACAAAAAGGCTTTTAAGGTGTGAAGAAATGAGAAGGAGGAGTGCCCTTTTATAATAGGGGTGAGGGGTACCTTTGGAAAAGCTAGAAATATTAATTTATAATAAATTCATATTCGGTTTCTAATGGATACAAGGATAATTATTCAAAGGTTAAGGTGGGGATGGGTCGAAAACAACTCAAACAATAGAATTTAGACATGTTTTGGTACTTATATTAAACTTATCTTTAATTATTAACTCTAAGTTAATTAGTTTCACTTCTACAATGTCTCTTTGTATTTTTATATATTATGGTTAATAAACTTACTATATACATCCAAGCGACCCCCAAGTGGTCCATTAATGATTAAACAATCAAGATATAAGTCTCTTGGCCGAACCTTAGATTTTTAGGAATTTAATATCAATTAATAATATAATATTGTTTTTAAGAACTCTTTTATGTCAATTTTGACACTATTCAATAGTTGATTTTTGTGAAACTCATAACAGATTGATTACTTCGAAAAAAGTAAATTAAATCAATCCTAATATATCATATTATCCTAGAAAATTAGTTTAATTCATTAAAAGGTTCATATTATATTTATTTGGGTATTTATAATATCAATTATTTTAATTTTTCACTATTATAGTAATTACTGCATCATCATTGTGTCATAAATAAAATAAATTATATAATGTCTAAAAATTATAAATAAAATATAATTATGTAGCAAATCTTTTTATATTTCTAATTAATATTTATAATCTAAAATCCAACCTATATAACCCTATTTAACAATTGTTTTTCTAAAACATATATGCTTATGTCATTTTTGTATTCATTTTAACTTAATTAAAATAAAGTGTCATTATCACTTACAAGTGGATCCATGGGGTCCCCAAATCGACCCAAAGATGACCATGGTCGACCCTGTATCAACCAATAGGGTTAAGACAGGTTTTAGGGTAATTTATTATTATTATAATATTATTTTTTAACCCTTATTTACCGGATTTACCCTTAACCATGGTAAATAAAATATTTACCGCAGTAATTATTCAAAATGTCTAAAAATAAAAGTTACCTATTTACACAATTTGAACATCCTGATTACAAATATGGAGTCCATTTTCCTAAATTAAAAACACAGAAGTGGAAGAAATTAATTTAAAATTAATTCCCGCTGTCAAAATAAAAAGCGTGTTTTTAAGAGATAATAACTATCAAAAGATTGACACTTGTTTATGTTCGGTTTAATTGTAAAATTATGTCCAATGACCAACATTATATTAAATGGTAAATATATATTCTAAATATAATTTAAAACCACTCAAATTCATAATTTATCACTATTAATTATTTTGATTAAAAAAGTTGTTTTTAATTAAAATTTAGTAATTTTCACCATTCATCAAAATATGAAAGTTATCCAAAAGGTACCAAAATTTCACCTTAGGCTAAATTCGATATTCCAAATCCAAAAATGAATTCCATTTTAAAATTTAAAATATATATAATTTTGAAAAGTATGTATTACTATTCATAACGTCTAGTTTGATTGGTTGTGGTGTGTGTTAAAACTGAAGGTTGCGTACAACACACGCTACTGTATTATTCAAAGAAAGCGTACCGTGGAAGCTTGGGATGTTTCATTTTAAATTTTTGATGTCCCCATTTAGTCAAAAACTTTAAAATATTGTATTTAAAAAGGGTTCACTATTAAAAGTTGATAAAAGTGCAATACTTGAAATGAAATTGTTCTTGATTTATATCTAAGAAACTCATAATATGGATTCTAAAATTATAAGGATTATATAAAGTTAAAAATTTAGATAATACTATTCATAACCTCTTTTGAATGGATTTTTTTTTGTAAGTCATGGTTTGATTGAACTCGTTGTTGCGTGTAGTGCAAGTTATTGAATTATTTTGAAGAAATAACACACTATGAAATCTTGGGGTGTTACATTATCCCCTCCTTCAATAAATTGCGTCCTCTAAATTTGAAATTGTTCTTCGAAAATAAAAGGTTGAAAATAGAAAATATATTTGTGGGAAAACCCACATCGGAAATTGGGTTACTAAAATTTAGTCTTAATATGAGGAAAAGTGAAATGAAAGGGTCACCAACAAATTATAATCTCGATTAGGAGAACATTGGTTGAAATTAGAGACATATAATTGGAGGAAAAACGTAAATATTTATAGGTAGTGATTGAGGTCATCAATCACAAACAAGTATAAAATTGAGGTCCTTAAACTCATCAATATATGATGATTTGAAATACCATCGGTTCAACAACACATATGGTATTAGGATAACACATTTTTAACACATTTTTGACATTTCAAAATATCATGGTTGAAATCCCACATCGAAAAATGAATTAATGAGGCCTCTATTTAAAACAAAAAGTTGAAAGTATGAAGATTACCGAAAATAACACATATTAGGGTTCCATGTAGGAAAATATGGATATTGAAGAAAAATCTAACCATTATTTATCTGATGGAGAGTGGTAGAGAACATGGATATGAAAAGGCCAACAATCCCAAAGCCATAAATTAGTGATGATTTAAGGTACCATCTAGGACAACATTTTTGTTCTAAGTTCCTTTTCTTAATGTTGAGGAATTTATTTATGAGATTGGCTATGATCATAAGGAGATATACTTACTTTATAATTATGGTATTATCCATTAATAAATTTCTCCCACAAACTCATCTTTCACTCTAAAAGATAATAGAACGTAAAAAATTCTATTTACACTATTCGTATAGGGTTCCAAAATAAACGAATTTATAATTCATCTACAAGATATTTTAATAAAAACTACATTATTTAATCCAGGACATCTCGTGGGCCAGTGGTAGGTGATACACCCTTGTCGCCCTTCGGTTGCGGGTTCAAGTCTCACAGCCTTGCCGGACGCGAAAGGTTGCCGCCCGACCTCCGGGTTGTCCTTTTATGGCAATCCAAAATAATCCAAACTAGAACTATCCAAAATACTTCTGTCCAAACTCCCAGTCCAACATTTATAAGGAAGGTAAACATAATATAGATCCTTTTTACCCCGTAATATAATATGAATACCTTCATCATGTATTACCATATTCCTTATTGATTACATTCATGTTCCCTTATTCCATATAGAAAGCTGGATATACTTCAATAATCCAAAAATGTTTTAAACCCCAAAAAATTATGGAATATACAAATCATTAATCAGTTTCAAGGTAGTCAAGAATATCCAAAATAATTTATCCAAATCAATCATGTATTATTCTAAAATCACTAACTCGGTATCAGAACCATATTATGGTTTATCATTCTCTCAACCATATATTTTCTAAAAATTTATCCTGATATTGAGTCACTTATCTTTGTTCCACACAATCTCAAGTCCTTAATGAAATAGTACTGTAGTACAATCCTTATATACTACATAATTATTATAACAAGTACATTGTTGATACAACACTCAATTGACATAATCAACATAAGAACTCTAATCATTCCACTTCATCTGTGGTAGTATCATAACCTGATTATTATCCAAAAGCATCATTTGCAGCATAGTCTGATGACTGGGACATAGGTTCGCGTAGTGTCCAAACTCCTTGCAAATGAAGCATTGTACATTTGAAACCATTTTCTTACTCTTGTAGTCATGTACTTTGTGCCCTTTTCCTCCACACTTATAACAAACTCCCATTCCTTTCAGGCAAGTTCCATGGTGTTTCTTTCCACAGTTACCACATATGGGAAAATTCTTCTTTTCCCACTTCCCTTTATCCATCTTTCTCTCTTCCATCCTTTCCTTCTCTTGCTTCCCTTAAAAGCCATAGGACTCAGTAAACTCTTTACTTATCTTATCAACACATGATATTATTTCTTCATATGATGATAATACATGGGAGACTATTTCTCTTATAAATTCTAGCTTAAGACCATGAAAGATATGATCCTTCCTTCTCTTTGAATCATGTGCATTTCTGGAGTTCTCATTCCTTCTAATGGGTGCCATTTCTAAACAATGGCATAAACTAGATCAGTTTATGAATAAAAATACATAATCCCATACTTATAAAACACTTAGCATAAATTGAACTATTTATGGATATAATCCATAATCATAAAAATGTATCCTTTGAGGATGTTACTCATAAACCCTTCATAATGGTTTGTAAAGAAAATGAGAATTATCCTAAGCATATCCCCCGGGAGTGTCGTAACCAAGAGTGCAGTAAGGCCCGTTGTCGTGCACCAGTTCCCGTTCGAGTCTAGCTCAAAGCGGTGTTTTCTTGTTTTACCCCTACGTACATCTGTGCCAGAGCATCCTCTACCTGCTCATATCCAGACAGGGATGTATTGCTCGGACAACTCACAAAATCTCTACAATACCAAAATTCTAGGATGTTCTTCTATATTAATCCTCAAAGTTTATCTTAGGTCTACGTGCTCTAATCAGATTTTATCTGAATCTAGCTTCCAAGGTTTGTACTAAACTTCCTCTGATACCAACTGTAACGCCCCGACCCTAGTTACCCAGAGTCGGTGCATTATTACATAACATTGGCATGATCAAAAGAAAGATCAAATCTCGATAGACCGATTGGTTTAGTAGCCTTGGAAACACTAGATATATTCATAAGTCTTACATTACATCATAAAATGAAAAACTACTACAACAACATATTGTCTCCATAAACCACACTCATATCCCCACATAATATCCCTGCAGGTCATTCATAATTTACTTCTTCACTTCCTGGGAAAAATAAAACATAGAAAAGGGGTGGGCTCAAATTCCCAGTAAGGATAACAATATAGCGGAAACTTTCATAAATAAGAATAAACATTTAAGGAAATGTATAACTAAAACAAAATCCTTTAAAACATGAACTTTCAACATGGTATGGAATAAATAAAAGGAAATAATTCCATTTACTTATTCACATGGATATTCTACTAATTGAATAATCACATGAAAAAATCAATAACCACTTTCATAATGTTGGAATGCATAATGTCAGACTATCATAACCACATAGTCAAGGCCTCGTGCCAAGAATACAAATAAGATTTTGTCAAGGCCTTGTGAGAAGACACTAGTTTGTCTCATGAGACCTACCGATGCATCGAGGAGCTATAGCGGGCTCCACCCATCACTTACTAAGTCCAATGCATTCCCATATGAAAAGGTTTAAACATAACATAAACATTCGTATTAAAAATAGCATACGAAATGTCAATAATTTCACCATAAACTATGAATGGTATAAAAATAGCACATCCATAGTCAAACATATCACAAAACCTTCAATACAATATAGAAGTTTTGTATCATAATAAATCAACTTCAAATAATCTTAAAATCCATCAAAGGATGTTGATATAGATGAAATCAAAATTCTTTTTAAAGAAATATCTCCTTTTATTTTGAAATCATTTAAGATCCATATAAAATATAACATTTTATTTGAAAATATTATTATAATCTTGTAAGGGAAGCTTTAAAGATTTTATAACGGCGTAAAATAGTCGCACCCGCCGTATAAGTTAAAAAAACATTCTTACCTTAATTCTGTCGAAAAGGTTAAAAAGGACCTTGTTTGGAAAACGACGGAAATATTCCTTTATAAACCTCTTATAACATGTCAAACAAGGGTATAAATGACTTTAACCCATATTCTTGTAAATAATAAAAAATGTTTTGAAATACATTTTTAAGAAAACATGGATGTGGATGATAAAGAGATCCCAGTAGATTATTACATATAAACAACCTCGGATAATGAAGAGATTGTGAAATAACCCTTACCAATTTAGTAAATTATGAAACATAAAACCCATGAATGAGTTATCATACAATGAATATGTAAATACACATAAATTAGGGTGTATTACACAAAGAATATAATTATGGGCAGTACACACACCACACAAAAGGTGATGGTGGCAATATGGCATGAATCTCACAGGAATAAGGAGTGAGATGAAAACCCCTTACCAATTTGGTAACTTATGAAACATACAATCCCATGAAAGAGGTATCATACAATGAATATGTAAATACACATAAATTAAAGTGTATTACCCAAAGAATATAATTATGGGCAGTACATACACCACACAAAAGGTAATGGTGGCAATATGGCATGAATCTCACGGGAATAAGGAGTGAGATGAAAACCCCTTACCACGTTAATCAACTGTGTCGTATGGCAAAAAGTTAATAACCACCAAATTCTTTATAGAATAACATGAATATAAAGATAATCATGATAATATATATCAAATTCCAGTACACAATACACCACTTTCAATAATTTAGTGGCGAATAATGTAAATCTCACGGAATTGAATGTGAGATAATAAAATCCATTACCTTGTACTTTTCCTTGGTTGGGGTAGGTTAACCTCCTGTATAATGGTGAAATAATTGTTATTAAATTATACAATAATCATATACATTAATATGATATCATATATGATCTTTTAATATTGATTTGATAATAATATCTTAGTATTATCGTTGTTTCGGGTGTTAACTTACTTGTTTTCTTTTATATGTTTTGTTACGTAAGACATGTTTTTAAAGTATAAGTTTTATATTATTCATATCCAGAATGATATCAAGTCCTTAAACATCATTTTTAAATCATCAAATGATAATTATACTTGAATGGATACGATGGAGAATGAATCTCATCGCGTTCGTGGAGATGGTAGTCCGTACGTACGCACGAGCGACAATATCATTCTTTTGATATTAAAATAATATATAAATGGATGGTATATCATATATACAGAATCATTAACATGTTATATTTATTATTTACATGAGTTACACATCATTATTATACCCATCCAAATAATAATATATTGAATAACAATTACACCACGACGTG
Source organism: Viscum album (assembly GCA_963277665.1). NCBI lineage: Eukaryota > Viridiplantae > Streptophyta > Magnoliopsida > Santalales > Viscaceae > Viscum > Viscum album. Next base: position 696,045,651 of record OY728135.1, read on the forward strand.
GAGACGGTAAGCTGTACGTACGCACGTATGGTGACATGTTATTCAATGGGTGGATAGAATACTGAATATGGTTGTACCATATTTATAATAACATCACAGTATATGTGAGATACTGGATTTATTATTTTAGAATGGTAATAACAAAGAAAGAAGAAGTGGAAGAAGAAAGGAACTTGAAAAGGGTGGTGAAATCAGTACCTCTTCTTCGGGTTCTACCTTTTGATTTGATCAAAAGGGCTCCATAGGTTGGCTTTATGATCCAACTAGGGCCTCTAGGTTGTATTGAGGGATGTTGGGAGAGTATTTGGGCAGAGTTTGGCCGAACCAAAAGGCTTTTAATGTGTGAAGAAATGAGAAGGAGGAGTGCCCTTTTATAAGAGGGGTGAGGGGCACCTTTGGAAAAGCTAGAAATATTAATTTATAATAAATTCATATTCGGTTTCTAATGGATCCAAAGTTGATTATTCAAAGTTTAAGGTGGTTATGGGTCGAAAACAACTCAACCAATAGAAGTTAGACAGGTTTTGGTACTTATATTAACCTTATCTTTAATTATTAACTCTAAGTTAATTAGTTTCACTTTTACAATGTCTCTTTGTATTTTTATATAATATGGTTAATAAACATACTATATACATCCAAGAGACCCCCAAGTGGTCCATTAATGATGAAACTATCATGATATAAGTCTCTTGGCCGAACCATAGATTTTTAGGAATTTAATATCAATTAATAATATAATATTTGTTTTAAGAACTCTTTTATGTCAATTTTGACACTATTCAATAGTTGATTTTTGTGAAACTCATAACAAATTGATTACCTTGAAAAAGGTCAATTACATCAATCCTAATATATCATATTATCCTAGAAAATTAGTTTAATTCATTAAATGTTTCATATTATATTTATTTGGGTATTTATAATATCAATTATTTTAATTTTTCACTATTATAGTAATTACTGTATCATCATTGTGTCATAAATAAAATAAATTATTTAATGTCTAAAAATTATAAATAAAATAGAATTATTTAGGAAATCTTTTTATATTTCTAATGAATATTTATAATCTAAAATCCAACATATATCACCCTACGTAACAATTGTTTTTCTAAAAGATATATGCTTGTGTCATTTTTGTATTCATTTTAACTTAATTAAAATAAAGTGTCATTATCACTTACAAGTGGATCCATGGGGTCCCAAAATCGACCCAAAGATGCCCATGGTCGACCATGTATCAACCAATAGGGTTAAGACACGTTTTAGGGTAATTTAGAATTATTATAATATTATTTTTTAACCCTTATTTACCGGATTTACACTTAACCATGGTAAATAAAATATTTACCGGAATAATTATTCAAAATGACTAAAAATAAAAGTTACCTATTTACACAATTTGAACATCATGATTACAAATATGGAATCCATTTTCCTAAATTCAAAACACAGAAGTGGCAGAAATTAATTTAAAATTAATTCCCGCTGTCAAAACAAAAAGCGTGTTTTTAAGATATAATAACTATCAAAAGATTGACACTTGTTTATGTTCGGTTTAATTGTAAAATTATGTCTAATGACCAACATTATATTAAATGGTAAAAATATATTCTAAATATACTTTAAACCCACTCAAATTCATAATTTATCACTATTTTTTATTTTGATTAAAAAAGTTGTTTTTAATTAAAATTTAGTAATTTTCACTATTCATCAAAATATGAAAGTTATCCGAAAGGTACCAAAATTTCACGTTAGGCTAAATTTGATATTCCGAATCCAAAAATGAAGTCCATTTTAAAATTTAAAATATATATAATTTCTAAAATTAGGTATTACTATTCATAACGGCTAGTTTGATTGGTTGTGGTGTGTGTTAAAACTGAAGGTTGCGTACAACACACGCTACTGTATTATTCAATGAAAGCGTACTGTGGAAGTTTGGGATGTTTCATTTTAAAATTTTGATGTCCCCATTTAGTCAAAAACTTTAAAATATTGTATTTAAAAAGGGTTCACTATTAAAAGTTTATAAAAGTGCAATATTGAAAATGAATTTGTTCTTGAATTATATCTAAGAAACTCATAATATGGATTCTAAAATTATAAGGATTATATAATGTTAAAAATATAGATAATACTACTCATAACCTCTTTTGAATGGCTTTTTTTGGTAAGTCATGGTTTGATTGAACTCGGTGTTGCGTGTAGTGAATGTTATTGAATTATTTTGAAGAAATAACACACTATGAAATCTTGGGGTGTTACATATACCACCTCGTTCTAGTAACTAAGGGTAATTTCTAGCCTTTCCCTTCGTTGAGGACCAGTGATAAATAAGTTAAAATCATACATTCTTTCATGTTTGGTGAGGAATGATCATACCCTCTCATAGAACCAATCATAGGTAACTCCATCAGATGAATTCACCTAGCCCCTAATCTATAAAAATTATTATCATAATCTTCTCTCATTGTATTCAACTTCCTTTTCCACCAGTAGAGAGGGGAAAGTGCATGATTTTAGGGATATGCTTCTTCCTCTTGTTTCTCACACTGAGCATGACTCATGTGGGAATTGAGATTAGTATAGATCATATTATATTCACAATTAAACCATCAATTTAACTACAAGAACTATAATTAGTTCTCTAACTTGGATACAGATGATGCATGTCTAAGGCCCAAGCATAAATGGGTCTTCCTTATAGATGTAAACCTCAAATGATTCCCTCTATAAAAGAAATAATTCATTAATAAGCCCCAGATTTAAGAACATTTTTAAATTTATTCCAAGTTAGATATTATATATAGAACAACTCCCAGAGGCTCAATATCGACTCTGCCATATCCACGTCGGTTAACTTTTTTCCATCCCACATGACGATAAACAGTATGGTCGGGTCCTTGTCACATATTCTTAAATGGTGACATGTCTATAAAAGAAGCACCGAACTATGTGGGTTTTGAATCCTCTTATATGGATACTTAGGAATCCCATATTGCATGTTTCGTCCCAATATTAAGAAGATTATTGCCTCTAATAGATGAAGAATTAATCTAGAGCAACCTCCCATATGGCTTAAATCTGACATTATCACAGTGAAAAATAAGAAATGCATGGTCTTTCAAACAAGATGGAATCATTAAGGATGAACCTCAGATACATATGATTCCTCATTCATGGATAACCATGGATACATACATGATATTCTAAAACCATGCATATTTAGGGTTGATATTGTGACCTTGGATTAATCCATGGAAAAATTCATTGGAATGATCCAATGATACATGAACATGGGAACATAGCATAAATATATAAGAGGGTCCCAGAATTGGAAATAATTCACCCCAAAATGGAGTGATAAAAATGAGTTTCCATCCTCTTGACAAATGTGTGCCCTTAAATTTCATTTTTAAAATCTTCCAATGACCACCTACCATTAGAAATATGGTTCATGAATCATGTTAAAGGGGGTTTTTGGTGTTTCTGGATCACTGAATAAACCCATTGGAGACCATCTAAATAAGTCATACCCGATGTGGATTGATTTCACAAACACTTATACCCTTGCAATCGCCTACCAGGAATGCTTAACTATGGAACCTACTTCATTAAATAAAAGTGATATACTGTCGAGTACCCATTAGACCACTTTTATCTTGGTTAAAACATGATTAGAGCTGAAAAAAATGGTGAACCATACATGAACCCTCAACAAAGGTGATGGAATTTCCCAACTTTAATACCCTTTTCACACCCAAAAGATAGAGGGCCAGAGAATATCATCAGTTGTACATGTGTTCGTGAGATGCTACATTGATGGGGTTTTCTTATTAGTACTTTTAATATATATTGTATATAATTTACAAATATTCATTCAATCCAATGGAATCTTAACAGTTCACTTGGACACACTCATCTGCGACTACATAGGCGGTTGGTCCCTCAAGGAATAACATGACCCCATCACCCACCCTGTGTCTTGAATACTAGGTTTAAAATAATCTGATCAGTTATTACCATCAAAACGGTAATCTCCCCACAATGGGGATATTAAGTAATGACCTCCATGCATAATTCCAAGTTGGTTCCCACTCAAGAGTGATCGGTAGTCCAGAATAATGTGGATCCTCTAGATGTCTCCAATCATTTCGGGTGTCGTTCCCTGGAAGGTGACAACGAGCACCTCCCTTATCATAGGGAGGTAGATTAACTCTTCCCCCATGACTTCGTCCCTTCTGCACATGGATCTCAATCAAGGGCCCCTGTCAGAAGACTGTTCCTCCAACGCAGTGTGACCCATAATCCTTATCATGAAGAGGATACCACACTGATGTATCCTACTAATCATAAAAAAAACATGGGTCCCTCAGGCTACCCACCAATAGAGGAAAAAATATAACCATGAGTGGGTCTTCAACATGGTTATTGAGAAAGAGATAATCAAAGAAAATATTGTCGCATACTATGTCCAGACATACAATCCATCCCATTCTCTTGAATCCCACCATGGAAATATGCTAGAAGCCTCCATTCAGATGTGAATCCCTGCTCAATGTAATGAATCCCATTATAAAATTATTGTGAAACATTATGAGTAATCAAAAATTCCCACTAATGAAAACTATAGACATGTCCGCATCCCTGGAAATGAACATGGAGACCACCAGTCCAATATGGTGGAAATCGAGTATGTGCAGAGTCAAATTCATGATCCCTCATGTCATGCCCACTAGTCAAATATAATAGAAATCCAAAATAAGAAGAGTTAAATTCATAAAAATTTATATCACGTCCTTTAGAAAAATAAAGTGTAAAATGTGTAGATGCAAGTCCCTTCTCACAAATGTGAATCCAGCTAGTCAAATGTGGTAGAAACTAGATAAAATAGGTGATGTATCCCATCTTTAAACAAGGGGGAGACTTGTTTCATTGACCCAAAACAGAAGAACTTCTAGTACCCAGTGATAGTACATATAGTACCGAAGAAGGTATACATTCATACTTCAACATCAGAATGGGAATTTATCCATTTTCCATACAAAGACATGTATTAATAGATCTTATAAATGATTGAGGATCACCCATCAATCCTGGATCTTATCCACCAGACCTGTCAAGACGTGATCATATCCGTGGAAATTGCAAGGTGTGAGACCCACATCCTGGTCTCCCCAAGCAGGTTGAGTCATCGATAGGATAATAGAGAAATTTTTGGGTGGAACTATATCCTTGATATAATTTGGGAGACTGGACAGCTACATTTTATGATACAAGGATAATTTGCTTCGAAAGAAACACCCATTTTAATTTTGGGACAGCGGTCCACCACGGCGGTCACTCCAAACATGCATATATCCCATTCATAACTCAAGATGATATTTTTTGTATCTTGGTAGCATCACGGGGACAAATCAAATAGGAACCCAAATATGGCGTTTTTTACCAATAGAAAGCAGACCCAGTTTCCCGTAAAAGAGTTCCCAAAAATGAAAAATGCCAAAAAAAATATATGAAAATGAAGGGAACATTTCTGATTCTTAACTACTAGAATATGGACTTCTTGATTCCATCTAACACCAATAAATAGTGTATCATGATCCTATAAACCCAATATAATGATAAGGGAGTGGCAGCCGCAATTTTGATGGTCCTACCAACAATATTGTTACCAGCTATTCTAAATCCCCTCCTCAGATTAAACATGGGGTATTACATTGTGGGAAAGAAATTATTAATAATTAAATCATATATCTTGATGAGTGTAATAGTTTCCAACCACTTACCATAATATCATATAGTAAGAGTTTTCACCCCTTTATTCATCCTCCCTGATGTTCTTTCCTAGTATACACACTATAGAAATTCTCCATATAGTCGGATGTCAAGCTATGATGGTAGTAATCACAATGATGGAAGCCACTATGAAATCCCTCCCCCTAGTAACATAATGAAATAAGAAGATCCTACCCTTATTTTATTCTATCCTAAGGGTCCTCCCCATGATGTGCATTGTAGATATTATCCCTTCAGTCAAATGTTTAAGATATGATAGTAGTCCTCCCCATAATTGAAGTCACTACGATCGGACTCCCCAAAGTGACATCAACCAATGAGAACGTAATCCACTTATTTCAGTTCTTTCTGAAGGTTCTCCCTAGGATTCACACCGAAAATATTATCCCAACAACCAGATACCAACCTAGGATGGTATTCCTTTCCATGGTGGTACTCATTGTCATGGTCCTCCCCACAATTACATCAATCATTAAGAAGGTCCTACCCTTGTAGTATCTCATCCAGATGGTCCTCCCTAGGATGTCCGCTTCAGATACTCTTCATGCGGCAAGAAACCAAGATATGATGGTAGTCATCTCCATGATGGATGTAACTATGAAAGGCCTCTATAAAGTGACATGAAGCAATGAGAAGGTCCTCCCCATATTACAGTTCATCTGGAAGGTCCTCCCCATGATGTCCTCTATAGATATTCTCTCTACAACTAGAAAAAGATCTATAACGGTAATCCTCACCATGATGGAAGTCATTTTGAAGGCACTCCCTACAATTACATCAAGAAGAAAGAAGGTCTTCCTCTAATTTTGATCCACCATCATGGTCATACCCATGTTTTATTCTACAAAACCTCTCATTGTGGTTATATATTAGGCTACAATGCTACTCCTCGCAAACATGGAATCGGCTACGGTGATCCTCTCCATAGTCAACATTTATAACAACAACAAGGTCATCCACTATCCAAACCATAAATGAGAAATCCCTCATATTATACGGTGCTTGTAAAGATGTATTCAAACATGTTAGATAAACTTTTTAAGAGAAGTGACATCCTTTCTCAGTTAGATGATGGTTTGGGTCGATGCTCGACTTCCAAGACCCCGCCAATACTGTTTATTTATCAATGAGACTCATGCTAGCCAAAATTCATGGAATGAAAAAATCATGAATCATTCATGTTGGGAAGAAAAAGTATAGAAGTATATTCCCAATGAGAAAAATGAAATGTTTCTCAAGATAGAACAATTAGTTATGGATGAAATGTGAGTTATGTTTTGTCCCACACCCACTTCTATGTTTGACATACCCCTTGAATTTTTTGAGGAATTCATACATAACATTTTTCTCAATATATGGATATCTCTCCTCCAAATAAATTAATATTATTTACCATATGACGGGTATATAGTCCATGTGAATATATTTGGGGGGCTTTGCCAACAAATTGAACTAGAAGCCCTTCCATTTTCATGACGTCCACAATTTGAGAGGTAGAACAAAGATCTTGAATTTTTATACCTACACTCACTTTATAATTTACATTGTCTTATCGATGACACATCATCTAGTGATAATATCTTTGTTTGTGGAGAGAATTTATCATTAAGATTCTCCCAACTTTCCATCTAGAAGAACCCATTGGAAATGACATCATATGATGTCATTATCTACATATGGTGGTCAAATAAAATCCCAATTAATGAAAAGAAACATTCTCAACAAGAATCAGACATAATTAGGTCTTAAAGTCATCAATATCAATGACAAAGAGGCATTGAAAAACAAATGAAACAAGTTATTGAGATCATTCTGTAGGCATATTTCTTTAGTGAAGCCAATCATCATGAAATAATCATGTCCTTAGAAGAAAATAATTCATGTGCAGACCTGACACAATATTCAGATCACGCCTTATTGGGAATCCACAAGATCAATAAAGAAATAATAGATTCATCAACTACCACATTATGGGATCATCCAAATATAGTAGGTATGGGGAAATTTTTAACACAAAATTGCCCCATAAGACTGAAAAATCTAGGCCATGGCATGGTAACAGAGTAATGAGAGAAACCCAAGCCTGTTCGGATTGGAGAATTTATAACTCAACTACGAGCCCAAAAGATATTACTATTTTCCCACATAGGGAGGAAAATGAATAGATAGTCCACCAATTCTATAACATCCCATGATTCATTTATTCTATAAGGGAGGAATATATAAAAATTATATAAGGGTTCCCGTTGAGTTTCCCTTCACCAAGAAACTCAAAAAGGATATCATAATGGAAGAAGAAATCCCAGTAAAGGATACAAAAATCCCTCATACTCTTCTAAAACATGAACAGTGCCCACCATATATTATGAATTGGTGAATGAAGTGGACATTAACACTATAAAAAACGTGAAACATTATGCAAATGATGATAAATAGTGATAGGATTGTTCTTACTAGAATCTGATCTACAAGAATCCTAGAGTGTTGACATTCAAAATCAGAGAGATACCCTAAATTCGTGTGTTCAATTGGTCAATCTCTCAGTACCTCTAATTCGAATCCCAAAAAAACAAGATGAAAAAATGTCATGAATTAACCAACTCCCCATACTAAGAATTATTCCATGATGGTGAAAAATAAATACGCTAAAAAGGAGGAATAAATGAAAGAGTTGAGGAGAATCAATGCCGAGCTCCATTGAAAAAGTCATATTATCAAATATGTTCCATTAAAAGAGTTTCGACATACCCTTCCAAGTGGTGTTCCTCTTCTACAAGGGCTCATCATAGAAAATAAAGCTAGAATGGAATGTTCATCCAAGGTATATTCAGATCCATCATTATACCTAAACCCAATCTCTATAGGATATAATGATTTCCCTCCCATGATGATTCAACCAGACTAAATACTGGAAAATCTAAAAATTCTTCACCCGTTTGATTGTCAACCTGAAGTTCCAAAAGCACTGGTCGAATCAATTTTTTCCCATACTACACCCACACATTCTCAGGTTTATCATAAAACACATCAAGGGCCCATGAATAACATTGAGTCATTGGAAGCTCAATTGGATGTTATGTAAGGGTGGTGTGCTCTGATACAACTGGAACAAAACCCGTACCCTGACTTCGGGACTAACGTTCCACCACCACCAAATTTTGGGAACTCAATATTCCCAATATTCAATGGATTAGGTTACCCAATACAACATCCGATTCATTATGCGTCTTATTGTAATCTCATGATGAGAACCCTTGGGCAACAAGAAGTAGTGAAACACAGAGGCTTCATGTGATCCCTCCAATGTTCATCCTTTGTACGGTTTACCAATTTTCCCGCTCTGTCAATAACATGATGGGGGGGTCTTCGGTGATAGTTCAATATCTAATTCAATTGAATTTTTTTAAAAACAATATTCATCGAAATTATGAACTAAAAATAGCATCATAATGAAAGAATATGATATTTTATTTCCCTATGTAATTTTCTAACCTACTCTTTGAACCGACCACTTTCCCAAGATGAGATGCTTTCTATGTGCATTGATAACCTTTGGTATGACCAACAAATGCCACTCATCCTGATAAAATATATAATTGTATTTTGTGATTTCTCTTCTATCACTCAAAGTATAGAGTATTCCTTTCAATGGAGTAATCTCAAGTCCTAGGATGCCCCCATCATCCAATGGAAAAATACTTGGAAGAGATAAAGTCGCCTCCAATATTCTTAACCCTCTAATGCACCATCCCTAGATCCAATGCTTGCACTGTGTCATTTAAGGCCCCTGGACATCAATAGCATCATCCAACTCATTACGATGAGGGTGGGAACCTTTGATAAATAAATTTTACGAATGAATGAATGAATTCTACTTGTTCCAAGATATCCATGTTTGAAGATACATTTTAGAGGCCATGAATTTCCACATTATCTATCTACCTGAGTGAAAGAGGGAAGATTAAGTAAGTCTCAACAACATTCAAAATTATTATCCCTTCCACCGGATATTGGGACACCCCATTCATGAGTGTTTCATATACAAGGACCTCTTAAAAAGAATGATAGGTTCTATGAAATTCAAATTTGGACCACTGTCGTAACAAGTGTCATTTGTTATCACCACTAATGTCGCAAAATGAGGGAGTGTAAAATGTTTTCAATAAAGTGGAATAAAATGATGATACATAAATGACTCATAAAATAGTCAATCAAGCCATTGGAATGCTTCAATATGGGTTGATGAAAATGATAATTTATTTGAATGATTCTGATGCAACATATCTGACATACTCGACCCCATAATATTTTACGAAGTAGTTGGATAGAGTTCATGAAGAAAAAAGCTACACTCATTCCAGAAATGGATTTGATACTCTCAAATTTAATGACATCAATTTTGAAGAGGTGGTAATTTCCCCACCAAATGGCACCAATATAAGAATTCAATCAGGCAGAGTTACTACTACAAAACTTTCCTTTAATAGCAACATAATTTATCAGTGCTGGAAAATTGGGCAGAGAAAGTCCATCTTTATGATCACATTATTTTATTACTATTTACGGTTACCCTTTATCAGTGCTTTATTTTCATAGCTGATAAAAAGAACCATTTATAAGAGCTTAAATTAAAGCACTAATAAATTTTAACCTTTATCACTCTTGTGATAAATCACCAGAATAAATAAAATAATTAAACAAATGAATTTTAAAAAAATTAACAATTTCATTAATTTTATATTTTTTTGTTAAAAATGAATAAATTGAATATAAACATATATAAATTCTAAAAAATAATAAATAATATATATTATTTATATAGATATGTAAACTGAATAAAATGAAATAATTGAAAAAATAAATATTTAAAATGTGTATGTTATGAAAAATATTAAACATTTTAATAATTAAATAATTACTGATAAGAATGAATAAATTTAATATATATATATATATATATTAAATATTGATAAATAATATATATTAAATATTGATATATAAATCAATATATAGTGAAACTAAAAATAAAAAAATGAATAAATGTAACAATTATTTAAAATTTTATTAATGAATGAGTTTTTCATAAAAAATAAATAAGTATAATATATATATTATAAAAAGTAATAAATAATATATATTAAATATAAATATATATATAATGAATAAGATGATAATTAAAAACATATTATTATCTTGTTCATTTTTAATGTTGTTTTATTTTTTGATTTATCATATATCAAATTTCATTGGTGACATTGCTTTTATGAACATATATATATATATATATATATTTCTTGCAGTTTTATTTGCAATCACTCACAAATATAAATACACAATATATAGAAACACATACAACTAATATTTATATTATTTGTTGAAATTTCATTCTATTTTAGAATTTCATTATAACATGTCACATTTAATATATTATTTTTTTAATTGTTTAATTTTATTTATTACTTTTTAATACTATTATATTAATGGAATTTATTTTATATATATATATATTTGAATTTTATCATTTCCTTTTATTTATTATTCTGTTTTTATTTACTATGTTTTAGTATTTTAAATATATATTCATCTTACTTAAATTTATATATATATATATATATATATTATTAATATATATTTAATTAATAAAACATATCCATTATTATATATTTTTTAATTGTACTCATTTAGAAATATTCACTTTCAATTTTTTTTAAATCATGTATTTCAGAATATGTATCCACAAATAATGTTTGAAATATCTTTTAAAAAAATTATTATAAATATAAATTGACTATATTAATGAATAAAGAATAATTATTTTTTAAATAAGTATTTATATATTTATAAATAAGTAATTATATATATTATTATTTAGAAAATTATAATTAATTTATTTAAATAAATCCTTTATCGTCGTTTTTAGTGATGATAAATATCCATTTTACTATCGCTTATCAATTTAATAATGATAAAATGTATGTTTATCCGTGTTAATCTAAAAGCACTATTAAAAGATTTCCCAACCTATTTAAATGAACCCCAACCGGTACTTAGTCAGTCATAATTCTTAACCTCTCCTGGAACTCATCTATTGTTTGTGTGACTCCAATACATTCTCACTAATCCTTGAAGGCTAGAATCTATTTTTTATATACTAAATTTCAACTGTAATTGTTTGATCTTTTGGGTTTTTGGTTGGTATTTTTCATTATTCTTAACCCTAAAGAACTCTACATATCATTAACTCTACGTTCACTCAAACGAATCAAGGATTGAATCTAATGTATGATATTTTCTAATTTTTATATATCGTGGTTTGATCTTTTGGGTTCTGCATTTTGCGTTTTGTGCATTTCTTTACCATGAAGAACCCTATATCTCATCTCTTTTCCACTACTTGCGGGACTCCTATAGGTTGATGTAAGGATCATAATGATGTACCGTGATATTATTCACCAGTGTTTGTGTCCAATATTGTGAAATGAATCATTGTATTCCTCATTAAATTTTTTACCAATAATCTGGTGATGGAAAAATACAAAAAATATTACTATTTCAATGCTTTATTTTCCTATTTTGAAATGGGATGAAATTAGGATAGATTTCTTGACCAGGTTCTGAAGATCAACTAAATATAAAGATGTATCATTGGTTATAATGGATCACGTAATTAATATAAATAACTTATATGTATTTATGAGACTTCCCTAGTTGATTAACTCTATTCATTGTGTGTAAAATTTAAAATAATGCTTCTCGGTGTCCCATACAACATTGTATCTGATAGGGTTTTGATGTTTTTTTCTAGGATATAGAAAGGAAATTAATTTTTAATGAGGTTCTGTGTGAAGTTTTATTCATTCATTATTCTATATTCTAATGGTCATTCTAATCAGATTGTTTAGATATTGGTGTATATTTTTTGAGAATTAATTCTTACCTTAGTGGATCCTAGATTGATTAACATTATATAGTGTAAATCTCTTATAAAAATAGTTATCATTCACTTATCTTGATGGCACTGTATAAATAATTATATTAAATACATTTTCACTCTCCTTTATGTTGGATAATGATATAATAGTATGTCATGAATATCCCAAGTCTTCTCTATGAGTTGAGAGACCAACTGATGTTAATTGAAAAAAAAATTAGACTACTGAAATCCAACCATTGTCCTACATAAACCATTAGAGGTTACCCTTGTAATTTTATGTTAGTGATCATGTGATTATTTATCCTTCCTTGAGATTGATTCACTAATGGATTATAAATAAGAGGAAATTAACCTCTAAATACCTAAATAGTTTTAAAATTCATGGAAAAGTTAAGGAAATTTCATAACAGCTAGCCTTAAACATATGAAAATACAATGGTTCAACCAATTACATCAACAATTTGGATTAATCTTATTGAGTATGAAATTCTTGAGGCTATTTAGGTTTTATTTCCTCCATCTGATCTAACCATGTAATCCCCATTAATTTTAGTATCTTAGTCTTGTTTTGGGGGTATTATATGTTAAAGGGGAGTTAAAATATTGATTAGATGATTTGATAAGATAGAGTGGTGAATTGATATTGGTTCCCTTGTGTGGTAGGTATTGAGTACCTACTAGAATAGAACTAGGTACATGTTGATAGTCTAGACTAAGTAGGTCCATTTATAAAACAACTAAGAACCCAATGGACTTGTATTATGTATATGGTGGTACTATCAAAATTTTATTAGTGTTGGGGGAATGATTATATTTTTCATCAAATTAAACTCATATACTAAGTAAAACATGGACCACTACAATGTAGTCAAGTTAATCATGACTATTAGTTTCTCATTTTGGTGGTTTAGCATGAGTTATGTCTTGTTTTGATATCAGTTGTTATGAGTAAAATTTTAAAATGAATTTTTTTGGAAATCTAAAATAATTTCTTTCAAATCATTTTGAACTGGAAGAAATGAGTTTTAAAGTTAAATGTTTTTGACTGAAAATTTGGTAAATTATTGGTTTTTGTGATAATGTGGTAAGTGTGACCCTTGGTATTCTTTGTGAGTGTTTTCATGTTTGTAGGTATGTGAGGAATTGATTTTGAACCTAATTTTAGGATTTTTCAATTATTCAAAATATGCAACCTAGAATGGTATTTGAAATTTCTAGTGGGTCTCAACCTATTCCTAGTTCTCCTAAGATGGTTTCCATATTATATGGAAATCAGGGTTTTTTAGAGGTAGCGAAGTGGATTGAGGAAGTTGATAATGTCTTCAGTGTGTTGGTAACTGCCAAAATAATTATATTTTTTTAATTCTAGTTTTACTTGGGGGTCCATAATTGGAAGAATGAGAGTTTTTTCCTCCAACGATACAGGTTGGGATTACATGTGATGTTTTTATGTCCCTCGTTTTTTGATGGTTTTTACCTAATAAGGTCAATATAATGAAATGGGATGATTGAATGAGTGTCATGGAATGTCAGTGGACAGTGAAGTCTTATGTTTAACATTTCAAATAGTTGGTTTCATTTTCTCCTGAGGTAGTGTTGCAGGATCTATTGAAAGCTTCCCTTTTCATTAAGGGTCTACATCCCGGGATCACGGAGTGTGTTATCCTCTCTAGGGATCACTATTTCCAGATGTTTGTGGAGAAATAATTTTTTTCTGATTTTTTTCAATGAATAATACAACACATTACCTCATTTTTTTCTCCCATGTTGGGGTGAAGACACTCAACTTTTCCTCAATTTGTTTCTCACTGTTATAAGTTCATCTTTTATTTTAAAAGTATGAATAAATCATCCTTTCACAGTTAAAATGGTATTGTATTTATGAGTGTGAAGCATAAAATATTTATCCCTTCTTGAAGTAGTTCCCCTTTTTTTAACTCACCTATATTAAGATGTATATTTTTGTTCCAATAACTCTTTCTGCCTGGTGTTTGGGTTTATTATAATTTCAGAGATATTTTGTTTGTTTATATAATATTATATGGTATAATATGATTGAAAAAAAAGATTAAGGTTTTCACTTTTTTCACACATAGGGAAATGATCCATAACTCAATTGAGATGTGTAGAAATCAGTCACACCTCAATTTGATGCACGGTGTGACCACTATGACTGAATGTGTAATTCATTTTCAAGAATCAGCCTCACCTAAAAACCAAAAAGACACATTAATATTGTCTGGATACCTGAGTTCAAAGTTTCACTCAATGAAAACTGATTCAATAGGCTCGGATTTTCATTATAATTTAGAAAAAATATTAATAATTCACTTTTGACATATAGCATTCTTTTTTCACATCAACCTGACACAAGATGTGATCAGAATAAGAGAAATGTGTGTTTTTCTTGTTTAAAATCTCATTTTTGATAAAAATACAAATAAAATACCCAAAATAATAAAACAAATTAATATTTTTATGATACATTAATACAATGATCCACAAGAAATTTGAGACGTGTTGTAAATAGTGGCACCTAAATTCGATGCGTAGTGTGACTGGTCTGACTCCCAATAATTAATTTTATTTAAAGGTGACAACAATTTTATAAATATTGACAATTTATGTTAATTTATTTATATATATTATTAATAACATAAGAATTGTTCTATTATATAGGTTCCTTCTTTTCCATGAGAATGGGTGGTTTGTTTTGCAATAACATGCGTCTGGTTAGGTTTGAATGAAAATAAAACATTGATATTTTTTAATATATGTAAAAAAAATTATTTATGTAATTATATAAACCAATGTTTGAAATGTCTGTAATATATAGTTTTTTATTGTGTTCCTGTTGTATGTTTCATTTCATTTAAATCTTGTACTGTTACTTGTTTTTGTAGATATCTAGTGTGTTTCATGTACTGCATTGTGCGGTTACCGCATACTTCATAATGGCGCTTTATGAGTGCTTTTTAAATGCACTGATAAAACCACATTTATAAATGATTTTATACGTGCTGATAAATAGTTTCTTGAGTTGTGCTGAATTAACGAGCTTATAAATTTGTCCTTTATCAGCGCTTATAAAAGAACTCATAATGTTTCCATTTATCAGTGCTTTTTCAGCCCTAAGAAACGTTTAGGTCTTTTAACCTCACTCATGTAGTAAACTCTTTTCTAGTGATAATAAAGTCCATTTCTATCAGATTTAATGTTTTTTTGTAATATTGAGTCATCATTAGAGGATGAACTAATATTAGGCAACAGTAATTTCATTCATTTAGTATATACATTCTCCGATGAAGAGTATGGATATGAACTTGAGTTCCCCTCATACAATTTAGGAGCTAGAAGAAGATGCTAAAGAATACATAGATACTAGGGATGATGTTGTCTAGGTAGAAAGCCCATTCATAGATGCACCCCATCTCAAACTGTCAAAAAATTGTAAAATTGCATAAGAATCCTTCAAAAAACAAAATATGAATATAAAAATTCATTATTCCCTCCCGGAATACACCCTTTATCGATCATCATGGAATATACGTTGAATCAAGAAAAAACTAATCCTGAATATCATGAATGTAGACCTTCCCATCCAAATTCACAAAGTACAGATGAAACACCAACTCTAGTCCTAGGAATCAGAATATCTTAAACCGATGATCAAACCCCTAAAGTTCATGTGAAAGGGCATCCCCATGTTGGGAAGCATAGGTCCTTATATCTGAAATATGAAATTTTGAATCAATTTGAATTGGTACATCCCATGTTGTCAATCCTAGAAAACCAGAATTTTTCGAATGAACTCAGAGAAGTACTTATTGAAGCTTTTCTAACCCCCAAGAGTTTGAAGCCGAAGTAATCACTTCTAAAGTCGATTGAATAGATACTGATACTACTAAAGTCCATGAAATAATCCCATTCACAAATACATATGAATATCACATTATGTAGGGACACAACAAACCCTTATATGTTTCTGTCAAGATAAATGATGTCGATATCTAATCATTCTTCATCGAAAATGGCTCCATACTTAGCCTTATTCAACTATGAACACTTGGTCAGCTGGGCTGCAATGAAGACAGATTGACACTGTATACCACAACCCTATTTGGATATGATAATAGTTTGATGAATATACTAGGATAAATCATGTTCAAAACTTAATTTGGTGACATTATCATCGTCTCAAAATTTCTTGTCGTCCGTAAAAACAACACCTTCCATCTCAAATTAAAAAGGCCTCGGTTGCATCAGCATATAGAGATTCCCTTAGCATACCATCAGTGCATCAAATATTTCATTAATCAAAATAGTTTAAAATTTCATTCCAATAAGGCCCCATTGGAATCGTATGTGTCACACTATATTGATGCATGATTTTATGAGCAGGAAAGTAATAAACCACCAGTCAATAGGATTGATTGGATCAGCACTCCAAAAAATTTGAAAAAGGTCACTAATAACCCCTTTAGTAAGATTAGTGAAGAATACATATAACACAGCAATCAGGTGGTGTTTATTTGTACAAATTCAGACACATGTTAGATAGTTCTGATGATTTTATTTTTTTACCATGATCCTCACAGTGTTGAATGTTCAACTGGCCCCCAAAACAATGGTGAATGCTCGAATAAGAATTCCCAAATTCTATTAGTAGGCATATAGATGACAGATGTATCACCCACTATGGTAGATTAGAATGAATAAATTTCTTATTCCCTTAGACCATCCTCACAATAAGATTCCTCACTATCAGTCGGATAAGAAAAATACACCTCATCCTCTAAATGCCAAAATTGTGACTCTTCTCTCAACTCTAGAGATCTCATCTCAAGAATTTTTTCCCCAGAAGATGAATAATTATATGTGGAATTTTAGGAATATGAATGAAAATAATACCTTATGAAATCCCGTTTATCATTAATGGAGGGTATCTCCCAAACAATTGATTATTTCAGAAAAATAAACCCTGGTAAGAAAGAATGATCCTGACCCACTCTAATTAGTGAAACCATGTATTTCAAAAAGAAAGTGGAGTAGACCTCATTATTAAATAAGAATTGATATGTTTTCATCATGAACTAAAAATAAATTATATGACTTGATCTGGAAGTGGACACTCATGACTTGGTCCTACCGGTAGATCATCATGGCTATAAGAAATTTTCCAGAAGGATGAACCATATTTATAATTCCTAATTAGAGGGTATAGTAAAAATTATCATCAAAGAAAACATAATTTTGGAGGTCCTATAACCCATATGGTTTGATAATATTGTCACCTTCAAAAATAATAATTCTAAAATCATAGTTTTCATTGACTCCAAGGATCTCAATTATCACATCCCGAAATATGACTTCCCAGACCCAATTAAAGAATTGTTGATCAATGGGACTACTGAATATCTATCTCTCTCATTCATGGATGGTTATTCAGGATAAAACCAAATCCTAATGGCCCTATAATATGAAGATTTTTTCTCCTTTAGGTCCCCAGAGTGAGTATTTTGATACATGGTAATGCCCTTCGGCCTGAATATTGTTGGCACTACATATCAAGAAGCCACACATCGCATCATCAAACCTTAATTGGAAATATTTTTAGAATTTTTTGTTGATAGGATGGTTGTTAAATCATGAAAATTCTTAGACTATATGAATGACCTAGAAATTTTCTTAAAAAACAATGATAGAACAGTATGAAATAGAACCCCTTAAAATGTTCTGTCAGTGTTACCTTAGGGAAATTACAGAACTTCATCATATGCCACTATGGAAATGAAGTTTTCCACATGAAGTTGAAGGATATATTTGGCATGAAACATCCTCACAACCTTGCATAGAAGAGAGGAATTCAATGATATCGCAATTACATTTAGACTTTTATATCTAACATTGCAGGAAAATGTCTTCCCTTCACTAGGTTTATGAAAATGGGGGCTGAATATCATTGGAATGATGATTTTTCACATGCATTTGACAACATGAAGAATTAACTCTTGAGTCCTCTGGTGATAATGTGGCCCATTAAATAAATACCATGAATTTTTTATGTGACTACCATTGAGTGATCCCTACAATCCTTCCTCATGAAAAATAATATTGTTGATAGCAAGAATAGTCTCTATTACACCAACTAAACCATGATCAATGCTAAGACTTGTTATTCTAATATACAAAGAGATATCTAGCCGAGATCATGATGGTACAAAATATGAGGCACTTCCTATATCACTACATTTTCTATTTGTTTTATCATATCAACACGGTCAAGTATATTCTCAGTCATCAAATGTTGACCTAATACCTATCACTATGGGCATTCATCATGCATCAGCTTGATATATGGTTTGTACCTCTAGAAAAGATTTACCGGATTTTCTAGATGATAATATTTAGTTTTAGATGACCCCAATTGTTTCTAAACTACCTAATGAAGAATTAGTGTCTGGTCTAATAGAATCCCAAAACAAGAGATTCATTTTCACTACACATCTAGTAGCCTGATGTGAAAAAGGATGGAAGACCCCAAACTCAAAAATGTGGGGTTGGGAGTAATACTCATATATTTGGAAAAATAATTCCTTTCATATTCCTTCCTACTATATGAGAGGTGCATAAACAATTTAGTGGAGTACCAGGTTCTCATTGTAGGACTATAGTATTCACTTCAAGATCAAGAAGAACACTTGAAGATAAAATGTGACTCAGAACTAGTCATCAAGGAAGTCAATGGTGACTATGATATCAATAAGGATGAACTAATATTATTGATGGACCATGTTCGAGTGTTTATGGAAGAATTACAATAAGATATGACATTAACTCATGTCTGTTGACGCTCCTTTCGTCACAGAATCTAAAGATCGGAAAAGGGAATATCTCAGCTGAAAGTGATTCATCCTTTGAAGAAACATCAAAAATCGACAAAGGGATAAAAAAGGAGAACATTGCCCGTATATCGCGCAAGTTCCCTCTTGGTCGCGCAAGTACACTTGCGCGCCGCCTCAATACTTGTGCGACTCCACATGTTCGTGCAAGGGACTTGCGCGACATATGTGGTAACCGCCTGGTAACCGCCCAGTAACCACCCGGGGTCTTCTTTTGCCTATAAATAGACCCTGTGGGCCCCCCATTCAAGAGGATCTTTTTCCAGAAACTCGGATTGAAGCTCCCGACGCCCAAGTCTCTTCTCAAAGCTTCCGGAACACTTCTAAGGTAATTTCTTACCTAGAACGGAAGATCTAAAGAGAAAAAGGAAGGCCTAAGTGTTGAAAACTTATCAAACACTTGCGCGCCTACTTAATTCCTTCAATATAACTTGCGCGTACCTCTTCTGGAAGAACCTCAAGAGGATGGTAAAGGGTTTAATAAAGAGTCGCTCAAGCATTTCAATACTGGTTGAAAATAGCGCAAGTACCCCTAATGTCGCGCAAGTATACTTGCTCGACCAATACTTGCGCGCCGCCGCAGGACTTGCGCGCCTTTCAAGACTTGCGCGCCCCTATCTTTTTGGGTTCCCATCTTGCCCATTTTTACCCCTCTTAAACCATTTCACCCTTCCTATTCAAGATTCGGTCTTCAAGATACTCTTCAAAGCCATTTATGGCATGATTTCTTGATTTGACATCCTTATCTGAAAGGAATTCTGTGAAATACCTCTCAAAACCTAGTGATTTAAACATCTTTATGTCACCAAAGATTGAGAGTTCATTCATTCAACCTCATCCTTTAAGATGAGAGAATCCTAACCTGGGTCTCCTTTTCAGGAATAATCCCCAGTTATAAAAAACCTTTGATCTGGGCATCTTTCTTAAGAATAAGCCCCAATCAAGTCCTTTAATCTTGGGCATCCTCCTCAGGAGTAATCCCCAAACCTTAATCCCTAACCTGGGTCTCCTTTTCAGGAATAAGACTCAGTCATAACCTTGGGCTTCCTTTTCAGGAGTAAACCCCAAGTCCCCTAACCTAGGCTTCCTTCTCAGGAATAAGTCCTAGTCATAAATCTTGGGCATCCTTCTTAGGAGTAAGCCCCAAGTCTCTTAAAATTTCTCTTAACCAGTCATAAATTACCTTTGATTTGGGTTTCCTTTTCAGGAATAAAACCCAATCATAAGTCCCCTCCTAACTTGGGCATCCTCCTTAGGAGTAAGCCCCAAGATTAGAGTATTCAAATCTCCATGAAGTACATATAACTTTGTGGACCCTGTTCTTGGATTTTCTCCCTAAAAGTAAATCCTAAACCTTCGTCTATCTGGGCAGTCATCTATACATAAGCCCCAAAACAAATTCTTATGATTGCATCTTTTATGGCACAATTGTCTAAATTTTACCAATACCTCTTGTTTCTCACACCGAGCATGACTCACGTGAGCTTAGAGTGTAAAAGTAATTTTGACATTCATCTTTGAGCCATCAATCATAAACATCATTCCTCGAACTACGTGGGTTCTGATTCCTTTTTCAAAACAAAGGATACGTAGGTAGCCCATCTATGGGTTCGATCCCAACATTGAAATAATCTCTGTCCTTCTGAATGACGATAAACTTCAAGTGCCCCAATGAGTGGCTTTAAAACCAGCCTGGTCATCAAAATGACCAAGATACTTTTATATAAATGTTTTGAAGGATACCATTGACCAAGAATCTCTAAACAAATATAGATGATTCTATATTGATGAAGAACCTCGAATACATATAAAAGATTCTCTAAATTTCTTGCATATTTAATCATTGATTGTTAAAAATAAAGGAAAGCTCATTTTATACTTGGTAATGTAATAAGGATTCACGAACTTAACTTAAATCTATAAAGAGAGTCCCGGAGTAGACAAAAATTCCCCTCAAAAAGGTGTGATGAGTCCGACCTCCCATCCTCTCGACCAATGAAAATTCCTAAGCCTCATTAGCCCACAAGCTAATGAGCGCCTGCCTTTGGAAAGTAGGTCCAAATGGATGTGGAATCATTGGATGTTTCCGGTTCTACGAACAAACCCGTTAGAAACCGATCGGAACGTTTGAATCTCCCGTCCAGGAGATCATCCCCGGATTCCGCGTGAAACAAAAAATGGTGAACCCGACGTGAATCCTTAACCAAGTTAAAGTGATGTTCTTCTTATCTGTTAGGCCCTTTGGGCCAACAAGGCAATCATTGACATATGATCATCCAAAAGATGCAGTAGCCAGATTCATCTTGATTATGTCTGTTACATGGAACAGGCACTCTTTTTTCAAGATCTTCTACAAAAATGGCTTTCCTTAAATTCACCCCTGTGAATACTGCTGCTGGGAACACCTCTACTGTGAGGTCTGCTGCTGTGAAAACCAATGCTGCTACTCCTGCTGGAACGTCATCCGCTCTGAGGATGACATCACCTACTCAGCATCTTCAACGCTGTGTTTCTAATGCACTGGTTAAGGAGTACCGTCGCAACGGTACTATCCCAACTCTGGAGGCCGCTCGTCAAGCCCTCCAAGTTAACAATTCTACCTGGTCGTCCGGACAACGGCGACCAGCAATCAAGAAGTAGACGGTGCTGACTACCGTCTCCAACCGTTTCTGGTCGTTATCCCCGGAACGCAATTTCCATTCACTCCCTTACTCCGAGGAAGTGAATGAGCAGGTCCCGCAGGACCTTAATTCAAAAAGACAAGAGTCCTTCTCAAGGTCTCCCATCAACAATTGCCGCCAGACTCGTGCGGTAGTGCGCCCTCAACATGATGAGGGTACCGACTCCAGGCATTCAGCTCAGGTTCCTCGAACCCGAGCAGGCAAGATGAACCGCCAGAGACGGAATCCGGTTAACAATAGGCAGGTTGTCATCCCTGCCATCTCCGGAGAAGTCCACCAACCTAACTTGGTGGCAAATAACGAGCAGGCATACACACCTGTTCGTTTTAATCCCGCTGTCCAGCAGACTCGTCTGGCAGCATCAAGCCGATCCCGCCAGGCAATTCCGGCGGAGTACCATAGGCAGGAACATACACCTGCTTATACATCAGCAGTTAGTCAGCAGGCTCGTCTGACTACATATGATGGATCTCGTCAACTGCGTTTGGCGAAGTGTAATCAGCAGGCACATACACCTGCTAATACTAATCAAGCCTACCAACAGTCTCGCATGGTAGCGCACGGAGAAGTCAGTCGAAATGCCCCGACGACCAACAGGAGGCAGACTAAAATCTCTGCCTCCACACTTGAGTACTGTCAGAATTCACTGACAGGAAAAGGAGGACAGGAGCAGGCACATACACCTACTCCAAGCCCGGAATGGACGTATATCCCTGTTCCGGCGGTTGAAGTCACCAAACATATTTTGTCAATGGTGAAAGAGCAGAAGCAAATTCCTGCTCATATTCTGGATGCTTGCCAGGATATCATAACAGCTTCAGCATCATCTCAGGGACAGACACATAAATCTATCCCTAGCAGTGGAGTGACACATCAACAATTCACTCCGGAACAGACACACACATCTGTTCCAGTCCAAGAGGGTTATGGGGCATACTCCCCCATATCATACGGACAACCAAGTCAGGCACATACACCTGATTTGAGAGATGATTGTCAGCCTAACCTGACCATCTTTCCTGATCAGGCACATACACCTGCTCAGAGCAATCACTTTCGTCATCAAGTGGTTTCTAAAGCGAGTAAGAAGGCATCTAAGAAAAAGATCCGCCCAGCACAGTCAGGAGATCAAAGGCCAATCTGCAACAAGGCCTTGCTCGATGCTGGAGTTCTTGAAGCCCTCAGACATTTATCTGTCGAAATTCAAGATTCTACTCCATCAGTTCCCAAAAACAGGAACATTAATCCCGAAGGTCTTCAACAGACACTTCCTCATGAAGACTTGCTTCATGAAAATTCGGTCAATCTTGAAGTTTCTTCTTTAGATGAGAGCCACAGGAACCCTCTGTGTGGTCAGAAGACCAAGGAGCAAGAGATCTCATCTTTTGTTGTAACCCATCATGATGGTCCTCCTCATGGTGATGAACTTCGCTGCGAAAGTCCACTCCGCAGTAGTGATTCACATTGTCTCGAAAATTCTTCAGAAGGCAATGTAGTGACGAGAAAGCCCTCCTATCTCGAGGCACTTGCAAACGTAAAACCAGTCATGTCTGAAGTTTTACTATCGGCAGGTGAAACTCTTTCGCCATCAGAAGATAGCTTGGGGTTCAGGTTATTCTCCAAACCTTCCCTGGGTCATTCATCTTCTAGCATGAATAGTGATTCCTCTACCAATCTTGTTGAATCCGATGAAGCAACAAGGAAACACCAACTCTGGTCCAAACAGGTAGAAGAATCTTCATTTAATGATAAAGAGGAAATGCTGAACATGAGGAAAAAACTGGAAAAAGGTGAAGTACCAGTCATGTTTTGGCCTTTGGCTGACTCCCAGTACGACATTCCAAAAATGTTGACGGATGATGGAATCCATGATATTCGTCTCAACATATGGAAAACTCTTTGTCAATTAAAGAAGAAGGTATTATCTTACGATGAATATGAAAATCATCTTAAGATAATAGAAGGGTTACAACGCCAGATTGATTTGGCATCTCTATCAGTCTCTCGGTATCCGAAGGCTGAAAAGCAACAGAGAACCCTTCAACGTTCATGCCTTGGCGCACTAAGAAGATTGTGTCAGTTAATTTCCAATGCTCCATCTAATGTTCATATCAGAGGATGGGGTGTTCACGGAGCACTACATTTCACAGTGCTTTCCGGTCAGCGGAGCCCGCCGAAAATGGTCTCATGCAATGTTATTGCCCATGGGCGGCCACAGTCAATGGGCTTTGTTCATAATCAAAAGCTTGCTCGAGATCAAGCTTCAACTAGTTCCTCTCAAAGTCAAGTATATAGAGAACAGGTTGTTGAATTGCTCCTACATCAAGCAGGCGATAATATTGCACAAGCCTCTCGTCTGGAGCAAACACGTCATCAAATGACAGAAGTTTCGGAAATCATCCAATGGTCTGTTGAACCAGGTGATAAAAGTGGATACAGGTTAATGCATCCATCTAATTTACGAACTAAGCTTCGCAAGATCAAGAGAGATTTTAAGAAGATCTCAGACATAGCATGTCAAGAGACACCCCAGCTTGTCAGACTGGGGACTTCTCTAACCCAACCCTCAGAATCAATGAATGGGATTCGAGGAGTTGAGCGGAAGCAACATGAACACCCCCAGTCCACCAGACTGGGGACTTTTTCAAATCTTCAATCCCTCCCTCAGAGAAAGTCAGTATTCTCTCGATTAGGGAATAAGCCTCAAGAGGAACGAAGAGCCAAGATGTCAGGAGATTCTCTCCAAGTGACGGTTCTCCAAGAAATTCCTGAGGGATCAAGTCAACGGAATGCCATGACTTATCATGGACATAGAAGGAGACAATATCACAGAAATGCTGATAGAAAGGATTCCATGCAATATGCATCCATTAATGTCATCACTGCCGTTGCTGCTGATTCACCAGATGAGGCTCAATCAGAGGGATCAGACGAAGCGGTTCCTGCTCATGAAGTTGCGCACACAGACCTAAATGAAGAAGGTGTGCACACACGTAATCAAAGGATTACCCAAAATCTGGGTATTCCTTCAAGTAACCCACTTCCCCCTCTCCGAAAAGGATCCAATAAGGGGAAAGGAAAGAATCAGGTCACCTATCACCCTTCCTCTGAAGGAGGTCAATCGCTCTCATTAGAGCAAAGATTTGCACAACAGGAGGAAGAAATGAAACAATTAAGAAGGTTGAATGCAGAACTACTTCAGAATAGTCTTCTTCTTAAGAATGATGAAGTCCGACAGCCGAAGGAATTTGTTGTAACTACTGAGATGGATCAAGAATATCCTCCTTTGTCAGTACACCCACAGAGGTCTAATCCTACGGGTCAAACGCAACAACGGTTGGCAGCACTACCATTAGTTGCAGCACCAACCTCCAAGGCTGTCCAAGCTCCATTCATTCCACCTACCCAAAACCAAGTTCAACCTGACGTTTCTCAAAAGTTAATAACTACTATTGAGTCATTAACAGCTCGGTTAGAAACTATGGAAGGGAAACGGGCGCAAGTTCAACCTGAAAAGAAAGTTTACCCTGAATGGGTAGATTCAATTTCTCCTCCATCCAGTTTTGGAAACCCTATTTTCCCTACTTTCAATGGATCAGGCGACCCTGAACAACATTTGACGCATTACGTGTCTTGTTGTGATCCTATGATGGGAACTCCAGAGCAACAAGAAGCAGTGAAACTCAGATGCTTCGTGCGAACCTTGCAAGGACCAGCTTTTGTCTGGTATACAAGCTTGCAATCCCGGTCAGTCATCGGATGGGAGGATCTTCGTCAAAAATTCCTTCTTCAGTTTAGCTCAACATTGCCAAAAACGACAGTTTTCGATCTTACAAACTGCAAGCAAAGGGAGAATGAAAGAGTCTCTGATTTCATTGCTCGTTGGAAGGGATTAACATATTCCTTGAGTTTATCACTCCCTCAGGAGGAATTGTTGCCAATCTGTGTGGCAAATTTGCGTGACGAATTACGCACGCCATTGATCCCTGTGAAATACACAGGATGGTTTCAAGACCTTACTTCAATCGCTCAACAGATTGAAGATTCCCTTATGCAGGCTAAGGTTAAATCTCGTGTAATTCCATCAGCTCCAGGAAGAAGAATGGGTAAAGCAGAAACTGCTACAGTTATGCTTAAACAGGCACCTGTACCTATTTCTACTTCAAAACCTTCATCTTCTCGAAAGGCTCCACCTCCTGAACACCAACAACAAAGGCTGTTTCGTCCAAATGATCAAAAAGATCAACGACGAAAACAATTTGAGGATATGAAGAGTAAAACATACTCTTTCCGAAGTGAGCAAGTTCCTGGTTACTTCATTTCAGCTCTGGAAAATAATTTGGTTCAATTACCAGTGCTGAAGAGACCAAACAAGGAAGGAGATGAAGACCGTCCCAATTATTGTCCCTTTCATCAAATGTTGGGACATTCCATCCAGGAGTGTTTTGTCTTTAAAGACCTCCTGCAAAAGATGGTCGATTTGGGACAAGTCAAATTGAAGGGTTCTTCAGCTCATGTAGCGTGTATTACCGCTACAGATCCAGAGGAAGGAGGCGAGTGGCTGGAAGTCAAAGGAAAAACTGCGAAAAAATATGATGATTGGTTGGTCAGAAAGACAATCAATCGGACCCATTCCATTTTGCGAACACAATTGAAGAAGCCAATTGTGTCTCCTACAAAAGCTGCAGTA
The DNA here is from genome assembly GCA_963277665.1 of Viscum album. Lineage (NCBI taxonomy): Eukaryota > Viridiplantae > Streptophyta > Magnoliopsida > Santalales > Viscaceae > Viscum > Viscum album. The sequence goes on from OY728135.1 coordinate 696,072,666, forward strand.
AAGCCTCCATCAAAGGACAAATCCTCAAAAGGGCAGCACAATTCAAAGAAGAAAGAGGAATCAGGAGAAGATGAGTATGTATCAAAGCCTAAATTGTCTTTGACTCTGGCAGATTTCATGCCATCTACTTCAAAGCCACGGGCACCGTCCCACCAAACGGCACAGCCTAAACAGGCTAACCAGGCAGAGTCTTTATCAGACGAAGAGTTAATCTTTGGTTCTGTTAATATGATCCAATTAACAGATTCATATTCCAGTCTTGATGGGCCTGAATTCCCTGTATCAAATAAAGGAACCTGAGGAAGTTCTAGAGGTTCAGGATATAGGGGAAGACGTGGATCTTTCCGAAGCCACTACTCTAATTCTACCCCTGCTAGCACTGTATATGCAGCAGAAACTCGTGGTAGAGCCCTTCAGCGAGCTCAAAATGAACAAGCAAGTTCTTCTGCCAATGGCCAACTCAGCTTCGGCACAGTTATTTTGGAAGACCGATTAAATGTTCCATCTTCTTTATCTCAGCATGTAAATGGATCTAATCAGTCTAATTTTCCAAAACCAAAGATGTTGCCAACTTCAATACAAGATGCATCAGCTTCCAAAGCATCTGCTTCCAAGGTACCTGCTAAACCGCATATTCCCATTGGGAAACACAGGCCTCTAGATCAAAAGTATGATATATTGAAACACTTGGCCCAAGTACCAGCCAAATTATCAATTTTGGATGCTTTGAATCTATCAAAAGATCTTCGGGAAGCACTCATCGAAGCTTTGTCAAGTCCTCAGGAGTTTGAAGCTGAAATTGCTGCAGCTGAAATTTATCACATAGAGATTAATCCTGCAGAATGCCATGCAGTGATATCTTTTACTGATAAAGATGAAGATGATGTTGTGCATGGGCACATAAAACCTTTGTACCTATCTATCAAAGTCAATGGTATAGATGTTCGAAGAGCTTTTATTGACAATGGTTCAGGAGTCAACCTCATGCCCATTCGCACACTTCGTCGATTGGGCCTCACGGAATCTGATTTATCTCCTTCTACCATGATGTTGCAAGGATATGATAAAAATGAACAAGAACCACTGGGAGAAGTTACGCTCAGAACTCAGTTTGGAGATCTTGTTTCCAATTCAGATTTCATGATTGTTGATCAAGACTCAGCTTTCAATATCTTGCTTGGAAGACCCTGGTTACATCAGCATGCAGCTATTCCGTCATCATACCATCAATGTCTAAAATACTGTTTCGATGGTCAAGTTGGAACATTGTATGGTGATAAGGCCCCGTTCAAAACATGTGAGTCTCAATACATTGAGGCGGAATTTTATCACATGAAGGGAAGAGAAAAATCTACAATGAAGGAAATTACCAAAGTTAATGCTCCATATGGTTTGGAAAAAATTCCAATAAATCCATTTTCACATGTGAGTACAGATTATGTGTTACCTATCAGTCAAATTGACAAAATAGGCCCAAATCAAAATACTCTTATGGAAAGATCCATAATGTCAATTACGGCAATCGAGCCAGACAGCATGGGAGAAATTGGTAACTTACCAAGCAGTGATGAAAGAATAAGTCGTGACGTTTTCATTTCGTCTGCTGAAATCCAACAAGTCTATACTTCGCTAATCAGGCCAGAAGAAGTTATAGCAACACCAGAGGTGAATGTTGATGTCGATTCTCAATCCATCATCTCCTCTTTATTTCCCAAAGAAGACCCTTTTTCATCAATAGGGTCGGAAATGGAAGCTTCTTCTTCAAAATGTGAAAATTTTGACATCTCTTATGATCATGAGAATTTTGTTTTTTCATCTACTTTGCAAGTAGAAACGGAAGAAATAACACATGATGAAGAGGAAGAGGAAGATCTTAGAGATGCTCCTCCAGCATTTGAAGAGGGTATCTCTACCACTGTGGATGAACTCAGAGAAGTAAATCTGGGTACAGAGAAAGATCCACACCCCACTTTAATTAGTGCGGCCATGACTCTTGAAGAAAAAGAGATGTATATTTCTTTTCTAAAGAAAAATAAAGATATTTTTGCTTGGAATTATACAGAGATGCCTGGCCTTGATCCTGATGTTGCCACCCATCATTTGGGTTTGCCAAAAGAACATCGAGGATTCAAGCAAGCCGCGAGAAGAACACACCCAACCTATGCTTCCAAAATCGAGGCTGAAGTGGATAAGCTTATCAAAGCTAACTTCGTCAGAGAAGTTCAATATCCCAAGTGGTTGGCTAATATTGTCCCAGTAAAGACAAAGAACGGACAAATTAGGGTTTGCATCGATTTCAGAGATCTTAATCGGTATTGTCCCAAAGATGATTTTCCAGTTCCGATTACAGAACTCTTAATTGATGCGACAGCTGGCTATGAAGTACTTTCTTTCATGGATGGATATTCTGGATATAATCAGATCCGAATGGCCCCAGAAGATGAGGAATATACAGCCTTCAGAGCTCCTCAAGGTGTGTTTTGTTACCGGGTGATGCCCTTTGGTTTAAAGAATGCAGGTGCAACATATCAACGCGCCATGCATCGTATCTTCAAACCTTTTCTAGGGAAATTTGTTGAATGCTATGTAGATGATTTGGTGGTTAAATACAAACAATTTTTTGATCAATTGGCTGATTTGGAAATCATATTCCACAAGCTTCGACAACATAATTTGAAGATGAACCCCTTAAAATGTGCTTTTGGGGTAACCTCAGGAAAATTCCTCGGCTTTGTTGTACGCCATCGTGGTATTGAAGTCGATCCTGAGAAGACCAAATCAATCCTTGGTATGTCACCTCCTCAGAATTTGAAAGAATTAAGAGGACTTCAAGGACACTTAGCCTATATTCGGCGTTTCATCGCCAATTTGGCAGGCAAAAGTTTACCTTTTACCAAATTATTGAAGAAAGGAGGCACTTACCAGTGGACTGAAGAATGTCAAGAAGCATTTGATGTTCTCAAGAAATACCTCTTAAGTCCACCAGTACTCATGCCACCTGTTGAGGGTAGACCTCTTATCCTCTATGTGACAGCTTTAGAGCGATCATTGGGTGCCTTTCTCGCTCAAAAGAATGATGCTGGGAATGAAAATAGTCTCTACTATCTCAGTAGAACTATGCTTGAAGCAGAAACCCGGTATTCGAGTATTGAAAAATGATGCCTAGCATTAATCTTTGCAGTTGAGAAACTGAGACACTACCTGCAACATCACGAGGTCCAATTGGTATCTCGTAATAATCCACTCAAATTCATCCTTATTCGTCCAATGCTTACAGGGCGTCTGGCAAGGTGGGCGGTTATTCTACAGCAGTTCGACATCCAGTATGTGTCTCAAAAGGCAATTAAAGGCCAAGCTCTGGCTGATTTCCTGGCTGAACACCCTTCAGTGGAAGACACGTATTCAGATATCGAACTCCCTGATGAGGAAGTTTTTTCTATTCAAGAGAGTCCTCAAACATGGGAAATGTATTTTGATGGTGCTTCTAGAAGTCCAACAGGGAAGAAAATGGAAAATACTAAATTCAACAAAGTTGGTTTAGGAATTGTGCTCATTTCTCCAGATAAGGCAGTGTTACCTTATTCCTTTTTGTTGTGGGAAGGTGGTACCAATAATGAAGCTGAATACCAAGCTCTCATTGCAGGCTTGGAGTTAGCGCTTCAAGCACAAGTGAATCACTTAAAGGTGAAAGGTGATTCAGACCTGGTAATCAAACAAGTCAATGGGGATTATGCCATCAGAAAAGAAGAATTAATCCCTTTGTATGATTACGTCAGAGAGTTAATGTCAGAATTCCCTTCAGAACCGACATTTTCTTATGTCCCAAGATCAAAAAATGCTCAAGCTGATGCACTGGCTAATATAGCCACAACTTTAGCAGATCCAAATCGGGATGAGACAACCATCGGTATTGCCCACCGTCGTGCAATTTCACCTTATGTTCAAGTCAGAACAGAGGAAATTAATGAAATTAGTCCCATTCCTGAACCATATGGTCATACTACAGGATAGATGTCACCTATCAGGGAATACCTTCAAAATGGAACACTTCCACCTGATAGAGCCGAGAGAGAACAAATTCGGCGACGTGTGGTCAATTTTACTCTTTATGATGGTCCAAACCACCTCGAGAAAATTCTCTACAAACGTGGTTTTGATGGAGTTCTCTTCAGATGTATTGATGGTGAAGAGACAATGGCTGTCATAAAAGAAGTGCTTGCAGGAGTCTGTGGTGCCCACCAGTCTGGACATAGATTGTCTGATCAAATTCGAAGGCTTGGATACTTCTGGCCTTCAATGATACAAGATTGTGTTAATTTCACAAAGAAGTGTCATTCATGCCAAGTATATGCCAATTTCATTCATCAACCTCCAGAGTTGCTTCATACAGCTAAATACTCATGGCCATTTTCCACATGGGGAATGGATGTGGTGGGACCTTACCCTTCAGCTACGGCCAAGCAGTTTAAGTACATTCTTACTGCCACTGATTTCTTTTCCAAATGGGCAGAGGCAGTACCTCTCAAATAAGTCAGTTCTAAATGCATTGTTAGCTTCATAAAGTCTAACATCATTACTAGATTTGGTGTCCCTCATACCATATTGACAGAAAACGGCACCAACTTCTGTTCTTCTGAGGTAAAGAGATTGTATCAAGAATACAACATTAAGTCCAACCATTCATCTCGATATCATGCAGCGGCTAATGGCCAGATAGAGGCCTTCAACAAGACACTTTCAAATATACTGCAAAAGATGGTGGATAAAGATAAGAGGTCATGGCCTGATAAACTCTATCATGCTTTATGGGCTTATCGGACTACCACTCGCAATGCAACGCGGTCTACTCCATATTCATTGGTATATGGAACAGAAGCAGTCTTGCCAATTGAAGTTCAATTGACCTCCCTCAGAATAGCCATTTGTGATCAGTTATCAACAGATGAGAAATCCCAAAAGCGGTTGAATGAATTGGAACAGTTAGATGAGAAAAGATTGTGCACTTTGCACCACTTGGAAATCTATCAGAATCGAATAGCACGAGCTTTTAACAAAAATGTTCGTCTTCGTTCATTCATTCAGGGAGAATTGGTATTGGTTCTCAGAACACCAATGATACCAGGAAAGAAGCCTCCCAAGCTTGAACCAAAATGGGAAGGACCTTATTCAATACATAAGGTCTACTCCAATGGAGCGTATTCTCTAATCTCAATGGATGGAGAACACATCACGACTCCAACTAATGCCAGATTTCTGAAGAAGTATTTTGTATAAACACAAAATATTGTTCCCAGAACCAAGACTCTTACATTTGGTTCGTACCGAACTGGTCCAGTATGACCTTAAACTACAACTTCGTCCAACATGACATTAAACTGTGTCACACTTCTGTCCGAGATGACATTAAACTATAATACGTCCAGCATGACGATAAACTGTACGGTCCATGCATATGACCTTAAACTATTCGCACTTATGTCCCTGCAATATGACACTAAACTGTGCAGCACCAATAGTCCTAACTGCAAGACTTTAAACTGCATAGTCCCAGATTTTGTCCTACATGACAATAAACTGTATAGAAGTTCCTATATTTTGTCCGAGATGACATTAAACTATATTGTGTCCTAGAAACATGACATTAAACTGTGTGGCACTTTCATCGTCCAACATGACGTTAAACTGTGTCAGTTCCCTTATCGTCCAACATGACGTTAAACTGTCACATTGGTTACTAATATGTCCTACATGACACTAAACTGTATATGTCTGAGATGACATTAAACTATATTGTGTCCTAGCAACATGACATTAAACTGTGTGGCACTTTCATCGTCCAGCATGACATTAAACTGTAAAAAATCCCCAGAACTGATATCCTCATATTGGTTCACCTTAGTCCTAGATACATGACTTTAAACTGTACAGCACCAGTTCGTCCTTGCTATAGGACGTTAAACTATACAGCAATGGTCCCGTATGACTTTAAACTGCATCATCCCTGGTCCATGTATATGACCATAAACTATTTGCAAATATTTCCAGCAAGACGTTAAACTGTGACGTCCTAACTACATGACACTAAACTGTATAAAAGTCCCTCACGTCCGGAAAGACGTTAAACTATATAATCATCAATAGTCCATCATGACATTAAAACTGCACAATCCCCCTTTCGTCCAATATGACGTTAAACTGTATTGTCCCCATCGTCCTAACTACATGACGCTAAACTGTACAGAAAGTCCTTGATATGTCCTACATGACATTAAACTGTGCATCGTTAAGGTTGTTATTACCTCTTGTTTCTCACACCGAGTATGACTCACGTGAGCTTAGAGCGAACATCAACCATAACACTCCCTTTGGGCCACTAACCATGTGTAAGTCCCAACAACATTTTTTTTAGATCATTGTCCACAAGAACAACTTGATCATTAATTCATTCTTTAATTGAACTACACAGACTTTGATCCTTGCCCTCCAGGCTGGGTATGTAGGCAACCTCTCAGGGTTCAAGCCCAAAAACCAATCTCTTCACATTGGTTCACCACCATCTCATATGATGATGATTTGTGAAACCACCCCTGGAATCAATATCTTTACATTGATTCACTTTCGTCCTTGTTATATGACGTTAAACTATACAACACTTTTTGTCCGGTACGACAATAAACTACAATATTCTTTGATTTCCTCATTTGAGAAGGAACCATTATTAACATTGATTCTTTTTCAATCATGGTTTTCATTTTTCAAAAGACTACGTACATACATGGTAATGCCTAAACTTTTTATTTTAGGTTAAAACCATCATTGCACTAAAGTCCCCTTTTCACCCTTCACATGTACGAACCAAATTTGTACAAAGGGTAGATCTAGAACTACGTGGACTTGATTCCCATCCTTATGGGATACGTAGGAACATTCGAGTGTCCCTCGAATCCAGTCCCAAGTCTTTTGGGCCTAACCCCAAATTTCACTTTCAGTCCCTTGGCTGAAAAGTCTTCATGAAAACACACACTGTGTATTCATTATTATGGTCCGAATTCTATGACCCTGAAGTAAGATCACTCATACTTTCGTCCTGCACGACGTTAAACTGCATTTCAAGAACTACGTATGGCTTGATTCTCATTCTTATGAGATACATAGTGAAGTCCAAGTTTCAATTCAGGACCCAGCCACAACATGATTATGGTTTTCATTGACCTATGTATCTTTATATACATTGGAAAATACCCATCATTATGTATTATAATCCTAACCTTAAATATTTTCAGATCTTCATAACCCTTTTCATGACTTATAGTCACAAAAATGTCAAACTTCTGAGAATTCTTTTGCCTGACTATGCAGCACGTGCCCATAGGTGGCCTTGCATAAACAGTCCACATAACAGACTTGTCAGCCAAGAGATTCTATTTATTTGACCATGAAGCCAATGCCCATAGGTGGCCCTGCATGTTTTCAACCCCCTAACGGGTTTGTTAAATAATAGTAACTTCATTCTTGGGAAGAATGCCTCTTTTGTCCTTATTTGTCTTAAACGACAGTATGTAGGGATCCGCAAAAATAGCCATCCTTAACGTATTTGTCCCATATCCTTTTTCATGATCTAAAAGTATTCAAGTCTATGGTTTATTCTTCTTCCCTACGTTTGGGTCAGACCTTCGTAGGAGTGATATTCATCCAGTTCTTTGATATTCTTGTTTGGAAATATCTTCTCCATATTCAAGTACCTCTTTCCATACAACAAACTCTATGCTTTAGAAAATTTGAATCTCCATAAACTTTCACTGAATTTTAGCACTAGGAAAGTAAATTTCTGGGAGTTCTTTTGCCTGACTATGCAGCACGTGCCCATAGGTGGCCTTGCATAAACAGTCCACATAACAGACTTGTCAGCCAAAAGATGCTATTTTATTTGACTATGTAGCCAATGCCCATAGGTGGCCCTGCATATTTCAACCCCCTAACGGGTTTTGTTAAATAATAGTAACTTCATTCTTGGAAACTACCTCTTCTAATGCTATTCAGCTCTTTTTCATATCATTCCTCAGATTCAAATATTCTTAAGCCATAGTTTACATTTTTTCCCCTCATATTTGAGTATGGTAAATATGTTTTCAGATAAATTGTTAAGGAATTGAATCCATTTTAATCCATTTTTCGGTCAAAGCTATTTCGACCTTAAACATTATACCCTTTATGTCCGGCGTGCATGACTTTAAACTGACCACACAAAAGACAAAGGAACTCTGAATAAAAGTCAAGTTCCAGCTCACTAAATATACATTTTTTTGTACGATTTAGGTAATATTGAGCAGTTAAAAGGTTCAAAGTTTGTAGGGTTATTTGTAATAATCCTAGTAAAAATCAAACTATGCTTACTAAGCCCATTGGCTTAATTAAATTTGAAGCAGGTAATGGAAGAATGAAAGTACAAATGATTGAAGACAAAAGTGTTTTTCATTGATACACAAGAGTTAGAAGGACATCCACAGACTGAAGTCTCTTCTTTTTCTTTCAAGAATTACAAGAGGCTTTCAACATAACACTTCATTTGATTTACGGCATCCCGATCTTCATTAGCAACCACCTAGAATTCATTCATTCAACTGGATACAATAAGAGATGCAGTGATACCAGCTCTTCTTGGAACAATTGTAAAAGGATGTTGTTGAGTGCGGTTTGAGAAAATTTCCTGCTGATCAAACAGTGACTCTATTTTTGTCCAAAAGACTTGGAAGATGGATACGTTGATTTGAGAATGGAGCATTGGAAGTAAAGAGCCATTTGGAGAGAGTACTCTTTTCAGATATTGCTCTAATACCATGTTTGTCTTCTCTCCACCAACCGGCAGTGGAAAACATTTCAGCCCATGGGTTTGCCATTTTCATATCTGTAAGGGAATGACATGGAGGAAAAATTTTAAAGTTCACACCATTGTTTTTACTCTTAATGCACAGCCTAACCGAAATAGAGAAGTAGCAGTGCAGCTGCATCTCAGGTGTATAATTGTTTGCATTTGGAACATTGACTCCTTGCAGATGACCATGAACACACAGAGACAGGTAGATGCTCTGTGGGAAATTAAGATGATATTTCTTCAAATACTTATCCAAATCTGGGAAAGTGTTGTCGCAGATATCATAGTAATCATGGCAAATAATGTTCATCATGTCATCAATCCGCTTGCTAGCCAGTTCATCAGCCGTTTCAATTCCCTTGGGAACCACTGAATCTGCACAAAAGATGAATAAACTAACTCTTAAATGGGTTTATTTTCATAAAATTTGTAAAGAAATTTGGAAAAATGGCTAAGGCATTTAAGTCGCGCAAGTCTAAACATGGCGCGCAAGTATTTGTGTGTCGCGCTAGTTTTTGACGCGCAAGTATAAACCGTGCAAGTACAAATACCTTTACAGTGGCGCGACATCGAGGAAACCCTAGAAAACAGAGCAACTTGCGCGGTCAAGGTGACCTGCGCGGCGAGAGCTCGAGAAGGGATGATGTCCGGAAATCCGGATACTTGTACGGAGGTGAGTCCGTGTATTTATAGGCTCGGAAGCCTACCTGCGCGTCGTACCCAGAGCAATTAAGGCCTGCGCGACGCACACTTGCGCGCCCTCCCTTTTCCTTTTGTGGAATTCAATTTCCTCAGAGTCAAATCCTCATTTTCTCTCCGTATCCAACTCTGAGGGGGGGCTTTTGTTGACGCTCCTTTCGTCACAGAATCTAAAGATCGGAAAAGGGAATATCTCAGCTGAAAGTGATTCATCTTTGAAGAAACATCAAAAATCGACAAAGGGATAAAAAAGGAGAACATTTCCCATATATCGCGCAAGTTCCCTCTTGGTCGCGCAAGTACACTTGCGCGCCGCCTCAATACTTGCGCGACTCCTCATGTTCGTGCAAGGGACTTGCGCGACATATGTGGTAACCGCCTGGTAACCGCCCAGTAACAGCCCGGGGTCTTCTTTTGCCTATAAATAGACCCTGTGGGCCCCCCATTCAAGAGGATCTTTTTCCAGAAACTCGGATTGAAGCTCCCGACGCCCAAGTCTCTTCTCAAAGCTTCCGGAACACTTCTAAGGTAATTTCATACCTAGAACGGAAGATCTAAAGAGAAAAAGGAAGGCCTAAGTGTTGAAAACTTATCAAACACTTGCGCGCCTACTTAATTCCTTCAATATAACTTGCGCGTCCCTCTTCTGGAAGAACCTCAAGAGGATGGTAAAGGGTTTAATAAAGAGTCGCTCAAGCATTTCAATACTGGTTGAAAATCGCGCAAGTACCCCTAATGTCGCGCAAGTATACTTGCGCGACCAATACTTGTGTGCCGCCGCAGGACTTGCGCGCCTTTCAAGACTTGTGCGCCCCTATCTTTTTGGGTGCCCATATTGCCCATTTTTACCCCTCTTAAACCATTTCACCCTTCCTATTCAAGATTCAGTCTTCAAGATACTCTTCAAAGCCATTTATGGCATGATTTCTTGATTTGACATCCTTATCTGAAAGGAATTCTGTGAAATACCTCTCAAAACCTAGTGATTTAAACATATTTATGTCACCAAAGATTGAGATTTCATTCATTCAACCTCATCCTTTAAGATGATAGAATCCTAACCTGGGTCTCCTTTTCAGGAATAATCCCCAGTTATAAAAAACCTTTGATCTGGGCATCTTTCTTAAGAATAAGCCCCAATCAAGTCCTTTAATCTTGGGCATCCTCCTCAGGAGTAAGCCCCAAACCTTAATCCCTAACCTGGGTCTCCTTTTCAGGAATAAGACTCAGTCATAACCTTGGGCTTCCTTTTCAGGAGTAAACCCCAAGTCCCCTAACCTAGGCTTCCTTCTCAGGAATAAGTCCTAGTCATAAATCTTGGGCATCCTTCTTAGGAGTAAGCCCCAAGTCTCTTAAAATTTCTCTTAACCAGTCATAAATTACCTTTTATTTGGGTTTCCTTTTCAAGAATAAAACCCAATCATAAGTCCCCTCCTAACTTGGGCATCCTCCTTAGGAGTAATCCCCAAGATTAGAGTATTCAAATCTCCATGAAGTACATATAACTTTGTGGACCCTGTTCTTGGATTTTCTCCCTAAAAGTAAATCCTAAACCTTCGTCTATCTGGGCAGTCATCTATACATAAGCCCCAAAACAAATTCTTATGATTGCATATTTTATGGCACAATTGTCTAAATTTTACCAATACCTCTTGTTTCTCACACCGAGCATGACTCACGTGAGCTTAGAGTGTAAAAGTAATTTTGACATTCATCTTTGAGCCATCAATCATAAACATCATTCCTCGAACTACGTGGGTTCTGATTCCTTTTTCAAAACAAAGGATACGTAGGTAGCCCATCTATGGGTTCGATCCCAACATTGAAATAATATATGTCCTTCTGAATGACGATAAACTTCAAGTGCCCCACTGAGTGGCTTTAAAACCAGCCTGGTCATCAAAATGACCAAGAGACTTTTATATAAATGTTTTGAAGGATACCATTGACCAAGAATCTCTAAACAAATATAGATGATTCTATATTGATGAAGAACCTCGAATACATATAAAAGATTCTCTAAATTTCATGCATATTTAATCGTTGATTGTTAAAACTAAAGGAAAGCTCATTTTATACTTGGTAATGTAATAAGGATTCACGAACTTAACTTAAATCTATAAAGAGAGTCCTGGAGTAGACAAAAATTCCCCTCAAAAAGGTGTGATGAGTCCGACCTCCCATCCTCTCAACCAATGCAAATTCCTAAGCCTCATTAGCCCACAAGCTAACGAGCGCCTGCCTTTGGAATGTAGGTCCAAATGGATGTGGAATCATTGGATGTTTCCGGTTCTACGAACAAACCCGTTAGAAACCGATCGGAACGTTTGAATCTCCCGTCCAGGAGATCATCCCCGGATTCTGCGCGAAACAATGTCCCAAAGTCACAAAATGCATCGGCATATACACTGGAAAATGCATCCACAAGCCAAGGTGATATAGACAACGAAGAAATGGTCCTCATAATTTCCCATCGTTGGATGGTCTTATCATTTGTAGAGGACAACACATAATAAAATGACTAGAGTTGTCCCATACCTGAACCCTATGGGAAACCATTGACTGGATGGCTCCCATTATGGATTACATTTAATAGGGAGAAATCCCACCATATAGAGCTGGAAGAGAAGAAATGTGAATATGGTTAATTATACTTGTTATGTATTATGGCACAAAATAATAAAAGGACCTTCAAAAGTGAGGACTTGGTGTGATCCTTTTTAGATTCATTTATGGAGAAGATACCACCATCATTATGAAGAAAGTACGTGTCGAAGCTTGTGGGGCACACTAGTCTGGATCCAATCTCTCTCATAAAATTCGATGACATTGATACTAGTAGCCCAATGTTATGCAAGATTGTGATAAATTCTCGAAAATGCGACATTACTATCAGGTTCATACCAATTTCCATCAACAACCCTCAGAGTTACTTCAAATATCCAAGTACTAATGTCAATTTTCCATATGGGGAATGGACATCATGGGACCATAATCTCCCTCAATGGACAAATAATTCGTTTATATTCTCACAGTGACCATCTTCATTTCCAAATGGGAATAATTTGTACCCCTTAAAAAGGATAGATAAAGTAGCATTGTAATCTTTTTGAAATCCAATATCATTACTAGACTAGGATGCCCTAATACAATACTAATTGGAAATCATGCTAATTTATAATCTACAATGTTGGAAAATAATATCAGAAGTATGGTATCAAATCCAATCATTACTCTTACTACCTTGCAGTGGCCAAAAAAACAGATAGAAGCCTTAAATAAGACATTTTCCAACATACTCTATAATATGATGGAAAATGATAATAAATCAATGCCAGAAATGTCCTTCCATGATCTACAGGATTACTAGACCATGAACCAAACTGCCACACAATCAACCCCGTACTCATTAGTATATGGGACGGAGGTAGTTTTACCCATCTAAGTTCAACTGACATCACTACAAATTTCTATCGATGATAAATTATCCAAAGATGATAAATCCCAAAAGAATCACGATTAGATGGAGTGATTGGATGAGAAACAAATTGCAAACATTACACCAAATGAAATTTTACCAAAATAAAATTGTACGAGGCTTCAATAGAAAGTTTTTACTCATGTCCTTCCTCAATGGAGAAGTAGAGTTGGTGCTCAGAACCGCAATGATACATAGGAAGAAACCACCAAATTTTAATTCCAAATTGGATGGAATGTATTTCTCACATAGTTTATACTTCCACAGATCATATAACATACTTTTCATGGATGAGAATCTCACCATAGCTCCCCCAAATGTATGGTTCTTGAATAAATATTTCATGTAGCCAAAAGATAATACTCTAAAATGTGTGATGAAAAACTACATGATAAAGTACCCTGATTGCATGAAATTAATCTACATGATAAAAAGTACATGTTTCACAACATTAAACTGCATAGTATAAATATCCTAATAAGAAGTAATTAAACTGATGTAAATAACATTTCATTCCTTTAACATCTAGTGACTCTCGTTCTAAGAAAAAGATGTTAAATTACATGTCCAATGTGTTCTAATCACATGATGTAAAACTTCATGATGAATACATCTTAATCACATGACGTAAAAATAAATGATACAAACATCCTCACAAAATGATGTGAAACTACATGGACACAGTGTCTTAATAGCATAATATTAAACTACAGGTCTTTTCATCCTTAATATATGATGTTAAACTACATGTAATATATAATCCTAAACACATGATTGTAATCAATAATGGGATAATTACATTCTTATCAATGATTTGTTTCACATGAGTCAAAATCAATGATGGGGAATGATAAAATTCGCCTATTCTTATGAGATATATAGACCCCATGGGTACCCACTTTCCCCATAACAACATGTGGGTTTATTCCTATCCACACATGATACCTAGTTATTCCTCAATTGTACATCCTAGCCAAGCCACCACCACCCTAAAACAAAATTCCACCCCTCTATGTATGGTATGGACCTACGTGGTGCGGTCTCTTAATAGAACAATGTATAGATTCATTAACCAATGTTATTGGGATACATAGAGACACCCTAATCTTAGATCTTTGTTTAGTTTCCACATATTATAAAAACCCTCTATTGTACCTTCATCTACCTCCGCATTGCGATAGACATCCGTATTATACCTTGTTTCTCACATTGAGAATATCTCACCGGATCATTGGAATAGTGGTAAGGGATTTCCCCCACATGAAAAAGTGTTAAGGTACATGATAGAACCACTACAATAAAATAATGACTTAAATATTCATTATCTCCATTCGTATGGACCAATCCAATGCAGGGATAATCCTTTAAGAACTACTTGTTGCAAGATTCCTACACTCAGATGATTCATAGTAACTCAAGGATCCTTCATCCTTATCAAACTTTTATTAAAATAAATTCCCCCACACTATGAATAGTTCAGACTCGTATGGGGAGCCTACATTCATAACTACATGTGTCTTCATTCCATCTATCACAAGATACATATTGACACCATTATTTTACATCCTGGTCCAACCGCCACTACCACCATTGAAAAATGACCATTTTTTCTATGTATAGACCAGACCCAGGTAGGTAATTTCTTTTAAGAGCTTTTTGTGACTTTATTCCAACTATCATTAGATATTTAGTGATGCTCTAATTCCATAGCCTTGGTCCCAACCACAAAAATTCCCATTTCTACTATATAAAATACAAACATATGTAGGGGATCCAAAACCTTGATTCCTACAAAAAGGATTTGTTGAAAGATTATCCCCCCCCACATATGATATAGGTCTATATGGGGGATTCCATATTTCAAAACTAATAATGTTATGGATATTTCAAGAGTTCCCAGATATTACCTTTACATCATTCAAAATCCATGCCTCAAAAAATATTGTATCCCCATAAAAATACTTGGCCATGACAAATGAATGGTTTGTGTTCTAAGATCACCCTTGTTTGATTTTTCACACAATTCCCAGGTGGCTCTAAAAAATTTTCACATAAAATGACCATTAACAAAAGGGAAATTCATCCTTAATATATGATTTTCCTACCTCCATTCACCAAATAGCTACCAAGACCCATGTCGTTCATCCTAACCAAAGTGTCTCCAAGATCAGGTTTTATTCTTTCTTCTCCCCCTCACTTCTGAGCACCCCATGATATCTCGGGCAGATTATCCCATAATTAATCATGTCCTTTATGAAACGTTTTTGCTACGACATGAATTTAAACTATTCCTCTAGAATTCTCATTAAATGACATTAAATTTCATAGAAAAATAGTGTTCTCACCTAAGATGATACAACTTTCGGTATTGTTCACCTACCATACCTTGGATGGATCCTACGACTTTGGATATATTGGTATATTTATCCTCTTGTTACTTGGGTATTCTATATCAATATTCTTATTTCATGAAATTAATAATACATGATTCATGATAACAAATGTTCACTCTTGGGTCTAGACACATTCAAGAATATACCCCCCCATATTACAATGTGTGAAATAAACCCATAGAGGAAACTTTGGTATGTGTCCCACCTCATTGGTGGTCTTGTATGAAAGAACAATATTCCCCATTCATATGCATGTACCAGATCAGTATGTGGATAATCATTGAACTTAAAAAGTACCATGTCTGGCTTGATTCCTGTATGTGCAGGAAACCAAGTGACACTCGAATATCATATATTAGATCTATCCAATAAAAAACTTTTCCTAAAATTTCATTGAAATGACCAAACATGAAAAGAGAAGCTCCTCAAGCATGTATGTGAGTAATGACTCCAGATGTTCCTAGTGAATATTGGCATGACGTTCCACCTTTCATGTTTGGGTAACCCCGCCCGCATAAAAAACAACACCATGTGTCCAGAAAGGTCTGAATCTCTATAACAAATCATGGCCATCGAAAATGGAAATTAAATTTACTGATGAAACCTTTTTTGATTATGAATAAAATTACCCAGTAACCCTACATAAGCTTCTTATAAAAAATTCATTTCAACCAATTTAAAATTCACCCTCATGATAGGTTTTTTCTACATTGTTATGCCCCTATGATGTCTACATTTCACCTCACACTTGGTTTCAAAAACTCCTAGATTACAGTTTACATCATCGATCTCATTTATTTCCATAACATGAAAAACAAATTATGTTCAAAATACCATTAAATGTACAGGCTTCTTAAATTTATATTATTATATTAAAATGTCATCAAATAATTAGTCTCAAGTGTCCATGATTCAGAACGGTAAACTGACCTATCATTCAACCATCCATTGTATTATAAAAATACATGTACTAGTGGTTCCTCATTTATGAGATCCATTGATACAAATGACATCATACATTTCAGTCACCAATCCATTGATTATCCACACATGGTGGTTTTGAGACATTCAAATTCCCATTAATTTACTTGGCCATCAGAAATGGAAGGTCAGTCTCTTGTAAACACCTTTGATTTACTATAGATATAATGCCTCAATGGCTCCGCAATACTTTCCCACAAAATACCGATCAAAAAAATACAAATTCTTCCTCAGGAGAGGCTTTTAATACCCCCATATTCCTCATGGATTAAATCACCCATATCATATACTATATCCAAAAACTATAAAACTAGGTTCAAGAAAAATCCCTCATTTATGTATGAAAGATATTGGGACATCCTTGGAAAATAAATCCATAATTAGGGCCCTTTCCCTATAAATACAAGATAAATCTATTCAACCTAAAACAATAGTAATGGCCGTCTAGTTTTCATAACTTTAAAATACACATGAAAATTATAAGAAACTCTTCAGGATGAAAAAACACAAAGGGAACCCTAGAAATAAGTCAATTACCATAACTCTAAAACTATGTTTATAACGCTTAGGAAAAATATAGAAGAATTAAAAATAAAAAGAGATAAACATATTTTTAGGTACAAATCCAGAAAATTGTAGCCTAAGAAGAATCCATGTTATACCCACTAATACCACACCAAACAAGATTTAGGAAAAAATGGTGATGATGAAATAGATGTAAGGATTGTAGGGTTTTCCATAAAACCTTAGAAATTGTAAAACTATGCTCAATGGTCCCTCGGCTATGGAAAAAATTAAACCAGGATTTTATTATTTTAATTCTCAGAGATCATAATTTAGATAGATATCTAGTGAAATATTATCATTTGAAATTTACTTGATTATAATTGATTGACACCATATGAGAAGATAAAATAGAATCAAGAAGATCAAGAGCATTTACAGTCTTATTAAATGGGAATGGGGGAACATTCAAGTGTATTCACTATGTAATATCAAAAATTAGATTCCATAGGATAACATTGAATATTGCAGTGAAACTTGACTGGCTCTTTTTAGAAGATCAACTATCACATTCCCCAGTCCATCGATGTCTTTCTTTAAACATGTCTTATATAGAACCTCATCTTCAACCACTGGACACACTTATTTCAGAATTCCCCTTAGATCTCAACCCTTCTATTTAATTTCTTCAAAATCAACACTTATTGAGGCTAGTTGCACTTTCAAATTTGACACATGATCCTCACAATTATGTACAACTCTTATGTTTGGTAAATCATTAGGTTATGATTATTGTTTTCCTCAGTTGTTATGTGGTGTAATTTCTTAGTAATATCCCATGTGGTATTCATTGTTTATGTAAGGAATCTAACTAAACAAGGATTCAATACCATGCATCAAGACCCTCTCAAGATATGATAATATGGTATATAAGAAATTTTAGGTGATAATAATCAAATCCTCCCAAACCTAAATTGATAAATAATCATCAAAAGGTTTCCTCCTCCTTAGAAATTTCTCATAGGGGAACTTTTGTTTCATTGGTATGGACCTGAATCCATATATATCTATACATGGATTAGTTTTTTCTAATGATGATAGGACTTTAGTTTTTACCCTCCATCAGAATAGGATTAAAATCGAGAAGTTCCACCATAGCATATGGATCCACCCTTAGTTGATTTTCCCAAGTATGAGAACTCTCCCGCTCTACAGATGGTTCAATATTTGGATCCAATCTTATGAGGTTGGCTATAATTTTAGGAATTTATGGTGATGTTATGCTTGGTTCGAATTCAGTAGAACTGGAGACCATTCTCTTTCAGAAGTATGGGGTCTGACTCACTCTCTATGGGGATTGGATTTATGGGTGAGGTCCCTTCCAAATGAATGTGACAACACATATAATTCTTTATTTCTGTAGGTATGGGGGATGAAGGCACATCTATCACATTTTAGAAAGGATTATAAGAATTCAATGACATTTGAACCCATAAAAGTATCATTGCCAATACCCTATCCGGATATAATGCCACCCAAAGATGGGAATACTCCATGGATAAGTATGTAAGGACCACTATTGGGGGGGAATTTGAACTGTCATGCTAGATTCCTCTCACATCATCATCAACCACAGTTGGTGAAGAAATATCAAATAATAGTCTCTCTTGACCAGGGTGAGTTGGAGTAGTACGACATGTGTTTGGTGTCTAAATTTCTCGAAGAACCGGCAAGGAGTATATAATTCACATATGGTTTCTCTGTCAATAAGGGTGGTCAAGATTTCATCATGTATTCCAGTAGCATTATAACATTATTCTAAATAAATTCTCTTACAATTTTCCATTTCTCAATGACTCATGGATTAGGGTGTGATGGAAGAGGGAGAAAATTTCTCTACAATTTGTTTATGTTGTCAATATATCTGGTTTTGGGATAGATCATTGGAATGTTGAGTAGAACCATGATGAAGTTAGAATAAGGATCCAACACATTATATCGATGCTCATAGTGGGGAAAAATTTCTTCTTTCCAGCCATAGAAAATTTGGAAAGGCACGCTAGGACGATGTGGAGGCCTTCCCTCCTATATTTTTCCCAACAATTCATAGATACACGAAAGGGTATGCATGTATATTTTCATGTGTTTCCCCCTACCAATGTGAATTCCATCATTAAGGTACATTCATTGACACCAATGTAAACATTGTGTGAAGGTAAGACTCATCCACTTAGTAATTTATACAAGAAACCAGCTAATCATAACTAAGGTGATATGTTTTTCCATAGCTCATAACCCCATGTGGTGTATGGACCTTCATAAAGGGTTGTAAATAAGTGACATGAATAATCCATGAGTACTGGGTCAATTGAGTTCAGATATGGAGAACTCTTGACCTTGGCCCAACCACCTGAATGAATATCCATGTCCAATCGTCAAATGAAATAAGTGATCAAGTGTTTAAGGATGTCCAAGTAGTATATCTACCGTGGTCAATAATTAATCATCCAATGGGGATACATATTCAACATTCCTCCAAATGTTGGCCCTAGGTAAAAATTCATCATACATATTTTCAAGGATCAGAGTACCCTTGTCCAGTAGATATCCACAAAATTGTTCACCACATCACCATGGGACAAGTGAAAGGTATTAGTTATTTAATGCATGTAACTGAGCAGCTTAGGTATCATATATTCTAATGAATAAATTGATTATTTGGATACCCACACCACTTGTTTGAGATTGATAACTTCTAGTTGATTTGGGGATTCTATATACTTCAGATAAACCTAAAATTCCCTAGCCCACTCATTGGGAAATCACCCTCCAGACCGAAGATCCTTTTTGGAGCTCCACCCTCCTCTAGGATCTTTCCAAAAAAGGATGAAAATGGATGTGTTGTGAAAAAACAAATTCCAATGATTTCTTGCAACTATGATGGTTACATTACCTACACATGGATCCAATCAAAATTAATATGTCTTGTTGACTTGAGTCAAATGTGATTTCATCCATAGTGGATATGTGTGCTCTGTTGTGTCCCCTTGACATCTCCATGTGATCAATAGGATTATCCTGATTAAATGGTAGCAGAGGGGTGTCATCCTGAAGACTGAATATATAATGTATCTTGTAATGGACAATGGGTGGGTTATGATCTCTGGTGAAATAATGTCTTTCAAACTACTCTCCAATGGTTTAACGGCGGACTGGTGATCATTTGAAACATCCATGCCCATAGCTACACTTCCGCAATCCGCAATCGTTGAAGTAGGAACCAGATCTATCTTGGTCTATATAAGAAACATCCAAGAAAAAGAGTTAGCCATTAGAAATTAGAAAGGAATTGAAAAATTTCCTCCTATTTAAGGACACACATACTAATGGTCTTCATGAATTTCCATTTGGGAACCAATGGTTTTCAAAAGGCTCATGCAGTGCTGGAACATGAATAATTGGTCATTGAACTGGTAGTTCAAGCTAGCCATGTACAAACCAACACTATGAGGAAGCCCAATCTCAATGTTTATGGAATGACGTTTTTTAGTATGCGGATGAAATGTTCAGTTTGCAGGAAAATTTTTTCTACAAAGGAGAAGGTTCGAGGAAGCTTTGTGGTTGAGAGAAATGTATGACCACAAGGTTTACTGAGAAAAAAATTAAAAGGAAAAATAGTCTGGACCCATATATAATAGCATAGAACCCCTAAAAGACCACCCTTATACCATAAACCAGTTCATATCTGGAAAACATTCTACATTGGAATGGCCTCCTCATCATGTTGATCAGACCCTATTATGATGAGGGGTATTTTTTGGGTCCTAAAAACATTACATAAGAAAATAAAATAATCCTGTGAATTTGGACTGGAATAAAAAAGATGAGGAATAGTATAAGAAATAAATATTTAAATGAGTAGAATAAGTAATGGAAAAATTTGGACCACGAAGGGAAGCATCCTTCACAGATCACCGCATCACATGATGATTCGCTATACGAGGGCACATGTGAACTAAATAGTTAATTAGAGCCAGAAATTGGTTCTGTCTCCGTGAACTATTTAATTCAAAATATTGATAAAGATAAATTTACCCCATGGAATAAATGTTTTGGGGACTAAAATGTTACATAAGAAAGTGAACCAAAGCTCCTTCGTGGATTGCTACTCCGCATGGAGGTCCGCTTCGTGAGGTACCCGAGAACTAATATGGTTGTACGGTGGATATGACAATCCCAGTCAACCACAGAAAAATTCCTTCATGGGAATGAGGTGGGGGAATCCTCCTCACATATGATCCAATGTAAACTCAAATGGTTTGTGGGTGAGGAAAAGATGGTGGCTTCCAATGAACCAAATAGATTCATTCGCCGAAATGAGGCATTAATTTACACAATTTTGGACGAATAACCCCTGATCCCATTGACCGAGTCATTTGTTGGATGTGTTTCTTCCATGGTCTTCTGAAAATGATATCTGGTGACCCATAAATCCATATCATCTTCCTATTTATAAAAATACCCAATGGGTTACTATAGAAGAACAGGTTTTTAAGGAATTGAGTGATCGAAGTCACATAAGTAGAGATCACCACAAATGACATAATATTTTGAGGATTCCCTACAAGTATAAAACAATTCATAACATTAAATAAGGAATGTTAATATTATCTATATGTCCATGAACCTAGTTACTGTCATATATTAATTTCCTAGAATCCACAAAACCAATTCCACTTCTTCAAATCGGCGTCCCGCATTTCCCTATACTATGTCGATGGAATCCTACACTGCGTAGAAAATCACTATGCAGATGGAACTCAGCATTTCATACCACCATAGTATGTGTATAGAACTCACCTATAAAAAGCAATGTGTTATTCAATTAGAAACTGGTGTCATATAGAAAAATGTTATGTGGACCAAACCAGGTTCTGGTACAATATCAGTAGATGGACTTCCCCTTCACCCATATAGAAACACATTATGCGCGGAGAATCACATCCCACAAAACGAAATGGTAAACATATTATGATATTTTTAATAATTCAACCATCTCACTTCAATAATTTCCTTCTATTCCCATCACATCATCTATTTCCCTTCTTCGAACCATTTTATAAACCCTAGCCCAAAGCCTCTTCTAAAGCTACCGACCCTATATGATAAAACAATTGGGTTCATTATATCTCCCTTATATGTTAACATTCCCATGGAAATCTAAGTCATGTGGGTAATCGCTTTATTTATTTGGACCCCCATAGTGTCCCTACCATTACATTCCCATGGTAATGTTGGTTCTCACCTTGGGATGCTCACATGAACCTCCCCATTCTAGAGACTATGGGTAATCACTAGCCTTTCCCTTCAATTAAAGATAGTGATAAAATAATGTAAAATCAAATTTTCTTTCCCCGGTGATGAGGAATACTCCTACCCTCTCCCAGAACCAATCATAATGCACTGAATCTTTGGAAATCCCTTAGACACTATTCAGATATGTATTGTATCCCAAGCCCCTCCCCCCATCGTCCTCCACTTTTTCCACTAGATGAGAGGGGAAAGTTCCTGATTTTTTAGATCTACTGCATCTTATTGTTTCACCCAGCAATCATGAATCACTCGGGATTAGAGATTATTGTTGATCATGGTATCTATATGATCAACCCAACATTTTAACTACAAGAACTATGATTCCTTCTCTAACTAGGATATGTGGGATGCATGTCTAAGGACCGAGCTCAAATGGGCCTTCCCTCTCGATATAAAGCCCAAACCATGACCCCGTTTATGGGAAGCTTCTATAAGTAAGCCCGAGATTTAAGAACCATGTGGACATTGATTCTTAATTAGCTAGGATACCTAGGAATCCTCCCAGTGGAGCAAGCTTGACAGTGTTATATTCACATATGTTCACTTATGTCATTACCATATGATGATAAACTACATGGTCAAGTCCTCATAACAAGACCTTAAAAGGTGATCTGTCCAATACGGGGACACCATCCTATAGTGGTTCTGATTCCCCTAATGAGGATACATAGAAATCTCATATTTTAGGTTTGATCTTAACATTTAGTTGATTACTATCCCCCCTAGAAGACGATAAAATCTCGAGGGACACCCTATATTGCATAAAAATAGCATTGTCTTAGTAAAAAATTGAATAATTATTGGTCTACCCAATATGAGGGTAATGTTAAGGTGGAGACTCTAATATATATGAGTCCTCATTGATCGAAACCCTCTGATACATATAAGAGATTCTGGACTCAGAAATATTTTAGGTTGATCTTGCGACCATAGATGAATACGTGGAAACATGCATTGGAATGATCCAATGATTCAAAAGCATATGGTCGTAGATTAAATATACCAGAGATTACTAGAAGTCAATAATTCGCCACAAAAGGGATTGATGATCCTGAGTTCCTATCCTCTCGACCATTAAACATCCTTGTGTTTTTTAGTCCAAATCATCAAGTGAGTTCCTTTCTTTGGAAACAAGGTATATGGATCATGGATAAGGGGATTGTTGGGTGTTTCTGGATCTACATGTAAACACATTTGAGATTATCCTAGGATTTTTAAACCAAATTTGTATCTATTTCAAAAATACATAACCCTTTTAAATCACCCATCATGACCGCTTAACTGTGGAATATCCTTTTTAACATAAAAATTATATACTACACAGCACCATTCATAACATCTTCATTCTTGGGTACAACGCAATTTAGGATGAAAATTGATATAGATATTATATATATTCATTATATACATAAATATATATTTATATATTCATCAATAATAGTTATAGATATAAATATTATTATTCCTTTCATGGATATTATAGGACATATGTACGAAAAAATAATGTTTTTAGTTTTTAGAGGATGAAACCAAATAATAATAGATATTAACATACCTTTCTATTATCATTAGTATATAATATATATCATATATACTGATAAAATTAATTCTAGTTTCCATCCAATTAAAATATAAATGAAAAAAAATCACATGGATTTGTGGAGGTTTTAGTCCACATGTACAGATGAACAATGTCATAATTTTCCAATAGATTTGATGGTAATTAGGTAGATGTGATACACAACTTTAAGAAGTACAATTATTTAATAAATTAAATATATAAATATTCATCCCATGATAATACACCCCCATATATGTTGGTCATTAAAAATAAATTGTATCATTATGTGGAGATGATTATCCATATGTACACACGAGCAATACGTTCACTTATCATTTTAAGGAGAAAACAGTTTATAATGTTTTTTCATATTCATAATAAAATTTCACAACATATATAATACTTATGTTATTTTCAAAAAAAATACAAATTATTTAGTGGAGCTAATGATAAGTAGAAAATAAAGTGATCAATTAAGACTATTACTTCTTTGTCAAAACAAATCCATAAGAGCTCCACTAATGTGCTCTAGGTGTGGCATCTTTGGACGAGTAGACCACTATAATTTTTCTCGGATGTTTAGAAGATAAATTGGTATAATGTTTTGAGATAGAAAACTCCATGTGGATTAAATAATTGTGGGAGGAGGTATCATTTTTTAATTTAGGTGAGGTTCTTTTTTTTAATTTCTCAAAATATTATATTATAATAAATTCATTATATATTAAAATTCCAAAAAATCACTAGATATTTCAAATAAAATGTAGGATAAGGTTGTAATAAATTAAAAAAATAATTTAGACATGTTTTCGGGTTATTTTAAAACATTTTATTCTGATTAAACAAAAGTTAAACAATTTAAATTTCAATATGGTAATAAAATTCTCAATACTAATGAGTTGTAATTTTTACATATAAGATGAATATTGGCCCATAAATTTGAAATTTAGGAAATGGTAAACCATATAATATCCAAAATATTTTATTTTAAAATTTTCATGATTTTAAAATAACTTAAAAAATATAATATTGATAAAATATCATTATTTCTAATTTTTACATTGTTTGTTTAATTTATCATTTTATAAATGAAGAAAATCAGGAATTTGAATCTAATACTTTAACACCTAGAAATTTATCATACAAGTATATAAAATCAATGGGCCACATTATCATATTGAAATATTATGACATTTAATATTTTTTTGATGTTACATACATAATTAATGTAATTATATAATTACTAAAATGTAAATATATATTTATATAAAAAATTCTTTTTATTTTATATATAGATTCTTATTGTAATGCCCCGACCCCAATTTTCTATAGTCAGTACATTATTACATAACATTGTCATGATCAAAAAAGATCAAGTCTCGAAAGACAGATTAGTTTAATATCCTTGGAAACACAAGATACATTCATAAGTCTTATATTACATCATAATGTGAAAAACTACAACAAAATAGTCTCTATAGTACACACTATATCCCCTCATACTATCCCTATAGGTTAGTCAAAAAATACATCGTCACATCTTGGTAAAAATAAAACATATAAAGGGGTCAGCTCAGATGCTCAGTAAGGATAACAATATTGCGGAAACATTCAGAAATAAGAATAAACATTTAAGGCAATTTATAATTAAAACTAAAGAATTTTAAACATGAACTTCATCATAATATGGAAAAAATAAAATGAAATAATTCCATTTACATATTCACATGGATATTCTACTAGTCGAATAATCACATGCAATATCAATAACCACTATCATAATGATGGAATGCATAATGCCAGACTATTATAATCACATAGTCAAGGCCTTGAGCGAAGACTAAAAATATGATTTTTTCAAGGCATTCTTCCAAGACACTAGTTTCTATCATGAGACCTACTGATGCATCAAAGAGATATAGTGGGCTCCACCCGTCACATACTTAGTCCAATGCATTCTTCATCTAAATAGGTTTAAACATAACATAAACATTTATTTTAAAAAGATCATACGAAATTGAAATACATTCTCCATAAACCATGAATGGTATAAAAATAACACATCCACAGTCAAACATATTACAAAACCTTCAATACAATATGGATATTTGGTATCATAATAAATCAACTTCAAATAAGCTTAAAATCTATCAAAGGATGTTGACATAGATGAAATCAAAACTGTTTGAAAGAAATATCACTTTTTTGAAATCATTTAAAAGTAACATAGTTATAAAATAAAACATTTACATTGAAAATATTAATATAATCATTCAATTTAAGATTCAATAATTTTATAATGGTGGAAAATAGTATCACCTGTCGTATAAGTTAAAAAAACATTCTTACCATAATATTGTCGAAAAGGTTAAAAAGGACCTTGTTTGGAAATTGATAGAAAGATTCCGTTCAAACCATTTTACAAAAAGTCAAACAAGGGAATAAATAAATTTAACCCATAATCTAGAAAATAGTAAAAATGTTTTTGAACACATTTTGAAGAAACATGGATGTGGATGATAAAGAGGTCCCAGTAGATAGTTACGTATAAACAACCTCAGATAGTGAAGAGGTTGTGAAGTAAACCCTTACCTTGTACATTTACTTGGTTGAGAGTAGATTAAAATCCTATATAATGGTGAAATAATTGTTTTTAAACTATACAAGAATCATATACATTAATATGATATCATATATGATCTTCTAATACTACTTTGTTAATAATATTTTAGTATTATCGTCGTTTCTGGTGTTCACTTACTCGTTTTCTTTTATATGTTTTTTTACATAAGTCGTCTTTTTATGGATAGTTTGTATATTATTCATATCCATAATACCATAATGTATTTAAAAAATATTTTTAATCATAAAATGAAAATTA
Organism: Viscum album; assembly: GCA_963277665.1. Classification (NCBI taxonomy): domain Eukaryota; kingdom Viridiplantae; phylum Streptophyta; class Magnoliopsida; order Santalales; family Viscaceae; genus Viscum; species Viscum album. The sequence continues at coordinate 696,099,408 of OY728135.1, forward strand.
GTCTTGAATTGATACGATGGGGAATGAATCTCATCATGTTTGTGGAGACGGTAATCTGTACGTACGCACGAGCGACAATATCATTTTTTTATATTAAAATAATATTTAAATGGATGTTATATCATATATAAAAAATAATTATCATGTTATATTTATCATTTACATCAATTACACATCATTATTATACCCATCCAAATAATAATGTGTTGAATAATAATTACAACACAACGTGGAGACGGTAAGCTGTACGTACACCCGTATGGTGACATTTCATTCAAAGGACGTATAGAATAATAAATATGGTTTTACCATATTTATAATAACATCACAGTATACTGAATATAATAGAGATTTTATTTTATAATGGAAACAAAAAAGAAGTTTATGAAAAAAGGAACTAGAAAGAGGGTGGTGAAATTATTACCTCTTCTTCGGGTTCTTCCTTTTGATTTGACCAAAAAAGTTCCTTAAGTTGGATTTCTAACTAATGGAAGGCCACTAGGATGAATTGAGGGAATTTTAGAGGATATTTGGGAAGGGTTTGGCTGATCCAAAAGGCATTGAAGGTGTGAATTAGATAGAAGGGGGAGTTTCCTTTTATAAGAGGGGTGAGGGGAACCTTAAGAAAAGCTAGAAATATTATTTTATAATAAAATCATTTTCGGTTAATAATGGCTCCAAAGTGGATTATTAAAAGGATAAGGTTGGGATGTGCCGAAAAACACTCAACCAATAGGTTTTATATAGGTTTGGGTCACTATTTTAGACTTTTCATTTAGATTTAACTCTTAGTTAAATAGTTTGACATTTACCATGTCTCTTTGTATTTTTATATTATATGGTTAATAAACTTACTATATACTTCCAAAAGAACCCCAAGTGGTTCATTATTGATACAAATACCATTATATAAGTCCTTTGGCCGAAAATTAGATTTTTAGGAATAGAATAACAATTAATAATATAATATTTGTTTTAAAAATTCTTTTATGTCAATTTTGACACTATTTGGTATTTTGTTTTTTTCTAAATTCATAAAAGCATTATTACTTAGAAAAAAATTCATATAACCAACCCTAATATGTCATATTAACTAAAAAAGTATTTTAATTCATAAAAGTCGCAAATTTAATTTCTTTGGATATTTATAATATTAATTATTTAAATATTTCATTAATTATGTAATTACTACATCACCATAGTGTCATAAATAAATTAAATTATTTAACATCTAAAAATTATAAATAAAATAGCATTATGTAGGAAATATTTTTATTTTTTAATTAATATTTATAATAGAATTTACATTATGTATAACCCTATATTAAAATTTTTTTATTTATTAAACTTTGATTTTAACTCTTTTAACTTTTCATTGAATTAAATAATAAATAATGTCTTAATCTAATCCAAGTTGACCAAAGAGGTTCATATTTTATTCCTATGCTTTTTTTTGGTCGAATTGTACTTATACAATAGAAATAGGACATGTGTTAGTGTAATAATAGAATCATTTTACCCTTAATTACCCTATTTATTTTTAACTGTGGTAAATAAAAGTAAACAGTTACTATTCACCAAAAAATATTTTTTATCCTTCTGAACCACATTTTACTCCCTGATATTAACTGTGTCTCTTGGATTTTTGAAATTTCAATCACATAAGTGGTAAAATTATGTTTTATGTGAATTTAAAAATTCTCCTAGGAGTTGGGTAAAAGGCGGTGAATAGTTCATTAAAATTTTTATATAAATATAATATTATTATAAACTGACTCCAATGAATTAAATTGAACTTATATAGGTATTGTGTATCTATTTTGAACTAAAATAAATTTAAAGAGAATATATAAGTATTTGAAAAAAAAATTGGTTTTAAACAATAACGTAGTGTTTTTTCACTATTCATCAAAACTTAAACGTTTTCAAAAAAATAACAAAAATTCACCCTAGGATAATTTAGATATTCCAAATCCAAAAATGAAGTCCATTTTGAATGAAAAAAATTATAAAATTTCAAAAAGTGTATATTACTATTCACAACGGCTATTTTGATTGGATATTGTGTGTGTTAGAACTCGAAGTTGCGTACAACACATGCTACTCTATTATTCAAAGAGAAGTGTATCATGGAATCATGGGGTGTTACATTCTCCCCTCCTTCAAATAATTTCATCCTTGAAATTTATAGAATATTAATGTATAATAATAGTCGGGTGGTTCTTCATCATAAGTTCCTAGGGTTCCCACGTTCACTCTTCCATCTTATGGTTTCTCTATAAAACATTTACCACACAGGTCGTCCAGTTATTCAGCACTTGTTCTCATGTATCAAGAATCTGGAAAGGCTCTTCGCAATAATATAGATCAGGTTCTAGTTCTAATTCCTCATAGGTGAGTACATGTATTGGGTCAGGCATGTATTTTCTCAACAGTGAAACGTGGAACACATTATGAACTTTGGAGAGATTTGGTGGCATTTCCAAATGGTAAGCTACAACCCCAATTCGTTCTAGAATTTCGAAAGGTCTTATGTACCTGTAACTCAATTTATCTTTCTTACCGAAATTTATAACTCCCTTCCCTGGAGATACCTTCAAGAAAACATGATATCCTACCTGAAATTCCAAATCCTTCCTTCAGTTATCAGCATAGTTCTTCTGCCTACTTTTAGCTGCTTTGATGTGGCTTTTGATTACCTTTACCTTTTACATCGTTTCCTCCCCCAGTTCTAGGCCTAAGAGTTTTTTTTCACCAACATCATCCCAACAGGTTAGTGTGCGACATCTATTTCTGTATAATTCTTCATATGGTGCCATCCGAATACTTGAATGGAATCTATTGTTATCGAAAAATTCTACCAAAGGTAAATATTCCCCCACATACCCTAAAAGTCAAGTGAGTAGGATATCAGCATGTCTTCTAAGGTTTGAATAGTTCGTTCTGATTTTCCATCAGTTTGAGGGTGGTAAGAAGTGCTCAAACGAAGTTCAGTATCCAGGGCTTTATGAAGACTTTTCCAAAATCTTGAAGTAAAACATGGATCACGATCTGAAACAATCGATAGTGGTAGTCCATGAAGTCTCAATACATCATTAATATATAGTCTTGCTAGACATTCAAGTGGTAAATCCTACCTTATATCAAAAAAATGTGCTCACTTGGTAAGATGATGAACAATGACCAATATTTCATTATTCCTTCTCAGAGTCTTTGGTAGTCCCATCACAAATTCCATAATAATATTATCTCATTTCCACTCAGGTATGGGAAGAGGTTTCATGACTCCTCCAGGTTGTTGCCTTCTATCTTTCACTTGTTGAAAAACCATACATCTAGACACAAAATCAGTAATCTCCCTCTACATGTTGTCCCACCAAAAATGATCTTTCAAATACATATACATATTAGTTCTACCATGGTGTGTATAGAAATTGGAACTATAATCATCCTCTATAAATTCCATTCTTAGATCAGGAATATTAGGAACACAAAGTCTCTTCCCAAATATAAACATTCCATCTTCATACACAAATTCACACAATCTTACAGCATTCACAGATTTAATCTTCTTTTGAAACACTTCATCACCGGTCTGAGAACTCTTTATCCTTTCTAGTAAAGATGGTTTGGCAACCATTTGAAACAACATTGATGTTTCACCTTCCATGATGATTCTCATATCCACCTTTACTAGATCCATGAAAATAAGATCCCTTTCAACTCTCATCTTGTTCAAAACTCAATGATCCTTTCTTCTCAAAGCATCTACCACCTTATTTTCCTTCTCTAGGTTATAGTGTATCGTGAAATCATAATCCTTGAGTAGTTCAAGCCATCGACATTACCTCATGTTGAGTTCTTTCTGTGAGAAAATATACTTCAAACTCTTGTGATCAGTATATATCACATATTTTTCACCATAGAGATAATGTCTACATATCATCAATGAAAATATTACAGCAGGTAACTCAAGATCATGAGTAGTATAGTTTTTATCATTAATTTTTAGTTGTTGTGATGCATAGGCAATAACCCTATCATTATACATAAGAACACAACCAAGTCCTTTATCTGAAGCATCACTATAAATAAAACCCCATCATTCCCTGATGGTAGTGTCAATATAGAATAATTGACTAATCATATCTTCAGTTCTTTGAAACATTCTTCACAATGTTTTGTCCAAAAAAATTTAACCCCTTTACGTGTGAGCTTCGTTAATGGGTTATCCAATCGGGAAGAATTCTAGATGAAATGTTGATAATAACCTACTAAACCAATAAAACTGTGTACCTCAATTATAATCATTGGTGTTGGTCATTCTTGGATTGCTCTTGTCTAAGAAGAATCAACAGAGATTCCATCCTTAGTGACAATATGACCAGGAAAATAAGTCTCTTGAAGCCAGAATTCACACTTGCTAAACTTCCCATATAATTCATTTCTTCAAAGAGACTTTAGGATAATGTAGATGATATTTTCATTATCTTTGTAGCTTTTAGAGTATACCAAGATATCATCAATAAATACCACTATAAATTCAACAAGATATTCCTCAAAAACTCTATTCATTTGATCCATGAAAATAGAGGGTGCATTAGTCATCCCAAAAGGAATTGTTATAAACGTGTAATGCTCGTACCTGGTTGAAAATGTTGTCTTCAGAATGTCGTCCTTATTCATGCAAAACTGATGATATCCAGATCTAAGGTCAATATTTGAAAAATATTGAGCTCCATGAAGTTGGTCGAATAAATCATCAATGTGAGGTAGGGGAAACTTGTTCTTTATTATTATAGCATTGATCTCCCTGTAGTCAATGCACAACCCCATAGATCCATATTTTTTCTTAACAAAAACAATAGGGGTCCCCATGGAGAAACACTAGTGTGACTAAATACTTTATTACTCAAATTCTCTAGTTGTTTCTTTAGTTCCACTAATTCCACATTGTCCATTCTATAAGGGGTCTTCGATATGGGCCTTGAACCAGGAATTAAATCAATGGAAAACTCAATTTCTTGTTCTAGAGGATGTCCAGGTAAATATTCTAGAAAATCATCAATATATTCTCCCACAATAGGTAAATCCTATATTTGAACATTCCTTTCCTCACTGACAGTCATTTAATTCTCTTCCTCTCCAATAGTAGAATTTAGTAGAGCTAGTGGGGGTAGATCTAGATATGAATTAGGTGGTGAAAATTATGCTCTAAAGGTAAGGTTTTCTTTATCATCATCATCATAAATATTAACCTCCTTCATCTTATAATAAATGTCTTCATCATGGTCCGAAATCCAATCCATACCGAGGATTATATCAAATTCAATCATGGGTATGATGATGAGATCAGCAGATAAAGAACATTTATATGCCCAAATGGGAAATGATTCACCTAACTTTATAGCAATGATACTTCCCTTAGGAGTTTTGACTGATAAATCCATTGTTAAATAAAATTGAAAATATCTAATTTTCATAACAAAATGGGAATATATGAAACAATACAATGATCTAGAATCAAATAAAGCATTGGATAAACCTCATGAAACCATTAAATTACCTGCCACTATGACTTTCAGAGCTTCAACCTCAACAGTAGTGATCGTATAAGCTTGGCCTTGATCCCTTGGCCTTTTCTAAGGTAAGTTTCCCAAACTCTTAGGAAATTAATTTTCATAATTCCCCATCACCTGCAATTGTATCATTGAACATCAATAACTTCTTCCATCCCCTTACAATCATGAGCTTGGTGGCCTTTTTCACCAAACTTATAAGAGACAGACATTCCCTATCAGGAAAGTAACAGGGCGTTACTTCCCACATTTACTATAGGATGGATATTCATCTTTTCCCTTCTTCCCCTTATTTCTATTTCCATTGTGATCAGCAGATCTCTTCTTCTCTTGTATTACTTTAAAGTCGTAAGACTTATAGAATTCCTTTTCCATTATGATAGAACATGAGACAATATCTTCAAATGATGAGTTGTATTGTGATATGAATGCTCAATGGATAAATGGTTTTAACCCATCAAAGAAATGATCTATATTACTTCTTCGGTTACGTATATAATCTGTTGCATGCCTCGCTAACCTTGTATAGTTAGCCTCAAACTTGGAAACATTCCCATCCTCCATTTTCCTCAGACTCAAAAATTGTCTTTCCATATTTTGTCGATGGTCACGGCGAAAGTATTTTTCTAAGAAAATATATTTAAAATCCATTCATTCCATATTTGATACTTTATCATCCTCTTTTTTGTATTGTATCAATGACCACCATTGATCAGCATCTCCATTGAGGCGATAAACTGCCATGAAAACTTTTTCCCTTTCACTAGTCCGCAAAGCCTAAAATATTTTTTCTACGGAAATTATCCATTTCTCAGCTACTAGTGGATTTGTACTCCCATTGAATGTCGGTGGTTACTTCCTCATGAATCGGTCTAACATTGATCCTCCATGATGTGGATTAGGGTTCTCCATACGGGTAATGTTATTATTCATAACGTTTGTGAGTTGTCCAAGTATAGTGATAAGTTGATCAACACTAGTTGTATCACCAGCTCCACTATAATAATCTTGAGCAGGAGGTAAATCTGTACATGGAGTGTGTGCATTGATACAGTTTCCATTCCTTCAACTAGGATCCATTTCTAAACAATGGCATAAACTAGATCTGTTTATGAATCGAAATACATAATTACAAAATTGTAAAACACTTAACATAAGTTTAACAGTTTATGGATATCATCAATAATAATAAAAATGTTTTATTTGATGAATTATATACCCATAAACCCTTCATAATGTTTTCTAATGAAAATGTGAATTAACCTATGCATATCCCCCAGGAGTGTAGCAACTAAGAGTGAAGCAAGGCCCATGGTTGTGCACCGGTTCCTGTTCAAGTCTACCTCAAAGAAGTGTTTTCAGGTTTTACCCATAGGTACATCTGTTTCAGAGCTGCCTCTACCTACTCATATCCAGACAGGGATGTGATGCTTGGAAAACTCACAAAATCTCTACAATACCAAAATTCTGGGACGTTATTCTATACTAATCCTCAATGTTCATCTTAGGTATATGTGATCTAATTAGAGTTTATCTAAATCTAGCTTCTAAGGTTTGAACTAAATGTCCATTGATACCGACTGTAATGCCCCGACCCCTGTTACCTAGAGTTAGTGCATTATTACCAAATATTGGCATGATCACAAAAGATAAAATCTCGAAAGACCGATTAGTTTAGTAGCCTTGGAAACAATAGATAAATTCATAAGTCTTACATTACATCATAAAGTGAAAAACGACAACAACATAGTCTCCAAAGTCCACACCTATATCCCCTCAGACAATCCCTGTAGTTCAGTCATAAAATACCACTTCACATCCTAGAAAAACTAAAACATAGAAAGGGTGAGCTCATATGCTCACTAAGGATAACAATATAGCAGAAACATTCATAAATAAGAATAAACAAATAAGGCAATGTATAACTAAAACAAAATACTTTAAAACATGAACTTTAACATAATATGGCAAGAATAAAATGAAATAATTCCATTTACTTATTCACATAGATATTCTACTAGTCGAATAATCACATGCAATATCAATAACCACTTTTCATAATGATGGAATGCATAATACAAGACTATCAAAACCACATAGTAAAGGCCTTGTGCTAAGACTACAAATAAGATTCTGTCAAGGACTTTTGCCAAGACACTAGATTCTATCATGATATCTACCGATGCATTGAGGAGCTATAGCGGGCTCCACCCATCACTTACTAAGTCCAATGCATTCCTCATATGAACAGGTTTAAACCCAACATAAACATTCATATTAAAACTTGAATACGAAATGTCAGTACTTTCTCTATAAACCATGAATGGTATAAAAATAACACATCCATAGTCAAACATATCACAAAACCATCAATATAATATGGAAGTTATGTATCATAATAAATCAACTTCAAATAAGATTAAAATCCATCAATGGATGTTGACATAGATGAAATCCAAACTGTTTGAGAGAAATATCTATTTTTTGAAATCATTTAACAGTCACTTAATTACAAAATAAACCATTTAATTTTAAAATATTATTATAAGATTTTATGGTAATATTCAATGATTTTATAATGGTAGAAAATAGTTTCACCCACCGTATATGTTAAAAAACATTCTTACGTTAATTTTGTCAAAAATGTTAGAAATGACCTTATTTGGAAAACGACTGAATGATTCCTTTCAAAACATTTTATAAAAAGTCAAACAAGGGTATAAATGACTTTAAGCGATAGTATAATAAATAGTAAAAATGTTTTGGAATAAATTTTTAAGTAACAAGGATGTGGATGATAAAGAGGTCCCAGTAGATAATTACGTATAAACAACTCGGATAATGAAGAGATTGTGAAATAAACCCTTACCATGTACTTTTCCTTAGTTAAGAGTAGGTTAACCTCCTATATAATGGTGAAAATATTGTTATTAAATTATTCATGAATCATTTACATTAATATGATAACATATATGATCTTATAATATATTTTTTGTTCATAATATTTTAGTATTATCGTCGTTTCGGGTGTTCACTTAGTAATTTTCATTTATATGTTTTGTAACATAAGACATGTTTGTTATGGATAGGTTGTATATTATTCATATCAAAAATTTAATCAAATATATAAACATTATTCTTAATCATCAAATGAAAATTATTCTTGAATGGATACGATGGGGAATTAATCTCTTCGTGTTCATGGAGATGGTAATCTGTACGTACGTAAGAGCGACAATATCATTCTTTTGATATTATAATAATATATAATTGGATGGTATATCATATATACATAATCATTATCAGGTCATATATATCATTTCCATCAATAACACATCATTATTATACCCGTCCAAATAATAATGTATTGAATAACAATTACACCACAACGTAGAGACGGTAAGCCGTATGGACTCACGTATGGTGACATGTCATTCATAGGTTGGATAGAATAATGAATATAGTTGTACCATATTTATAATATCATCACAGTATATATAAGATAATAGAGTTATTGTAGGATCGAAATAACGATGTAGATGCTCAATTTACAATATGGGTGAATTTTATACTTTAAAATTTTCCTTAATCAAGGAAAGATCTATGTTTAACAAAGTTAAAATAGGTAAATTCACAACACCTCAAACACCAATTGTGGAATTGGAAAAATGTATGATGTTGAAAACTTCTAGTTCTATGTACTTGCTTAAATCTGGAATGTGATTCCGAAAAATAGGTTCGGGAAATATGGATCCATAAATTAAAACATAACTAAAGTTTACAATATGAGATACTACCTTAAAGCGTGTAGAATCTAAATGAATCAGAGTACAAGTGTAACGAAATATAATAGAGTTGTACCTTCCTTAAAATAAAAAATTGTAGCGGAAAAACAAGTAGTAAAACTAAAAGTAACAAGATATAAATCTTTTAACATAAAGAGAAGGGTATCCAACAACCTTGGATAAAGGTCCCTTGATTTATACTTTCAAGAATGTATGTCATACCCACACCAGGGTAAGCCCTCGATATGAAGATTAGAGTATCTGTCTTGCTATCCCCACAAGCCCTCAACTTCAAGGTAGTTGGAACCTCTATCTTCCTCAGCATGGAAGCCCTCGAACTTCAAGGAAGTTGTCACCTATGTCTTCCTATCCCCGGAAATCCTCAAATGTAATGACCATCATTTAGAGTTGCACAATGCAGTCTGAAAGAGTAGTTCAGTACGCACAAAGCATGAAAAACATCTCTATCTAGAAATCACCTTAACAGAGTGTGGTCTCTAGAGTGATCAACTTATTGTTGAGCTCTTTCAAATGAGCTCATATTTATAGGATCAGTTGGAATGCTCAGATGCCTCCTCCAATTGTCGTATATTCCATAAAATTTGGTGGGACATGTACACGTGTCACTAAACCAATGGTTTGTTAGAAATAGAATGTACGACATCGTCTTATAGAAAAACATGTGTAACTGAAGGCACAACATCATTTTACAATGAAACAAGTGTAAGTATAAGAAAAACTACAATTCAAAATGTATGTAAATAAAAGTTCAGAGTCTAACCAAAATGGAATTCAAAGTCTAAAATATAAAGACATCGGGATTCTGTTTTAGAGGAATTCAGAACCTGAATTTTGTAGAAATCCGGAGTCTAAATTTCTAAGGAAATTCAGATTATGGTTTCACTAGAATTCAGAATCTGAACTTACAAAGATCGGAGTCCAACTAGTAAATGTTTGGAGTCAAACTTATAAATGTTCGGAGTCGATCTAGTAAACGTTATGAGTCAAACTAGTAAAATTTCGGAGTTGAACATATAAAAGTTCAGAGTCAAATTAGTAAAAGTTTGTAGTCGAACTTATAAACGTTCGGAGTCGAACTCATAAAAGTTTGGAGTCCATAATTCAGAGTTGAACCTTATGAGAATTCATATCCATAATTCCAAATGGAACTTTATGAGAATTCGTACTCATAATTCGGAATGGAACTTTAATATAGTTTTTATCCAAAATTTGGAGTGGAACATCATTACAGTTCATATCCAGAATTCAGAATGGAACTTCATTACAGTTCATATTCAGAATTCTGAATGGAACTTCATTACAGTTCATATCCAGAATTCAGATCCTAAAAAAAGAATACTTCATATCTAAGCATTATATGATTCTGAGGTTTTAGGTATGAATCATATTTTTGTACTTAAGGAAAAATATTGACATGTATAAGAAAAACTATGTTAGGGTAAATTTCCTTAATGAAGAAAATGTTTCCTTATAGATGTAAAATATAGATTTTCTTAAGTAAAAGGTGTTTGTGATTTTCAAAACAAGAAGGAATGAAAAAGTCATAAGGAAGACCTTATTGACTCAAAAATCACCCCTTTATGTAAAGCACAAACAACCTTATGAAAAATAACATAAGTACATTGAAAAATTTCTTTAGACTTTGAAATTACAACTTATCTCACTTTGTTCATGGATGATAGTGAATACAACTAACTCCACCTTAGGACTTGAAACTCTAAGGATTGTATTCTGAATTTCTGAAATGGAGTTTTAATTGTCATGGGAATGAAAAACATCATAGTGAGAAACTCCCCCTTACTTTAAGGATATATTCACTTAGAAATTTTTCTTCTTCATTTTAAAATTTTCCTTCTCCTCTTTTTAGTGGTTCTTTTTACTTCTCCCCCTTAAGAGCGGTTCTTTTTCCTTCTCCCCCTTTGTGATTTTCAAAAAGAATTGATGGGAATGGAAAAGAAAATATGGCACCTGAAACATTATTATATAACAAGATAAAACCAACCAAATTTTCATTAGAGTTGAGAAAGTTTTTTTACAAAGAAAAATAAATACAACAAAAGATCAGAGTGAGTTCATTTGTCTTTCTTTTTCATTGGGATCAGCTTCTTCAACAAATTTTTGAGCTTCTTCAAATCTCTTTGGTCTTCCTCAGCATGCCTCTCTAAGGATTTTATCCTTTCTTCTTGGACTTTGAAAGCTTCTTCCTGAGCCTTCATGGCATCTTCCTGAATCTTCACTAGCTCATCCTTCTTTACAAGTCTTTTATCAATCTCAATCCGGATATTTCTATCACTTATAAAATTTTTAGCAAGAGAGTTAGTCTTATCATTCAGGTCCTTCACTTGTTGAATCCGATAAAATTGATCAATGATAAGCTCATCCTGAAGATTCTTGATCTTGTTATCCTCGGTGTTAAAGGCATCTTTCACCTCATTCTGAAAATTATCATAGTCATCCATATCTTATATAACTTTCTTAGAACACAATGTTTTTTGGCTGCAAGACTTCCTATGTATATCATAGTTGATAAGAAAACTTCTATGGTCAGCTTCAATATTCACACACTTATCCATGACCATGGATAAGGATTCTAATTTCTGATTCATATTCTGTTGCAGCATCTGGCATCTGGAATCTATAGTTGAAAAAATCATAATGGTTTCCACCAACTTTTTTAGAGATTCAACCACAAAATTGTGACCATGTGTTGATGACTCCGAATCCTATAATTTTCATGAAGATTGTTCTTCTTCAATTTTCACCAGTTTTTTTAGAAGAACCTCTGACATCCTTCTTCTTGAAAATCTCTTTTGTTGGAGTATCCATCAGAACTTGCTTCCCCTTGTCAACTTTTGGAATGGGTTGTTCATCTAGAGACTCTTCCTCACTTTCTGATAATTGAACAATCAAATCTTCATCTGGTTTCTCTTTTTCTTTCCCTTCTTCAAGAAAATTATTTTCATAAGATTCTTCCTCATCATACAGAACATTATCTTTCTATTCTCTTGATTATCATCATCCTTCCCACATTCTTTCTCAACTGCCTTTTCTAGCGTGGGTAATTTTGTGGATTCAGATTTTTCTTTATACTCTTCTACTTGTTTGATCAATTCATCCAGATCATCACTTCCTTCTTCTTCTTCTTCTTCTTCAAAAACCTCTTCTTCTACTTCTTCACCAGCTTGTTTTTATACTTCATCAACTACTTCTTTACCCATGGATTTTTCAGGAGTGACATAGTTCTTACCTGGAGTCTCTGGTAAAGATGGTTGGATATCGAAGGTTTCCGAAATGGGAATCTTTTCAGAGGGTATTTCAGTATCTCTTAACAGAGATTGAACAAGATCATCTTCATACACTTTTTTCTACATCTTTTTCTCTTTTTCCTCTTTTTTTAACACATTTGCAGCTTTTTCCCTTAAGGCCATAGCCTCAGCAGGGTCCAATATGATCTGTGGATCCCCTTCCTTTCTCTTCTTTTGTATTCCCTCCACTTGGCTACCACTTCATATGTATAAGATTTCTGTTTCATTGGCTTTGTAGGTGCAGATTTAGTTTCATTCGATTTGGGGGGGGGGGGTTTCACCACCAACCACTTCCTTAATCTTTCTCTACTTAGTGACTTTCTTTATTGGTTCGGCCTTCTCAACATTTTTGGGAATGGCCTCAGCCTTTCCCTCTGGTAAACGATAGAATTCTACGGATTCAGCAGAAAAACCCATCTTCATTCTTTTCAAAGTATCAACACTAACGAGCATAAACATACAATTCTGAACTTTATACTTAGAAGAAACATTGAAATTATCTAAACCCTGAACTATCAGCATTGAAAGTAAGGCATGGTACATAATGATTTGAGCTCTCAAGTTCCCATCTTTTATAGTCTTAATCGTAATAAAATCATGCCTCCTCAAATTTACCTTCCTTAGATTTACCAGGAAATCTAATACATAGATGTCACTCTTCTTCATATTATCATTGTCACCCCTTCTAGGTACGAGAAAGACTTGTACCCACAACTATAGAATCCGATTATTCGAAGTGAGATGATCCATATTACTAGTCTTGGTATATTTGATTCCAAGACATTTCAATGCCTTTACCTTGTCGAAACTTCATTTCTCATCTGGAAGATTGTGTGAGAAAAACTTGGCTTTCCCTTCGTAGGATAAACCCACCAAGCTTGCAGCCTTGGTGTAAGATAATTTGTAAGTCTGACCATAATACTTGAAGGAAAATAACTCTCTGCCCTCTTCCTGCTGGAAGGAAATAGACTCGTAGAACTCAACCAGTAAATTTGTAAAAACCGGATCCTGTTTTTCTGACTTAGATAAGAAATCATCTTCCCAGCCATTCAATATGATATTTGTGGTTTTAAGGGAATCAAACTTGTAGAAATCTGGATGCACTAACCTTTCCTTGAAAACTAACCACTTTGATATTGGCATTATAGTTGACATATATTGAGAGGTAGCTTCAACAGATATTCATAATAGAGAGTTCTGGAAGATTCGGAATGGATTTGACAAAGATCAGAATGGTCCTTATGAAGAGAGTCAGGGCTTCGAGACGTGAAAGCTTTGAAAGAACGATATGGGACAACTCTTAGGGTCCCCTTTAAATAGGCGATGGAGGTGACCTTTAGTCTACCAAGAACCATCTAACGGTTGAAAATCCTTCTGATCTCATCTGACAGTTGAGAATATTCCCGCAAGGAAAACTTGACTCCAATCTTTTGAGGTTTTTAAGAAAAACATTTGTATATTAGGAAAACAAGAATCTAAATTATTTTATAATTAATAGGAAAATACCAGCAATCAGAATATGACTACGAAAATTTAAGTAAGGAAATCATAACTTTTAGAATGGCTAGAATTATGGTTTATAATTGGTAATATTCTTCTTGAAGAAAAGACTTAAAAAAATGAAAAACTCATTATGAAAAATCCTCATTACGAAAGTTCATTAAGAAAGTTCATTACGAAAATTTCATTACGAAAGTTCTCATTACGGAAAGTTCATTACCAATATTCTCATTATAGAAAGTTCATTATGAAAATTCTCATTACAGAATGTTCATTTCGAAAAATTCTATTCCTGAAATTTTCATTACGAAAATTTCTGTTCTGGAAATTTTCTTTATAAACATTTATATTCAGAGAATTTCAATTCCAAAAATTTCAAAAACTTGTTACGAAAAAATTTTGGTTATGAAAGTTTGAAAATAAAAACTGACTATGAATATTTTGGAAAAAAAAATTCTTCAAAAAAAAATTGATACACTACCAAGAAAATGTACTCCCCTATGAAAAGGAGTTTATTACTTTAAGGGGAATTATTCAACAAGATGTTAATGAAGAAGGATTACCTCACGATTATCATTCCTCACTTCTGTTTAATGTATTAAAATCTATCGGAGGGTAAATATTTTGTGAAAATGTCACCAAGTTAATCTTGCGTTCCAATAAACTGAAGAATGATATCTCCTTTGAGTGTGTGATCCCTAAGAAAGTGATTCCTAATATCTATGTGCTTTGCACGAGTGTGATGTGTAGGGTTTTTACTAAGGGCAATGGCACTTGTGTTATCACACACAATTTGAGTCTTGGTAAAACACCATCCATAATATGTGAGTGTCTGTTGCATCCACAACACTTGAATGTTCTTCCATTGCACTAAGGCAAGGTAGGTCAGTGCTCCTAAGGTCTTCTAAGTTTAATGTGTAATCATTTTCTTTCCTATTGGATGAGAGAATAAATTCTTCCTTAGAATTGTGAACTAATCACTTATCATTCATAATATTCACAAGGTATCCTTTATCACATAACTGACTTATGCTAATGAGGTTGTGCTTAAGACCCTTAACAAACAAAACATTTGAAATTAATGTTTTACCAAGAAGAACAATATTACCTATACCAACAATTTCTCCCGGAGCATCATCTCCAAATGTTACCTTTCCTCATTTCGTCTTGATAATATTTTAAAAATATATTTTGTTACCAGTCATGTGCCGGGAACATCCATTGTCCATGTATGATGTATTGTTTTTGGTACTTCCTTTATTTTCCAGAAAAAAAGAAAAGAATTATCTTTTAGAATCTAAAGTCGGTTGGATCCTAGATTTTCAGATAACAAAATTTTAAGAACCCACATCTTCTTAGAGAAATAATCCTTATGAACACCTAGAGATTGGGTTTTGTTTAAAGGGAAATTCTTTTCCAAATGACCACCATATTGACACTTGGTACAAAATGGGGCACTTTGTGGAACAATGTAGTTGTTACTAAAAGTTGGTTTTTCATGGGTATAACCAAATCCAGATTTGTTTCTTAAAGGTCGTATTTGTGAATATATTTTATGAAAATTTTCATTACCATGGGTAATGTTTGACAAACACTAATTTAAGGAAAAAATTTCAGACTTGGGTTTTATAACTATGTTTTTACAATAAAAATTGTTAGATTTAGAACTAGAGCTAGGCTCAAAATCACTTTTATGAGAAATTACTTTTTCTAGATCTTTAGAATTTTTCTTCTTCTCAGAAGTTACTTCTTCATGATTTTTTGAAATACATATCAAATCATCATTTTTCCTATCAATATATTTAGAAAGATCTGATATTTCTTTTGTAAGAATAGAATTCCTAGAGTTTTCTAAATCATGTTTTTTATTGTGTTTATAATTCTCAATCTTAAGAAGTTCCGTAAACCTAGAAACATTTTCATAGGTAGGTGTAGTATTTTCTTCATCAGAAGAGGATTTTTCATCTGAAGAGTTATAATATTTACTGTCATTAGAATTTAAGGAATCATTGGTCAATGATTCCGAATTGTGTACCTTAGCCATGAAGAAATGATTTTAAATTGGTAATATGTCTATAAGACCAAGATTCTTCTGTCCTGATGATTCATAATCCGAATATTCATTTTATGAGTCACTACCACTGGAACATCAGGTGTCATTAGGTTTCAGAACATTCTTAACATTGGACTTGTAATACTTCTTCCTATTCCTTTCAGAATGCCTCTCTTTTCTTTATTTCTTTTTGAGCAAAGGACAATATAGTCTAATATGTCCAGCACTCTTGAATTCATAACAAGTAACTTCTCTATCTTTCATATCATTCCTTTCCTTTTTCTTATAATTGGATTGAAAATCTCTCTGACCATCTTTCGAGCAAGATTTGCTAACTCATTCACTGAGACTTTACTCTCACTAGATTCGGATTGGATAATAACCTTCTTGGGCTTGGATCTGGTTACTCTCTCAGGATTCCTAGCCTTCATATGATTTGATGTTGTAGTAAAAGAAAAAATACCATTTCCATTATTCTTCTTGATGTTGTCATCATCCCTCTTCATTCTTGTTTCATGTTGGAGAAGAGTTCCAAATAGTTCATCTAAGGAAATTTGAGTGACATTTCTATTCTCATCAATAGTTGTTCTCTTTGATTCCCACTCATTGGGAATAATATCAATAATCATATCTACAAGATCTTCATCATCCATACCTCTCTCTCCCATAGATTGTATACTATTTACAATTGTCATAAACCTCTGCTGAACTTTGCTAATGGGTTCACCATAAGGAAAATTGAAACAATGATACTCACCTCTCAACATAGCTCTTCTTGTCACAATTACTCTAGATGTACCAAAGTGAGTAACATAAAGTTTCTTACATATACAATTATCTATTTCACATGAATAAATTTGGTTATATATGTTCCCATTCATTGAACATAGTAGAGTATTGCATACCTTGTAGTTTATTGATAATCATGCTTCTCTTGGTTGGTGAAAGCACTATCTTCCTTATCAGGAATTTTATAGCATCTGATAAGCATAACAATGTTATCCAATCCAGTATTAATAATGAATGTCTTCAATCGATCTCTCCAATATTCATAATCATTGCCATAAAAAATTGGTGGTCTTGTAGGATTAAGATTGTCTATGGATCCAACGTTCATTCCTTCCATCTTTAAGAAAATCATTCTACACAGAAACTTGTTAATAAAAAAAGTGCGGTTTCAAGGAAAATATTCCTAAGAATGGAAAATATAGAACAAAGGAAAAACTAATCAAGGAAAACTTATATGTGAGTATAAGTATTCCAGGTACCTACTATGATACCAATTGTATGATCGAAATAAAGATGTAGATGCTCAATTTACAAGAGGGGGGTGAATTGTATACTTTTAAAATTACCTTAAACAAGGAAAGATCTATGTTTAAAAAATTTAAACTAAGTAAATTCACAACATATCAAACACCAATTGGAGAATTGGAACAAGGTATGAAGTTAAAAAAATCTAGTTCTATACACTTTCTTAAATCTCGAGAGTGATTCCGAAAAAAAGGTTCTGGGAATATGGATCCGGAAATTGAAACTTAACCAAAGTTTACAATATGATATTATACCTTAAAGCATATAGAATTTAAATTAATCAGAGTACAAGTGTAACAAAATATAAGAGAGTTATACTTTCCTTACAATAAAAAATTGCAGTGGAAAAAGATGTAGTAAAATTACAAGTAACAAGATATAAATCTTTTAACCCAAAGAGAAGGGTATCCAAAAACCTTGGATAAAGGTCCCTTGATTTATACATTCAAGAATGTCTATAATACCCACACTAGGGTAAGCCCTCGATATGAAGATCGGAGTCTCTATCTTTCTATCCCCACAACACCTCAACTTCAAGGTAGTTGGAACCTCTATCTTTCTCAATAAGTAAGCCCTCGAACTTCAAGGAAGTCGGGACCTCTGCCATCCTATCCCCGGAAGCCCTCGAAGGTAATCACCAACATCCAGAGTCGCACGAAGCAATATGAACGAGCTGTTCAGTATGCACAAAGTATGAAAATCTTCTCTCTCTAGAAATCACATTAACAGTGAGTGGTCTCTAGACTGATTAAATTGTTGTTGAGCTCTTTCAAATGAGCTGCTATTTATAGGCTCAGTTGGAATGGTCAGATATCTCCTCCAACAGTCATATATTCCTTAATATTAGGAGGGACTTGTACATGTGTCATTAAACCAACAGTTTTTTGGAAATAGAATGGATGACATCATTTTATAACAAAACATGTGTAACTGAAGCCACGCCATCGTTTTACAATGAAACAAGTGTAAGAATAAGAAAAACTAGAATTTAGAATGTAAGTAAATAAATTTTCGGAGTCTAACCAAGATGGAATTTGGAGTCTAAAATAGAAATATGTTCGGATTTTGTTTTATAAGAATTCAGAACTAGAATTCTGTAGAAATCTGGAGACTGAATTTCTCAGCAAATTCGGATTCTGGTTTCACTAGAATTCTGAATCTTAACATTCAAAGTACAGAGTCGAACTAGTAAAATTTCGGAGTCGAACTTAAAAAAGTTCAGAGTCAAACTATTAAAATATCGTAGTTGAA
The DNA here is from genome assembly GCA_963277665.1 of Viscum album. Classification (NCBI taxonomy): domain Eukaryota; kingdom Viridiplantae; phylum Streptophyta; class Magnoliopsida; order Santalales; family Viscaceae; genus Viscum; species Viscum album. Next base: position 696,118,216 of record OY728135.1, read on the forward strand.
CTAGTAAATTTTCGGAGTCGAACTTATAATAGTTCAGAGACGAACTAGTAAAATCTCAGAGTCGAACTTATAATAGTTCGGAGTCGAACTCGTAAAAGTTCAGAGTCCATAATTCGTAGTAGAAATTTATTAGAGTTCGTATCCATAATTCAAAATAGAAATTTATGATAATTCGTATCCATAGTTTGGAATGGAACATTATTATATTTCGTATCCAGAATTCGGAGTGGAACTTCATTACAGTTCATATCCAGAATTCGGAATGGAACTTCATTACAGTTCATATCCAGAATTCGGAATGGAACTTCATTACAGTTCATATCAAGAATTCAGATCCAAAAAACAGAATACTTCATATTTAAGCATTATATGATTCCGAGGTTTTAGGTATGAATCTGATTTTTTAATTAAGGAAAAATATTGATATGTATAAGAAAAACTAGGTTAGGGTAAATTTCCTTAAGGAAGAAAAATTTTCCTTATAGAAGTATAATATATATTTGATTAAGTATAAGGTATTTGTGATTTTTAAAACAAGAAGGAATGGAAAAGTCATAAGTAAAAACTTATTTACCCACTAGATATTATTTTAAAATGGAAACAAAAATGGAAAAAGAGGTTGAAGAAGAAAGGAACTTGAAAGAGGGTGGTGAAATTATTACCTCTTCTTCGGGTTCTTCCTTTTTATTTGATCAAAAGGGATCCTTAAGTTGTCTTTCTGACTAAAGGAAGGCCTCTAAGATTAAGTTAGGGAAGTTGAGTGGATATTTTGTCAGGGGTTGGCTAAGACAAAAGGCATTCAAGGTGTGAATTATATAAAAAGGGGAGTGCCCTTTTATAAGAGGGGTGAGGGGCACCATAAGAAAAGCTAGAAATATTATTTTATAATAAAATCATTTTTGGATTCTAATGAAAAGTGGATTATTTAAAGGATAAGGTGGGGATGGGTCGAAAACCTCTCAACAAATAGGTTTTAGACCAGATTTGGTCACTATTTTACCCTTATCATTTAGATTTAACTCTTAGTTAAATAGTATGACATTTACCATGTCTCTTTGTATTTTTATATTATATGGTTAATAATATTACTATATACTTCCATAAAAACACCAAATACTTCATTAATGGTACACCAATCATTATATAAGTCATTTGGCCAATCCTTAGATTTTTAGGAATAGAATATCATTGAATAATATAATATTTGTTTTAAAAACTCTTTTATGTCAATTTTGACACTATATGGTATTTTGTTTTTTCTAAATTCATAAAACATTATTACTTCAAAATAAATTCATCTAACCAACCCTAACATGCCATATTAAACTATAAAATTAGTTTAATTCATAAAAAGTATCCAATTACATTTATTTGGATATTTATAATTTCAATTATTTTAATATTTCATTAATTAGGTAATTACTACATCACCATTGTGTCATAAATTAATTAAATGATATAATGTCTAAAAATTATAAATAAAATACCATTATGTAGGAAATATATTTAAATTTCTAATTAATATTTCTAATTGAATTTATCTTATGTATAACCATATATTAAAAATGTTTTAGTTCGTACACATTGATTTTATCTCTTTTTACTCTTCTTTGAATTAAATAATAATAAATGTCCTAATCTAATCCAAGTGGACCAAAGAGATTCCTATTTTATTCCTAAGGTTGTTTAATGTCGAATTATACTTAGCCAATAGAATTAGGACATGTCTTTGGGAAATAATAATATCTGTTTTACCCTTAATTACCCTATTTAATTTTTACTATGGTAAATAAAAGTAAAACATTACTATTCACCAAAAATTATTTCTGTCTTATTAAACCACATTTTATTCCTTCATATTAACTGTGTCTCTTGGATATTTAAAATTCCACTCACAAAAACTGTGAAATTTTGTTTTATGCGAATTTGCAAATTCTCATAGGAGATGGCTAAAAGACGTTGAAAAGTTCAATAAATTTTTACATATATCGAAATTTATTATAAACAAACTCCAATGAATAACCTTGAATTTATATAGGTATTATGAATCTTTTTTGACCTAAAGTAAATTTAAATAAAATAAATAAATATTAAAAAAAATCGGTTTTAAACTATAACTCGTTGTTTTTTACAATTCATCAAAAATTGAACGTTTTTAGAAAAATACCAAAAATTGACCTTAGGATAATTTTGATATTCTGAATCCAAAAATGATGTAAATTTTGAATGATATAATTTATAAAATTTCAAAAATTGGGTATTACTATTCATAATGGCTAGTTTCATTGGTTATTGTGTGTGTTAGAACTCAATGTTGCGTACAACACACACTACTGTATTATTCAAAGAGAAGAACACCATTGAAGAATGGAGTGTTACACTTATGTTCATTCATAAATTACTTTTTTTGTTATACGTATATATTAAAGTGATTAAAAATAATCAGGTTTACATTTTGTAACTTTCATTGATTTAAATATTATATTATTCATTTTCTTTGAAAAGTGTCAAATAAACTAATCATGTTCAACCCTAAGGTAATAAATTTCTAATTATATTCATTAAATTAGAAATATAATGATATATTATAGCCTTAGAATATATTTTTAATCTTAATTTACTATATTTACCATATATTGGATTCATAAATTTATTGAAGGTTATTATTCCAATTGAAAAAAATAAAAGGGTACTATTTAGCCAATTTTACCCTCTTAATTTTAAAAAAGTAATTAATTTCATCTAGATTAGTAATTATAAAAATAATAATTTTTTAAATATCATTTAACAAAATATGATGAACAATACTTTTTAGAAAAACAAATTAATCATAAATATAGATTTATTAATATTCTATGATAGAAAAATTATTGTTATTTATTGAAAAACATATCATGTAAATGTTATATAAATTCCAATAAACTTATTATCCAATAGTTAACAATTTCATTTGATAATATAAATACTAATTTTCCGATATAAAAATAATTTTCCTCGTAAACACCCCACTTATTATCAAATATTATTTTTAATTATAATCTTTCTATAACTAATGAATTAATTTTTCAAATTTCTAGACCATGATTTTTTCATTATTTTTTAATTACTATTTATACTCACTATTCAAACTGGCCGGTTGTAAATAGCTCATAATATTTTAATACTGTAATGTTATTTTTTAAAACATAGTGTTATGTGTAACACATGCTTTCAATTAAATTGAGTTACTTGAATTATTTTATTTCATAAAAATATCGATTTTTTTTAGTTTCCATGGATCCAAGATTTCATTTACTCATTAACATTCACATTTTTATGTAATTTTAGTTGTTTTGGTAATGAATAAATAAACATAAATATATTATTTAATATTATTCTATGATTTATTCTATTAATAATTATCAAACAAAGAATAACCAGTCTCATGTGTATGAAGAAGATGTAATTTTTGATAATGGGTAAGCCTAGTTATAAAAATTGGAGAATAAATCTACAAAAGGAATAGGGAAATCATGGTTGAGTATGAAAATATAGAGGATTATTTTTTCCATAATCAATTTTTAGATTAAAAAAACTGAGGGGGATGGGAATTTATTTCTTGAAGAACTATTACTAGTACTCATTAAGCCACAATTAGTGAAGATTCATGAGTAAAACATACATATTAATACATTTGTAGGAGACTAATATTTTTTTTAAATAATTTTACATGAACTGATATGTATTAACTCATCATATGATCCCCCTACCATTGAAGAGGATGAACTAACACCCATGTATTGTTACATAGACTTGTATTAATAAACCAACAATGTTGTGAAATTTGAAGAAAAGATATATGTGTTTGACTATCTTCCCCTAACTCTAGAAACTCAAATATAAGAATAAAATTACATTAATATATATATTTATATATATCCTAATCAATGAGATAATTTATTCTTGATTTTATTTGTTTCTAACTTTATAAAAATTTAATTGAACAAAAGCACCCACTATTTAAAATTTTTATTATTTGACTAAAACATGTGGTTTCCTAGAGAATGAATATGAATATAAAGATAAACTTGATGTGTATTATATGAATCTCCTTGAATATATTGAAAACATATTAAAGGATATACATAATTATTTTATAGTTTCATTACCTAATGAATTGGAGGCATAATGTTTCAAGTTTCATGTGAATAATTATAGTATTTATTCATTTTCTTTTCATTTCATTCAACTTGAAATTTTCACTAACATTCCATTTGAAAAATCTATTGATTTATCACATGGAGATAAATTTTTTGTGTTTTAGGAGAATGATACACAGTATTTATTCGTTGAAAATTAAGAGTTCCAATATTTTCTCAAAACCCCCATTAAGAATATTATTCCTTATTTATAATGGGACGGAATTATAATATGGTATCAATGGGGACCCTAACAGCCAATAAATTATTATTCAATATGGATGTTAATTTATGTACAAGATTATTTATCAAAAATCCCATCCACCATCAGACCATGGATAACAACTAGAACTTCATTTCTAGTCACAGTCAAAATTCTATACCCACATAAATATTTATCCACTTTATTTGCATCCCCTTTATATTTAATTTCTTTTGTTTTTCATGTTTGTTTATCTAGTTTATATGTTTTTAGTGGGATGCTTCGATAATATTACCTAATGTATTACACTACCAATAAGTCATTGTAAATTACTAATTTACCCATTTTATTATTTTATACTTACTATAAATTATTATATAAACATGATAATATCATTTTATAATAAAAAATTTGTTTATACAATTCATGTAATGGGTGTGGTACCAATATATTTTGGTTATAATTTTTTTGTTTTAATTTTGGTAAATTTATTGGTTAATGACATTATACTTAAATGTTTTCATTAATTGTGAATAATACAATGCTTTTTTTGAGAAATTCAATTCTTATGTAGTTGTTGAACTTTCATGATTTCTCACTTAGTTTTTTAAAATAATTCAGATTTTTTAAAATTGGTAAAATTATATTTAATGGGAATGAATTAAGTGGAATAAAAACTATAACATGGATAAAATGATGTTATTAACTCTATCATATGTAACATTTCTATTATATTTACCCAACCCTAGTATGATGATAGCCAGTGTCATGTGATTATTACATTTATATAAGATATAACTAAATCATGTTCTAAAGTACTAGACAATTTAGTAGTTTTTTAAAACCATATACATATGTGAGTCATGATTTAAAATTATTCCATAATTTTAACAAATTATTTTTCTTTTAAGGATAATAACTCTATTTACTCAATAATATACTTTTATATCAGTCTTAGTACACTTCTATGAATCCTAAGCAATGGAAATATACTAATGGTTATCTCATGTTCTTTGTAAGGGTCATGTATAGTGGCTGAAATAATAAATAAATGACAATAACCAATTTTGTAATGGTAATAACTAAATAAACATTCCAGTTAATCAATAAACTGATATGTAATTTCATAAACAATTTGGAAACCTAAATAACTAAAAACATCTGGAATTTAAATGACTTGATGAGTTATAATCAACAAGGAATGGAAAATAACTTAAACACATTCCATTTAACCAATGAAATTGAACTGAAATGAATCTGTTGATAAATTAAAATAAAAAATCCCATGGATAATAACAGTGGAATATATAATGAAGGAAATTATAAATTATCGACCATCATGTTTCCCCAGAACATAATAAATTTTCCCTCACGACATTTCATAAACTTTTTTAATACTAATGTCAAGACCTCTTACAATATAGTTTAAATCTGTGGCTAGAAACTCATCTATTATTCATTTAAAAAAATTAAAATGTATTATCACCAACATATATAGTCCATCGATAAGATGGATTCCTCAACGGTATTACTTTTAACTATACCCAACCAATGTCTTACATGTCCAAATAAATTCTCATATATTGAATAATTGATTTAATTCAAAAACAATTACCGTATCAAATATATTAATTGACTAAAGGATACTGATTTATAAACATTTCCCCACTAAATAAAATAACATGTAATTTAAAAACCATATATAAAAATGGCATACGTTTTATTCAATGAACATAACTATGAAAAATAAATGGATAATTAAGGGAAATTTTATGTTCAATGAACATAAGAAATTTTATTTTACAAGGGGAGTACAAAAAGGAATCAGTGATGTGAATGTCATTGTTATCCATGGTCAAATCAATCAAAAACCATCTAGAGGGAGAATAATAATGGTATTAATAAAACATGTTCAAAGTTGAGTAAAATGAAGGGTTTTTGTCCTTGATGAATGAAAATAATATTAAAATGACTTTTAAAAACATTCTTGATAAAATTATCAATTTTAATTTGCAAAAAATATTTAAAGTACTTTTCAATAAAAATTAATTTTAAAAAAATTATTAAAATATTAGATTTTAAAATTTAAAAGAAACCATTGAATAAACTATGATGAGTAAATACATATTGGCCATTAAGGATAAAAACAAAATTCATTTTTCTTGGTAAAAATAATAGAAATGTGATGTGTTTGGAAACTAAATATAATATTCCATTGAAAAAAAATTATAAAATAAAGGAAGGGTAAAAAAATATTTAATAACTCATTTTTAATGGATAAAAATATCTAAACCCATTTTTAAAGAAATGGTTTTTATAACAAAATAGGTTCTCCAACTAAATATATAAAAAAGTAAAATTTTCATAAAAACATTTCCTATAAAATTATATATAGGAAAAAGTAAAAATGGTAAATTTACTTGATAGAGTGCATGAATAACCACATTATAATAATATGAATGTGTTTTATAATCAAATTTCCAACAATTTCCTCTATGGTAAATTTATGTGTAAATAATCTTGAAAAAAATGAGATTGTGATGTAAACCCATGAAAAGGCCATAATGTTGATGTGTGTGAAATCTAAATCCAAATTAAAAATTTTAAATACAAAATATAGAGTGAAAAAATTTTACATACATAATCATAAAAGTTTAACGAAAATGAGGAAGTATTATAACACATTGAAAAGAAATTATGTTAGGAAATTCATTACCACTTGGTAATATTTAATTCAATTCCCATTATAAAAAATAATTCAACCTGCAATAAAAAAATACCATGAATATATAATTATTTATTATAAAATATAACAATTCGGTAAGTATATAAACCAAAAAATAAGAATGTGGTGAATATAACATTTATCACACTAATGTAAAAGCTGATATGAAAATCTTTTTCTAAGCATTTTCATTTTGGTGAAATTCTTCAAACCTCCCCTCAAACCATTTTCAACATGTCAAAATGATATAATATAACCATAATAATATGTATAATTTCATACATGATATTCTTATAATATATTATTACAGGTTTTTTAGTAATTCTTCAATATTTTTACTAATTATGGATATAAATTTTTAGTTTTTTGAGTTTGTTTTGACTTGTTATTTTGGTTCTTCTTTATCAATCATGATATCAAAATCTATATAATATGAAATATGATATTAATATCATATATATTCATTATATATTTTTGTATAATAATCCATTATTTACGGATATATGAAATAAAAATCACTGTTCATGGAGACGGTAGGTCAGACGTATGGATGAATGTTGAATTAATTTCATTGTCGTGTTTAAAATAATGAAATGTAAATTTTATATATTTATATGTATATTATAATTAAATAATAAAATTTATAACATATATGTCACATAGGGTATTAATAACATCCTTTATTAAATCCATGTAGAGTATGAATGAATCGCATCACTTTGAAGAGGTGGTAGTCCACATGTCCATAATTGATGATATCGTATTCCCACAAAATAGAATGCCTGAACGTATGAGTTATATAAGAATTAAATACTCCCAAATAAAATATAAATATCATATATATCATTTATAAACTACAATATCATCATTTTTTGACCATGTATGGTGGTAAATATTAGAAGGAACGACATTGGTTTGTGAGGTTGTAGTCCGTCGTACAACGAACAACGATTGTGAGTCCCATTTGATGGATGTGTGTGAATGAGTTAGTAAAAATATTACTATAAACATTTTTATGTATATTGTTGATAATGAGTATATTATATCATCATGGAATGAAATAATTGAATGTTTTTACAAGAAAATTTAATAAAAAATGATCATTGAAAAATGTTAACTCATATTCAGGTAAATGCTTTTGGTTTATACAAAAAGACACCATTGGATGGAATTATTTATAAATTGATATATATAGGAGAGTGTTTTGTATATTTGGTTATTATATGATTGTATTTTGTTTTCTATAAAGTTATTTATACATGTGAATTAATGGGAGGGGTGAGTTCCTTTTAAAGTGGGCGACCAGTGGAATTCTATTAACTTTTTATAAAGGGAATTCCACCAAAACCTTTCTCATGTAATCTGGTTTGAAAAATTGAACAAATTATATCAAATATATGATAGGTTCTAAATATTTACATAGAATTACTTTTCATATAAGTATTTTGGATATTATTTCCCTTATACTGTAGGTTTAGTCCTTTGTTAATATCATTTTTCACTTGATCATTGTAATTAATTTTAATTAGATTCACTATTATAATTTATTAATACTATGTTGAAAATATTAGAAATTAGAAATTATTCTAATTCAAAATATTTAATACATTTTATTAAATTCATATAACTAAAGATGAAGAAATTAATTTAAAATTAATCCTACATATGGGATGACAAATCATGTTTTTAATGTACAAATGTTCAAATGATTGAATCTTTTTAGATAGAATATCTATATGAAACTAATTGAAAGAGACTAAGTTGGATTAATGGATGTACAATTTATCTAACTATACATTATAACCAATAAAAATATACTTTTATCTTCTAAATAAATTAGATGAAAAAGATGTTTTGAATGAAAATTCTATATTTTTTACTATTCATTAATAAAAGAAAAATTTCAAAAAAATCACCCTATAATAATTTAAATGTTATGATTAAAAAATTATTTCTATATTGATATATAAAATTTCTAAAATTTCTAAAAAATATATATAAAATAGGATCTCCATTAAAAACATTTAAGAGTGCCTTTATAAAAATATATCTTTTATGTGTAAGATTCCATTTGTTCATATATTATGCCTATATAATCTATTGTATTTATATAAATAATAATATATTGAATATTTAATAAATAATTTTCACTTATGTCATTCACTAATAGTAATTAATTTATCTTATTGGGATAAAAAACATTTTTGAACGTAAACGTGTTTTATTTATATTCAATTAGTTTTTATATTCATTTATAATTAATTGGTATCCATTGAAATAATTTTTTTTGTAAGACATATAACTTAAAATGTTATACAATAATATTCAAACAACCTAATTTACTGTCTACATTATTTCTTTTTATGTTTAAAATTAATATTTTTATAATATATTTCTATTCGATAAGACTCGCTCTTTCCTGTAACACAGGCTATTGAAGAACGTCTTTATTGCAAGTAATGTAATAAAACATTGTATAGAATGACGTTAAATTTATGTCATTGAATTAATTTATTTAAAATAGTATTTATATTAAAAATTATATGGATGTGATATTTTCTTAAATTCATAGTCTTTCATTTCACACATATTGTCGAATAAGATATTATTACTTTAGAATTTACAGGAGTTATATTATCAACATATTTATTAAATTTACTCAATTCATTCTAAACACGATCACAGTAATCTGGGGGTTATATTTGAAAATTATTTCTTTAAAATCTAAAATTGTGAGAAGATTTAATAAAATATGCTCTTAATATGAGAGAATTAGAAGCGCAAAGGTCAAAAGGAAAAATATTTTACTATCTCTCTATGTAAGAAAGCATTTGGGGACAGTGAAAATATGGACTTGGGGGGAAAAATAAGAATTTTTTGAGTGCTATTGAGGTCCTCAGTAATAAATAAGTGATTGACCAGTATACATTTGAGAGCCTTGAATACATAAATTTATGGTGTTTTAAAAGTCCCTCAGTGGAACAAAAATTACGGTATTATAAAAACATTCATTTTTAAGATCATTTTGTTATTTTTAAAGAATTCATTTATCAAAATTTATTATAAGTAAATATTATTATTTTATAAATTAAAATTTTATAATATCAATTACATATTTTGGTTTCTCCGAGGTAAAATTATAGTCTATAACTTACTATATAAAAATTAATATCATTAAATGAACCCTTTTGTCCTGAAGCACTAATATTTACTTTTTTTGGTTCTGAAGATCCATAAAATGTATTTATATTTTTCTCCAACTATTTTTAAACCTAATTATATTATGAAATTTATCTCTGAACATAATAAAATGATTATGATATCTCATTATTAATATTTATTCATCAAATAATTTATCTAAAAATAATGATAAATTAATGAGTCCATCATGTATGTTATTGGTAGGAATGAAACCCTTATCATCCGCCAATCATATGTTCAAGTCATTTTTTCTTTTCGAAATTGATGTGTTTCCACCGGGTATAGAGCTTTTCCTTTTCGAAGACTATATTAACATAATTTCTAGAATAAATTTAATGGATGACCTTTAATGTTAATCATTAAGTATATTTTTATCTAAGGGATTTAATATAACCCCAATACATAAATACTTTATAAATTTTATTTCAACAATGTTCATTACTTGGTCTTAGGTATGACCAATATCATTCATTTTCTTTATCTATTCAAATTATTTGTAAATATTTGAAAATAGAATGTCAATTATCTTATATATATCCCATTGGAGTGTCAAACCAACTATACAATAAGGCATGTTGTCCTATACCATGTTACACATGAGTCAGGACTCACATACCATATCATAGTTATTACTCTTATGTATATTCATGATAGAACTATGTCTACATTTATTATACATACATAGATTATTTTCTTGGAAAACCACATAAGATCTATCTAACCAAATTTTTAGTATTTTCTTCTATACATATAATCAATGTTTATGTTAGGGTTGTTTTCCCTAATCTAGAATTTCTTAAATATTGTTCCAAATGATTCAATTAAACCATCTCTGATACAAAATATATAAACCTAACCCCAAAAATCCTAGAGTCTGAGTCGTGAAACCATTATGTTGATATAATATTCAAGTATATTACATCCCAAATGACAAATAAATCAGTAGTCATTGGAAACCATATCAACACATGAGTGTTCTTTTAAAAATAAATACCTAATTAAAATAATTTTTCTATTTTAAGGATGATAAATCTATTCAATCTAGAGTATCCTTGCATTTCGTTCATAGAACACTTCAAGGAATCTTGGGGAAATGATACATGGAAAGGGTGTTCTGAAATTCATAGTAAGTGTTAAATATATATAATGAAATATTGAATCAATGAGAATGGTTAATATAGAATGGTAATAAATTAAGGCATATTATATTCAATCAATAAAATAAAAGGAAGTGTGTAAAAATTGTGGAAACGTAAATAACTAAAAACACATGGCATTAATATAACCTGATAAAGAAAAAAAACCAATATGGAATGAAAAATAACTTAAACACGTTCCATTTAATCAATGAAATGATAATGAAATGAATTCACGTAAAATCTCAAAGAAAAAAAACATTTATAATAATAACGAAATAATAAATGATGTAAAATTATAACTATAAGACATCATGTTTCCTAGGCACACAATACATTTACAGTCAATAACATTTATATAACAGTTTTCCATACTATTGTTCATATATTTCACATCATGGTTTAAATATATGGGTTTAAACAAATCTATTATTCTTGGAATAAATCTAGAAGGTTTTTCCCCAACTAATATCATCCCATGAGACTACCTATGCATCAAGGGGATTACTTTAAATAGTCCCCAATAAGTTTCTTCCATGTCCAAATCATTCATCATATATTTAATATCACTAAAATTCTAAATAAAAGTACATTATCATATATATGTATTATGAAATAGATATAAATTTCTCAATATTTCACTAGTAAGTCAAGTTACATTCAAAGTAATACCCACATGTCAAAATATTATATGGTTTTTTCAATTAACATGTGAATGAAAATTGATATGGATAGATAAGTGAAATTAATTGTTCAATGATCCAAAAAATTGAATATTTGAAGGGGAAACAATAATGAATCAAGGAAATGAATGTAAAAACTATCCTTGGTCAAATCAATAAAGAACCATCTAGAGGATGAATAATGATGGTATTAATACAACATATCCCATGTGGAGTAAAATAAAATATTTTTGTTATTGATGAATGGAAATACTATAAAAAGTCCATTTAAAATAGATTTTGGAAAATATCATTTTCATTTTCAAAATAACTTGGAAAATAATTTTCATTGAAAAAAAATTAAAAATAATATTATTCAAAAATTAACCTTTGAGAAATTAAAATAAATCATGAAATATATTATTATGGTTAAATATATACAAGTCATACAACTTAAAAATAACTATCCTCTTTTACAGTAAAAATGCTAGAAAAGTGCCTCATTCCAAATTATAATAGAAGAATAATTTGAAAACATTTTTATAATAAACAATGGTTAATAATTTATTTAATAAATCAGTTTGTAAGGAATAAAAATATTCTTGAAACTTTTTTAGAAAATATTCTTTTTAGATGAAAATGGGTAATTTGGTTATAGAGAGAAATATTGTCGGGTTTTCTGAAAAAGATTTTCTAGAAACATTTTAACGACAATGTGTGGAAAATAGTACTATTATAAGATAAATTTCATGAATAAATATTGGAGTATAAAATTAATTGATTCAATAAGAAATTATCCAATAATAGTTTATAAAGAAAATTCATGTTTAAAAAATCTTGAAAAAATGAGATTTTGAATTAAATACTCAGAAAGATAGTAACTTTTATATAAGAATCAACCAATGAATAGATTATTTTTGAAAATATAAATCAAAATTAAATAATTGTAAATAATAATATATATATTCAATGGTAATTAAATATATAATCATTTAATATTAATGACAACAACGAATTAATATAACCCAATGAAACGGAATAATGTTATGAAATTTGTAACAAATTGGTGATATTAAATTAAAATGCCCATAAAAGTAGTAATTATAATTGAAACTCAAAAAACCATAAAGATAAAATAAATCCAGGTATTTTATAAAAATGGGTAGTTTATAAAACAAAAAAAAATATGTATGTGGTGAATATGATATTTATCTCACATATTTAATAAGTGAGATAAAAATCCATTCGCTTATGTTTCCTTTTTGGTGGTCATACTTTAACATCATGTAAAATGGTTTTAAACAAATCAATAACATATAATATAACCATAATCAAATTTATAATATCATATTTTATCTTCTTATAATATCTTGTTACACATTTTTATTAATCATTCATTATTTTCACTATTCTAGGTTTTAGTTTCCTAGTTTTTAGTATGTTTTGCCAGGTTATTTTAGATCTTGTTACGTCAATCATGATTTCATCATATCCTGGAAGTGAAGAATTATTTCTATATTTTAAATATTCATTATATATTTATTTATAATAATCCATAATGTTTATATATCAGAAATTAAATGCATTTTTTGGGGAGATGGTAGGTCATACATACGCATGAAAGAAACTTCAATTTATTTTTCATATAAAAAAATGAAAATTATATGATATATATTTTTATTTATGATATAGATATATTGTAAGATTTATGTCATATATATTACAAATTTTTATTAAAAACAAATTTTATACATCCAATGTACATCATGAATGAATCACATCACATTGAGGAGTTTGTGGTCCACATGTCCATAAATGATGTTATCATATTCCCAAAAAAATAAAAAATATAAAGGAATGACTTTTATAAAAAAATAAATAAGAATAAATACATGATAAATATCATATATATTATCTATAAAATATAAAATCATTATTTAAAACCCTTACCATTTGTAAATTGAAGAACTAAGGATAGCGTTCCGTGAGGCGGTAGTCTGTCGTACACACAAACAGTGATTGCATATCCCATTTGATAGATATGTCTGAATTTTTTGGTCTAAATATTAGTATAAAAATTATTATTATTTAAGTTAATCTTAGTTTATTATATTATCATGGAAAAAAAAATTTAATTAGTGGAGAAGTAAATGAAACAAAAGTGATCATTTTAGATGATTACATCCTTTTCGTGTAAATGGTTTTGGTTTATACCAAAATAAAATCATTGTTGGATTTTATCAGAATATGATGACTATATGATGTGGGGAGTGATTTTAGGATATTATTTGGGAATATTATTGTTGATAAAAATGACTTTGGAGGTGTCAACAGGTGGGAGGGTTGAGTGTTATTTTATAGTGGAGGCGGAGTGACATTCTTTTTAGTTTTCAAAATGGAAATTAAACCCACGTTTTTCCCATGTCATGTGGATATAATAATATTCCCCCTTAAATAAAATTAAATATGGGGTAGAAATATTTAAATAAAATGGATTTTTACATGTTTATAGGTCAATTTATCTCCTAATATTATGGTTTATTCCATTGTTAACGTTATTTTTCTCTTAATCAATATAATTAATTTTAATCACATTCAATAATATTTTCTATAAAAATATATGATTAAATTATTATAAATTCTAAATAATTCATTTTCTGACTATATAATCTATTTTTCCAAATTCAAATCACAAAATTTGGTGAAATTAATTGAAAATTAACCCTACAGATGGGATGACAAAGCAGTTTTTTAATGTAAAATTGTTCAAAAGATTGAAATGTAATTATATTCAATTTCAATGTTAACATAATTAAAATTACATATGATAGATTTATTGTTTTTTAATTTATATAACTAAACTTTTAAACCAATTAAAAATAATATTTTACCTTATAAATAAAATATATTGATAAGAATTTTGTAGTTAAAATTCACTACTTGTATCTTTTAATCACAAATGAAATATTTTATAAATATAAAAAAATTAAAACAAATATAATTTAAAAATTATTATTATAAAACATAATTCATAGTATATAAAATTTATAAAATTTCCCAAATATGGATTTAAAATATTCTCGTTATTTAAAGGCGGTAATATTACCTTTAAACAAATATAGCCTTTGATGTGTAATAATGGGTATGTTCTTATCTTATGCATATAAAATCTATAGGATGAATATCAAAAATATTTTATTGAATTTATATTATATAAATTCCATTTATTTGATTCACTAATAGTAAGTAATTTAATTTATTTAGATAATACAAATTCATGACTTGAAAATCATTTCCTTTATACTCAATTTGTTTTTATATTCATTTCTAATTAATTAGTAACCAGTCAATTAATTTTATATTTATGTTACCCAAATATTTTTTTAATTTAGTAAATACTATTCATAGCCTCTAATTTAAATTCTAGTTTATTTATTATTATATTAAAAAACTTAATAATGTATTTTTATTCGTAAAAAACTACCTTCTGTGTAACACAAGCTGTCAAAGAAAGTCTTTATTTTGTGTAATAATAAATAACTCAATATATCATTCGTTTCAACCTATATCATAGATTGAAGTTATTTATAATAGTTTTTATATTATAAAGTCTTGGGATATTGTATTTCCTTTTATGCTTGTTGTTGTGTGTTAGACACACTATTGAATACAATGTTTTTACTTTAGAATATATAGGTATCACATAAATTATTTAAAGGAACATATCCAAGATAAACCTCAAAATAAATTTTTATAAATTCTTATAAAATATAGTAAAATGGTCTTTCATGAACTCATAGTTCTATGATATATTGGAACTGAAAAAACAATAATAAAATAAAACAACCAAAATTATAGTACCTATTTATTAGGTTCTAATGTATTTATGTGAGTAGAATATTGAAAAATATATTCATAAGGGATAATTTACTTATAGGAATAGCTTCTAGGTTTTATCAATGAAAATAAAATATTTCTTTGGTATATTAAAATAATGGAATTTTAATTTATTATAATGAAACTTCATAAAATATTTATTTCAAAAAAATAAATTCAATTCAAAAACCAAGAAAAAGAACATTAAATTAAATTAAAGTGGGACAGTGTATAAATATTATTAAAGAATACATGATATTTTCACATTTGAATGAATATTTTTCTCTTATTGTTTAGATTTTGTGTTTGAATTAAGATAGGGTAATTCCTACTTGTATTTTAATTCAATTAATTTACAATGAATAGAATTTTTAGGTGTTGGGTAATTAAGAGATAAAATATTTTCCAATTATTAAATTTTATTTTTTATTCCTTTTATACAACTAATTTGTTTATTTAATGGTTGTTGTTCAATTTTAATATTACATGAATGATATGGGATTAATTGTGAAAATGGATTAATTATTAATTTTTATATATTTTTACTTTCGATGTTAATTATAAAATGAATAAATATTATTTTAAATGATAATTTAATAATAATTTATTATTAAAAAAATATAGAAATTTTATGGAACTTCTAGTTTTCCCCTTTCAACTAAACTCTATCATTTTTATAAAAAAAATATTTTTTCTTTTGATTAATTATTTACAATTTTATTCAAACAATATAAGATATTTTTGTCCTATATATAATTTATTTTAAGATATTAAGATAGATTAAATTTATTTATAGTGTAGTAAAATGGAATTGAGAGATAAAAAACATATAAATCTCTCTTTAAAGTTGATTTATAACCAACTCATGTATTGAATCCATTTTTTAACTCATTCTCGATTAATTTTACTAAAATTAAATTTAGAAATATCTCACATGATTTAATTATATTGATTAGTATAATTTTTGGACAACCCAATGGATAAAATATAAATAAATGAACCTAATGAAGAATTTATTGATGTCCATTTACATTTTTACATCTTATAGAGGGGGTAACTATTTAATTTCTTATGGATTTTCCAAAAGAAATTGATCCACAAGATGATTATTGTAATAGAGATATTTTGATTTTAATTATTATTATTTTAATTTTATTCAACATAAGTTATTCACTAATATTCCTTGTATAAAATTTTTAATACCAAAAAAAATGGAAATTATCCATAAGTAACAGAATTGGTTTCATTAGTGGATTCTATATAAGAAGATGACCAATACGTTTTCCTACCACCACACTGAAAATTGTAATTAATTTTAATGGCGATGGATCTGATACATAAAATTCATGGATTACTAAACATGAAAGTAAATTGTATTAATATTATATAGAATGTGATGTGCTGATTCAAAAAAATTGTTACACACACTATTTTGGATTTTAGATAATAATTCAATGTACTTTCTAAGGGATTGTAAAATCCAACTACCCGGTATGTGGGTCTAAATAATCGTTTTTTCATTTTATTTTTTTTGCTATAAATTTCTATAATTTTTATTTATAAATTAAATAAAATTTTCATTTTTAATTTTATTAACATATAAGTTTCTAATGGGTAGCATTTTTAATAGTAACTCATGGTTACTCTTTGGACCAACTACCCATAATCAAATTTGTTTTTTACATTTTATTAATCACTTCCAATATTTATTACCATGATTAAAAATTACAGGAAAGTTATAGAAAAGTGTGGTCGAGGTGTTATCATTATATTTAAAAATTAAATAGTTAAATTATTTTCATATTATATTATCATTTTTTTATTTTTTGGATTGTTTGATTATAAATTAAACTTCATTGAAAATGTTTATAATTTTCGAACCATATAGATTTATTTTAAATAGATACATGAGTTTAATTTATAAATGTTATAAATGATTAGAGAAGAGTAATTTTACTACCATATTTCCAAATTTATTATTTAGTTATTTCTGATAAAAAGTTAAACTTATTTTCGTAAGTATTGTCCACAATAAAATTTATTCGATAAAATAAGAGGTTTATAAACATCGTACCCATAATATTTTCATTTCAATTTTTTTATTATTCTTTCGGAATATATTGAAATCTTGTATATGATGTTTTTATCCCATGAAAATATGATTTAAATTATAAATTATGTGAAAAATGATTGAGACGCCATTTGAAAATCCAACTTTGCGATGAACTCTATTTTCAAGCCCACCCAACCATTGAACTTTATATTTAGGAATTAGTACTAATAAAATCCCTCATTATGTAGCCATAATAAAATATATTTATCCCCATATAACTATCTATATATGTAATTTAATGAATACAGTTAAACTCATGTTAGTGGAAGAGAGAATTGTTTTGAAATATTTCAATTGAAGAAAAAATGTTAATGTTATTATGTAGCATTGTACATTATTTATACAACTATTTGGTTATGAAATTAATATTGATAATAAGTAAGGATATTAAAAATGACCTTCAATTATAGGATGGTTTTTAAAACCTAATTCAATATCATGTTTTTCTCTATTTCTTATGAAATTATGTTTCTTCACAAAAAAATAGATCTGAATTCAAGTTGAAACCAAGCCAAAAATTGGAAATGTTAGAAGAAATGTATAATTAATAATGAAAATTAAAGTTTTTGAATATAAAATCAATAGGAAGTCTTGTTTAGAGTTAAATGTTTTCAAAAGGGGGTTAGTGAGGTCCATATTTGATTTGAAACAATTTCATTAACATTACATGAATCTAAAATCTATCTCCTCATTCTAGATATTTGTTTTTAATTATTTAAACCTAATATGACTTATGTATCAGAAATGTACTTGGTAAATTCTTCATGATTAATGTATTGTTAAGATTATGGTATGTGGATATTCTAGTAAAACATCAACCCATTTGAAGAAAATAATTCCCAATTGAATTTGTAAATATTAGATTCAAAACCCTTGAGTGAAGATATATACATTAATATAACTATAGAAACAATATTCCATGTAAAATAGAAAGATAATCCACAATGTTCTATGATATAGTGGGGGAAGACATAATTGGAATCAATTTATGTGGAATTAAATTTCTATTATTTTATGAATAGAACTTTTTTTCATTTATATCTTGATAAATCTAGGTTAAAAATTGGTATAAAATTACATACCTAGAATACAATGTCTATGTTCAAGGGAAATGATATAGCTCATTTCCTTGTTAAATTGATTTAGTATTATAATGATATAAATCCCTCCAAAATATCAATTTAATGGTATTTTTTCGAACTCATATTATATGATTTATTTTCATTCAATAAAAAGAATATTTTAAAACATGATATTAATTTTTTATTTTATCATTTGATTTATTATACTTTCTAATGAAATTAATTTTGTCTGTTTTGATAATATTTTTTTTGTGTTCGGGTATTATTTTGAAGAAATCAAAGTGAAACTATGAAAAAATAGGAAACCTAGATTTTTTTTATTAGGAAACCTGAAATATGATAATGAAAATTTTTTATAATCCCTTGAGAAGCTCATATGTATTCCTTTAAAAGACAAACCATATGAAAATAGTGGTTCAGAATACATGAAATTTCAGATTTCAAGAATATGAATTTTAATAGTGATCGTTGGATTGACTTATCATAATGTTCGTATGTCTTTGAAGTGATCTAATTATTTTTTTATGAAAATGATTACTAAACCAAGCTATACACCCAATGACATCAATTGCATCCACCAGGATGGAGCTAGTTTATCATCTTTAAGGAACCTAAAATGGGTGAGAATGGAGAACACAAAGCATGTGTTGACACTCAATAATGTCCTAGAAGAACATGTATATCTGTTGTTTGGGGATGAGTTGGTTTAGAGCACCAATTATGGATGACATATGATCTTCTCATCTAGAATACTATTTATGTATCAATTGTGAAATGGAGTTATAATATTTTACTGGTAATTTTTGAGGGACTCATTAAATGAGTCATTATTTGTCATTTTAAACATGTTCTCAAATGTGAAAAAGGTGTTTTTCCACCATTTTGGTCAACTCGCACTTCAAGGATTATTCATATATTCTATCTAGGATTATATCCATGAAGAAATACATTTTAATTAATATATGGATGCTCAAATATAACCACTCATGACCTATGTGAATCAAAAAACACCATACGAGGACCACATGAGCTTAATCGTCCCCCATTGTGGCCACGATGAGATAAATAATCCCTACATGAATAGGTGTGAAAAGATAAATTAGTGAATGATGAATAAAAATAGTAACTATTTTAAAATATAATGAAAGGGTGTTTTTTATTTCAGATTTAAAAATGAAATGAAAATTACTTCTTGGTGGAGGATGTCATGGAAAAGCTACATGTATACATAAAATAGCTAATGAAATACACAATGAAATGATGATGCATCATAATTAGATATGATATGAGATATAAATACATTTACATATATATTCCTCACATAGAGGTAACCAAAATTACATTTACAAAACACATTAGACCATCTTTTGAAGAAAAAATTAACCATACTTGATTCTGAATACTGTTAATTGAAATGAAGAATTCCATAACATGGACTGTCTGTCTGAGTGTCATAGGTTATGTCCAGATTGTAAATTCAGAAGTTTTTTTTGTTAAATGATGTATTTTTAATACATAAATTTGGTAAGGGAGTCATCTATATGTAAAACAATAAGAAATGGCCACTATCATGCCAATAGTGATTTTTTCATACCATTTTAAAAGGATCATGTAACTCATGGGTTTTCTATTTCCTAGGGCTACACTATATTACTGTATGCATGTAGATATTTTAAATTTGGGGAGAATAAAAATTTCATGAATTGAATTCCATAATGGAAGATGGATTAAGGAAAGATCAAGTATTACTGGAAAAAATAAAATATAATGGTCCTATATGATCATTGGAATGAAGCATCGATTTTAAACATAACATTAAAGATCATGTAGAATAATATTTTTCTACCATGAAATATAAGTATTTCATTCCCCTAAATATAAGAGAGGACATCGAGATTAAGGAGGGACTGTATTGGAACCAAGGTTGTTCATTCCTAGAATGGAGTATGGTTTGTGTTTATCGTCAATCAATATTGGGTTCATTATGGTTTTTGAAAGTCAATTTATCTTACAGTACATGACAAAGAAGGTGTTTAATGTGGTCTAGTTTCCCAGTATCTGTCAAATTTTTGGCCCTCAAAATCATGAATTTATTATTTTGAAATGTATGGATTTATAAAAATTAGTCTTCCAAGCTTAGTTATCAAACCATGAAAGATATTTCATAGGCTACAAATGAGATAAATTAGTCAAATACGAAAATAGAAGAGGTGGGATTTCCAAATATCAGTGCTATATAGCCATGAAGGGAAGTATGAAGATCAAGAACAAAAATCAGTTTGTGGGAAAGATATGCTTCACAAGAAGGTTTGCAGTACATAGATGGAAAATAGTCTGTAAGATGTCTTGTCATTAGAGAAAATGATGTAGAGATGTTTGGAAAAAATATAATTCATATGATGGATTGTCATTGGTGAAAATGTGGCAGAGAGGATTGTAGAAAAACTAGAAATCATGATGGTGTGTTATTGGAAAAAATGAAGTGAAGATCGGTTCATGGAAGAGTCTAGACACAGCGATAGAAAAGGTAGGACAAAGACCACATAATAGCATAATAGTTAATAGGAGATACACATTACAAATTAAAGGCCATGTCATTTCTATGACTTTGTAAATCTCAATTTACTAGATTGTGTGGATATATTTTCCTATATTTGGAGAATTGACCACTTCATTAAGGGGCTACACTGAGGTTAGAAATATGGTTATAATTTGGTGAAGTTCAAAAGTGGTTTGATAGAAGACAACCCTGCAAATGAGAAGAGGAACACAAGGTGGTTTCCATGAAAGGATAAATTGATCAATGAGATAGTATGTGAATGGTTTTTTTGGGCACTGAATCCCGCAAAAGAAAATGGTTTGTGGAAGATGGTTCTTGGAAGATGGTTAGTAGAAGAGGAGTTGCTTCATTTAGAATAATTGGTACTTTAAAGAAATATATAGAGTCTACTTTAATAATTAGTATGTAGAGGTGGTACATGGATCAATACAGTTCATGCAGTAGGAACTCATAGTATGTGGTATAGTGTGGTATATAGAGTAAGGAGGCCAGTTCGTGGGGGAAAAATTTGAGAACAGACAGTATGTGTAAAAGTATATTACATTCACAAGGGGGAAACGAGACATCAACATATTGTGAATCTATAGTATATGATGCATAATTTAATTCCAAACCATTAAATGTACCTTAATGTCAATAAATAGATATTATATTATTCCCAACTCCACGAGCAAGGTGGAGTCAACATAAGTGATGTTATGGGAATAGTTTTCAATCCCTAAAACCTTGTAAAGGTAGTGTTAATAGAAAAAAACCGATATTGCTAAACAATTTTAATCTACAAATAGTGATGATTACTGGAGTATGGTATGACAAAAACATGTCATCTTATGCTTCATGGACTATCCATTAATGGTGAACCATGTAAAATTTTAGTATGGACTTTATGCATGTGATTGATTTAATTGATGCACATTACCTAAAGATGAATTAAATATGTTACTACCAACATGGGAGAATGATTCGTTAGATTGAAATAAAAAATTTACACCATGATTTACCCCACCCCTCTAAAGGGGTTCTGGGGTCTTACAGAGTTCACACATGACACACTGGGTTAGATAATTCACATTATATTAATAGTTTTTATCTATTCTTCAGAATTATTTCCATTTTACAATATTTCTCAATTTTAATATTTTAATAAAACTATTTTCTTTCTCATTATAATTTTATTATATCAATCCTTATTTTTAAAATAATTACTACTATCTCTTATACTCATTTTAATGAGTAAATAACACATGGAATCTCCTGGGGGATGTGTCTAAAGATAAAAAAAGTCTTCATGCCTTCAATTTTTATTATTATTATTGGATTTGGGATTATTTGAGGATTATTTTTTGTCATAAAAGTAAAAAAAAAATATGGTTATATAATGATTAAATTATTATTTTAAACTATTCTCTATTTATATTATCATGAAATAAGTCAATGAATAGTGTACATGGAAAAGTTTCGATACATTATATATTCACAACATTGAAAAAAATAATGGACATACATATGATGTAGTGTGTTCATTAAGAAGACATGAAATTAATAATTATATATAAATAGTTAACCCTTTTAAATTATTTAGGGAGTATTTCATTAAATCGTGACTATATTAATTATGAATTCACTCTATCTTCATGTCTATTTTTTAGGTTTTTAATTCCATAATATCAACTGCCATATTTTATATTATTTAAGAAAATATAAAAAACAAAAACTATAATTAGTGATAATGAGTAGCGAGTTTTTCATTATGAAATCTCTTTAAATAAGAGGATCATGATCATGCACATTTATAATGGAAATTAATAATATATTTTATTCCACCATACGATATGTGTGTTAATTGGTTTATCTAATACAAGAATCGACCATTATATGACTATGGATAACTAAAGGAACTGTATTTCCTGATTAATAACAAACCTAGAACACTCTTAATTTTAAAAAATTATTTATCACAATTCATTTCTATTCATTTCATAATTATTTTCATATAATTATCATTTTTTTGGCTTTCAGTGTACATTATCTTTGAGTTAAACTCATGTCGACCGCTACAAATATTTATTGCTTTTTTACTCCCTTCTACCTTAACTTGTTTCCTACTATGAAAGAGAATAAGATTATTTTTGGATCAAAATAGGTTAGTAACATTTTCATGTTTGAGGATTTTGTACCAAAGAGTTATGATTTTCATATATTAACTATTTTTATTTTTTGAGCTATTTTTTGTGTTTGTAAAATATGCTTTAATTTATGTTCGGTCTAGTGAAAAATATAGTGAAATATTTGAGGATTTTAATGATTTTGTTTTTATTGGATTTTTATAAATTTAGAGTGATTTATTCCACTATATTCATTAGAACTATGTTTTAAAATCCAGGAAATAGATTTTAACTGGGAAAAAATTATTTTGGATTAAAATTATAACATGGTGATACTATAATTTTATGTTATATCATCGGTAACTTTTCCATTGTAAAATAAAACATTTTTGGGTTCCAAATAAAAATATATTTATATACATACTTAATAAAAATCAATAATAAAATGGGTAATTCGGATCCCATTTTAATTTACGACATGTATTTGAAATGGAATGATTATTGAAAAAAATTGAAATAAAAATTAAACTTAAAATAAAAAATAAAATTCCTACTTGAAAAAACAGAATGGATTTTAGTGAGGGGAATAATAAAAACTATATGAGAAAGGGGATAATTTCTTATGAAATTATCATTTGAGTTGACTCAATGAAATAAGAAATTTATATTTGGTTTATGTAACTTTATTAATACTATTTAATGATAGTGTAACTTCTTAAAATATTAATTCCACTAAATTCATTCTATTTGAAAAAACAAAACATGACAATTGGATATAATTGAAGTGGGAATGTGGATTTAAGTTTTCTGTTGGTTATAATATTTTCAATGATGAATAAAACATGGTTAATATTTTCTTGAACATTGTTAAGATACTCTTTTTATAAGATATCATTAGATTACCAAGGAGTACAATGTTTACGTGCGTGGGAATTGACATAGAAAATATTTTCATGTTTTTCACTCTGAACTTTAAAACATTAAATAACACCATTTTTTTAATTAATAGATTATTATAAACTTTATATAGTACACTAATATTTTGGATTGATTTTTAAAAATGTATTAATTATATATTTTTATGTGATTTAATCAATGGTATTATTTTTTATAGCTATACTTTTAATTTTAGGTGATAATTTAGTTAAAATTTTTAATTATAACATGAATTTATAAATTACAAGGGATTTCTAGTTTTTCAAATTCAACAAATCTTTACTTGTCACGACACGTCCTCAGGACCCATTTCGTGACTACCCCAAGCCCGCCTTCAATAGGCCAGGGGCTGGTGACTCACACCAAAGGCATAATTACCAAAGCAGGGAAGGCATTGCCTTTATAAAAAGTAAACACACACAAAAAGATTACACGACTGGAAGAAAAACACTAAGAAATACAGTATACAGAAGAATTGCTAGAAAGTAAAAGGGGTCATAAATACAAGCCCAACATTAAGGTACAAGTACAATAGAATGCAATTAAAGCAGCTACTGGGTCATCCTTCGGAGTTCCTACCTGACGTGTAGGTATAGATGGCCTCCTCCGCACTCCATGCCCGTCTGGACACTCCGTGCACTGTTACTCCGAGTGATCCACCTCTAGGTACCGTCCAGTACTGCTACTCCCTACCTCAGTCAGTGCTGTCCGTTGTCTACAACCAATACAACGGGGTGCGGGCATTGCTGGTGTAGGGGTGAGTATAACGATACTCAGTAGGGACCCTAAGACCCTCAAGGTCTCACAATATCCAACATGGATAACCACAATGTAAATAAACAATGGAATCCCTTATATAGTTATATTCCCATACATATACCTATGTTATCTAGTAACCCATCTCATAAATTAGGTAGACACAATAGTCACTGACTCAGATCAAAACCAAGATTTAATTCTAGGAGATGTAACATGTAACACTCCCAGTCAAACTAATGAAACATCGGATGTTGGTGCACTCTTCTACAATAGAGTAATGTGGGACTTTCGTGTCACACAGATCCTCTTCCCACTATCCTGGACTGTTTTGGTACTCCTCTTGTCGAGTACCGTGGGTCTGTTGCGTCATATAGCTCTCCACTGTGGGTCTGCCATGTCACATAGAGGCGCTCCCCCTTTTAGCCTGCTGAGGTACCCCTCCTGTCGAGTATCATAGATCTGCTACATCACAAAGAGGTGCTCCCCACTATGGGTCTCTTGAGTCACACAGAGGTGCTTCCCAATAGGATTGTCGAAACACTTCGAGTCAAAAGGTCAACAATTTTCAGGTCTTAGCCAGCTACTAGGTCTCCATACTCTGCTCGCACATCTCTGGGAGGATCCACTCCAGGAGCTACTGGTTGATAATCCAATTCTCACGGAGTCCCACGTATAAGTATCTCAAAGGTCTGCCTCATCATAGGGGTCTTAACTTAATAGACTGCACGTCAATCGGACGCCCGGTCTGTGAGTTATTGGCATTTCATTTACAGGGGCCCAGTTGAATTTTAGGTTCAAACCAACCTGACCATACCCCAACTGTTTCCAAACCTCAAGTGGTGTATTCCAAAAGAACCGTGTCGCTCTAAGATCTTCATCATCTCAGGAGGTTTGTCAACCGGACACCCGTAGCCCATGATATAGGCACAAAACAGTATTCGGGCTAATTGGGTTCAGACTGAGGTCCGACCCGGTCCACGGGTCCGACCCAGCCCTGAAGGGATTGGCCCATCACAAGGGGTGGCCCGGCTCGAGATAGGGTCCTAACGCGAGGGGGAGGCCAGGACTGAAGGCGGCCCGGCCCAAGGGAGTGGCCCGGCCCGAGGGTGTGGCCCAACATAAGGGGGCGGCCTAGCCCGATTTTGGCCCGGCGGCCCGGTTGGCCTGGCGTCCCGATTGGACGAGCGACTCAGTCGGCCTAGCGACACGGTGGCCCATCGGGTGTCCACCATAGCCATGGACAGGGGACAAACCACGCGCCCTTGTCTTCCTGAATGGCTTTTCCTTTCGGGTGTGAGCTGAAACCGGCTCCATGTGGTGCCGGTCCAGAACATGTGGGACCCACTGGGTCCTGCGCCTCCCGGCGGGCCGAGCGACAAGCTGCTCCACCTTCTCCTCTGTGGCCTGCCCTAGCCGTGACTCCCCTTCTCCATGTGGCGTGATGGTGTCGCTCCACCTCTTCCTCGGCCCGGCCTGGCTGTAGCCTCCAGCTCCTCCGCACAGTGCGACGGTGTCGTGCCACCTCCGACCCTCACGACCGTCCTGGTTGCGGCCCTTCCACCCACATGGCATTATGGCACCACACCCCCTATGGTGACCCAGCAGCACAGGTCCTACCGGTTTTCTTCGCAACCGGCCCAACACAGGTCACATTGCTCCACCATGGTCTATCCTTCTGGTGGTGCCGTTGCACCACCGCCATCATCAACAAACGGAAACAATCAAAGGGGGAGGGTCGGTCCGTGTTCATACGGTCTGAGCCTTCCACGATACATCCATATCATTCGGAAAATTATTATTCAACGTTGAAGAATATAAAAAATAACAAAATAAAACATAAAATTCCTCTACCTCACTTGTCGGGCATTGACAGTGGACGGAGAGAAATGCTGGACGTCGATTTGTTGACGTCGGTAAGCATCCATGTTAGGAAATAGAGGAAGAAGCATCGTTGGTGTTCTTCGCGGTTGGCTTCTTTTTTTGGCTCGGTCGATGATCGAAGAAAGAGTTCACCATTCTTCGATGGATGATGAAGAGGCATTCGTCATGTTCTTTGTTGAGAGAAAATTATCCAAGCGTTCTTCATGTTCTCTCTCAATGATTCACCAAATGATTTACCAACCAAAAATAAAGACTATCTATTATTTTAATAGTTGTCTAGAATTCAAAAGAATTTAAATGGGTGCCAATTAATTAAATGAAGGAGTTCAATTAATTAATTTTGAGTGTTGGAACATTAAATTAATGGGGGAAGGTGGAGTGTTTCATCCCACAGAAATGGGGGGTTAGAGGGGGTATAAATCATGTGTGGGCCTCACCAAGGATATCGTCCAAAGGGAGGTTATGTGTGGGTGGGCCCCACCACCATAAACTCTCATAGGAGGTTATGGTGTTGTGTCCCCATCAATAACCACCTCATGGTGGTTTTAACCACCTTAAAAATAAAAATAAGCTACACATATTTTTATTTAACTTATTAGAAACCCAAAATCTAACTTCCATTCTTGATAGAATGAAACTACGGTAATGTTCTCAATAAGGAATCAAAGACGCTATGAGTTCAATGGTGCCCTCTGATTTCAATTCCGAGAACCGGTTCAAAAGTTTTATAATCCTACTCGTAAGTTTACTGAATGTACCTGAAACAAACATCAGAAATTGATTCCGGGCACACCGGGCCTCAGAATCAAGCGCCTTATATTTTTGTGGACTCATAAAATTCCCATGTATTTTATAAAAAATCCATGGAAATTCTATGTCATTATATTCTCCCCACCTCAGGGATTTACATCCCCGTAATCTACAACTCAAACTAAGGGAACAAATGGGGGTACTGAGCACACATATATGCCTCCCGCTCTCGTGTTCTCTCCTGTAGGTTCTCTTACTACCAGCAAAAGTGCACTAGAGGTATCGACCGTCCATGTAGGACCCACTACGGTCGATCCTCAATCTCCACTAGAACCTCCATGAAAGTCTCCCCATCATCGATGTCCAGCTCCCCATGGTCGATTCTATGGGAAGGGTCATGCAAATATCTCCTCAGCTGAGATATATGGAAGACGTCTTCCACCCGGTGCAACTGAGGTGGAAGAGCCAATAGGTAATCCACCTTTTATACATTGATGAGGACCTGGAAATGTCTGATTAACGGCGGAGATAACATGCCACCATGGCCAAATCTCCATTGACCTCGTGGAGGTGAGACCCATAAAATGACATGGTCACCATCCTTGGACTCCTAAGGTCTACATCTCCTACCATCATATGACTTCTTCCTGCTCTGTGTAGTATTCCTCCACTCCTGGATGATCTCCACCATCTCCATGATATCCCATACCATCTATATTCCCACTAGTACTGATTCCCCTGGGTCTGTCCAGCATAGTGGCGATCTGCAAGGTCGACCATACAAGTCCTCAAAAGGTGCCATATCGATGGTGGAGTGATTGCTATTGTTGTAGGAAAATTACACCAATGGTAATGGGTCCTCCCAGCTACAACTGAAGTCGAGGACACCAGCATGGAGCATGTCCTCGAGAGTCTGAATGTTTTTCTCAGTCTGGCCATCCGTCTGAGGATGGAAGACGGTGCTTAGATGTAGATGCGTCCTGAAAGCCTCCTTCAACCCCTTCCATAGCCAGGAAGTAAACTGTGTGTCATGGTCGGAGACAATATAAGAAGGTACTCTATGTAAACGCACTATCTCCTGCACATAAAGGCATCCCAATCCCTCTACTAAGCCCTTCTCTCTGATCGGTAGGAAGTGGGCCGACTTGGTGAGTCGGTCTATGATCACCCATATCAAATCGTGACTCCTAGATGTACGTGGAAGACCCTGCACGAAGTCTTTGGATATCCCATTCCACTTCCACTCTGGTTCCTCTAAGGGCTGAACCAAGCCTGGTGGAACCTGGTGCTCCACTTTTACATGCTGACAAGTGAGGAATTGAGAGAAAAACTCCACTACCACCTTCTTCATACCTGGCCTCCAGTGCTATCATCGAAGGTCCTGGTACATTTTCACCACTCCTGCATGTACCACTAGGTGGGAGGTGTGGAACTCCAACAACACTTCCTCCTGAAGTGCAACTGGTACCATGGTACGCCCTATGAAAAGGATGATGTGCTCCCCAACATAAAAAAATCTATCAGGTGTCTACCTTGTGGATATTTGAGCACGTCATGTCTCGCAGTCAGCTTGCCAATGTTGCGCCTCCTTAACTCACTGAAGTAGTGGAGGTGTGACTATAAGAGACTATAGATATGCAGCTCCATCCCTATCCATAAAGGATATCTTCAAGGTATCCAGCTATTATGTTGCCTCTCCTAGAAGCTAAATACTAGTCCTCTTGCTGAGCGCATCTTCAACAACATACCCCATCCTAGTAGTATAGACTATCTCAAAGTCATAGTCCTGGAGGAACTCAAGCCAACTTTGTTGTCTCTGGTTCAGGTCCATCTGATAGAAGATATACCTTAGACACTTGTGATCAGAGTACCCGGTAAAATGTTCACCCATCAGATAGTTCCACCACATCATCAAGGTGAAGACCACTGTTTCTTACTCTGGGTCATGGGTAGAATAGTTCTGCTCATGATGTATTAGCTTTATAGAACCATATGTGATCACTTCTCACTCCTGCATCTGGACACACCCAAGTCCGGTCCCTGAAGCATCACAGTAAACTATGTACCCTACACCCTCCTCTGGAAGCCTCAGGATGGGTGCACTAGTCAACCTCTGCCTCAGCACTTGGAAGATCATCAGGCATCTCTCCGACCACACGAAGGGTTGCCCATTCTTCGTCATGGTGGATAGTGGTGCAACAAATCTGGATAAGTATGGAATGAACCACCAATAGTATCTATCCAAACCCAAGAAACAACGTACCTCCTTCACACTTCGAGGTGGCTCCCAGGAAAGTACCACCTCAAAATTCACTGGATCTACTGCAACTCCAGCCTCCGAGATGACATTTCCCAGAAAGTGTAGCTCTTGAATCCAAAACTAGACTTTTGAGAGCTTACCATAAAGGTGGAACTCTCAGAGTGTGTCTTTTACTACTTACAAATGGTAGGCATTATCCTCCTCAGTATCTAAGTAGATAAGAATGTCGTTGATGAAGACTACAAAAAAATGATCTAGGTATAGTTGGAAGATCCTGTTAATGAGACACATGAACACTGCTAGATCATTGGTTATGCCGAAAGGAAAAACCAAGGACTCATAATCTTCGTACAGTCACCTGAATTCCATCTTTTTCACATCCTCGTCTCAATCTCTGAGCTGTTGAAAGCCAGATCTGGGGTCAATCTTCAAGAACCACCACGCTCCCTTGAGCTGATCAAAGAGTTCATAAATCCTCGAGAGTGGGTATTTGTTCTTTACTATCACCTGGTTCCGGCGATGGTAGTCCACACAGATCCTCAAGCTCCCGTTCGCCTTTTTGGCAAATAGAATCAAGGATGCATAGGGAAAAACTGGTCCAAATGAATCCCTTCCCCTACAAGTCCTCCAGCTGTACCCAAAGCTAACAAAGATCAGTGGGAGACATCAGATATGCTGGTGTAGATATCGGTGCCATCCTAGGGTACATGTCAATATAGATGTCCACCTCTCTACGAGGATGTAGTCTTGGAACATTGTTAGGGAAAACATCCGCGTACTGGTCCACCACTATAGGATAAGTCGGACTCTCCACATCAACTGCTCTGAGGGTAAGGAAATCCAAATGGTTAGTGATTGGTTGCACCCTAAACAGAGTAAGTCCATCATGTGCTACAAAAGTTCCGTTCTCTCATGTGAAGATGAACCTTGTCCCATCCGTGTAGACACACCATACTCTGTGCCTAATATAGTTAATCTAAGCATGGACTGCAGATAACAAGTCCAAACCCAAGATGGCATCATAAGGCCTCGACGCCGCTATGAGGAGATCCCAGCTAAAGCTCTAGACTCCTATAGTATGATCATACTACTGTAACTAGTGATTAATAATTGAGACGGCTCCTATAAGAGTTTCTAGGAGGAAGTATCGAACCAACGACTCCTTCAGAATCTCCGAGCTCCGAACAAATGTAGGCGCAATGATAAAATGACTGGCACCTGTGTCTATAAGAATTGCAGCTAAGGTGAATTAGAGATAGATTATACCTCGAATCATCTCCAGAACACCATGGTTATAGGCCTCAGCTACCTGAAGCTGAGCTCTTCCCTGTCCTTCTTCTCCCTACGGTCAGGGTGAACCTCCTAGTGGTGGTGGTGGATACACCTCGAAATGTCATCCACCACTAACAGCTCGACCAGCTCCACTTCCACGTCTGCATGCGCCCTACGTACCACCTCGATCGAACCTCTGCCTCTGCATGAGAGGTCCCTCAACTGTCGATTGTTCATCTGAATGGAGGGTCGGACAATCACGAGCCATGTGACCCTGCCCACCATATGAGTAGAACATTCTCCTCCTGGCATATAATTCAGAGCCCTGGGTGCCTTGAACAAATGATCCAGAGTCATGCGATCTTCCACCTGTGGGTCTAGTCTTCTTTGACCTCTTCATCATCAGTCTACTACCTACTGCAGTGGACTCCACTGCAATTTGACTTGTGGTGGGTCTCACTACCGGAGAATGCTCGACAAGGAAACTCTCCACTAGGATGTCTCTCTCTAGAACCCCCACCTACGTCGGGAAGCTGATTGAGAACATTGAATCCCTGATCTCTCACCTGAGCCCTTGCTCGAAAGTTCGGGCCCTGAAGAATGGGTCTTGCACCATATCTATGGTGTAGCACGAGAGGTCGGTGAACCTCATTGAATAATATGCTACAATCATGCTACCCTGCTGTAGATGCAGTAGCTCCTATATCTATAACGCTCGAAGGGTGGCTGGGAAGAAAACTGCCCAAAATAGGCTCTCGAAGTCTGTCCAGAGTAGTGTTGCCTCATTCTGCACCTGGTGTATCAGGCTCCACCATCTGCCTACTATTGCCTGAAGGAGACTCGATGCAAGAATCCCCATATGGTCTGCTGGTGTCCCTACTAGCCTGAAAACTCTCATCATAGCCTCCACCCAATCCTTAGACACATGTGGGTCTGTCTTTCCTCAGAACCTGAGTGGCCTATCGCACTGGAACTCATGCAACGCGCTCAAGCGACGTGCATCGTCTGCAGCTGGGGCTGGTGGCGTCGATGGCCCAATGGGAAGTTGTTCCGCTGGTGCCTCTATTGGTAAAGGGCCTTGTACCAAGGTCTTATTGCTTGGTGGGATGTTAGAGCGTATGACTCTCAAGGCTCTGTGGGGAGGCATCCTGAAAGAAACAAATGTGACAAAGTCAAATGCTCATACTTGGTGATCTGACCTGGTTACGCTGACTTCAGAAAACTTTTAAAGACATGCACATAATCATTTTTTTCATTCACTATGTCTGAAATTATTAGTCAGGGTCCTGGTGTTTGGATACGTCGTCCGCCCGCACCAACATTGGACTCCCTGAACTAAAAACCACACTTAGTACCTGCAGTCCTCGGAAAACGCATCCCCTAAATTTTTCAAATTCTTCCATACATGATCCAAGATCATAGTCCATTTCACAAGCTTCGATTTAGTAGGTCGTAGGGCCTGAATGGAGTTACGGATTAAAATTTATGGACATTTGATATTTGGCTAGAAATCTGGTTCGCGAAGCCCATTCGTGAATCCCCCTCCGTGATCGCGGAGCGCCGCCACGAAGTAATGAGGCGAGAGGCTCCGCGAACCCATCTGACATTCGCGACGCGCCACAAAGACCCGCCGCGAAGCAGAGGAGGCGTTAATGCCCCGCGACCGCCCTGACGTTCGTGAGCCCGCCACGAAGCAAATGAGGAGAGATGGCTCCGCGAAGTGCTTTGACGTTTGGGACGCGCTGGGAAGATCCGCTGTGGAGCAAGCTCCGTCTTCGCGCCGAGCGAGCTTTGCTTCGCGGAGCCCCTTGCCTATAAATAACCATCTCACCCCCCTTCTCTGGGGGGACGGCCACGACCACTTCGCCCCTTGGGCGGACCGAGCGGAGCTCTGCATTACGGCTCCATGAAGCCATGCTCCGCGAGCAGATTCCTTCGTGTTGCTGCTCCGCGAGCCGAGACTCCCAGAGTCCATGCTCCGTGAGCCCATGTTCCGCGATGCTACTCCACGAGACCCCTTTGCTCCATGAGACCCCTTTGCTCCGCGAGACCCCATTTCTCTATGAGATACCATTTCTTAGCGAGGCCATACTCCGCGAAGCTACTTCGCGAAGACCTATCCTTCGCGAGGATCCTACCTTCACGCCCACTGGTCCCTTCGCAACTGTCACAGACCCCCATGAAAAATTGAGAGTCGTACCGCGAACTTTTCAGGCCGGGATGCTGGGATTTTCCATTGTGCCCTTATGTGCTCCCACCTTCCACCTATGGATATCATGATTTGAGATACTCCTCTGCACACCATGAAATGCTGTGAGCCGATATATTCCTCTTGGTTTCATTCTCATGTCGTGAGTTGATATTCCCATCACCAATTCCCTGGGTACCTTGAGACGAGTCATTCCTCAGGTAACCCCTCCAAACCCAATCACATGGATCCTATGCCAGGATGAACCAGAAAGGGCCGCCCTTGCGTATGTCCCAACACCAACCATTTTTAGGCACCTTCTACCTAACATTCATATCTACATGTCTTTAAACTGTAGTAATCCCTATGTTCCAAGCATAGGATGCCTCTTTCCCTATACGAGAGATGCCTTGTGCTCCCAGCATGAGATGCTAATAGTCCTCCCAACATGACTCTAAACTGTAGTATTCACCCTATGTTCCAAACATAGGATGCATCTTACTCCAAACAAGAGATGCCTTATGCTCCAAGCGTAAGATGAATAACAGTCCTATCTATATGACTTTAAACTGTAGTAATCCCTATGTGCGAAACATAGGATGCCTCTTGCTCCAAACAAGAGATACCTTATGCTCCAAGGATAAGATTCCTAACAGTCCTATCTACATGACTATAAACTGTATTACTCCCTATCTAACAAATGATAGGATGCCTCTTGCTCCAAGCAAGAGATGCCTTATGCTCCAAGCATAAGACACCTAGCAGTCCTATCTACATGACTATAAACTGTAGTACTCCCTGTCTAACAAATGATAGGACTCCTCTTTCCCTATACGAGAGATGCCTTATGCTCTATGCATGAGATGCTAACAGTCCTATCTACATGACTATAAACTATAGTGATCTCCCTACATTCCAAACACAGGATGCCTCTTGCACTATAAAAGAGATGCCTTATGATCCAAGCATAAGATGCCTAATTCCATGATTACAGTGGCATAATTCCAATGCCCCTTGGCATTTTCCCTCTTGTGCACCAGTGCATAAGTGAAGGCCTCAATTCACCAGTGAGTTGGGATGCCCTCATGGCCATACATGAGGAAGACACCCGGGCAGCTTCCTAGCGTATGCCCCATCCACCAGTGTCGCTCCATAGCGGCACCCGAGCAGCTTCCTTGTGTAAGCCCCATTCACCAGTGCCGCTCCATAGCATCACCCGGACAGCTTCCTAGCATAAGCCCAATTCACCAGTGCTGCTCCATAGCGGCACCCGGGTAGCTTCCTAGAGTAAGCCCCATTCACCAGTGCCACTCCATAGCGGCACCTGGGCATCTTCCTTGTGAAATCCCCATCCACCGTTGCCTCTCCATAGCAGCACCCGGGCAGCTTCCTAGCATATGCCCCATTTTCCAGTGTTGCTCCATAGCGGCATCCGGGCACCTTCCTAGCATAATCCCCATTCACTGGTGCCTCTCCATAGCAGCACCTGGGCAGCTTCCTAGCATAAGCCCCATCCACAAGTGCCGCTCCATAGCAGCACCTGGGCAGCTTCCTAGCGTATGCCCCATTCACCAGTGCCACTCCATAGCAGCACTCGGGCAGCTTCCTAGCGTAATCCCCATGCACCATTTCCGCTCCATAGCGGCACCCAGGAAGCTTCCTAGCGTAATCCCCATTCACCAGTGCCGCTCCATAGCAGCACCCGGGGAACTTCCCTGCATAAGCCCCATCCACCGTTGTCGCTCCATAGCGGCACTCGGGTAGCTCCCTAGCGTATGCCCCATTCTCCAGTGCTGCTCCATAGCGGCACCCGGGAAACATCCTAGCGTAAGCCCAATTCACCGGTGCCTCTCCATAGCAGCACCTAGGCAGCTTACTAGCGTATGCCCCATTCTCCAGTGCTGCTCCATAGCGGCACCCGGGCAGCTTCCTAGCGTAAGCCCCATTCACCGGTGGCTCTCCATAGTAGCACCCAGACAGCTTCCTAGCGTAAGCCCCATACACCAGTATCGCTCCATAGCAGCACCTGGGCAGCTTCCTAGCGTAATCCCCATGCACCATTTCCGCTCCATAGCGGCACTTGGGCATCTTCTTCACGTAAGCCCCACCCACTGTTGTGATCCCAATCTGCGGTACGCCGTTGCGACCCCATTTAGCGGTAATCCGTTCACATCCTTTTCCAGTGGTAAGCAGTTGTGACCCAATCTAGTGGTAAGCCTTTGCGACCTCATTTAGCAGCAAGCTGCTGACATCCTTATCCAGCAGTAAGCCGTTATGACCTAATCCAGTTGTAAGCCGTTGAAACCCCCAATCGGCGGTAAGCCGTCAGCAGAAGAACAACGCGGGCTTTGATTCCCTTCCACGGGGATATGTAGGAAGCCTCTTCAAGGCTCGAGCCCGAAACCATCGTCATCCTCATGACGGTTCCACCCCCATTACCATGGCCTTACTGGTACCTTCCCTCCCCCAAGGAGCAATGCGTACCGGTTATGTAAGTCCTAGGTGTGCGGAGTAAACCCACATCATCCGAACTGCTGGACGTTAAACTGCCAAGCACCTCGTCCTCAACACATGATGTTGAAACTATGATCTGGACCCATGCTTCGCACGCATGTTCCCCCCATCTCGGACATTCTTTACGCCACTCGTCTCTACAGATACAGGGTCACCCCCTCTACAAGGGATGATATCCTCCTTCTCGGAGTAGCGTATGCCCATTGGAGGAGGGAAACCACCTTGGTGTAAGCCCCTAGACCCTCTTGCGGAAGGCTGCACCCCTACATCTCCGCACTTCCCCACTACCAAGGTCAGTGGAGGGCGTGATAGGGAACGAGACACCTCCCATCATTGGTCCCATATCCCTCTTTCGCTGCGCTCTGCCGCACTTCAGGCGTCCATCCTGGAGTAAGTCCCAGCACCATGGGCCTCCTAACACGTAAGCCTTTCTTCGTTTCTCATGGATGCACCCTTCGTAGTGTGATCGTCATGTCTCTACTGCCTCCTGTTTCTCAGACCGAGCACGACTCAGATGGGCTTAGAGTAAGCATTGTCCATGACAACACCTCATCCAGCATGACGTTAAGCTGTATTCCCTCGTCCAACAAGACGTTAAACTGCACGCCCAACCGAAATATGAGGACTTTGATCCATGTCAAGGCGTGGTACGTAGGAAGCCTCTACGAGGATCAAGCCCACCACCTGGTCATTCTGACCTCATTCACGTCGGTTCACCACCATCCCACATGATGTTAAATTGTATTCCATCACATGAACTACATGGTCTTTGATCCATGTCAAGTCATGGTACGTAAGAAGCCTCCACAAGGTTCAAGCCCACCCATCATTTCTTCAAGTCGGGTTCCATCCTCATCCATCCTAACGTTAAACTGCATTCCTGTCCAGCGGTAAGCCGTTGTGACCAATCCGAACTATGAGGACTTTGATCCATGTCAAGGCATGGTACATAGGAAGCCTCCCTGAGGTTTAATCCCACCACCCATCAGACCAAGTTCCACCTTCACGTCGGTTCGCCGACGAAGCCCTTTTAAACTACGAGGTCTTCGATCCATGTCAAGGCATGGTACGTAGGTAGCCTCCCTGAGGTTCAATCCCATCTCCCATCGGACCAAGGTCCTTTCCTCACGTCGGTTCGCCGACACCCACACCATTTTAAACTATGTGGTCTTTGATCCATGTCAATTCATGGTACGTAGGAAGCCTCCCTGAGGTTCAGACCCACCGCCTGTCGTTTATTCATGCCAGGGTTCACTCTCGTCCAGCAAGACGTTAAACTGTATTCCAGTCCGACGGAAATCCGTTGTGACCAACCTGAACTACGAGGACTTTGATCCATGTCAAGGCATGGTATATAGGAAGCCTCTCAGAGGTTCAATCCCACCACTAGTGGACCCCCGGGTCTACATTCACGTCGGTTCCCCGATGAAACCCTTTGAACTATGAGGTCTTTGATCCATGTCAAGGCATTGTACAAAGGAAGCCTCCCTGAGTTTCAAGCACACCCGTCATTTCTTCACGTCAGGTTCCACTCACGTCCAGCATGACGTTAAACTACATTCCAGTCCGTAGGAATCCTTAATGACAAATCCTTCATGAGGATCAATCCCACCACCATCGGACCAAGGTCCACATTCGTGTCGGTTCGCTGATGATGCCCATCAGACCAAGGTCCACCTTCACGTCGGTTCGCTGACGATGCCCATGGGTCCAAGGTCCACCTTTACGTCAGTTCACTGACAACACCCATCAGACCAAGGTCTACCTTCACATCGGTTCACCGACACCATCCCAAACTATGTAGACATTGATTCCCTGCCACGGGGATACGTAGGAGGTCTCTTCGAGGCTAAATCCCAACTTTACCGTCACCCTTGCAATGGTCCCATTTCATTCCCCCTTCACTTCATTCATCCATCCATCATCTGCCTTGATTCTTACCCAGGCCGCCACATCCCTGTGGGATCATGCCATCTACTTCCTCACTGCTCCAAGTAGTACATGGGCCACTATGCACGCGTAATCCCCAACATGTCTCTGGGTCGTTGTTCTCTGTGTACACCCCGATTTGTCACCCCATTGAACTACATGAATTTTGATCCATGTCCTCTACATAGGGTATGTAGGAAACCTCTAAGAGGTTCAGTCCCAGCCAATGGTAATCCATGGTGTCCCCCATCTTGGGGAACACTTTCCCTGATCCTCCCTCAGTGGTGTTCAGATCAACCATTATGGTGTGACATCTCCCCTCTAGGGAGTGCACCACCTTGGATCCGTCCTCATTGGACGTTCTGATCCATCCATATTACAGGTGTTATCCCTTTGGGATATACAAATCTGATATGTCTCTATGGGACGTTCTGATCACCCTCATATCATCTCCGCAAGACGTTAAACTCGCAGCCTACCTCGTGATAAACATGAGATGCCTGAGGAAAACCTCGGATGACACGCCTTTGGTGTAACTGTCTCCGCAAGACGTTAAACTCGCGGTATTCTCCATGATAAACATGGGAAGCTTAGGAAAACCTCAGATGGCATATGATTCCCTGCATCCGATGTGGGATTCCTCGGGTTCTGCACCCTTGAGATACCCTCTTATGAGAAAGAATATCGGTTCCCCTATGTCCACGCACCCAAAGATGCCTTGACATGCCTGATGTTGTCATCTACTCCGACCAAAGGTTGCTACCATGTTAAGACCCCATGGAATGTCTTAACGGACGTAGTGTAATTAACTGGCATCCATGAAGATATAGCACCAGGAATGAGATTCATGAATAACGTATTAAATCTATGAGGGAGACCCGGACTAGGTAACGAGATCCGATGAGGAATCCACGGAAGGAAGAACCGACATTCCATCATCCTGTTTCGATTAAGGAGCCGACGTACCGGAATAAGGAACGGATGTCGTCTTCCTTTGGAACGTGGGAATGCAAGGAAACAGTTTTGCGTCCCCACAGACAGATGTGCGCGCCCCGGCGAAAGCGTCGGAAATAGTACCCTTAAAACTATTTCTTCATAGAAAAGAAAGATCAAAGTTCTATGTTTTACGGTAGAACTGACTCCTCTAATAAAAATTTGTAATAACTCATCCTCATGACATGTTTCGTGACTACCCCAATCCCATATTCCATAGTCCAGGGGCTAGTGACTAGCACCAAAGGCGTAATTTCTTAAGCTGGGAAGGCATTGCCTTTATAAAAAGTAAACACACACAAACAAGGTACAAAATTGGAATCAAAACACTAAGAAATACGGTATACAGATGAAGTGATGGAAAGTAAAAGGAACTGGAAATACAAGCCCAACTGTAATTTATAGGTACAAAAAAAGAGAAGTAAAGTAGCTACTAGGTCATCCTCCAAGTTTCTTACTAGAAGAGTTGGTATATATGGCCTCCTCATCACTCCACATCTGTCATTCTGGTATGTGCACCTTCACTCCGAGTGATCCACCTCCGGGTACCATCTAGTCCTGCTACTCTCTGCCTCAGTCAGTGTTTTCTGTCATCTGCAACCAACACAATGAGGTGTGGGCATAGCCCGTGTAGGGGTGAGTATAACGATACTCAGTATAGACCCCGAGGCCCTCAATGTCTCACAATATCAAACAAGGATAACAACAAAGTAAAGAAACAACTGAATCCCCTACTTATGTTTATGCCGAAACATATTCCTAAGTTATCGAGTAACGCATCTCAAACATGAGGTAAACACAAAAGTCACTGACTTAGCTCAAAACCAGGATTTTATTCTAGGGGTGGTAACATGTACCACTCCCAATCAAACTAACGAAACCTCGCAAGCTGGTGCACTCTTCAACAATAGAGTATTGTGGACATGACACGTCACATAGAGGCGTTTCCAACTATCCTGGACAGCTGTGGTACTCCTCCTGTTGAGTACTGTTGGTCTGCTGCATCACACAGAGGCGCTCCCCACTATGGGTCTGCCACATCACACAGAGGTGCTCCCCCTCGTAGCCTGCTGAGGTACCTCTACTGTCGAGTACCGTGGGTCTTCTGCGTCACACAGAGGTGCTCCCCACTGTTGGTCTCACACATCACACATAGGTTCCTCTCACTGGGATAGTCGAAACACTTTGAGTCAAAAAATCAGTAGTCGTCAGGTCTCAGCCAACTATTAGGTCTCCGTACTCTGCTCGCTCATATTCAAGATGATCCACTCCACGAGATACTGGTCAATACTCCAAATTTCATTAAGTATCACTTAGAAATATCTAAAAGGTCTGACTCGTCATAGGGTTCTCAATGCAACAGACAGTGCGTCAATCAGACGCCTGGTCTATGAGTTATTGGCATTCCGTTCCAGGGGCCCCATTGGATTTTATGTTCAAAACAACCCGACCATACCCCAAATATGCCCAAAACTCAAGTGGGGTCTGCCAAAAGAACATTCTCTCTCTAATATTTCCATATTTATAGGCGGTTAGTCAATCAGACACATGTATCCCATGATATGGGCGCAAATGTGTATTCAGGCTAATCAGGTCCAGACTGGGGTCCGACCCGGTCCACGGTTCCGACCCGGCCCTGAAGGGAGTGGCCTGGCCACGGCTCCCCTACTCCACCAAGCACGACAGTGTCGTACCACCTCCACCATGGCCCAGCCTGGCCACGGCTTCCAGCTCCTCCGTGTGGCAGGACGGCGCCGCACCACCTCTGACTGTCATGGCCCTTCTGGCCGCTGCCTTTCCACCAGCGTGGCGCGACGACGTCGTGCCCTCTTTGGCGACCCGATAGCCCTTGTGCCACCATTTTTCTTCATGGCCAGCCCGAAACCGGTCGCGTTTCTCCGCCACGGTCCATCCTTCCAGCGGCGCCGTTGCGCCGCCGTCGTCATCAATAAATGAGAAAAATCAAAGGGGGGGGGGGATTGGGTCATGTTTGTGCGGTCCAAGATCTCCACGTTACATTGATATCATTTGGAAAATTATTAACTATGGATGAACTATGTAAAACAGAAAAAAATTCAAACTCAAAATTCCCCTACCTTGCTTTTCGATCGTTGACGGTGGAAGGGGAGGAATGGAGGATGTCGATTCGTTGACGTCGGGAAGCGTCTCGGGTATTAAACCGAGGAAGATGCTTCGTCGGTGTTCTTCGTGGTTGGATCCTTCTCTTTGGGCTCGGTCAAATATTGAAGAAAGAGTTCTTCATTCTTCGGTGGATGATGAAGAGATGTTCTTCACATTCTTTGTTGAGAGATTATTCTCCAAGGGTTCTCCATGTTCTCTTTCAAAGCTCCACAAAATGAATTGCCAATGAAAAATAATAGACAATCTATTATTTTAATGGTTGGCTAGAATTCAAAAGAATTCAAATGGGTTCTAATTAATTAAATGAATCAGTTCAATTAATTAATTGTGAGGGTTGGAGCATTAAATTAATGGGGAAGGTGGGGAGGTTCATCCCACATAAATGGGGGGTTAGAGGGGGTTTAAAGCCCTTATAGGCCCCACGATTGATATCCTCCCACGGGAGGTTATGTGTGGGTGGCCCCACCCCCATAATCTCTCATGGGAGTTCATGGTGCGGTGGCACTCACCACTAGCCACCTCTTGGAGGTTTTAACCACCATAAAAATAAAAATAAGTTACACTTATTTTTATTTAACTTATTTGCAACCCAAAATCTAACTTCCATTCTCGATAGAATGCAAGTTTGTTGAAGGTCTTACTAAGAAATCACGGACGCTGTGAGTTCAACAGTTGCCTCAGATTTCAATTCTGAGCACCAGTTCAAATATTATAAAATCTCGCTCGTACTTTTACTAAACATACCTGAAGAATAATTCATAAATTTATTCCAGGCATATCAGGACTCAGAATCAAGCTACGTAAATTTTCAATGACTCGTAAAATTCCCATGTATTTTAAAAAATATCTTTCATGGAAATTCCTGATCATTACACTACTATTTTTATTATAGGAAATTATATAAACAAAATTTTAAATCTCAATATCTTAAAAAATATATTACACATGTTTTGATACATATTATATTTCAACTCCATGAGATGGAACATTATTTTTTATGTAGATAATGGACCATGAAATAAATATTGAACTAGATTTATCGGTACATATATTAATTCATTGTCCTAAAAATAAATTTAACATCCTTACTCTAATTATAATGAAATTTAGACATAGGTTGGTAGACTACAAACTAAATATTAATGTTAATTGAAGAGATTTATATATATGTATTTTGGATGCACAAAGATGAAGAACAATAATATGGATTTATTTTGACTCTATTATATATTTAGCTTTTACAAATATTTTTACCCTTAACACCCAAGAATTCAATTAATATCTATTATTCACCTTTGGGGGAGCTAGTTCATGAATTAGTGAGTTTAAATAATCAATGATTATCTTTTCTCTATTAATTTTTTATTTCATGATGTATTTTCATTTTATATATATAAATATATCAATATTTCTATATATCTCTTCCGCTTTATTCACTGTGATCTCTAACACCCTGAAGGTGAATGACTATGTCGAGACTTATCCTTGAGGTAGATTTACATGGTGTTTTCAAGTCATCATTTTCCAGATCAGCATGATTATATTCTATTTGTAGTGATCGAGATAGACGTTTTATAGGTTGGTGTAGTGATCATCAACCACACTTTCTAATGATGTTTTAAATATTTCTATTCAACACTTCCTTATGAATATTATTAATAGAGTGGAGTTGAGATTTCTTGAGGGATGAAATGACATAAGGTGGAGCGATGTCGTCAATGTTTTCATGCTCCAGATTGATGTTTGTTCATCATTATTAATCATTGGATAAGGAGGTACATGGTGTTACAATTAAATTATCTAGGCATTCTATTATTATCTTTAATTACAAAATATTTTAGAATATATTTAACTTAAATTAAATTTTAACTATTCAATACATTTCTTAATACAAAACAACTTTCTTGGAACGAAAATTGATATATTGTAACAATGCTATTAAATTTATAATTATGAATCAGATTAACCACATAGTGATATATATATACAATTTAATAAAATCAATTTTTTATTAATTTAAAAAAAATAACTACTCAATAATCAGTGATGTCATTTTATGCTTCCAAATTACCTTTTATTAAAAAACATTTCTTATTTCATTTTGTGACATAATATTATAAATTATTTCTTAAAATTTTCGAAATATCATTTTATTAAAATTATATAATTTTATAAATCATCTTATAAAAATTATTTTGGGTGAAATTTTAGGATTTATTTAAACGGTTTATTTTTAAGTAAAAAATGAAAATATAGATATATATAATAATATATTTTATTATCATTTAAAATTATAATTATAGATTAAATGTTTATTAAAATAATATAGTACTATAATACAGAGATCAAATAAAATTAATTTTAATGGAATCATCAATATATTTTATTTTGGTATATGTTCATTCTTTGGCCTAACTACACATATTTCTAAAAAATATATTTTCTTTTATTTTATGCACATATTTTGGAAATATTTTTTGAAAAATAATTTAATTATATTTTATTAAATTTTATACAATTTATGATCCAAAAACCAAAATTTATGCTCTGAAATTTTTTTGATATTTTTTCCAAAGAAGTAGAATTTTTTTTTCAATAATAAATAAATAATGTTTTCATAAAATACATTATCCTTAATGATGTCACCAAGCCATTTATATGATATAAAAAGTTATGTAACATATTTAAATATTAATTTATGGTATTTAAATAAGATTATTATAAAAAAACAACTGAAAACATATAAATTATAATTTCTTTCATGATAAATATGAACATCATTTTTAG
Organism: Viscum album; assembly: GCA_963277665.1. Lineage (NCBI taxonomy): Eukaryota > Viridiplantae > Streptophyta > Magnoliopsida > Santalales > Viscaceae > Viscum > Viscum album. The sequence continues at coordinate 696,162,467 of OY728135.1, forward strand.
TATCGATATAGTGCAGCTACAATATTAATAATGTCAATGTTTGGGTCCTCCAGAAAATATTTGAGATGGAAGAATCCATTAATTAATTTTTTTAATTAATATTATTTTTAAATTATGATATGGACCAGTATTTATGAATTTAGTAGTTATATAACAAAAAAGTTTCCAAATTCATTTGTAGTACCTAGGCAAGAGTATAAAAGAAAAAAAATATATTTAATAAGTTTTCATGACATAGATGTGAGTAAATTAACATTTGTAATGAAAATAATTTTTCATAATGCATTAAAATAAATTATTATTATGTTAATAATTTATTTTTAATTAATAAAATCAATAGAAGTAACAAAAATATTTATGTCATGATGGTGTATTGTTCAAGAAAAATAATATATGAATTTAATAAATCATTTTAAAAATATTAAAAATGATAATATTTTTATGAGTTTAGATATAAAATGAATTGTATATATATATATATTAAGGATAAGGAAATTAATGAGTGATAATAAATAAAATTAGTGGCTTCCAATGTATTGTTAGAGTCATCATAAATTGAGAACAATTAAAATGAAATTATGTGTATTTTATGTCAAATAAATTTTTATTATTTGTTTTAAAAATTTTGAGATTCTTGAAATATGACACATAGGATTAGATATGATCTCAAATTTTACTCTTTGATAATTATTGATACAATTTTAACCTTATAAATAATTAATTAACTCTTTAGTATTGAGATTGTTTTTCCAGTGTCGAGGATAACTTTGGTCAACATAGTGGTTGAACATAACGATAATGTTTAAAATGCTAGATGAACCTATCCAAAAATAACTACATGAAATTATATTAACAATAAGCTATATTATATTTAAAAAAATTACACTTTTATCAACTTTATCCTGAAAAATAATTTTATATTTTTACTGCTTTTAAGTAATTTCAAGTGTTCTATTTCCTTCATTATAATAGGACACCAACTCTCATCTATTCATCACCATAATATGGTCCACTTATCTCATAAAAACCCCAAAAAATATATTCTAAATATCCCAATAAACAATTTTTAGGTTATGGTCTCCTTAAAATATCACCACTATGGTCTTTGAGAAGACAACCGCATGAGATATCTCCAATAAGAGGTAATTGATTTAACTGATCAATTTATTTTTAACTCCTCATTTACCTCCATAAATTCATTCATAATAATTAAAATATAAAAAAATATGTATATTACATATTCCATTATCTTATTCTTTTTATTTCATAACCTTTATCCATAACTTTTTCATCAAATGGGATATTAAAATTTTTCCTATGGGTACTTGTGGATTTCCGCATCCATGTAGTGATATGAGTATTTTTAAATTTCCCTTATACATTATTGGTTATTATGATGGATACAATATTTATATATAATATTTATTAAATAATTAATCTCTTTTAAATGTAATATCTTCTCAAAATTTATACCATTATTTGATGGGAATATAATAATGTCACTCTTATGTATGTGTGGACTACAACATCCACAAAGCGATGTGAGTAATTCTTCATTTCCACTATAAATATATGGTAATATGGATATATTTACTAAATATATATTATTTTTATCATAATTATTTTTCAATGGTGAATTAAAATTATCCTCTCTTTCATTCCATCCATCAAATAGTGGAATCATCACTTGTGAGTATATAAGTACTAACACCTAGAAAAGTCATGTAATTCATTTTCCATAACTAAAAAATATGAGTTATTATAAAAATGAATATAAAGAATAAATATGATACTTATTTCATTATTAATATTGTATATATGATAAAACCATGAAAAATATTCACATATCAAATCCATTGAACTGAAAAAACATGAAAATAGGTTGATTTTCACCCAAACATTCATTTTATTATAGAAATTGATTATAAATTGATAAATAGAATTTATAAATGAATGATACAGGCTAATTGATATATGTATATGGGTTTTCAATTTCGTTATAATAAATATATATTTCTTATAAATTATATTTTAACATGTATGATGTTATACTCGATAGGATGTAGGGGTTTATCATATCGAATTATCTCCTTGGGGTCATATCCTATGTTATAAACATATATTCTTTTATGAAGTGTATCTATAATAACTCTGACATGTTTTATCCTTAATAACCTTATGCTCATTATTTTTAAAGAATAATTTTGTCTTTTTTCTTTGATGTGTGTTATGATTCAAATGTTACCAAATTAGTAAGGGTTTATGTTATAGTCTCATCTCTATTTAGGATTTTCTAGGAAATAAATATTTTATAGAAAAATATATCAAATTTATCTTTTAAACACAATAGATTTTACTATCCAATGTTTGTTTATAAACATTTCAAGTAATAATATCATTTTCCCCCATTTTGTATTTAAAATAATGGATAAAATGTTTTTAATGAATATTTGGCCTTATTTTAACTTTGGTTGATAAATATTTTATTACATTACCATGCTATCAAAAACAGTTCGAGACATTTTTATGTATACATTAAATGTTTTTAAAATTTCATTTTCATTAAATATTTATTTTTAGAAAATTAAAAGGATTATTTTTTAAATAATTTTTTTCCAAACAAGTCATTCTCGACATTTTCTAATTATGTGAAAAGAAGGTTCTATTTTATCTTATATGGTATCTATTGACTTTCATCCATTATGATAAATAATTTATTTTATTATTTATTTATATGATTCCATGGTTATTTTAAATGAAAATAATTTTCCGAATACACTTTTATTTTTTAGTTATAATGTTATGAAATGAAATTTAAATTTTTATTATGTTTTTAAATAATGGTTTGGATATTCCTTAAATTTTATTTTTTTCATCTATGTATACAGCCTTTTTGAAAAATTATGCTTTACAATTGAATTTTTTTATCAATCTATACATTTTATATCTCTATATGTCTTATTATTATGATTAATTATCGATGATTCTATGAAACTAAATTCATTTCCATAGGTTAATGCAGTAATGATGATTCCTTTATGTAACTCTGTAGTTTCCACGAGTTAAGCTAGTATAAAATGTTGAAATCATTATAAAAATCTTTTCCTTTTGACTAGTTATGATATTATGAAATGATAAATGTTTTAAGATCTAATATCACATATATTTATGGTTTTCAATTTTTTATGGAAGATCATAGAATTTTATACCCCGATAATTTGTTGGATAGAGAATTATATCTCATAAAATAATAAGGACCGGACTGGGGAGTTAACCTTTTTAATTAAGGGACTATGCCTAAAAATATAGTCATAGAAGTGAACCTTGAATAAGGAATTATTAGAATGGATAGTGAATAATATCTTCTAAGATAGTATTGGTAATGATACTTGATTAAGGAATTTATTTCACATGATTAGATGTATGTATAAAAACAATATATTATGCTTATGTTATTACCATAACCAATTATTGGTGATTGCATACACATCTATCTTAGGTATTTTTATTATGAAAATCCTATATTTCATATCATTAATAATTACTAAATAATTTGGTCTGATTTTTTTGTTATTTTATTATCATGTTCTCATTACCTTTTGATTATATTATTCTCAATTATGATCAAACAAGGATATCTCTTATGTTTACCATTACTGAGAATCTTATATCACATGTTACTAAGTTATCTTTCCCTAGGTTATTAAAAAAGGTTTTAAGTAGGTTCTTTATAAGTAGTGTATTGTCTTAGAAATAAATTTTGTAAAAAACATAATATCTTACATGAAATAAGAAGATTATGTTTCAATTTTCCAAACACATTAGTCCTTTATGAATTTAGGGAGTATTTGTAATGGGGTTGTATTGAATATTTATCTAAAATGATGATATATATAGATATAAAATTATTATTTTTCCGCATTAAAACTAAAATTATAGAGTAACAGTCTATACACTATGGAATGTACTATAAAATAAATGTCTATTCAATAAATAATTAATATCAAAGGAACCTATGTCTCCAACCACTATGAAAATGTTCTTTCTCTATAATATTATTATATCTACATCTATGATAGCACATTTCTGAGATTATTTTTATTTAATCATTATAAAAACCTCCCATTCCAAATTTTTGTTCAAAAATTATAAAATTAATATAAAATATAATCAGTGAAATTGGGATAGTAATTGATTTTTTTTGAAATCCACTAAGGGGAGATAACCCTGGTTATCCACTATGCTATAGTTGGAAAATATAAGTGGTATTTTTTACACCATATGACCAAGTTGGGCAAGGCCTTATTCACTATAATACATACATATTTGTTTTGTGGGGATGATAATTATTGGTATGGATCGATGATGCTAGTATTCTGAGTAGAGAAAATAAAAACAATGAAATCAATTCTCATGATTGTTTGTGATATGGAAAATTTTTACCAATTACACTAATGATGAATTCAACATAAAATTATAATATGGTGTTATATATCTTTATCAAAAATGATGTAGTAATAGGATTCTAAATGAGACAATCTTGTAATATCCTCTACTATTCATTCTTCATATCGCCTCCCCATATTTGGATCTCTGTATTCCTCTATACTATTATAGATTTCTAACTTTCCCATGGAATTATCTATGATCATCAATGTTACGAAACATAGTGATGATGAGTTTCCTCCCTCATGGTGATTTCCTTGGCCTACTAATGTTTTTGTCATGAGATGAGCCTTTTTTTTAACAAATTATTGATATCTATTTAATGTTATACTTACATTATGCGAAGTCATATAAAATATCAATAGAAAATTTCATATGATTAGGATCCTCAAATTCATATATTCATATAAACCAAACTCGTACATTTTAGACATCACAACATGTCTTATAATTACCTCAAGTATTTATGAGATTTTTTATTTTCTATATTTCAAGATTAAACAATGTATTCCCAGTTGTAATATATAACCACATTGTTTTTTTTGTAACTATACAAAATATATCTAAACTGGGTATAAAAAAAATAATATACAATAGGATAAAATTTCAAAATAAAAATATAATAACTAAAATTAATGTTTCAGTTAATACCAATGAACTACAATAATATAAATATGTAATTATTACAATAAAAATTATAATTTTGCGGGATTTAAATTATTCAAATTTCTATTACATTTAATTAACAAAAACCACTATCAAGTTGTTTCAAAGGAAATAGTAATCGCTATTGAAAATCCAAAATATTGTTAAAAAGAATACAATTTATTTCCCAAAAAATATAAAATAATAAGAGATTATTTGTGAAAAAAATCCATAACTCACTAGCATATTTTCATAAAAGTATTACTCTAAATAATCCACAAAAGTGTATTTTGTCTTTAAAAATTATCATATCTTAAATAATACCACCTATACAAATTATCATAAAATATCAGCTATCATTAATGGATTAATAATAATTACAAAAAAAAATTTATTGAAACTCCTCATTCCAAAAATGAAATTTATATGTTAATTAATTCAACAATATGATCAATGTAAAAAGAGTTGATTTCCAATTTCCATCATTAGTTTTCATTATGAAAGTATAGATAGTTTTTTATATTTGAAAAACTCATACTACAATTAATTTTCTCATTCCTCCTTGATTATATTAACCATTTATCTATATAAAACATGAACTATATTCCACTGATTAACGTGGATGATGGGTATAGGTTTTAATAATAAGGTTTTAGGGAAATTGTATAACACATGCACCCACACCATTTGAAATATCTAGAAAAACACATTTTATTCAAAATAATGACATATCTCATTATTTAACATCCCAGACTGGATCTCACTAAACAAGTTCCCTAATCCAGATCACCACATGACCTTAATAATTTATCTTCATATACTAGTTGTAGAAAAATAGTTGTTGGGGTGTAATGTTGTATTATAATGAGAGTATACCCCAATATCAGAGCTCAAAATAAAAATATTAATGATAAATCATCGAACACATAAAATTATGATGAAGTAATAAATTAACATACCATGATGTAATATGAAATAAAATTTATTACGGGGTAAAAAATCCATATAATCCATTTAACATACACCATACTAGGATAGCCACATAAGAATAAAGAAAAAAAATAAAAACCACGAAAAGGGGGATCTACAACATCTCTGATATAAACCACATTTAGTATCTCGATACTATTTGAGATGTCATATTTGATAATGAAAGACTCTACATTGGCCTCAACCCAAACATTTTGCTGCATTAAAGAAGTTATAGTTTCTTGGGATACAATATGAAGTGGTGGCCCAATCATGGTTTGAGTATAACTCAACATGACATCACCAACAACATATAAAAAAATACATGTCATGGAAACAGTGAAAGAAGATCGTGGTGGAATAAATAAATAGAATAGGAACGAAGATAAACTGAAGAGAAATAGTTATATATAAAGTAACATATTCTCTATTTGATTCTATTATAACACAAGGGAAAATCCAACCCGCATCTACCCAATACAGCTATTTTAGTCACAAAGAATATGGTGTACAGTATATTAAATAAAGGAAGGATCTTTTCATCCATCATCTAAATCATGAAACAAACAACTCTATAAAACTTTTATATGGAGTTCCATGTCATCAATCTGGAACCATACCTAAATTACATCAAGTAAAACCCTTTAATAGTTAGTTTTGGAGCACCATGATGGATATGAGAACCAAACCCATGGAACATCATGTCTAATTGTCTAATCCTTTGATGTAGAGAACTGTGTAAGAAATATAAAACCATACATGTTTAGAATCATTTCAAAATCTATGATCCTCATATGGAGAGTGCTGTGTTAGATTTCTGGAACAAAGCATGTGGTGTTTCATGTAAAACATTTTAAACAATAGATATAGAGTGTCATGTAAGAAATCCAAAATCAAATATCATAATAGTTATATCTAGAGCATTGGTTCAGCACCCTAACCATCACATAAATTCAAAAATACTATGTCTCAATATCCTCACATTTGAAAACAATAAAAAGATACTCTATAAACCCCATTATAAACATTATTCATTTACCAATTTCATGAGGGGGATTGAACATGAAGACATGAACTCCTTTATTGAGACATTTCACATTTCAAAATAAAATTTCAACACTCTTTAAAAAAATAATGTATCTAAAACATCTATATTAAACATGTATAAGACACCCTTAAAAGAATGGTCAACCTGTTGAACTAAAATGAAAGGCCCAATCCTTTGTTTCCATCCTTTATTTTAAGTGATCCATGTGTTTATTTCCATAAATGGGGTGAAAACATTATGATTTCATTTCAAAATGTGAAATTTTCCCAAATCCCCTATTTTAAATCACTCAATGTTCTTAATCTAATTTACAAACAATGAAAAATTTAAATTAACTTCCTCAATAGAATCTAAAAATTTACTTAAATCCAAACTCCCCTGATTAAAACCCTTTAAGATTTCATATAGGAATTTAATTAATGATTATAACTTGAAAATAATCAAAATCATTTTCTCAAAATATTTTTATATTAGTCATCCCCAATCCCAACCATGTATCCCATAACTCTTCAATAATTGCAACCTAAGAGCTAATTCAGGTAATGATTTTAACCCACCTACTTCACCAATTGAAACCATATTTTACAAACATCAAGACATAGAACACCCTAATGGTGGTTATATTTTCAGTCTTATAAAAATTAATGGAACTAATTATACTCATGTAAGGACTAAGGTATCAATTTATTTCCCAAACCTATTTACTTTAACAATGAAAACCAAAAAACCACCCATGGTATTAAAGTCACATACCACATACTAATTTAAAACAATTTTAAATGATATCGGAAAATCTCTCCAAACACCTATTTTACAAGTGGATATATCATTAATATTTTAAAATATCATTGGCCTTATTCTATAGACCATCTAATCCTTGACTGAAAGCTATGTTAACCAAACAAGCTAGTCTCGACCATCCAATCTCTCTTATAGATCCTTTATGAAACTACCATGGTAGGTCAATAATGGAATCTGGGAAACATTCTCAGGAAGATATAACAAATGGTACCATAAAAGTAATTAATTAGATTAATTCATTTATGAAAAACTAATATTATCCACCATGAATTAATGCCTTAATTAAATGCCACACAATGACATGTAGTAGTAATCTTTTGGTATCTTCTATGTAATCCAAATATAATCCCAATGAGGAATGGTTGATTCATCAATGATCCTATAGAATCATCAAAAATATTAAACCAGATAAATCCAATGTTTGAGAAGAGGATAAAGGAAGATATAAGTGGTTCTTAGAGGGTGAAATTAACCTAAAAATCTTAAATAGACCAATAAATTCACCCTAGAATCAATGTTTAAATAAGGAAAAAATGATTGGGAGCACCACCTATCCATGATAATTTAATTATAGAGGAAGAGGGTGTGGATAAAAAACTGAGGGGTGTTTTGATATTTCCCCTCTTAATGATGTTTTGGGAACCCACAAAAATTTTATTATATATTTCCCAAACCATGTACGAAATATGATACCTTATGTTGGAATTAAAAAATGAATTATTTTGTATGTCCATATAATTATACAGAACATGCACTAATTTTATTTTCATCACTGCCTCCTCTATATTGTGGGGCATACAGTTTGACTAAAACCATGAGAATAAAATGTTACATGCCTAATTCTCTCAACCTCCTTTCATTGTTTATCCTTTGGATTGTATGGTTTAGCAAAAACCATTATATGAGTAAAAACTAACCCAATATCAGTTAAAAATGAACTAAAAAACATCTATGAATCTAGTTATCACACTATATCTCTTAAACTGTGAAAACCAAACTGCTCACCCAGGCTAGAAATCATCAGAATCTTATAAAAATATCAAGATTCCCTTGAATCTGATCAAAACACCTGAGATAAATCCCAAGAATAATTTCACATAAAAAATGATTCACATAAATGCTCATAAAACAATATCCATTATTTATTCTGAATTTGAACCATCTAATAAAAGAAAATTAAATTCAATAAATAAAACTCAACTCATACGAATTTGGGTTCTTACAACCTCCCCATATAATATTTCTCATCCCTATGATGTCTATATTGTCATCCATTCAAACTATTCAACCAATATCAGTCAACAATTATGATCAACAACCTCATTTGGCTCAAAAATACATGAAACATCGTCAAATAACAACCTCCAACAAAGGAACTAAACTAGCCCAGATTGTTGACAAACCCCATATTCCAAATAGGACCGCTAATATAATGATTACTTAAGACCATATAACTAAAACACTAGTTATGTCCTATTCTTGTAACTTTGTGGAAATATGTTGATCCCTACCATAAGGTTTATCTTACAACCAATATATTATAGTGTATATAACCTCTTCCATATGATGGATCAATAAAAGCTAAAATAGGCTCTCCCACATGCCACCCTGTATGGTTCCCAACTATCTTTGTGTAACACCCATTAGAACACCACCCCAATATTCAGTTTTTCACAACATCAAATAATCGCAATGAATTTTCACAAAAATTAAACTCCATGTCCACCCAAACACACCAACATGAATCTATACCTAACTCATTGTGGGATTTTACTATAATGTCCCCCACTTCCCAAAAACTATCATTGTTCCATAACACACAACCATCAACACACCTCTGATAGAAGAACCTTATATTACTATTTGGAAAAACATTGATCCAGAATTCATTTCTCATCTCTTCAACCACATATGATATAATGTTTTCATTCCACATTTGATTTTATCATGCACCTAGTAGGTTCCTCACTAGAATCTGGGTACCACCATGACGGATACACAAATAGTTTTTTACACCTACAACATTCAAGAATGAGGGTTACACTCAAGAGACATATATGTCTCTCTAGACAATATGAGTTTCATTTTAACCACCTCATTCAATAAAATAATACTACCAAATATTACACTCCATCCATGTATAATATAATAATTGGATGTGCTCATCTCCCTCTCAACTAATATAATGAAAAAAATTCGAATTTCATACATCATTGTATTATGAGAAAGAAATCGATTACATTTACTCAAATATTACCACTATAAGGACCTATCCCATATATGGAAGATGTTTTACCTCACAACATACTAATTCACTTAAACTGCACCACAAGTTATACCTATAATGAGAACCTTCCTCAAAAAAGAAAGGAAATTAAGATTTCATAAATTATAACAGATTCAATGTCAGTGTAATCATGGTGATCTCAATATATTGGTGACAAACATCTTTAGTCTATAATTATTCAATGATTTCATTGAAAAATTATGCTATAAATATATCCATTTTTTATGTCAACTCTAACCTAGAGAAAATTTCAATAACATTAAATGGAAAAATTACACCCTTTCTATACTCATATCATCACAACAACATTATTTATCATCATACTCATGGATAAATAATTAACTCAAGAACCCCAAGAATATACTCTCATAAAATCTTATCCCTTAGACAAGAGACATAGCATGTTATTAGGGCTTGTGTCTCCAACATCCAATTTATGTTCACCCTTTTTTTACTCTAGTGTAACCCAACCACAGAACCAAATTATATCCTTAATGAATATCATCTCATAAATACTCACCATAAAATATTTATCCACTAGCTACAAATATCCCCACATTCAAATCTCAAAAATTGAAGTGAACTCTTTTTTTTGTCCAAACCCCATGAAAATTCACTAAGAAGAAACCACTTTCACAACCACAGAAAACCTAGGCATCATTAAAACATTACACTAATATCATTTTTGATATTGACATGTTTCTAAAGATGCATAAAAATATTACAAGGATAAGAACATAACCAGTATTCCCCTTAAAAACATGTTATTCCATTGATGAAATTTCACTATATATTCTTTTAATCTCAAGGAATCCAAAGGCAATCACGTTCCTTACACAATGAACATAATACATCAACCTAGTTAATATTTTCACCCAACACAGAAGACATTTAAACTAGAACTACACAACCTTGATTACCTCACATTGTTATAGTTTATCTCATAACCATCAAGTACATCCTTCTTATAATAATGCAACATGGTTCAAAGACCTAAACAAAAATTCCTCACTAAAATTTAATTTCAACACTAGAAAATAGAACATAAGTTGTAATTATATATAAGAACAAGAATTTAGCATTCCTTATATTATAATGTACAAAACCTTGTATGGAATGCTATAAAAATTTCCATAACAACCACACATACGTTATGATCCCAATGGAACAAACATCCAATTTGACCCCTCTCATGGGTCATCCATGAAGTTCACATAACACTTTCTCACATAGGTGGAATAATTTCAATATGGTCAATATGTGATCTTAATAAGCTCCACTGGTAATGTCTTATAAAAATTCACTATATGTAATCACCTTGTTCTATGACAACACACATAAGGCCACAACTATGGGTTTCAAAAACAATATCGCACCAACCTAATAAGACAACAACATGTCGAAACACTCATATCTAGGGTCTCACATATGAAAAGATTCATATGTAAAACAAAAAACACATAACCATGGAACCCATGTTCTCTGAGAATCTACACATAAGACCACTCCTTGGAGGTCATGGACACACAACCAACCACAACAAAAAATCAACTATTGCAGGACAAAGGTCAAATACAATTACCATAATGATCCACTAGAGTATTTAAAACAATTTTTCAAGGGGAAACACATCATCCTAGTCATCTAGAATATCATAATAGTTCCAAAAAACCTTCTATTTGAAAAAATTACAAAAGAATGTTAACCCAACACAATATAATTCACTATAGTACGTAAAAGGATAAACAATGTATGAGTTTTTATTGAATCATTAAATATGAAATCCATTATTATTAAAAAACCACACACTACCATGCCTATAAATATTAGAATATATATTCCTACCATGACACATGAGACACCTCTTTGATCTAAATTCCAAGAGTCGAATCTAATGCACTTTCCTATTCCCAATCATCAAGAGCCCAAAATCCATCATAAATAATCAAATTCACACAATATGTTCATTGATCTAGTAGGAAATTAATACAAATATAAAGTCCAAATTCCAGATAGTAATAATAGAAATAGTAACTTGGAATTCCTATGGTAACAATTATTCACTATGATATTGTCTAACAACCATCATAGGCTTGAACACATTACTGAATCTATAGTCTACTAAACCCCAAATAGTAAATCAATTGAAAAGTAAATTCCTATATACCAAATTGTAAAATCTCTTCATATATTCCACTAAATTGGAACCCTGATCTGGGTTTCCACAAGACCTCATGCATGAGTCCTCATATGCATGAGGCTATCAGCTTGCAATGGGATCTAAGGTGGTATTGTGAAGAAACTATACACCCTTTTCAGACTTTAAAATTACTATATAAATGATCAATAATAAAACACATCATATCATGTTATTATAATTATCCAACAAATCATGATATATTTTGAAGTGAAGTATATTAAAGGACCAAAAATCCCTATAATACATACAATATTCCACCCACTATGTAAATTAAATAGATATAAAGGATAAAATAAAATCCATTAATACGAGGTTGTACTACAATTTTGATCCAAAACTCATTGTGTATCTATATAGAACTCATGATATCATGTCTTCTCATGTAAAACTCAACACAGGCCTCATCCCAGTCCTATATTGTTAATAAACATGTGGGTTCTACTCAGGTACCCTTGTACAATGGAAACCCAAAAAATTAGTGTGTATAACTCAATAGGCCACCACAAAAGTTTTTTTTAAATAATAGTTATAGTATATTTATAAGAAAATAATAGTGCAATAAATATAATAGTATATAAATAACGATACACTCAAGAGAAATAACTCTCTACCATGTAGACCATTTAAATTGGCTTTTAAGGTATCAATCAAGCCAACCAAAACTACCTCAATCATATATATTCATCTGTTTCAGAATGTATGGGTTGAACATACTATAAATAATGGAAGGGTATTTAATCAATCATCTAAGTCATGAATGTATTATAAAATAGATTTTATCTCTAGAACCTTTGATTTAGTGTGTCATGTCTGACATATAATACCAAAATTATGAATAATCAGGTATAACCTTACAATCCATTGATATAGAGAACCATGCCATCCATCAAGAACCATACCTATAGAAAAACATGCCCATCAATCTTAGGCTCATATGTTGAGAACGATGTCAAAAATATGGAACCATAACATTAGAGTATCATATCCAATTCTCTAAAACAAAAATTTAGGGCATCATGTCACACATTCGTAACCATTATTGTGGAGTGTCATTTCAATATCTCTGAACCACATATGTAAAAATACATGTATTACATCCAAAAGGAAATATCATAATAGTTGTTCTCGAAAAATCATTCTAGCACTTGAACCAACCCATCAATTATGAAATACTAAATTTCATCATCTTGGGCCATTAAAACAGAAAACATGGACTAAAAATTATATTTTTTAAATCATATTAATTTAATAATATCTGATCAGAACTTTAACTACCATTAATATATTATTATGTCATTGCCTTATTAGATTTCAATGGACCATTCCAATTCTCTTCGGAAAAATGCTGGATCTCACACATATATATTGATCATTTTTAGGGACAACATAAAAAATATGTATCCTTTTTTTAAGAAAAAGGTAAATATCTAGCCTTCCATTGCATCAATATTTTTTAAAATTTCCATCAAGTCATTTACACCAAAGGGGAAACTACATACACATATTAAGTCATCATTTGAAATTTTACTATAACCAATTTTGAAATAACATAAATGTAAAAACCCAATTTAAAACCACAAACAATTTAAAAATCACATAATGGATTTGAAACACAAAACTAGGTCAAAACTTGAGCCATGATTTCAGAACATTTGGAATGGCCAAATAGGTATTTCATAAAATATTTAACCATGAAAAAATTAAAATTCAACTAATCAAGATTTTTTACTAAATTATTTCCCTAAAATTACAATGTACCCTTTAATAATTTTTCAAATTCAACCAAATATCATAATATAGTAAATCTAATAACCCAATTATTTTACTCCTTAAAACCCAATATTACAATTTTCATTTAAAGGAACACAACATCAGTGCTTGTATGTTAAGAATTTTAAAAAATAATAGATCTAATGGGATACATGGAAGGCTTATGGTATCTATTTATATATGAAATCTATTAGGTTAACCTAGGAAGTATTTGAACCACTCGTGGGATTTAGGTCACCTAGAACGTACTCATGTAAATCAATTATCAAGATAATTGGTAAATAACATAGAGCACATAACTCAACAATGAAGCCTTCCAAACCGTTTTCAGATATTTTTGGCCATTACATGAATCATTCATCCTCATATGAACCCTTCTGCATCCAAAAGAGCACATCTTTACTAGCCAATATCTCTTATAGATTATCCATGAAAATACTTTGGGTGGTCCAAAATGGACAACTAACACTATTAGTGGGAAGATCCCTAAGAGAAAATAAATTTAAAATATGATTAAATTAATACACTAGTGAAAACAAAATAATATTCAAAATGAAGGGACATGTATAAAAAATTAAATTAAATTACTTGTAGAAGTCATCTTGGGATCTCTAATACATAGTGTTACCAAATCTCCATGAGGAACAAAATATTTCAAATTGCCCTGGTGGAATCCCCAACCAAAACTGAAAAGTAGAACCTGAATATTTAAGGGTGGAAGAAATAAGAAGAAAGAAGTTGTTTTTGGGTGATAATAACTTAATAAATGGACAATGTTCACAAAACATGTACTAAAAAATATTGTTTTAGAAAATATGGAAGGGGCTATGAGGTTACATGGTTTATACATGTCAAATTGGTGACAATGAGGGGGGTCTATAGAGAACATAACCCCAGTATCCTCAAGTCAGTATCATATTTAATACATTTTCATATTATATAAGGATTTGCATCTTGAAGTACCAAATATTTTAGTTTCTTTGGTAAACTATACATATATTTGATTCAAAATATACATTTGAAATCAACAATTTCAACATAATTGTTTTCAAGTATATCATTATTGCCTCTAGAATATCCTTTTACATCAATCGTAGTATAATTTATGAAATCATGGAGAATGTAATCAAAATAAGGGTGAGCTCTGATGGATAGTAAGGGTTAAGTACAACAGAAGGTATCATGAATCACTATAGAATAGTCAATATATAAATTTATATTACTAAACCCGCATTCCATTTAATAAATAAATTGTATATCATGATTAGATAATAAATAATAAATATACAATGGTAAAGAACATAAATCACTTTCTATTTAATCAATGAACTAAGAGTGAAACAAATAAAAAGGTAATATCATTACAAAAATATCTTGGATAAAAAGATTAGACATATTCAACATGGAAAGGTAAATTTTGGAATACATGTGAAATTGAATAAGAAAAAAAATTAAATACATACAGATATAATATCATTATGATATTATCATGGATACAGATTATTGAATTCTCAAGGATGTATATTCATTATTATCAGATGTCATGATCGTATGGAACATGATACCACTATTGTTAATACCATTCCCAATATTTTCTAAAAATACATGTAGAACCCAATTTAATGGTAGCTTACTGATTCGCCATATAATAATATTGATGTATCAAGGGGATATACAATTTTAGGCCACACTCTTCACTGTATGTCTAAAACATTCCCCACATATAAAATAATCAATTTAAATCATGAAGAGTGGTCTTTATAATCATATATCTTTACTCAATAAAGAATATAGATTTATTAATATTTTCCCAGATAAACATATAAATATCAATCTAGAACAATATATGTAGAAATTAATTTTTTTAAGAAATAAACATATTCATGATAAATAATATGGTAATTTAGGGTAAATTTAATGTCCAAACTTTATATGATATTGAATAATTCAAAAAGAGTGTATTACTATAAAAATTAATCAAGGAAATGTATTTTTATATTTTACTCAATCAAAATAAACATAACTCATCCATAAAAAGAATAATGATAATATCCATCCAAAATATTCCCACTGTAATACTAATAAATTGTATTTTTCATTGAGGAATAGAAATACCAAAAAAATACCATTAAAACATTCCTTGGGAAAATATCCTTATAATTTTTAAAAAAATTATTTTAAAACTAAATGTTTGGAAAAAAATTAATATTAACTTCCTTTAATAAAAATATTTAAAAATTATACATGAATATTTAAAACATTTAGTGGAGATTTTTGTAGGAAATCATGTCATAAGGAGTACATTAAAACATATATTCCTTTCACATTTTATATAAACCTCAAATGGACCTGGTTTTAAAGACAATAATATGTTTTCATTATAAATCATAAAATAAAAAATTATAAATGGGAAAAAATTATTTAATAAATAATTTTAATATAGATGAAAATATTTTTGAAAACATTTTTAGAAAATATGGTTTTGTAAGAAAATGGTTTTTCAACTGAGGAAAAAATGATGTTGGATTTTCTTCCAAAATTTATTAATTATTTTATGTACCAATGTGTGGGAAATTGGTTCAATGAAATAAAAATATCATTAATAATGATATGATAATAATATTGAAGTGTTCTATCAGATAATGATAAATTAATTTTCCTCAATGGAATTTCAAGTATAAAAAATCCTGATTAAAATATTAATGTGAAATAAACTATTACAACGATAAAAATGTTGATGTTAGAATTTATAAATAAATAAATTATATTATTCAAATGTAAATCCATATAAAAAATTATAAATTTAAAATAATATAGTTTAAATTAATTTCACACATAATCTATGAAAATGAATGACAATAAGAAAGTAATATAACCCAATAAAATGAAATTTAGTTAAATGATTCATTATCACTTCGTATTTTTCATATCAAATACAATTGCATGAAATAATTAAATATTAAAATAAAAATAACATGAATAATCAATAAAACATGATATTACATTTCATTGGTTCATTATGTTAACAGTTAAAATAAATCTGGTGCATAACATTACAATGTTCCTCAATGAAGATAAATTGAGAAGTACCTTTCAAATATCTTATCATTGAAGGGGTGATTAATTATTAAATTGATTATATGTATCAAAATTAAATTGACATATATCAAGTTTAAATTGTGAAAAAATAATCCAATGTCATTAAATAAGAAATCTTATCATGTCATATTCAATGTATTAAAAATTTAGAATAATATATTGAAATTTTGTCATAAAATCCATCACCTCATTCATCCCTTTGGTTGAATGTGTTTTAACTGAATATGTAGTTAATTTTAAATATTTAATCAACTTATGGAAAAGAATATAATAATTATGATTTAATATGAAGTCCTCTATAATATATTATCATTCATTTGTCAATAATGTTTTATTTTTTTCATTATTTTTTGTGTTAATTGCCTTTTTTATCATTCATGTTTTTTCATAAATGATCCTGTTTTTGTTCATACTATATTATTATGTAGTATCCCAATTAATAATCACAAAATAATTAATATATTTACATATAAATTTATCTTTTATTACGAATCATTAAATATTAATTTTAAAAAATTAGAACGTTGGGATCATAGAGACGGTAGGTAGTACAAACACACAAGTAAGGTTTCTATTTCATAGTGATAATTATGGAAAAAAGTTATGTAATATTTTATCTTCTAATAATGATCATAACAAAAATAATGTAATATTATTGCCTTAAATATAAATATATATATCCCTCATGTCTTATTCTAATGAAAATAGTGTCACACTGCTTTATGGAGATGGTAGCCCACACGTTCACGAATGATGTTATCATCATCATATAAGTGAAATGTTAAATAATAAATTTCTATATTATCTTTTAAAAATGATAATTATTAGATTAATATCAAAAAATGTATATCAATTATATTATTTTATGATATATTTATTTCAATCCATGTACTCTGTTAGTGAAAGACAAATCACATCGCTATAAAACGAAGCTGTCTGCATACACAGTAGCAAATTATTCATATCTCTTACAAAATTGAATGTAAAATTTTATATATAATATAATAAATCCATATGTTTAATTATATTATAAATTTCATATATATACTTTATATAGATCATCATACCCAACTTTGAGATGTGGTATTTGTAAAACGAATGATGTAAGTTTGCGAGGCGATAGTCCAATATGCACACGAATGATGATTTAATAACACATTTATTGAATTAAATATATATTAATATCATGATGATATAAAAAATGGGTATTTAATAATAATATTTTATTATATTATCATTTTATTATATTAATTGAGTTTAGTGGAGGACAAAATAATACAGAAACTCTTATTGAAGAATGTTATCTCTTCTTTAGGTAACCTCCTTATGGTTTCATAAAAATCTTTCATAGGTTTTATTATTGACAAAAATAAGGCTTATAGTGTGAGGTAATGGATTTAGTTATTTTTTAAAGACATGGGTGGTGTAAAATAGTTTTAATGTGGGATGAGAGGGGAGATGGGGTGGCCTTTTATAAGGGTAGCAAGTGGAACACATGAAATTATTTAAAATAAAACCGTGCATCAATGTTTTCAACATTATAAAAAATGGTCTAAAAATAATTATTCTCTATCTTAATATATAATAAATTTGAAATATTTCTGAAAAAATATAATTCTGAAAAAAAAAAATCGGTCATTTTAACTCTTATCTTCTTAGTTTGACCCCCAGTAAACTAATATTTACACTAACTAAAATTAATATTTAATTAATATTTTAACTATTTGTTATGTTAAATAATAAATTTTAACTTAATGGATGAAATAATTTATTCATATTCTAAATATTGAATCCATTTTTTAGATTCCATTTACAGAATTGGAAAAAAGAAATTTATAATTAATCATGAAGAGGTGACCAGATAACTTGTTTTGAAAGTGAAAGTATTCAAATGTATATAATTTCATTATAATAATGTTTGATATAAAATTTATTACATTAGACTATATTGCATTAATTGATATATAATCAGAATAATTTTACATTAAAACAAATTTTAAATTTAATTAAACTATATAAATAATTTAATAAAATATATAGTTTTCAATTAAAATTTTGTATTTTATTCATTCATCGGAAAATATAACATTTCTTAAAATTAAAAAAAAATTACCCTTAAAAAAATATTTGATTATAATATTTAATTTTAATTTAATTTTATCAAATGAAAATATAAAATTGGAAAGAATTAATTTTATATTATGTGTGTGAAGGGTGACTAAAACATATTTTAGAGAAAATATATAATATTTAGATACCATTTATTTTTATTATTATTGATTAAAATTTTATTTATTTTCAACATATAACCACTGATGTTTTTAAATATTCATAAACATACACTTTTCATTGTTTAGTTTTTCTATTCATACCCTAATGTGGAATAATATATTACAGTTCATTTAGACTGAGGGTTGTGTGTTATGAAAACTATAAATTAGATTTAATTTTAAGAAATGTGTTTTTTGTAATTTTTAAGACTTTACATCCATGTATCATATGCTATGAAAAATAATTTTATCCTTTAAAAACACTGGTGTCTATCATTGTCCCCAAATTAATTAAATTTCATCCTTGTAATTTAAACATTATCTTAGTAAAGAGGGGTTTGGAATTTCAAAATACTAATTTCAAAAACCCAATTACTAAATGGGTTAATAAAATTTCCTCTTAGTAAGATAGAAAGGGAATTACAATTTTCATATAAATTAAAACATCACTTGGTTTCTATATAACAAAAAAGTGGTTTCATGTGATGATATGTATGTGGAAGAAACATGAAAATAATTATTAAAAGTGTTACTATAAATGGATTAAATAATAGTTAATGATCAATAACAGGTTAGAAAACACAAAAATATAAATATATGATGATTTAATAGAACATCAGTTCAACATAAATGAATGCACTCGGAGAATAATTTTTTTAAATATCATTTTCAATAGTTTTGGAAATTATTTTATTGTCTACGAATATAAAAAACACACTAACCTCATATCATTATGTTTCATAAGAATAATTCCTTTATTTTTGGTTCCTAGTTCATTTTATGATTCATATCATACACAATGAAATGAATATCCAAAAAATGAATTTTTTATTCCTAGATCACAAAAAATACTTTTAATAGATATAAATATCAATAAATTATTGGAAAATTCTTTTTTCTATCACTAACTATTTATCAGAACAATATGGTCAGCACAAGTTATTCAATATAATGTAGTAAACTATAATCCTAAATAGTAAGTCCATTGGACAACTATAAATAATTATTTTTCAAGCCAGTTTAGAAAATAAATATGATCCATGATATCATATAGGCTAGTTGAAGTTGTTAAACTATAATCATTCGTAAATTATGTGTTCTATTCCTACTTCATTTATGTAAATTACAGGTTGTCAGATATCAATAAGGTTCTCATTTTTCTAAATCAATATTCTTATAATTTCTATAAATTTCACAAATAATTATTTTTTAGATTTTGTTGATATAAAATAAATAATTAAATTACGATTTTATACTCTTTTCAATAAAAAATATTTGTTTCCAAAATGGTTAACAGTCTTATATGACAATTATTACAATTTATGTAATGATTATATTAATCATAAATTTTTTCAGTGACATTAAAATTATGTCTATAAAATTTTAAGTCATTGTTCCTATAATTAGTTTTTTATAAAATAATATAAAATAAAAAATGTTTTTTATTTCAATAAATTTATCTAAAAATATCATTAATCTCAATACACTAACATCACATAAATCATAAAAATTGGTTTTTTTAGACTTTGTTCAAATGATTAATCTTGAACTCATAAACCTATGACGTTAAACATAACTCTAATGTTAATTAATACGCATTGGATTCTATAATTTAACATAAACCTCTACTGTTTCGTGATTCTTATAAGAAAAATAATATCTGTGAATTATTTCGACAATTTAATTCAGGAATACCAATACCTAAATAATTCCTCCTTTTTGTGACATTAGTCCTTCCTGGGACAAGGTTTTATTCTCTTGAAGTGGTCATTAATATGGATAATTATCATGTACACCACATTTATGAAAATTAAGAACTAATAGATTCATAGGATGAAATTTATTTCCTTCCATCATACTCTTAATATCTATTTCTATATTCTTGTCTTGATTCCTTTATTTTCAGCACATAATCTGTTTCACCATTCGATTGAGACACTTTCATGGGTGTCTATTTCAACATTTCTCAAAATATAGAAATAGTTTATTATTTCCTCCATGGTCTCCACTACTTGTGCACTTAGAAAACTCTATACTTATTTTATTTTTGGATTATAAGAGTCGGTTATTATATAGTTCATTAATTATTTTTTGGGATAACTAATTAGAAATAATCATAATATCTTACACTTCAATCAATATCCCTTTTTTTCTAATATTCACTAAATTTTCCTTCATATTCTATTTTATGATGATTCTTTTAGGTTGTAGAAATTTAATTAAACCTAAAATCACACTGTGAGAAAAAATAATAATTATTGGAAAACCATATAATCACTTATAGGAAGTTTAATTCATGATTCCATTTTTTAATCTCAGAAAACATTATTTTAACCTAGTCAATACATTGGCATCATGTTTTTAAATATTCTATAATGTTTTGTAAATAAAATTAGAATTTTATTAACTATATCCACTAGGAGTGTCAAACTAGGAGCATTGTAAGGTCCATTTTCAAAGACCATGTGATGAAGGGTTCAAGCAGAACGTGCCCTTTTTAGAGTTATTACCCCTATGTACTCCTTTTGATGAACCATTTCCACTTATAGTATCTATAATGGTATTTATTTGTAGGAAGAAAAATATAAATTCATTCCTAATAAACATTAGGATGTTATTATATAGATATCTATATCTACTTCAGAGGTTTATGATTCCAAATATATGTTTTCAAAAATCTAGTTCCCCAATTTTCTTCTAAACATTCTCAGATATGGAATATAGTGACCTTGAACCTAGAACACAAAATATGGTCTTGTATTTATTTCATTAGTATAGGATATTAATAATCACAACATTAAAGACCAAATAGATTAGACGTATTGGTAAGCTATGTACATACATGTTTCTCACATTACATTTTTAAATAAAAATTACAATAATATATTTGCCTTGAGAGAATAATAATTCATTGTTGATTTTCCATGAATGTATATCCTTTTACACATCAAGGAATACAAGATAAAAGAAAGAAGATATGGGTGATAAAAAATACTCAGTGAGGGTTTATTATAGTAGAAGTCAACGTGAATCTATAAATAATAATCAATATGAATAGGTAAATAAATAAACATAAGTGAAATTTTTATCAATAAATTAGCTATCATAATTAGATAATTTATGACTAATGTGTAAATTTATATTACCGAAAACACATTACAATCACTCAATAAGTGGAAAATGAAATTAATATATAGATAATATCATTACAAAATTTTAATGGATAATAGTATAAATAATAGTCAACATGGAAAGGTAAATAAATGAAAACACAATAAATTTAATAAATAAACAGATAATATAATTCATCTAGATATAATATCATTGCAAAAAATATCAAATAATACAATAATTTAATTCTTAATTAATTTAATTTGTAATTATTTGATGTTATGATATCAAAAATATTTAGAGTTGAAACTAAAAATACCATTAATTATTATGTAATAAGGATATTTTATGTGAATGTTTTTTTATAAATACCATTTTAAAAAATTAGGTGCATAACAATGCAATATTCCACAAAGAATATAAATTAAGATGAAGTCCCTTAGAAAGATTATATCATTTTTGTGTGGATTAATAAGTGAATTGATTATATATCAAAGGTAATTCAACATAAAACATGCATAAAAATAAAGAAAATAATACATTTTCATTTAACACATAATCTATGCAAGACATTATCAATGAAGTGTAATTTTATCCCCATGAATGGAAATTGAGTTATGAAATCCCTTATTAACTTATATAAGAATAATAAAAATATTTTTAATATCATATATTATCCTTTATAACATCTTATTAATCATTCGTTAATAATTTATCATTATTTTCATTTTGTTGTGTGTTAATTATCTTCTATTCCCATTCATATATTTTTAGGAATGTTCTAATTCTTGTGAATTTTATATAGTTACATAATATCCAGAATAATAATCTTGAATATATGTTTATATTTATATATAAAATGTTCTTTTAATATTAAATATTAAATATGGTTTAGGAAAATGATGTATGTTATGATCCTGGAGATGATAGTCCATACATACGCATGGGCAACATTTCAATTTTTCAACATTAATTATGTAAAGAGTGTAGGTGATATTTTATCATAAGATAATTTTATATATATAATTAATAGCATGTTATTTAATTAAATATACCTATATATAATCAATTTAGTGTGGTGATGAAAAGAGTGCCCCATCTCTTCATGAAGGTGGTAGTCCACATGTACACGAATGATGTTATCATATTAAATAGAGTGAAAAGCATTAAATATAACAATGTATTATCGAAAAATAATGATAAATATTTCATGAATATAGTCATTATATTATTTATATAAAACATATTTATTAAAATTATTCTCATTACCTTTTATGCAATGTGTTAGTGAAAGAAAAATCACATCGCTTCGCATGGCGATAGTCTGCCGCACACATTAGTGTTGTTATCATATCCCCTATAAGATAAAAATTAAAAATAAATATATATTATAATAAATAAATAGGTATAATTATGTTATGAAATTCATATATATATATATATATATATTATTTATCGCCATCGTTATACCAAACTATGATATATTGTAATGGAAAATGAATTACATCTGTTTGTGGGGTGGTAGTTTGTTGTACACGTGAATGATGAATTTATAATCCATTTGATTGAAGTTATGATGGTTTTAGGTATTTAATTTAATAGAAAAACATAGAATTATTTTGAATATATTTATATCAATATATCATTATTATTTAAAATTATTTGGGAGTTTGATGAATAATGAAAATAAAAATATTTATTAAAGAACGTTGCATCTTTTCTGTTAACCTCCTTAATTTTTAAACATAATTCTTTTTTGGATATGATTATAACAAATATAAGGTTTATATGATTAGGGGATAGTATTTGGGTTGTAATTTGGGTAGGTAATTTATAACCCAGACGGTTTTAAATGTGTTATTAATAGAGGATATGGGTTGCCTTTTATAAGTAAGGTGACTGTCACATTTATAATTATTGAAAATAAAATCATGTAGTCACGTTTTTTAAATTAAAAAATTATATAAAATAGAGTATTAAGTCTCCTAATATATTATATGGTCTAAATATTTCTAAAAAATATAATTTAGATATTTTTTAGTAAATTTCAGTTGTTATATTCATAGTTTCTTGTAATGGTAAACCCATTTTTACTTTATGTGTTGTAAATAATTTTTATTGTTATTATTACTCATTATGGTAGGAAATAAAGTTAAACAAATTTGATAATATAAATTAAATTTCTTTATAAATTTTAATCCATTTTTCTAAACTATATTCAACTACGTTGAAAAATATAATTAAAAATTAATCTCGAAGATGTGACGAGAAAGTGGGTTTTCAAAGAGATAATGTTCAAAAGTTAAGTAGGGTTTTTCAAAAAATTAAATGTGAAAATTATTCCAATGAAAAAATTTGTATTATATGAAATATATTTGAAATTGTTTTCATTTGAAAACCAATTACAAATATAATTAACGATTATAAATAATTTAAAAAAAAATTAATTTTTCAATTAAAGTTCAAAATTTTCACTATTAATCGAAATAATAATGCATTTAATAAAAAAATCTAACAATTATTCATAATATATTTTATATATTCTAATATAATAAAATTAATTTTATTAAATAATTTTTCTAAAAGTGGGGAAAATTAATTTTTTATTATTTTTGTAAAGCGCAACTAAGCAATATTTATGAATATTATAGTTTTTAGAAAACGTTGTTTTTTATTTTAATTGATTATTATATTACATAAAATAAATATATAAAGAATGATATTATTTTAACATGTTTTAAACGTAAAATTTTCATACTTTGGTTAGTACTACTAAAACCCTCTAATTTATCTCCTATGTTATAACTGTATACTATATGACTGTTCATTTAATCTCAAGGTTGTGTGTTCTGTAGGATGTTGAAGATATTAAATTTATTGAAATATATTGTGTGGGTTGTTTAAGATCAGTGTCCTATTTCACAAAAATAATGAAAATCAATGTTATTTTTTAAAAATATTTGGGTGCTATCTTTTATAAAAAATAAGGCAGAGTTTTAGTCGTTTCTCCCTTTTAATGATTTTTTTATGTTAGACAATTTGGATACATGGATTTTCAAACCATGTTCCAATATTGTGATCAACTATAGGTATAAGGACTCGTCTTTAAACATTAAATAATATTGAATTAAATGAATAATTCACATTGAGGATCTTTTCAGGTTTTGAGTTTTAGGGAATTAGGACATAACTATTACATCTCAAAATATTACAATGTAGGCACTTCTATCCTGAATCCACTTTTTTTCATAAAATAAAAACTCTTGAAAAAAAAATCATGCCTAATTCCATGTTAAAGGGAGCATGGATTTTCCTTGATCCCATCCTTGACCCTTTTCATCTTTATGTCCTATGAAAAAACATTTCAAAACTTGGGATGAGAATAAATGGTTCAATAAGGGTTATAAAATAGTGAATGAAAACATTTGTTCATAAGTACATACAAAACATGAACTCTTTCACTTACCTCATGAAATCATTAGATTTATGAAAGATGCATACAAATCATAAATCATAAAGGTAACTTGCGGCATCCATACCACACTTACATTGTAGCTATCACAACTACATAGGGAGTTACTTTGGAATACCCATCACAGTATATTCCCTAAATCTCTTAGGAGAAACATTCATGTTTACCTCTGTCATGTTACCCATTGCATTTCAGAGCTATCTAGGGCTCAACCGCCATAGGTTTATCATGGAACCACCCGTATACGTAAATAATGGCCAAGAACCATAACATGATCTTAACACATAACATAAGCATAAAGGAAAGATAACATCTCCATATTTCAATAATAAAATATCATTTCAAGATATTGAAATAATAAATCCATTCTCAAAATCATTTTCAAAACCAAAATATGTAAAAAAAGTATTTGGTGTTTATTTTTTTCCTTTTAAAAAAATTCTGGCTTGTTAACGAAGCCAAATATCAAATAATACTCGCGGCAGCGGAAAGGACGTTGTCACCAATTACGTTAAAAAACATTCCTTTTTTTCATTAAGTAAAATTTTTTTAGAGAAAATATACCTTTTGAATATAAGTAAAATCCAAAGGGTTTTATACATCTTATAAAAGAAATTCATGTATAAAACTAAAAATGCCTTAATAAAAGGCTATTGAGACGAAGTCCCTTACCTCATGTCCAACTTGACCCATTCGTTCATTAATCTCTTGAATAATAAACTAAAGTTATTTTCTACAAGCTTAAGAACCCTTTTTCAAGTTTATTATTCCTTTTACATCACTTATTACCATGTTATAATCATTATGTAATCATTTAAGTTAATAACGTTCATTTTGTCGATATTTGGTACTTGAGTCAAAAATGGACTTCTTATAAGTACATGTTGTTCACGTGGTAAAAGGTTAATTATAACCATAATTATATACATGATTTGGGTATCATATATATCTTATATATCCAGAATGTGCATGTATTTATAATAGTACATAACATTTGGAGGTATGAAATGAAATGCACCGTTCATAGAGACGACAAGCCGTACGTACGCATGAATGATACATTCATTTCCATTTATTATTTTAATGGAATTAAAACATAATGATACATAGGTATATTATAATTCCCGTATAATATCATATATAATATCATTTACTCTATCCTTTATACACCCCACATATTGCATTAACAAGTCACTTCACTTTGAGGGGGCGGTAGTCCGCACTTCCTCAAATGAGATTATCGTATTTACCCACCATGGAAACCATAAAGGTTTTATATAATTGGGAATTACATAAGCATAAAGAAATAATAAACATAATATATATCATATATAAATATAGTTTCATCATAATATCCACCATGAGAGGCAGTAAGATGTAATTGAACAATCATCGTTTCGTGAGGTGTTAGTTTGCCTTCCACAGAAACATTATGTTCTTCATCCATTAGATGGAGGTGTGTGTAAGTGTAGTTCTAATCCTTGTCATAACAACATCCTAGTATATTGAGGATACTGGTGTTGTTACAAAATAAAGTAAATAAAAAGAGTTTAGGGGTTGGAGAAGAAAAATAAAAGAAAGCAATTTAGGAGAAATTGTTACCTTTAATTTGGGTAACTCACTTTGGTTTGAACCAATGGACTTTTTGAAGTTCCATCTTACTATGTTAAGGCTTATAGGAGGAGGATAGGGATGTATGGAGCTTAATTGGGAAGTTTTTGGATGTGCCAAATGGCTTGAGAGGTGTGAGGAATTGCATAGAAGTGGTCTCTTATTATAAGGGAGAGGAGGGGCTCTTTAGGAAAGAGTGAAAATATTATTTTATAATATAATGATATTCGTTTTCTAATTGTCAAAAAAAAATTCCGGTCAAAGATAAGATGACTCAAAATCGATATAAAATCATCCAATCAGAATTGGACCTGTTTTGGATAATATTTTAATCATTATAATCTTATTTAATAAAATCATTTATTAATTAGGTAAATACTGTATCATGATTGTGTCAAAATGAATTTAATTTATTTAATGTCTAAAAATTATAAAAAAAATACCATGATGTAAGAAATCGTTTTAGATTTCTAATAAATATTTATAGTCGAAAATATAACTTGTATAGCTCCGTGTAAAAATTAATTTACTAAAATATATTTGTTTATTTCATTTTGGCCTTTACTTTATGTTAATTAAAATAAAGTGTCATAATCACTTTTAAGTGGCTCCATGGGGTCTCCAAATCGACCCAAGGATTTCCATGGTCGGATATGACTCAAAAAATAGGATTAGGACACCTTTTAGGGTAAATAAATATTATTTGTTAACCCTTATTTACCTGATTTACCCTTTAACCATGGTAAATAAAATATTTACTGAGGTAAATATTTAAAATGCCTAAAAATAAAAGTGACCTATTTAAACAATTTGAACATCCTGATTCCAAATATGGAATCCATTTATCAAAATTCAAAACATAGAAGTGGTAGAAATTAATTGAAAATTAAATCCCGCTATCAAAACAAAAGGAGTGTTTTTAAGAAATATTAACTTTTAAAAGATTGACAGTTGATTATATATAATTTAAATGTGAAATTGCTTCTAATGACCAACATTATATTAAATGTTAAAAATATAATCAATTTAAACTTTAAAAACAATTAGAAGGATAATCTAAACATATAAATAAATTATATTAAAACATAGTTTTGAATTAAAATACAATATTTTCACTATTCCTTAAAAATGAACTTTATCAGATAAATACCATAAAATTACCCAAATTAAATTATGATGTCCTCATTCTAACGAAGGATTTTATTTGGTCATATAAGATGTATTAAAGTTACCAAAACCAAATTTAAAAATGGTTCTCCATTAAAAGGAGGTAAATCGGCCTTTTAATGTAAATTATGCTTAAAATTAGATTCATTTATATATTAAGCCTCTAACTTTTATTGGATAAATATAAATACATGTATAATCATATTATAGTTAGTTTTGTTCATTCTTTCCAATACAATGTGTAGGAGTTAACTACCATTTAAAATAATAATATTATATTATTTGTGTGCAATGTAAGATTCCAAATAAACTCGTTGCTTCGTATCGGGTACGCTATCGAACATAGAAACCCCTTTAAGCTAAAATTAATATTTAAATCAAAAATATTAATAAATATGAAAATGTTTTATTCTTTATTTACCTGGGATGTTACATCCTTCCCCCCTTTTGGGAATTGTGTCCTTGCAATTTTATTCCCTTATCAAAATAACTGGGGGTATTTATCCCTCAGAGCATTTTAGATTCCCATGTTGCCTCTTCAACTATATGGTTTTTCCACAAAACCATTACCTGGTGAATTACCTTATTTCACAACAATTTCTCTCTTTGGTCGAGAATCCGGACTGGTTGTTCTTCATAAGAGAGATTCTCTTCTAACTGAACTACCTATGGGATCAAAAACATGAGATGGATTTGGAATATAATTTCTCAAAATAAAAACATGAAAAACATTGTGTGCCTAGGATAAACATGGAGGTAAAGCTACCCTATACGCAACTAATCCAACTTTCTCTAGAATTTCATAAGGTTCAATGAACCTCATACTCATATTTCCCTTCCTACCAAAACACATCACAATTTTTCAAGGAGAAACTTTGAGAAAGACATGATCACCTACCTCAAAAGAAATATCATTCCTCCGGTTATCTGCATAACATTTCTGTCTGCTCTGAGCTATTCTCATGTGCTTCTGAATCAACTGAACTTTCTCTGCCATCACTTCTACAAATTCTGGGAAAATTTGCTTTCTTTCACCTACTTCATCCCAAAAAGCTGGAGTTCGACAACGCTTTCCATACAATGCCTCAAATGGAGCCATCTGTATACTAGAATGAAAAATGTTATTATAAGAAAATTCAACCAATGAGAGATATTGGTGCCAACTTCCCTGGTAGTCCATCGAGAAAGCATGTAACATATCCTCTGTGGTCTGAATTTTTTGTTCTGACTACCAATCTGATTGAGGATGAAAAGCTATACTAAAGTTTAATTCAGTACCCAATGACTTCTGAAGGCCTTTCCAAAAGTTAGAAGTAATCATGGGATCACGATCAGATACAATGGAGAGGGGAACTCCATGGAACCTGACTATCTCATTATCATACAACTGAGAATGTTTATCTAGAGACAATGTATCTCTAATAGGAAGGAAATGAGCAGATTTAGTCCATCAGTCAACTATAACCCAGATTGCATTTTTACCTTGATATTTCTTTTGTAATCCCACAACGAAGTCCATGGATATATTTTCCCATTTCCACTCTGGCACTGATAGAGGATGAAGCATTCCTTTCAGTAATTGTCGCTCTACTTTAACCTGCTGGCAAGTCAAACACTTCATTGTAAAATCGGCAATATCTCTTTTGATTCCATCCCACTAATAATACTCCCGAAGATCTCTATACATATTAGTACTACCAGGATGAACTGAAAATGGAGAACTATGAGCTTCACATAACAACTCATTATTCAACTATGAATCACAAGGCACACATAATCTATTTCCAAAACTCAAAACACAATTATTATCAGTGTTAAATTCGGGCAACATACCCTTCTGAACCAACTCTACCTTTTTCTGCAACTCACTATCTTCCTTCTGCGCTTTCTTTATTCTGTCTGATAGAGATAATCTCCCTGATACATGAAACAAAACAAAATAATATCATGCACCAACAACTTCTATGCCAAATTTCATCAAATCAAAAACCAAAGGATCTTGTTCCAAACGTAGCATGGCTAATGAGACATTACTTTTCTGACTCAATGCATCGGCCACATTATTTTCTTTTCCCGGATAGTAATGGTTCATGCAATCATAATCCTTGATTAATTCCAAAAACCTCCTCTATCTCATGTTCAATTCAATCTAAGTGAATATATACATCAAACTTTTGTGATCATAAAATATTTCACACTTTACTCCATACAAATGATGGCTCCAAATTTTTCATGAAAAAAAAACTACAGCTAATTACAAATCATGTGTAGGGTAATTTAAATCATGTTGTTTCAACTGACGTGATGCATAAGCAATTACCTGATCATTTTGCATTAGGACGTAACCCAGTCCTTTAAACAAAGAATCACTATAGATAACAAACTCACAATTTCTGGAAGCCAGTGCCAAAACTGGAACATTCACCAATCTTCTATTCAATTCCTGAAAACAATCACCACATTCTTTTGTCCAGATGAACTTAACGCCCTTTAGAGTTAGCTTAGTCATTGGACTAGATAACTGAGAAACTATTTTAACAAACCTTCAGCAATATCCTGCAAAACCAAGAAAACTACGAATCTCGGTTATATTTGTGGGTATTGTCCATTCTTCAACAACTTTTGTTTTTGTAGGATCAACAGTTATGCCATTTTTTGAAACAATGCGACCAAGGAAATAAATTTGTTGTAACCAAAACTCACACTTGCTGAATTTCCCATACAATTTCTTTTCTTTTGAGGTTTACAAAATAACCGTTAAATGTCTTTCATGCTCCTATTTACTTTTAGAAAACACCAAAATATCATCAATAAAAATAACCAACATTTTTCAACTGAGTCAACTGAGACATCACTACAACAAACTGTTTAGTTCTGATTCTAACCGTCTCAGGATACAGATCTGAAAGGTCATTTCCCTCTGTATGCCTTCCCAAAAAACATGTTCTGTTTCCTCTATGAAAAACCATTCTTAACATAGAAATATCTTAAGTGAAGCAACATGGTAATCTGTAAATACTATATCATTTCAATTTGACCATAAAAAAATATTTTTGGATAATCATTTAATAGAATTATAACTCCTAAAGTTATCTAAACCGACCTCTGATACAAACTATAAGGACACGGCCTTAAACATTACATAATATTGAATGAAATGAATATTTAACATTGAGGATATTTTCAGGTTTAGAGTTTTAGGGAATTTGAAAATAACTATTACATCTCAAAATTTTACAAAGTAGGCACTTCTACCCTGAATCCACTTTTTTTGTAAAATAAAAACTCTTGAAAAAAAGTCATGTCTATTTCCATGTTAAAGAGAGAATGGATTTTCCTTGATCCCATCCTTGACCCTATTAATCTTTAAGTCCTGTTAAAAACATTTCAAAACTAGGGATGAGCACAAAAGGCTCAGTAAGGGTTATAAAACAGTGAATGAGAACATTTGTTCATAAATACATGCAAAACACGTACTATTTTACATACCTCATGAAATCATATGATTTATGAAAGACACATAAAAATCATAAATCATAATGGTAACTTGCGGTATCCATATCATACTTACATTGTAGCTATCACAGCTATATAGGGAGTTACTTTGGAAAACCCATCACAGTATATTCCCTAAATCTATTAGGAGAAACATTCATGTTTACCTCCTTCACGTTACCTAATGCATTGGAGAGATATCTCGGGCTCACCCACCATAGGTTTGTTATGGAACCACCCATATGCGTAAATAATTCCAAATAACCATAACATGATCTTAACACATAACATAAGCATAAAGGAAAGATGACATTTCAACATTTCAATAATAAAATAACATTTCAAGATATTGAAATAATAAATCCATTCTCAAAATCATTTTAAATACAAAAATACATAAAAAGAGTATTTGGTATTTATTTTTTTTCCTTTTAAAAACATTCCGGCTTATTAAGGATGCCAAAGATCAAATAATACTCGCGGCGGCGGAAAGGTCGTCGTCACCGCTTACATTAAT
Source organism: Viscum album (assembly GCA_963277665.1). Lineage (NCBI taxonomy): Eukaryota > Viridiplantae > Streptophyta > Magnoliopsida > Santalales > Viscaceae > Viscum > Viscum album. The sequence goes on from OY728135.1 coordinate 696,195,375, forward strand.
GAAACCTTACTTTTTTTCATTTAGTAAAACTATTCATAGAGAAAAGATTCCTTTTGAATATAAGTAAAATTAAAAGGGTTTTATACATCGTATAAAAGAAAGTCATGTATAAAACTCAAAATGCCTCAATGAAAGAAGATTGAGACAAAGTCGCTTTCCTCGTGTCTGACTTGACCCGTTCGTTCTTTAATGTCCTGAATAATAAAATAAAGTTAATTTCTCCTTTCTTAAGAACCCTTTTTCATGTTTATTATTACTTTTATATCACTTATTACCATGTTATAATCATTATGTAATAATTTAAGTTAATAGCATTCATTTTGTCGATATTTGGAACTTGAGTCAAAAATGGACTTCTTATAATTCCATGTTGTTCACGTGGTAAAAGTTTCCTTACATCCAAAATTATATTCATGATTTGGGTATCATATATATCATATATATCCACCATCTACATGTATTTATAATAGTATATAACATTTGGAGGTACGAAATGAAATGCACCATTCATGGAGACGGTAAGCCGTATGTACGCATGAACGCTACTTTCATTTCTATTTATTATTTTAATGGAATTAAAACATAATGATACATAGGAATATTATAATTCCAGTATAATTTCATATATAATATCATTAACTCTATCCTTTATACATCCCATATAGGGCATTAACGAGTCACATAACATTAAGGGGGCGGTAGTCCGCACTTCCTCAAATGAGATTATCCTATTTACCCACCATGGAAACCATAATGGTTTGATATAATTTGAAAGTACAAAAGCATAAATAAATCATAAAGATAATATATATCATATATAAATACAGTTCCATCATAATGGCCACCATGAGAGGCGGTAATATGTAATTGAACAATCATCGTTTTGTGAGGCGTTAGTTTTCCATCCATAGAAACATTAGGTTGTTCATCCATTAGATGGAGGCGTGTGTAAGTGTAGTTTGAATAATTATCATAAAAACATCCTAGTATATTTAGGATACTGGTGTTGTTACAAAATAAAGGAAATAAAAAGTGTTTGGGGGTAGGTGAAGCAAAATAAAAGAAAACAATTTAAGAGAAACTGTTACCTTTAATTTGGGTAACTCACTTTGGTTTGAACCAAAGGACTTCTTGATGTGCCATCTTCCTAAGTTAAGGCTTCTAGGAGGATGACGCGGATTTAAGGAGCTTAATCGGGCAGAGTTTGGATGATCCTTATGGCTTGAGAGGTGTGTGGAATTTCATAGACGTGGTCTCTTTTTATAAGGGAGAGGAGGGGCTCTTTAGGAGAGAGTGGAAATATTATTTTATAATATAATTATATTCGGTTTCTAATGGTCCAAAAATAATAATGGTCTAAGATAAGATTACTCATAATCTGAATAAAATCATCCAATCAGAATTGTCCATGTTTTGGGTAATATTTTTATCATTATAATCTTATTTAATTAAATCATTTATTAATGAGGTAAATACTACATCATGATTGTGTCAAAAATAATTTAATTTATTTGATGTCTAAAAATTACAAAAAAATACCATGATGTGAGAAATATTTTTATCATTCCACTGAATATTTATAGTATAAAATATAACTTGTATAACCCCATGTAAAAATTAATTTACTAAAAGATATTTGTTTATTTCATTTTGGCCTTTACTTTAACTTAATTAAAATAAAGGGTCATAATCACTTTTACGTGGCTCCATGGGGTCCCCAAATCGACCCAGGGATGCCCATGGTCGGATATGACTCAACCAATAGGATTAAGACACATTTTAGGGTAAATAAATAATATTTTCTTTACCCTTATTTACCCGATTTACCTTTTAACCATGGTAAATAAAATATTTACCAAGGTAAATATTTAAAATACCTAAAAATAAAAGTTACCTATTTATAAAAATTTGAACCTCCTGGTTAAAAATATGGAATCCGTTTCTCCAAATTCAAAACAAAGAAGTGGCAGAAATTAATTTAACATTAATTCCCGCTGTCAAAACAGAAGGCATGTTTTTAAGAAATATTAACTATCAAAAGATTGACAGTTGATTATATACAATAAAAATTTGAAATTGCTTCTAATGACCAAAATTAGATTAAAAGGTAAAAATATAATTTATTTACACTTTAAACCCAATTAAAAGGATAATCTAACCATATAAATAAATTAGATTAAAACATAGTTTTGAATTAAAAAACAATATTTTCACTATTCCTTAAAAAATGAACTTTATCAGATAAATACCAAAAAATTACCCAAAGTAAATTATGATGTCTTCATTATAAAGAAGGATTTTATTTGTTCATATATACTGTATTAATGTGACCAAAACTAGATTTAAAAAGGGTTTGACATTCAAAGGATGTAAATCGGCCTTTTAATGTAAATTATGCTTAAAATTAGATTCATTCATATATTAAGCCTCCAACTTTTATTGGATAAATATAAATACATGTATAATCATATTATAGTTAGTTTTGTTCATTCCCACTAATAAAACGGATAGGAGTTAACTACCATTTAAAATAATAATATTATATTATTAGTGTGCAATGTAAGATTCCAAAGAAACCTGCTGTTGCGTATCGGGTACGCTATCGAACATAACAACCCCTGTAAGGTAAAATTAATATTTAATTCACAAATATTAATAAATATGAAAATGTTTTATTCTTTATTTACCTGGGATTTTACAATAGAATTAAAAAAATGATATATATGGTTAGATAAAATGATCATGAATCATGCTTCCAACACTGTCTCCCCTCAATAGCAAGGCACATGGTTTTTTCTGAAACTGTGCATAGATCTTGTGTTGGGCCTCATGCTCTCCACAAACATGAAATATTTCTCATTTAGAACAAATCTTTTTACCCAAACCATGATCTAACGTGGAAAACTAACCTTTATCATCCCAAATAGAACTAAAACACATATAAACTTCATGGTTTCAGGTAGTTTCCCCTAAACCATGCACATCAAACTATGCACCCTATCCAAAAACATAATAAATCTTAAAACATAAACGTAAGACCTAAAATCTCATATTAACAACCAAGAATCCTCCAAACCATCATTCCTCATATAAAAACATCAGTTTGGTTCATTCTAAATCTCAAAATTATATTTTCAGTCTCAATTCAGAATTTGACCCATATAGTAAATAAAAATTTAATTCCTTATTAAAAATTAAAATTTTATAGTCATGATATCTTATACATTCCTAGAGTAATTCCATGAAAATATGTTTTAGATAAAAGATACAAAAAATAATATTTAAAAAAAACATCTCATAAACCAATGAAATTATCCATTAGAAACCATATTACCAACTTCAAGAAAAACAATTTGATTTTAATTGATAAATTATTTTTTTGAATCTATGCTAAATAATATCCAAAAATTTGAAAATCCGCCCCTTTAAATTTCAAAACAATTTCTTATTAAATATGTAAAAAAATTATATTTTCCTATAAATAATGGATTCAACAAAAATCATAATCATCATATAATTAATAAATATTGGTCCCTAATAAACCAAGAACTATAAAAAATACATGAAAATATATACAATTTATTGAAGATATCAGATCCAACTACTTAGTCATGTGATTTTTAATCACCCATAAATTAAGTAGTAAATAATGATTCAAAAAATATAAATCCTTCAAATAATAGATATGATAAATAAACATTCTCCATCCATATTCACAAAATTATGAGTTAAAAACTGTACTATCTAGATTATAAATATAACAAACATGAGAGAGGAAATGAGAGATCCAAGAACCATTAAAATTATCCATAAATAACCATTGATTTTATTTTGATTCAATTGATCCTAAAAAAGAAATTATTTTTATTTTAGTTGATAATGATGAAATCCCCCTACCCATAATCCATAAAACCATCAATGATTATAGGATTGTGAAAATAACGATAATGGGAGTCAAAAATGAATATAAATAAAAAATAAAGGTAATGATCTCTTATATTCATGATTAACATACATGATTCACTAAAACATGATCTTAACTATGGTCAATTTTAGGACTCAATGAATCATACCATATATTTAGTTATCATATTATGTATAATAATGCATCGAATCACACAATAGTACTGGATTATATTTTTCATAATGTATAATTAGTTTGTATGGTTACCCTAATTATATTATCAAACTTATGACCCCTCCCCCTAAAAACAACAACTATCAAACAATATTTTTTATAAACACAAAAAAAATGAATATTATTTTTTATTTTTATTATTACAAGAAAAATCTATCCCCTAATAGATAAATAATTTATCCATGCAATGTCCAGAAATATTTAAAAATATTTTTAGCTGATAAAAATTCACAAGTTAATAGATATATATGGATGAAATTAACATGGAAAAACATTTTGAAATTCATTTATTTAATAATCATTCCACAATATTTGAATTATTATCCTTGATATAATTTTTTTAACAACCCACATATTATTTCACTAATGTTATTGTATAACACATTTCACACAAGACTAAACCAAAATAATTGATTTCTTCTTTAATTATTTTATTATAATAATACATGAAATTAAAAGAACAATATTAAGTAATGAAATATAAAAAATAAATAAATAGTAACATTATATTAATAATACTAAAATTTAAATAAAATGGTTGTGGGATATTAATATTCATCCTCGTTAACACACATTAAAATCGTACTACAAAATATAACTATTAAATTATACCAATCATTAAATTTATGGTTCTCATCTTCAGATATAAATCAGTAATATTGGTAAAGGGTTTCATTGTAAGTTTAAAAGGTTGTTTATATAAATAATAATGGTTAATATGACTATTATAAGGTCATTGGGTATATGTATGAGTGTTGAGGATACATATAGCTAATGGGTATATTATAAAAAAATTAATGGACTTGTAATCCTTTTGAAAAGTACAATAATGTCTTATAAAGTATATACTAATCACATATGATAATAATAAAATTATATTAAATAATTATAGTATATTAATAAATCAAAATATAATCACCAGTTATATAATAAATTTGTTTGACTCAAATATATAAATTTTATAAAGAATAAAATCATTATATTTAAAAAATAAATTTCACATTTTTAGAGTTTTAATTTAATAATGTTTTTCTAATATTTCTTTTAAGGATTTATAAATTAGGTACTAGGTAAAATTTAATATTACGTAAAAAATATGTTACCAAGGTTAGTAATGAATTACATTAGCAACTGGTAAAAATGATTAAAAAACACCTCTAGTAAAAAAATTATAGATATTATAAATAATAAATAAGAAAGATAATTATTAATTTAATATTATCCACCATTTATGTTTTCACTCATGGGAAACCTTACAAGTTAAAATGGCCTTCCTTATCCACTATGGAATGAAAAATAGAAATTTTTTCTCTCCATCCCATTTATAAAATGACTCCACCTAGACTGAATCTAAAAGAACCCAATTGTTAGGTTTAATCATGAATCTATAAAAAAATTCTCCTTATAATGGCTAATCCCGTTGAAGAGTTCTTCATTTCACAAGAAGGTGGCCAAAATACTTCATTATTATGACAATTATTATGTGGCGGATAGATTTAATCAATGTACGTAACATGTTTTTATCTATGTTTTTCACTAATAATCTAATATTAACTCTACTAAAATATTATTAAATTCGCTAAAAATGTATTATTCACATAATTAGTCTTCAATAACTATTATTTACAATAATATAACATTATTATTTTACTCACTCATTTAAATACCATGATCTGATTTATGTTGTTTCAACAACCAAAAGAACTTTTTTATAAAAATGTTATTAATTTAAAACAAATATAAATATCATAAAATAATTATTTAAATATAGTATAATAATTATAAAATTTTATTGTAGTTTTTTTTAACATATAGGGGTTTTGAGTGGGTTGAAATCCTCAACCCATTTGAATTTATGGAGTTTGGTGAGTAGATCAACTCTTATCTCAATCATTGAAAAATAATTTTAAGAGTTTCATCTATCCAAGGAATTATTTTTTGATAGATTTGATGTTATGTAAAATACATTATGTTTTTATTTGGGTTTGGGGTGTTGGTGGCCAAAAAACCATCTTTCTCAGGTGCTTAGACATCGGTGCATGGATTAGATAAACTAGGTGACTTCCTACGTGTAACAGTGCAACCCTCTATTAGGAACATTCTTTCAAACCTTTATAGATGGAATTAATATCAATCAAATTACCCCTATAATTTTTAATAATATTTTTACGCAAAGTTTTCTTATGTTTTATGAAATCATGCATATGAATTATGTGAGGCTGTATCATGGATTGAAGGAACCCGCACAATTTGCAGACGGATTTTAAAACCAAACGGTAACCATGAGGCCTGTTAAAAAGAAACAAATGAACCTTTTCCATATACTTATTTATTATTTTATCCCCTATTTTCTTTCCCTCAGGATTTAGTATCCCTTTGGTAGTTGTGTTAGGTTCAACCTCCTCCTTCTATTTATTGAGTTGAACTCTCTTTCTAAGCATCGTTCTACAAGTTGTTAGTCCTGTTTAAACCGCATTTGTAAGGCTTCAAACCACATAATTATATTTTCCTTTTTTTTCTTTCCCCATATTGAAATAAACTTGTTTTATTTTTATTAAAAAAATTTATGTCATTACTCTTAAAAAATAATTTTTTCTAGATTAGCTCAAGTTAGATGCATAAAATATATGACAGAGGATCTGCCAACATGATTTATGTGTTTCCATAATTCATAATTATTTTTACTCATTTTATGGGATTGAGATCTTGATTACATCATTTGGTTGTTGAGGATGAACCATAATAATTTTCCGGTTTCCCATTAAATTACTAATTTTACTTGTGAGATGAATATGGGAGTGTTCATCTAGGACATCAAATGGTTTAAGCATATTGAGAGGATTCAGACCTCGGGTAGACTAGGTCATGTTTTTTATTTAGTTAATAACATTATCTATGATTCTTATAATGGTTCCATGTTATAATGAAATTTGTGGACCACAGAATAAGATGGATTTTACGATGTAAATTGAGTTGATCTCATTCGTCACGATAGGCATGGCCCATATAATGGCCCATATGTTATATATATATTTATTTGATCTAAATGGAATAATATTCATTAAATAACCAAAATATCCCAATCAAAGACCATATATTATTATTTTCATTGGAGATTATGAAATATGAACATATATTTTATAAATAATTTAATTTATCTCCCTATTATTCATTAAAAATTAAAACCCATCAGGGAACATCTTTCATATTACCTCTCATTATATCATGGGTAATGAAACATAATAAAAAGTGATGTCAGATTGTTAGTAAGGGTAAATAGGGGAGATATAACGAATTTCTTAATCATGAAATATAACAAAGTAAGGAAAATAATTGAAAATTATATCTTTAATAACCAATATTATTATATTAATTGATGGTATAAATCATATAAGTTCTTAATGAACATATTTCATGAGATCAGCACATAAGACATGAAGTTATGGTATAATAATAATCATAGAAAATAATTTCCATATTAGTCAAGGATCACATATAGGACCATCATAGAATACAATATACTTTACATAACTGGGTTTACTCCGTCTTCTAGCCCTGTATTACTAAACGAGGTCTATTTCCTATTCCATCCATTTATTACATGACTAATATTATTTATCGTTCTTGTCTTATTTATATGATGGGATATAAATAATTACCCAACTTATATGATTGAGATATAGGTCCACCCATCAAATAGAAAAATATGTACATATGTGTGCAACAGAAACATAAATCATTAATTATATTAGAACCCATGATATGAAAAGAGTTTCATAAACATTATTCAATCCTAACATAACCCATGGAAAATAAACAGTTCTCATAGTTATAAATAAATCATTAAAATAAACCAACCATATGAATAATATGAATAGTATACATGATAAATAACCCTATTAAATCATATGTACCATTATTGATTGTTATGGTAGATGGAATATAATTTTCTGATATCAGCTAAAAACAATTCTTGACGAAAACAATCCTTTATTCATTTAAAACATATTCTTTTCTCTAAATAACACACAATTTCAAAAGAAAAAAATTTCATTAAAAATAATATTTTATTATTTTAAGGTATTATTACTTTAATTAAGGTGTCATGAAAGTTGAAAAATCTATTTATTCCTCATAATTTTAAAAAAGGTTCCTCTTATAATTATTCTAAAATATTCAAAATGTGCCTCATTTGAAAAAAAAGTCATTCCATTCATACTGAAAAATAAATATTTAAACAAGGGTAAAAATGAATTTAAAAATTAATATTAATATAAAAAATATATTGGAAAAAAATTATGAAACATGGATATGGGAGATAAATATTCCCCAACAGACACTTACATATAAAAAATCCTGAAAACGAGATTCTGAATTTAACTGTTACTTTAGGTCGGATTTTTATCATAAATATTTTAATGTTTTGTATAATAAATTATATAATGTTATTAAATTACTATAGAACCATATTCATGTTTGAGATATCATATATGATCATATTATCACTCATTTTTTGATAATATTTCATTACCACTCTTCTTTCAGGTGTTAAGTACTTTATTTTCCTATGCATATTTTTTTCATATAAGATTCAATTCTTGTTCATTAAATAAAGTTCCATAATTTAATAAATTGTATTAACATATTATCTATAATATTTATTCTATATATAAATTAATATAACCATTCTTTAATGTTTAATAAATAAAGTTAACCGAATTATTGTGTTGAGATGGTATACAGTATGTGCACCAGAGTGATTGTATCATTCCCTTAATGATAAAAGGGTCAATAATTAATTAGTAAATATTTTGTTCAATAATAAATATAATTGTTATAATTGTTATATATATATCTATTAGTTCTATAATTATACTCATTCAGGTAATGTAGATTTGAAGAACAACTTACACAATAACACGAAGATGGTAAGCTTTGCGTACCCATGTGTGCTACATTATTCACTTATAGGATGGGTAAAATATTGAACATGGTTGTTACATAACCATAAAAATATCTATTAGTGTAGTTTCTAAAAGATTTATTACTTTATAATGGAATCAATACTTGAATTGAAATTTGAAGAAGAAATGTTCAAAGAAGAATCAGTAAAAATGATTAACCATTCCATGGTGAACTTCTATTAGATCTCCTTTTAAGGACAATAGGTTTTTATTATTAAAATACAATAACCTATAAAATGTGTCTAGAGATTCTTATTATAGATATTGGTCGGTTATTAGTGATATTTAAGGCTCAATGTGATGTGAATAAGTGAGGGAAGATGTTCCCTTTTATAATTGATGTGAGGGTAACTTTTGGAATCTCCAAAACAATTAAATTATAATACATTAAATCTCAATACAAATACCAAAAAATGGGAATTCAATCAAATATAGCATGATAATAAGATGTAATATAATCATAAAAGATATTTTAAGTATGTTATGGTTCAATTTTTAACCATATAATTTTGAAAACCCCTTATGTAACTTATTATAAATTTAACTATGGTAATAAAATCATTAATAAAAGGTTATATGTTTTAAATATTTGATGTAAATTAAATCATAATAACCAATTTATAAAATTTTAAAATATATATAATTTTTTTTATTTTGAAATATGATTCTTAAATTCTTAATAATATAATAATATATTATTTTGATGAAAGGTCAATAATGTAAATTTTGACATGATTTATTATTTGAACATTTAAAAATATCACGATAAAAAGTTAGTATATAACAAAATATTTTATTATATCCTCATTATGTCAATGTAATACCCAAATTTCACTTATCACATTAAGTATCAAATGTTATATTTATTTTAATATTTTTAGTAATATAAATTTGATATTTATTTATATAAAATAATTACTTTATAAGAAATATTTAATTTTTTAATATACATATCTATTTACTAAAAGGAAAAAATAAAATAACATGATCAATATATATCTTCTACATTTTAGAATAATATTTATATTCAAAATTATATTTTCAATAACCTTATCTTAAAAATTTTATATTCATTAAAACATGAATGTGACAATATTGAATCATTAATAAATATTATTTTATGATTACAATAATATCACTTATGTGACCAAAAAAGTCAAAATAAATTAATGTAATGAAAATATGTTTAATAATTTAAATTTTATTTACTTAATTAATCCATAAAATTAATTTTTCCCATTGATGTAACATAATGGATATTAAAGACAAAGTATGTTAATTTTTTGACTTTATTTGATTCAAATATTATAGAAGTCCGTTTTGTGAAAAATTATTAATTAACATATTTAATTTAGATAAATATGTATTAAAAGTCATATTTTAGTCATAAAATTTATTTTTTTCTTTTATTAGGGTAATTTTATTATCTTTATAATTTTATTTTTAATCTAGATTACAAAATTTCCACTTTGCCTTGGTAACAGAATTGTAAAATTGTATCATTAAAATTGTCAAAAAATAAAAGGGACATATTTATTAAATTTTGTATCTTATTAATTCAAATTTTTCATCCATTTTTAAAAAATTAAAACACAATTGTTGAAGAATTTAACTAATAAAAGCGATAAAAAGCTAAGAAAAACAATATTTTTGGAAAACATTCCCTTTTAAAACATAAAACCTATTTATAATAATTATATGTCAAAAAAATTTATAAAAATTAATTGGATTATTATAAATATAAATGAACTAATTAAAATTTAAAATGAATATAAAACATAATATGACCTTGTGAATACTATAAAATAAAATTATCATTTTTAAAAAAATTTAGTATTTTCACGACTCCTTAAATGTAATCATAAATTTATATAAAAAATAATATACATAATATTTTGAAATTGTGTGTTAAAATATAAAATTCATTTCATAAAATCAATTTTATTTTGCTACTAAAAATAAAAATAGTATAAGTTCATTTTTAAAGAAAACAATTTCTTTAAAGAATAAAGAGATTTTACTAAAATAGTGTTATTACAATATAAGTGATTACCAATAAATTTATACTTATTTAGGAATTTATATTTTTGATAAATTATTTATTAATATTTATTCTTAGAAAATATTAATATCAAGGTTATATTTATCATTCGATACTAATAGTGTCTTTTGGTTTTTTTAAACTCACAGTTGCATGCAACACAAGCTACTTAATAAGTAAAATTATTTGTAGGTAAATGTTTATTAAAATATAGGTCTTTTACATTATAACCCCTTGAAATGAATTTTCCCTCCACGTAAGTTACATGGATACAAAATCATACGGATAATTATGCGTCATCACATTCTCAGGTTCCCACGTGGCTTCCTCAAATTGGTGGCTCCACCATAAATATCTAAACAAGTGAGTAGTCTTGTTTCATAGAAAATTTTATCTACGATCTAGAATCTATATAGCTTGTTCTTCATAAGAAATATCATTATCCAGTGGTATTACTTCTTATTTTAGTACATGTGATGAATTAGGTATGTATATTCTCATGAGAGGATACATAGAACACATAATGGTGTTGAGAGATATTCGGTGGAAGTGATAATATATAAGTTACCATCCCAACATGATCAATAATTTAAAATGGACTAATGTACCTAGGTATTATATTTACCTTCCTTCCAAATATTATCACTCTCTTTCAGTTATATATTTTTATAATTACCATATTACCCACTTAAAATTATATTTATTGTTATTAGTTCTCAAAATAATTTTTTTTCATCTCTGAGCTACTCTTTTGTGTTGTTTAATATATCTAACATTCTCTACAAAATTTAAAAAAATATCAGGTATTAATGGTTTTATTTCCTTATCCTCATCCCATCATATTTGTGTTCTACAATTATATCCATAGAGGGATTCATAAAGATCAATCTAAATACTAAAATGAAAACTTATGTTGCGAGAAAATTATAACAAAGGAAGGTGTTTATCCCAAACACCTTTAGAATAAATATTGAAATATCTCAATATATCTTCATGATATTAAATTTACCTCTAAGAATACCCATATATTTGAGGATGATAATTTGTGGTGAAACTTAACTATGTATCCAGATCCAACTAATGACTTCCCTAAAACATCTAGGTAGACCTATAATCTCAATTAGATATTATGAAAAGTAATAATCAATGAAATCTCAAAACTACCTCCCAAATATAAATTTAGTGTTCCAACATTGAAAAGCAATCAACTATAACCCATATAGCATTATATCTTTTAGATGTTTTTTGATTTCCAATGACAAAGATCAAGGTGATGATTTCCCATTTAAATTATACTATAGTAAATGGTTTTAACACCACCTTATACTTTTGTCTCTTAGTCTTAAAATGATAAAGAAGACAACATCAAGAAACATATTCATAAATATATTTCTTTATTCTATACCACCAAAAATATTCTTTTAGGTCTCTATACATCTTGGTGCTTCTATGATGAATTTAAAATGATGAATAATGAGCCACTTCCAACTACTTTTTCTTTAAATATTGTATGGGATGGACAAAAACATAGTTATTGAACATTATTATCCAATCATAGTCAATGTTAAACTCAGGAAAATTTTCACCTTATCTTTTATCTCTACGTCATATATTTATTCCTTCTTAATATATACATTTATATACGGTTGAAAATTCAATTAATCCAGATAATATTTATCCCCATTCTACTAAATTTCTAGATACATCCATTAAAAATCAATAAATATTAGATCTTTTTTGATCCACATTATAGAAAGGCTCTGATGGTCCTTTTGACAAAAAGCATCTTCTAACTTGTTCACATTTCCATAGTAGTATTATATTGAGAAATGAATATCATTAATCAAGTCTAACCATACCCTTTGGAACATATTTATATCATTTAGAGTGAAATAAAATTTTTACTTTTAGGATTAGTATATTTATATATATATATATGGTCCCTTTCTCCATAAAGATAATACCTGTATATATTTACTGAAAATATTACTAAAGATAACTCCAAATAATTAGTTGTCTGATTTTTCACATGTATTTTCAATTTTCATGAGGTATAATGTATCACATTATAATTTTTTTGGACAAAAAAATCACATCCCTTTCTAAGATTCATCACTATAGATCACAAACCTCTCTCTACTATAGGGAAGTGTGATCATTGGTTCACGGACTAACATTTTTTTCAACTACTTGAAATTCACATCACATACTTCCATCTATATGTACTAATCTCGTTTCTGAGCCTACATGGTGAGTACAATAGATAATCATGATAAATATTTCACAAAACATCGATAATATATTTCCAACCAAATAAAACTATGAATCATCATTACTTTTCATGATATAGAGGAATGTTCAATAACATTCATCATTGTTGGATCCACAAACATCCCCTCTCTTGAGAATATATGACCGAAAAATGATACATTATGAAACTAAAAATAAAACACTGTAAAATTTTCATATATATTCTCATTTCTTAGGCACATTAGAAAAATCCTTAGGTGGTCTTCATATTCTTACTTTCTCTTAAAATATACAAGATTTCAAATATGAAGACTACTAAAAACTGATCAAGATCACCTTTGATGACACTACTAGTAAAATTGATGAATATTGTGGGCGAATTAGTATGACTAAAATGAATCCATATCAATTTATAAGGTCCATGACATGTATATAATGTTTTCTTGGGTATATCCTCCTTCTGGACCCTTAATCGAGTATATCCATAATGAAGATAAATCTTGGAAATGTATTAAGGATCGTATAGTTGGTCAAATCAGTCGTAAATAAATTAAAGATGATATTTTATCTTGATAGTTACCCTATTAAGTTCAAGATAATCAATTTAAAGTCTCCTTGATCAATTTTTCTTTTAGAAAACCAAATAGTTACACCCTAAGGTGATACACAGGGTAATATGAATTCATTTTCAATATTCCCTTAGAGTTTATATTTTAATACTAGTAACTTAATTAGGGAGATTATATAAGCATTCATCCAAAAAGGCACATAAATTGATATTATTAATATTGAATAATCTAATTGAAAGACATAAAAACTCTCATAAATTAGGTATATCCTTAATGTTGAATTTCTTTACAACCATATGAGATAGATAATAATTCTTTTTAAGAATTAGCTCCCACAAGATGGATGAAATTTCCACTGGAAGATCATATTTATCATGTTATTGAAATTTGATAATAGATTCAACCGTAATATAAAATGTTATATCCATTCATTAGAAATTGATGAAAACTCCATATAGAGAAATCAAACACATAAAATGAATCACATCAATTTCAACTAATGTATGGATCACAATATTTTCTTAAACCACTTTGCTATGAACAGAAACTGGAGAATAATTATAATATTCTAATTTAGTTGTTATTTAGTCATGAGTTTTCATAGCTAAATCAACATATAATTATTGAGTAACTAGGTTAATATCATTAGAAACTTATTGACAAGTAAAAGAGTAGGTGGATCTAGAGTTAAACAAAAACATCAAATTCATTAGAGTGAATGGAAAGTGTGTGTTTCAGGACTTCATTGTTATACTCCACATTTCCAAAAGTGATCACATGATATTTTCATTTTTTTTCATAACAGGCTGTTTACGTTGAACATCATCAATAAAATTGTATTAAGGAATTTGATAGCATAATTCCCATTTCCCTTTCTCATGTAGGTCATATGTATGCATGATCAATTGTATTAATCCATTAACGATTAAAGGGTATATAAGTGGATGATATATATTTTTTTCCAAAATTAATATAATATTAAATGTATTCAATATATCTTTTTCATTCATAATAATAATCATATTGGAAATTTAGTGATGAAAAACATATTTCACCATTCCATGGAAACAATAAGCCATGTTTATGTACACATGATACTTTCATTTTCTATAGGATAGAATAAAGGTGGAATATGGTGGTTCCATAATCATAATAACATATCATGATATAGAAGATACATGAGTAATTAATTTAGAATGGATAAACCATGTGAAGGGTAAGTATAATAATAAATATTCTTGGAAGAGTTGGTAAAGATGATTGCCTCTTCCTTAGTGAACTTCCTATAGATATTCTCTTAATGATACTAGGGTTGGTATTTTGATAATACCCAGTCATTTAGAATTTTTTTAAGAAATTTAAAAAGTAAATTTGGTAGGGTATGATTGATATTAATACCTCAATGTGATGTGAATAAGTGGGGGAGGAGGTTCCTCTTTATTATTGAGGTCATGGGAACATTTGGAATCATCAATAATATTAACATACAATTAAATAATTATCAATCCAAATACCACCTAAAGGTAATTTATTATAAGATAATAAGTGATAAGGTTGTAATATCATGAACCAATAAATTTTAAACATGTTTTTCTATAAATTTTATCCTTACCATTTTTCATAACCCTCACTTGAACGATGTTAATTTTAACTAAGGTAACATATTTTTCTATATTAAAATGTTGTAATTTTTACATTATGATGTTAATTAAAACATAAATGTCAAATATATAACATTTTAAACTATATAATACATGTTTTATTTTTATTTTTAAAAATGATTTATGATTATTAAATAATTTCATAATATATTATTTTCATAAAATGTCATTACTGTCAATTTTGGAACTATTGTTATTTGAACTCTTAAAAATATCTTGATGGAAAGTTAAATTCAAAAAATATATATATATTATTGTATACTTAATAGGTCAAGGTAATATATAAAAATATTTTATCACATTAATTATCTAATTTTAAATTTATTTTAATATTTTTAATAATATTTATTCGATATTTCCATTAATAAAATAATTATTACATCGTCATTGTATGATTTTTTAATATACATACTATAATGACCCAGCCTTAAAACATGAAATAATCTTTAATTAAATGAATAATTCTCATTGAGGATCTTTTCAGGCTTAGATTTGTAGAGAATTAGGACATTACTATTACATCTCAAAAGATTTCAAAGTAGATACTTCTACTCAGTTTCTATTTTTTCATAAAATATAAACTCTTGAAAAAAGAGTCATGTCCAGTTCCATGTTTTAGACCACATGACTTTCCTTGGTCCCATCCTTGACCCTATTCCACAAAAGTCCTGTGGAAAACATTTAAAAAAACATGGGATGAGATTAAAAAGATTAATAAGGGATACACAAAGAAGGAAAACTGTTAGTTTTTCAAAACAACAAGTAACCCATGAATAAATTAACATATGTAATAATTTTCACCATTATGAAGTAGTAAATAATCTTTACTGAATAAAAGATCACTACATACCCTTTTGTAACCAACAGATTACCCAAATAAAGAACACATAACATATAAAGGTAACTTGGGACATAAACATACTTAAATGGAATAACCAAACGGTCAACTTCCACAAATATCACTAAATGGAATAGCGATACATCAGACATACATACCCAATGCATTGGAGGATATAACGTAACCACCCATCTTAGTATTCACGGCACCACCCGTCATTTGGTTTATCACATAACCACCCGTCATAAGTCCAAGTACCATTATAAAATCATAATACATAAAACAAATATAACGGAAAGAAAACATTTCCACATTTCCACCACAATATATCACTTAAATATATTGCATAACAAATCAATTATCAAAACCATTTTAAATACCAAAATACATAAAATAGTATATGGTATTTATTCTCTTTTAAAAACATTACTGCTTGTTGAGGAAGCCAATGATCAAATAATACTTGTGGCGGCGGAAAGGTCGTTGTCCCTGCGTACACTAAAAGAAACAATCCTTTTTTTCATTTAGTAAAACACTTCGTAGAAAATGATTCTCATTGAATAAAATGAAACATCAAAGGTGTTTATACAACTTATAAAAGAAAGTCTTTTATTAGAACAAAATATGCCTAAATGAAAGGAGATTGAGACGAAGTCCCTTACCTCGTGTCCGACATGACTTGATCGTTCTTTAATCTCCTGAATAATAAACTAAATTTAAATTATACTTGATTAAGAACCTTTTTAAAATTTATTATTCCTTTTATATCACTTATTTCCATGTTAAAAACATTATGTAATCATTTAAGTTAATAATGTTTGTTTTGTTGATATTTGTTACTTGAGTCAAAAAAATGGACTTCTTATAATCATATGATGTTCATGTGGTCAAAGGTTTATTTTATCTTGATTGATATTCATGATTTTGATATCATATATATTCATCATATAAATGTATTTATAATAGTACATAACATTTAGTGGTAAGAAATGAAATGCACCGTTCGTGGAGATGGTAAGTCATACGTACGCATGAACACTACATACATTTCTAATTATTATTTAATGGAAATTAAAAAACAATGATTCATATTAGTATTATAATTGCAGTATTGTATCATATATAATATCATTAAAACTATCCTTTGTACGTACCACATATGGTATTAATGAGTCATATAACTTTGAGGGGGCGGTAGTCCGCACTTCCTCAAATGAAAATATCATGTTTACCCATAATGGAAACCATAAAGGTATCATATAAATGAGAAATAAAGAAGCATAAGGAAAAAATAAACATAATATATAACATATATAAATACATTGACATATTAATGGCCACCATGAGAGGTGGTAGGAGATAATTGAACAATCATCATTTCGTCCGGCAGTAGTTCGCGTCCACAGAAACAGTATGTTATTCAACAATTAGATAGAGGTGTGTGTAAGTGTAGAGCAAATCCATATCATAAAAACATACTATTATATTTTAGATACTTTTTTTGTTACAAAATATAGGAATAAAAAGCGTTAAGGGGTTGGAGAAGCAGAATAAAACAAAATAACATTAGAGAAGACATTACCTCTATATCGGATAACTCCCCTTGGTTTGAACCAAAAGGGTTTCTTGAAGAGATTTTTGCCTAAGGTAAGTCTTCTAGGATTAAGAGAGGTATATTGGGAGCATATTTTAGTAGATTTTGGACGAGCCAAAGTTCTTGAGAAGTGTGATAGATGGGTAGAAAGTAGGGTCTTTTTATAAGGGAGAGGAGGGGCTCTTTTTGGAAATCTTGGAAATATTATTTTATTATATAATGATTTTCGGTTTCTAAAGGTCCCAAAATCATTAAAGTAGAAGATAAGGTGTCACGTGTTTGAAATAAAATCATCCAATAAGAACAGGAAAAGTGTTGGATATTATTTAAACATTATTTTCTTATTTATTTAAATCGTTTAATAATGACGTAAACATTGCCGCACCATTGTGTCAAAATTAATTTTATTTCTTTGATGTCTAAAAATTATAAAAAAAATACCATGATATAGGAAATCATTTTATATTTATATGAATATTTATAGTCAAAAATATAACTTATATAACCCCATAAATTTTTTTTAGTAAAACAATACATGTTTGTGAAATTTTTATTTTTACTTTAAATAAAAGGTATTAATGTCATTATCTTACCCAAGTGGCTCCGTGGGGTCCCATAAATTGTCCCATGGATTGTATTGGTCGTACATGACTTAACAAATATGGTTAGGATATGTGAAAAGGTAATTTCATATTATTATAACATTATTTTTACCTTAAATTACAATAATTACCTTTCATCGCTATTAATAAAACTTAAAAGTTACTATTCACCAAAAATTATTTTCATCCCATTGAACAAAATTTTACATACTAATGACAACCATGTATGTCGTATTTTTGAAGTTCAATTCACAGAAGTGGTAACATTTCATTTAACAAAAAATTCAGTTTTTTTAACTACTACTTGGTGGTTTCACTATTCATCAAAAAATGAAGCTTTTCAGAAAAATACCAAAAATTCACCCTAGGATATATTTGATATTATGAATTATAAAATGAATTCTATTTTAAAAAATTCAGAACATATAAGTTGTATTAATTAATTTTAAAATTAATTTTCGTGGTCAAAAAAAATTGCGTGTTTTTAAGAAACAATATCTATCAAAAGATTAACACTTGTTTATGTCCAATTTCAAAGTGAAATTAATTCCAATTACCACCATTGGATTAAATGGTAAAAATATATTATAATTACACATTAAAAACAATGAAAAACATAATCTAACCATATAAATAAATTAGATTAAAATGAGTTTTTGACTTAAAATACAACATTTTTCACTATTCATTAAAAAATGAACTTTATCGGAAAAATACCAAAACTTTTACCGAAGTAAATTTTGATGTTCCGATTCTAAAGAATAATTTTATTTTATCCAATAAAATGTATAAGAGTGACCAAAACAATATTTAATGAGGGTTCACCATCAAAAGTCGATAAATCGACCTCTTAGTGAATATTGGAGTATTTATGCTTAAAATTGGATTCATTTGCATTTTAAGCCTCTAACATTTATTGGATAAATGTAAAAACATTTAACAAACATATATAATCATATTTTAGTTATTTCTATTTATTCTCGCCAATTCAACAGCTACGTGTTAACTACCATAATATTGTTATATTATTATCTTGCAAAGTAAGATTTCAAATAAATCCGTTTTTGCGTATCAGGTATGCCATCGAACATAGCAACCTCATTAAAGTAAAATTAATATTTAATTCACAAATATTAATAATCTTGAAAATTTTTTAATCTTTATTTACCTGATATGTTACATCCTTCCCCCCTTTCGGGAATTGCTTCCTCGCAATTTTATTCACTTATAAAATAAAGGGGGGAATTTATCCCTCAAAGCATTTTCAGATTCCCATGTTGCCTCTTCAACCATATGGTTCTTCCACAAAACCATCACCTGATGAATTACCTTATTCTGCAACACTTTCTCTCTACTATCATGAATCTGGACTAGCTATTCCTTATATGAAATATTCTCTTCCATCTGAACTACTTTTGGGCTCAAAACATGAGATGGATATGGCATATACTTTCTCAACACTGAAACATGAAAAACATTGTGAACTTGTGACAAACATGGAGGTAATGCCACTCTGTATAAAACTGATCCAACTTTCTCTAGGATTTCAAAAGGTCCAATGAACCTCAGACTCAGCTTTCCTTTCTTTACAAAATGCATCACACTTTTCCATGGAGAAGTTTTGAGAAAAACATGATATCCTACCTCAAAAGAAAGATCCTTCCTCTGGTTATCCGCACATCTTTTCTGCGGACTCTGATCTATTCTCATGTTCTTCTAAATCAACTGATCTTTTTCCGCCATCTCTTCAACCAATTCTGGTCCCATCAGTTCCATTTCCCCTAATTCATCCCAAAAAGATGGAGTTCGACACTGTTTACCATATACTGCCTCAAACAGAGCCATCTGTATACTAGAATGAAAACTAGTATTATAAGAAATTTCAACCAATGAAAGATGTTGGTCCCAACTTCACTAGAAATCCATCGAACAAGAATGTAACATATCCTCCATGGTCTGAATTGTTCATTCTGACTGCCCATCTGATTGCGGGTGAAAAGATGTACTAAAATTTAATTCAGTACCCAACAACTTCTGAAGGCATGTCCAAAAGTTAGAAGTAAACCTGGGATCACGATCAGATACAATGGAGAGGGGAAATCCATGTAAATTGACTATCTCTTTAACATGCAACTAATAATGTTGATCTAGAGAGAATTTATCTTGAACAGGAATGAAGTGAGAAGATTTAGTACATCGATCAAAAATAACCCAGATTGCATTATTTCATCGATATATCTTTGGTAATACCACAATGAAGTCCGTGGATATATTTTCCCAGTTTCTACTCTGGCACCGGTAAACACTGAAGCATCCCTTTCAGTAACTACAACTCTTCATTAACCTGTTGATAAGTCAAACACTTCACAGTAAAATTAGTAATATCTCTTTACATTCCATCCCACCAGTAATACTCCCGCAGATCTCTGTACATCTTAGTACTGCTAGGATGAACTGAAAACGGGGAACTATCAGCCTCACATAGCAACTCATTATTCAACATTGAATCACAAGGCACACATAATCTATTACAAAACCTCAAAACACAATCATTATCATTGTTGAATTCAGTAAACTTACCCCTCTAAACCAGCTCAATCTTTTTCTATAACTCACTTTATTTCTTCTGCTCATGCATAATTCTGTCTTATAGAGATGATCTCACAGGCACCAGAAATAAAACAGATCAACTTCCTGCACTAACAACTTCAATGCCAAATTTCATCAAATCAAAAACCAAAGTATCTCATTACAAACATAACATGGTTAATGAAGTATTTCATTTTCGTCTCAAAGCATAATCCACATTATTTACTTTTCCCGAATGGTAATTAATTGTACAATCGTAATCGTTGATTAATTCCATCCATCTCTTATGTCTCATGATAAACTCTTTCTGAGTGAATATATACTTTAAACATTGGTGATTAGTATATATTTCACACTTCACTCCATACAAATGACGCCTCCAAAATTTTAAAGCAAAAACAATAGTATCTAATTCCAAATCATGTGTAGAGTAATGTAACTCATGAGTTTTCAACTAGCGTGAGGCATAAGCAGTTGCCTGATCATTCTGCATTAGGACACAACCAAGTCCTTTCAATGAAGCATCAGTGTAGATAAAAAAATCAAAATTTCTTTAAGTAAATTCCAAAATTGAAGCATTCACCAATCTTCTTTTCAATTCTTGAAAATTGTCATCACATTATTTTTTCCAAATGAACATCACACCTTTTCATGTTAACATATTCATTGGATAAGATAACAGTGAAAATTTTTCAACAATCCATCGGTAATAACCTGCTAAACCAAGAAAAATATTTATCATGGTTATATTTATGGGACGTGGCCATTCTTCAACAACTTTTGTTTTAGCATGATCAACAGTTATGCAATTTTTTAAAACAATGTGACCAAGGAAAGAAATTTTTTATAACCAGAACTCACACTTTCTGAATTTTCCATACAGTTTCATTTAATTTAAGGTTTTAAAGACAACCCTTAAATGACTTTCATGTTCCTCGTTACATTTGGAATAAACCAAAATATCATCAATGACCATAACCAAAAAGTTATCCAAGAAGTCATGGAAAATTATTTTCATTATATCCATGAATAAATCGGGTGCATTGGTTAACCCAAAAGACATAACTAAAAATTCATAATGGCCATATATAGTTGAAAATGCGGTCTTTGGAATGTCTACTTATATTACTTTCAACTGATGGTACCCCAACCTTAAGTAAGTCATTGAATAATATTGAGCTCCCAAGAGCTAATCAAACAAATCATCGATATGAGGCAAAGGGTACTTATTCTTAATAGTGATTTTATTCAATGCTCTATAATTAATGCAAAGTCTCATTGAACTATCTTTCTTTTTAACAAACAAGATAGGATCACCCCATGGTGATGTTCTAGGATGAGTGAAACCATTATCTAAAAACTCCTGCAATTGATTCTTTAACACTAAAAGTTCAACTTGTTCTATTCGATAAGGGAGTTTCGAAAATGTATTAGAATCAAGAACTAAGTCAACAATAAATTCAACATCCTGATCATGTATAATACTAGGATACTAATCAAGAAAAACATTAAGATACTCATTTACCACAGGCACATCATTAACTTGAACAGTTACATTGTTTTAAAAATTACGTGCAAGGTAACCTTCATTTCCATCGTTTACTAGTTTCTCAGCTTCTTGATATGTTATCAAAAATGAGGGTTCATTCTTGTACACGAACTGAAAATCTTTCTGAAAAGAAATACTTTAGCTCTGCAGTCAATCTTATCAGAATTAACAGAAATCCAATCCATGCCCAAAATAACATCAAACCATACTAGAAGAAAAAAATAAGGTTTTATGGTAGATTCTTTCCACACACAAGGATAGGAAGGTTCTTATAAGTCTCAAAATTTCCCCATGGTGTTTTTACCATAATTTCATAATTAATATCATCAGATGGAATTCCCAATTTACTAGAAAACTTCTCAGAAATGAATGAATGCGTATACCCTCAATCAAACAACACATTGGCATAATCTGAACAAACAAACAGTATACCTAATACTACATCATTCGATGGACCAACATCTACTGCAGTAGTTTCAAAGGATTTAACCACCCCTTTCTGCTTGTAGTTTGGCTTCTTTCCCTCAATATATTTCTTTTTTAGACACTCATTTGCAAAATGACCCATTTCATTACACTTAAAACATCTTACCGCTTGCTTTTCATTACCTTCTTGACCATGTTCCTTACAGTTACGAGCAATATGACCAGACTTACTACACCAAAAGCACTTTCCAGACATGGATAAACATTCTCCAGGATACATTTTTACCACACTCTTCACTGGATGGATATCTGGTTTTCTTACCTTCAGGATTCTTTGATGAATTCATTCCCTTTTCCTACTAACTCGACATCATATTCTTTTGTTTCTCAAGGAACACCTGATCCTCAGTAAACTCCATTTCCACCTTCTAGGCACATCGAACAAGTTTTTCATAACTTTTTAACTCAAAATAAGCTAATGAACTTTGGTACTTTGGATTTATCCCTGAGTAAAAATGTGTGATTTTACTATCAAGATCACATATGAAATTTGAAGCATACCATGCCAGTCGAGTGAACTTTGCCTCATAAGAATCCATTGAGTTATCCTCCTTCCTCAATTCTAGGAATTGTTTTTCCATCCTAAGATGAACTACCTTAGGAAAATATTTCTCAAGAAACATTCCTTTATATTCATCCCAGTCAAGTTCATCTATCTGTTCACTATCCCTAATATTTTTCACCATCGACCACCACTGATCAGCTTCACCTTCAAAACGGTAAACAACGAGACTAACCTTTTTATGTTCTAAACACCCCATGACATCAAAAATATTCTCCAGTGCTTTAATCCACCCTTCTGCTAGCATAGGGTTAGATGATACTTTGAATGATGGGGGATATTGCCTTATAAAATTCTCCACTACTGACATGTTGCTCTGTGGTTGATCTGGACGATCTCATGTATGGATACCACCACCATTTATAGCTTGAGTCAATTATTCTTTCAGTGAGACAAACTGTTCTATTCCGATTCTAACCATCTCAGGTTGCTAATTAAAAAGGTTGTCTTTCTCCTAATTGCATCCCAACATAGCTTCCCTATTTCCTCTGTGGAAACCCATTCTGAACACAAAAATATCTTAGGCTAAGCAACATGGTAATCTCTAAATGCTATATCGTTTCAATATTACCATAAATTAATTATTGGACATGAATTTAACAATATTCTATCTCCTACAGTTGTATAAACCGACCTATGATACCAACTATAAGGACCCGACCATAAAGAATTACTTAATATTGAATTAAATGAATAATTCTCATTGAGGATATTTTCAAGTTTATAGTTTTAGAGAATTAGGACATAACTATTACATCTCAAAAGATTACAATGTTGATACTTCTACTCAGCATCCATTTTTTCATAAAATAAAAATTCTTCAAAAAAAGGGTCATGTCCAGTTCCATGTTTTAGATAACATGACTTTCCTTGATCCCATCCTTGACCCTATACATTTCAAAAACATGGAATGAGGATAAAATTCTCATTAAGGGATACACAAAGAATGAAAACTGTTATTTTTTTTAAAACAACAAGTAAACCATGAATACATTAACCTGAGTAATACTTTTCACCTTTATGAAGTAGTAAATACACTTTACTGAATAAAATATCACTACTTACCCTTTTGTAAACAATAGATTACCCATATATGGAACATATAACATATAAATGTAACTTGAGACATAATCATACTTAAATGAAATAACCATACGGTTGACTTTCACATATATCACTTAATGGAATAGTCATACGGCCGACTTATATACCCAATGCATTGGAGGTTATAACGTAACCACCCGTCATGGTATTCACAGCACCACTCGTCATTTGGTTTATCACGTAACCACCCTTCAAAAGTCTAAGTACCATTATAAAATAATAAGACATAAAACAAATATAAAAAAAGAAACATTTCCACATTTCAATCACAATATATCACTTCAATATATTGACATAACAAATCCATAATCAAAACTATTTTCAATACCAA
This sequence comes from Viscum album, assembly GCA_963277665.1. Lineage (NCBI taxonomy): Eukaryota > Viridiplantae > Streptophyta > Magnoliopsida > Santalales > Viscaceae > Viscum > Viscum album. The sequence goes on from OY728135.1 coordinate 696,220,653, forward strand.
AATACATAAAATAGTATATGGTATTTATTCTCATTTAAAAACATTGTGTCTTGTTTGGGAAGACAAAGATAATTTAATACTCGCGGTGGCGGAAAATTCGTTGTCACCGCGTACATTAAAAGAAACATTCCTTTTTATCATTTAGTAGAACAATTAATAGAAAAATATTCCCTTTGAATGAAATGAAAATTCAATGATGTTTATATAGCGTATAAAAGTTTGTCTTGTATTAAAACAAAATACGACTCAACGAAATGAGATTGATACGAAGTCCCTTACCGCGTGTCTGACTTGAATCGATCCTTCTTTAATCTCCAGAATAATAAACAAAAGTTAATTTTAATTTGGTTAAGAACCTTTATCATGTTTATTATACCTTTTTTAATCACTTATCACCATGTTATAAACATTATGTAATCATTTAAGTTAATAATTTTCGTTTTGTCGATATTTGGTACATGAGTAAAAAAATGGACTTCTTATAATCAGATGTTGTTCTTGTGGTCAAAGGATCATTATATACAGAATAATATTCCTGATCTGGATATCATATATATCCTTCATATACATGTATTTATAGTAGTACATAATGTTTATATGTAATAAATGAAATGAACCATTCATGGAGATGATAAGTCGTATGTACGCATGAACGCTACTTCCATTTCTATTTCATATTTAATGGAATTAAACCATAATGATACATATTAGTTTTATAATTTTAGAATTTTATAATATATAATATCATTAAAACTATCTTTTATACATACCACATATGGTATGAACGATTCATATAACTTTTAGGGGGTGGTAGTCTACACTTCCTCAAATGAAATTATCGCATTTACCCATAATGGAAACCATAATGGTATGATATAAATGAGAAATACAGAAGAATAAGGAAAACATAAACATAATATATAAAATATATAAATATAGTGATATCTTAATCGCCACCATGAGAAGCGGTAGGAGATAATTGAACAATCATCATTTCATGAGGCAGCAGTTCGCCGTACACAGAAAGAGTATGTTCTTCACCCATTAGAAGGAGGTGTGTGTAAGTGTAGATCGAATAGTTCTCATAACAACATCCTAGTATACTTTAGATACTTTTTATGTTCCAAAAGAAAATAATAAAAATATTTTAAGGGATTGGAGAAGCAAAATAACACAAAATAACCTAAGAGAAGACATTACCTTTAAATCGGGTAACTCCCATTGGTTTGAACCAAAAGGGTTTCTTAAATAGATTTCTGCCTTAGGTAATTCTTCTAGAATAAAGGTTGGGATCTTGGGAGCTTATTTTAGTAGAATTTGGATGATCCAAATGGATTGATAAGTGTGAGATATGGGTAGGAAGTGGGGTCTTTTTATAAGGGAGAGGAGGGGCTCTTTTGGAAAGTTTGAAAAAATTATTTTATTATATAATTCTTTTCAGTTTCTAAAGGTCCAAAAATCATTAATGTCTAAGATAAGGTGGCCCATGTTAGAAATAAAATCATCAAATAATAATTGGAAAATTTGTGGATATTAATTTAAACATTATCTTCTTATTTATTTAAATCATTCATTAATGACGTAAACACTGCATCATCATTGTGTCATAAATAATTTTATTATTATTTTTGATATCTAAAAATTATAAAAAAAACTACCAAGATGTAGGAAATATTTTTAGATTTCTAATTAATATTTATAGTAAAAAGTATAACTTATATAACCCCACGAAAAAATTGTTTTAGTAAAACAATACATGTTTGTGACATTTTTATTTTTACTTTAAATAAAAGGTATTAATGTCATTATCTTACCCAAGTGGATCCATGTGGTCCCAAAAATTGACCCATGGATTTTATTTGTCAGAAATGACTTATCCAACCCAGTTAAGACATGTTTCTAGGTAATTTTATTTTATTATTACATTATTTTTAACTTAAATTACACTAATTACCTGTAATCGCGATTAATAAAACATAAAAGTTACTATTCAATAAAAATTATTTTCATCCCATTAAACCATATTTTACATACTAATGACAACCATGTATGTCAGATTTTTTAAATTCAATTCACAGAAGCGGTAATGTTTTGTTTAATGAAAAATTCAGTTTTTTTATCTACCACTTAGTGGTTTAACTATTAATCAAAAAATGAAGTTTTTCAGAAAAATACCAAAAAATCACCCTAAGATATATTTTATATTATGAATTAAAAAATGATGTCTATTTTACAAAATTAAAAACCTATAAGTTTCATTAATTATTTCATAATTAATTCTATTTGTCAAAACGAATAGTGTGTTTTTAAGAAGCAATATCTATCAAAAGACTTACACAGGTTTCTGTTAAATTGCAAAGTGAAATTAATTTCAATGACCACCATTGTATTGAATAGTAAAAATATTTTCTAATTACACATTAAAACCCAATAAAAATATAATGTAACCATATAAATAAATTATATTAAAAGGAGGTTTTGACTTAAAATACAACATTTTGCACTATTCATTAAAAAATAAACTTTATCGGAAGAATACCAAAAATTTACACAAAGTAAATTTTGATGTCCAGATTCTATAGAAGAATTTTATTTAGTCCAATAAAATTTATAAGAGTGACCAAAACTATATTTAAAGAGGTTTCACCATCAAAAGATAATAAATCGACCTTTTAGTGAATATTGGAGTATTTGCCTTTAAAATTGAATTCATTCGCATTTTAAGCCTCTAACATTTATTGGATAAATGTAAAAACATTTATCAAACATATAAAATCATATTTTAGTTATTTATATTCATTACTGCCAATAAAACTACTACGTGTTAACTACCATAATATTATTATATTATTAGTGTGCAATGTAAGATTTCAAAGAAATCTATTATTGTGTATGAGGTACGCGATCGAACATATCAACCCAACTAAAGTAATATTAATATTTAATTCAAAAATATTAATAAAAATGAAAATTTATTAATCTTTATTTACCTGGGATGTTACACATATTTCCTTACTAAATATTAAAAATAAATTATTTGGATGAAGATAAATCTTTTAGATGTTAGATTAATATTTATGATCGAGTATATCTTTTTGGTAATCTTATATTAAATTTATTTTATTGTTTAACAAATGAATGTGACTTTAATAAATATATATTAAATAATATTTTATAAATACCATAATCTCAAATATGTGATCCAAAAAGTTAAAAAAAATTGTTCTCATGAAAATATTTATATTTGTTAAAAAAATGATATTTATATTCATTCATAACACAACGTTTTTCTATTTTGGACACATAAGAGATATTAAAGATAGATAAAGTGACATTTTGTGAATTTATATTATTTAAATATTATATAATTAATTTTCATGGAAAGGTGTCAATTAAATGACTTAATTTAGATCCTTAGGATTTAAGGGACGTATGTTATTCATCCAGAAAATATTTCATGTGTTAGGGTCATTTTATAGTCATTATAATTTTATTTTTATCATAAATTAATAAATTTAACATTTACCTTGGAAAAAATATTTACCAAAAATACTATTCATATTGGAAAAAAATAAAAGGGAAGTATTTAATAAATTTGGATCTTATGAATTTAATTTTGGAATCTATTTTAAAAATTTTCTAGTGTAAAATATTTTTAAATTAGTTTGAATTGAAATTGCTAAAACGACATGAAAAACAATTTTTCAGAAAAAAACCTTTTTAAAACCTAAATGATTTTAATATAAATTTATCCATAAAATATTTTTCAAAAACAATAATATGATTATTTTAAATAAAATTAACTACTTAAAATTTAAAAATAATTCCAAAAATACATTTTCCTGGAAATGTATTTGATAGAAAACGATAGTTTTCCATGAAAATTAGCATTTTCACTATTACTAATATGTTTTTAGAAATAATATTTAAACATAATTATATAATAATTTTAAAATCATAAAATTAAAAACTAAATTCATTTAATCAATTAAATTTTCCTAGAATTATAAAACTAAAAGTAATATATAATTTTTTTTAAATAAGAAATATTTTTGTAAGAAAAAGTTTATTTTACTAAAATTTTGATATTATTTTCTAAGCGCTTACCAATAAATTAATACGGAGTTAAACCATTATTTTGAATTTGTAAATTATTTATTCATATTTATTCCATAAATATTTTATGTGTTAGATTATAATGTACATATTATACTAATAATATCTTGTTGTTTGTTTACTCTTGTGGATACAAGAAAAAATGGTATGGAATGAGTTAAAATATTTAAAGAGAATTATTTATTAAAATATTAGGGTGTTAAAACCCAAGGTACTTATGTTTTGATGTTGAAAACTTGGTTGGGTTACTTGGTCATCGTGTTGGGGTGAGAATTTCATCATGTTATGGGAATGGCACGTGTGATATTAGATTATAGGGACCATGAGATTAAAAGACAATGCCATGGGGTTTGAGGTGCCAGATGATGTGTCTCGAGTACATTGCATTGTATTTATCTCTCATCATGATTAGATTAGTTGTCTTTGAAAACTTTTGGATAGATATAGCAATCAGATGATGGGGTGGCTTCAACCAATAATTTTGGTAGAGTCCCCTATTAGATATAGAATGGTATGGTTTTAACCATTAATATGGTTGGAGATGCATAATATATAAATCCACATGGATTTTATGGGGCCATTGGTTGATGGTGATGAGACAGTCGTCTGGGGGCTTTGTCTCATTTGGTTTTGAAGTTGTTGGGCCAAGACTATTCTGGAGGGTACATGTTTTCATTTCATTGAGATGTTAGTCATTAAATTGATATTGTTTGTTACATCAATTTTATACATCGTTGTTTCTTATATGTGGAGATTTGAGCCATTTTATGATCTACTAAGATCTAGTATGTGGACAAGGTACTTCATTGAGAGTTTCATTGGGAAAACAGTTATGTGATTGATGGCTTGTGGTGTCAGGTGATGCATTTGAAGGTGGATCTTGAGGGTTCTCCTTGGATGATTTTTTCATGATATTCCTAGGGATTTATAAAAAGTATAAAAAACACTATAATTATACCCATTCTAGACGATGTAGGTGATTTATTCATTGTAGATATTCTGTATAATGGAATAGTGTTATTCTATACGATGTACATGTACTGTTTTATCTATTTTTTATACACATTCCTTTTCACATATGTATGTTTGGAAAATTTTAGAGGTGAACACTTAGATTTATTCTCACACCTTACATGATCCCAATAGGATATTTGTGGATTTTATTCACTTATGATCATGTATGGGACTGATCTCAGGATCTTTACATTAGTGATTATGTTATATATTTTTTTCATTGGATGGATAGCAAGGATATTGGGTTCTTGCACCACCTGGTGTTACCTTATAAGATTTATTTTTGTATCAACCTTTATATATATATAAATATACTGGTGTTCCTACTTGGGAAACACTTTCATCTTATTATCATGTACGACCAGATGTGCATGCATATTTTTCTATAGGTAATATCTTATAATGTTTTATTCTAAAAAATTATTTTTACTCAAGTGATTTTTTATTTAATATTTATTCTTTCTTCCATAGTGGTCGGTTAATGGTTTTGTTTTATTATAGTATTCATTATGTTGTGTCATATTTATATAGATCATTATTATTATCATAACCATTTTATATAGTCTACCCACTATCAAATATTTACACTCTCACTAGTTATTGGTAGACTTTATACTATATAGAGGCATAGTTCAGGACCTTTGTAACACTGTCTCATTATAATGTAAGTTTTTAGAATCGGTTGGGTGTGATATAATTATGTTTCTGAAATAGTGATATGCAAATAAATGATCATTATAAATTTAATCCTTATTATTTGTAATGTTATCGAAAATAATTATGTTTTGAATTTCATTCATCCAATACATACTCATTCCTTTAATATAAAAGAAGAAACATTATAAATCATTATAATACTACCATTCTAAGAATTTTATTATTCAAAATGTGATTAATTTATGGAAAATAATGATAATGTATACTTATTTACCAGAACAGTAATTCATAAATTGAAAAAACTATCTTTTGATGGTCAAATAAATTATTAATAATGAAAATATATATAATAATTAAAATTAATTGATTTTTATACTAGGTGATAAATATAAAAAATTTCATAAAATATATTAATAAGAATTATATGTTTATTCTATAATTGTTTATAGTGCCATCATGTGATTTTAGGGAAATGGTGGGGAGTCTCTACCAATATCTCTCCTAATTTGAAATTTTCATTCTCTATAATTCCATTAGGTATTACATATATAAATTACATTTACATACCCATTTTTCATCTCCTTTGAATATTTTTTTGATTACTATTTACTTTTTCCATTCTCCATTGATGGATTCATGTATCAATGATTAATAATTTTTTCAGAATCCATATTTTTTTTGTATTTTCAAATGACACATTTAAAGGCTAAGTGTGAACCCTGAAAACATCACCAAATAAAAACCATTAATCTGAAAGAAAACCTAGATAAAGACTACAAGAAATGCCCCTCCCCAGCGATTAAATCATTATTTCGAACCTCCACCAACACATGGCCACTCGGCTAACTGTCCCGAGTAGGGTTGCATGTGCCTGGTACTGATGGAAAACGTCATACCCTCTCATTCTTCTCTATCTTTGTTATTTATATTATTTTATAGAGGTATTCTATGTCCTTTTTTTATAATTCTATGATTTTTTAATATCTCATTCCCCAAAGATTATATTACATTAAATGGCGAGAATGGAATTTTTTTAGTTATCATCTTTCAAATTTTCTACTATACTACTTTCTTTAAATTATTTATTTTATCTTCATTATAAAACATTAATTTATTTTATTCTTGTTAACTGAATATTTAAAATATTCCATATTTCTTACATCCATCTCTTTTAAATCATTTAATCATAATCACTTTTATTTCATATATAAAATATTATTATGTAATGGATTATTTTAAAAACATTTACACAAATATTTAACATTAAAAAAAGAATTTTTCACTTATATAAATATCTATTGATGTTATAATACATTGATACTTATATTGACTAATTTTATATACCATTTAATTTCATTTTTAAATTTATTTATTTGGATGTCTTACAGTTATTTATTGATAAAAGTATTATATAATATGACTTATTTTCATAGTTTATTTATGTTGTGTTGTAATGGATTATTTTCATGTTCATTTGGCACCCATATGTATGGTCATATAGTACTCTAATGGTTATGCCCAAAATAATATATCATTTTAATGCATTGAGTAAATATCATATATTATAAGATGGTATGTTATGGGACATGAGAGGTTTTCCTATTCCATTATGTAATGGAGCTTATTTTTTCACTATGTGATGATAGTTTTGGAAGGGAGCCTTGAAATATGTTGTGATATTATCTGATAATGAATGCTCCAAATTATTATACTATAGTATTCCATTATGAGATGATTATTGTTATATGTTTTACTTTTTTTATTTTATGACTATGTTTATAAACAAATATATTTGATTCATGTGTAATCTTTTATGATCTTCATTATAATTATACATGTTCATTCGAATGATATTATTTTTGTTTTAACCATTAATAACTGAATTATCTCACCCTTGTGTTTTCATTCCCTAGGTAATAACGTAGAATTTTATAGACAATACTTTATCAAACATTTCTAGAAATAATATAGATGAATAAGGTCATTGAGTCTCTATTATAAAAAGAATTCCGGAAAAACACTATTCAATTCTAAAACAAATTATGTGTACATGATCCACAAATATTAATTTCTAATTTATATATAACTATAATAAGATTATATATTTCATTTAAAATCATATTGGGGTGATTATAGTGACAACAATCATACTCAGTTTTTTAAAAAAAATTATATTTGATTCTTTCACTTTTTTTGCATAGGGATTGCAGTTGAGGGATGTTGTGTATTGTTTCACACGTTCATCTATTGTCTTTATATTTTTTTATTATGTTTTATAAATGAATCTATGATATTAACACATTCTAAAAAAATATACATGTTTGAAGAATTAGTTTCTGAAATGTACAATGTGTGATTAAATAATATGTTTATATATCTAATCTCCAAACACAATAATCCTTCATGTTATGGGGTTGGGGCTATATTTTCAGTTTTTATAGAAATTCATTTATAATAATGAAAATACATGTATTTTATCATTGGTTCATTATAGTTGGTATTAGAAAAAAGATTAGTTATTTTTTGAGTAATCCGTGGAGAATAATGAGATAAAACTTAATGAAAATGATGTTGAACTGAATGTGTTATAGATTTCTATTAAAGTTTCATAGGTGGAATTAAATATTTATCATCTTAAGACCTATTCAGATTTATTTTCATATTAATATGATTTTTTATTTTATTATATATTATTACATCATAATAAAACAATCAATTATAATTTTATGAATTTTTTTGAAATAATATCATGATAATATAGCAGTGAAATGTACAAACATTATCTTTTCTTCAAAATCATGTTATTCTTGCCATTTTAATTTATAATATCTTGATAATTATTTATTATTACTGATTGAAAAGCCCAATTCATATTAATGGTCATAAAATCGCTTAAACAATTATTGTATACCATGTAAACAACTCTACTCTGATTGATGTTTGTATGAAGTTTAATTATAAAATTCTAGTTATCCTCTCTTTGTTTGAATTTTATATGACAGTGGGAATGGAATGAATCACTATATATAGGGGCAATATTATAACTAGGGAAAGGGAAATCAATTTTCATATCCCAAATCATCTCATGACCATATATTATTACAAGGATGATAATGAAAATTATATGAAAAGTGGTTATATTATATGGGTTTTAATACAAAATGATGATAGTATCTGGATGATATTATTGTATAGAAATGAAATGTTGAGTATATGTAAATTATTATGGACTATATTGATAAATGTTTTTTAGGTACTAGTATCAAATCATAAGGATGAGATCTAAATTGAACACATTCTTTTTTTAAACCAATATTCATGAGTCTTTATCGAATGGCCCTTATTGTGTTATAAAAATTGAATAATAATTTTCAATAAAATTTGGAAAAGGGTTTTATACACTAAAATAATTTACCATAGGGTGAACCATTCATCATTGTTAAAAAAATTATGCATTAATGCATTTTTTTCTATTGATTTTCATGAAATTAAGATAATCAATATCATGAAAAAGTACCATCTACTGCATATTGAAGGCATTTTTTATAAACTTCATGTGTATCAATACTTATAAAAAATAATATATATATATATATATGTACATATCATCAACTATAGGTGGAAATGAAAAATAATCATACTGTATCCTTTTCTACAAGATATAGGTACTATTAATTCATCATGATACATTTTTTGACATACAATTAACTCCACTATCTCTATTTATTTGATGTAACACCACGACATTATAAAAGAAGAATATTTTATTTTGATATTTTATATCACATGAAACCCCCATGATCAAAATATAATATGACACCCAGATACTTTTGGACGTAGTTATTTTTCAAAAAAATTAAATCATATTAATATGTTGAATTTATATAAACCCTCTCTTTTCATACATTAATATTTCATAACATTTTTGGAATACAGAAAGCATTATAGAAAAAGATGATCAAATATCATAATAGTATAGTGACTTTGGAACAATTGTAACATAAGCACAAGTAAATAAATGAACTAGATCATCTCCAACTAGGTTTTTCTTCACTATAACACTTCATAAACACATAGAACATAATACATGTATTCATAACCTGGGGGAAGGAAACATAAAAAGTAGTGAGCTGAAGTAGTCATTAAGGGTAAAAAAGGGAGATACTTAAGAATAATAATCAGCATAAGGGACTATGAACATTTTCATGAAAATAGAAGATTATTCCCTACATATCAAAGCACACAAACAAGAATCATAGAATATATCTTGGGAGGTCATAAGATATGAATCATAATGAAATAAATAAAATAATCCATGAAATAATAACATATGAATAAAAAATGGGATTGTGTTAGAAACATGAGATTATATAATTATTTATTTAATAGTTAGGGAATTGCTACCAATACTATATTAGTGGACAATGTCCTTTATTGAAATGGGTTCATGCCCCACACTAGACCAATATTTTTTTAACTGAGTTAACTCATCATTCGAGCTATATGATACTGAACTGAGTTCATTTCCATTTCCAGCCTTATAATACTGAACCAAGTTAATTTCTCTGTCCATACATGTCTATATCATGAGATATAAATCATTACCCAATCCATTGGAGGGGTATATTGATCAAACCCATCTAATAATGAAGTTATACAATCATGTTTCACAAAATCGTAAAAATATTATCATAACCAATGAAATTAATAAGGTATTAGAAACATGTAATCATATAATATCCTATAGAAAAAAATACATGATTCATAAAAATGACATCAAAGGTATATCCAATGAAAGATAAATTTATTTCATAATCATATAACCCATGAATGTGAAATATATTTCGTAAACTTATAATCCAAGAAAGAGAAACATTATCATAAACATATAACCCATGAGGGAGAAACATGTTTCATAAAGTCCCTAATATTATGAATAACCCTTTCAAAGAAATAACATGAATTGAAACATTAGAATATTTTATAGGAAGTTATTAGTAACCTCAACATTTGTAATCTTATATTGAAAATAATTTTGAAATATCTTTCAAAAACCTTTTTTGAAAAAAAATATCTATTCATCATTGAGAAATGATTTTATGCATAAAACCCTTAGATAATCATTTCACAATATAATACCATGAATAAATTTAAGTAATACTTTAATTCATGTTCAAATACATTTTTCATTAAAACGTGTAAAATAATCTTCAAAACATTTTAGAAAACATCTTTCATTGAAGACACTTTGAAAAATTGTAAAGAAATCATGAAAATATTATGAAAACAATACCTCTAAATATTTTTGGAAAATGTATAAATAAATCAAGAAAATTTTTTCAAATCAAGTTTACATGGAAACATTATAATTAAGAAATAAAATTTTCTGAATACCTTTTTACATGAAAACATATTAATGTTTCTCGGAAATGTTTTTAAACCCATTTATTTGAAAATAATTTGAAAACATATAAATAAGGTATGAATTTTTTTTAAAAAAAAATTACTTTTAAAAAGATTTTTTTAAATATTAATCTTTTAAAATATTCAATGGATTTTTCAATTAAATTATTGTGGAAAAATATTTACATGTTGTACGAGGTAGAAGGATTGTTCCCATTACATTGTGAAATGAATAAAACAAATTCTTAGATTATAAAGAAAAAAATATTCCATTGAGGCGTTTAGTAAAAAAAATGATAAAATTTATTTTATATATTATAGGATAATTATATAATATTTTTGAAAACAAATTTTTATAAAAAATTGTTAGGAAAGAACATATATTAATGACCAAAGAGAGGGTAAATTTGGGATTTCATAAAATTACATTTTTCACTATCTTATGTTCCAATATATAGAAAAATTGAACCAATACATGAATATATCATGAATAAAATGATTATAAGAAACGTCATGAATAATCATGAGATATGGTGTATAATATTTCATCAAAGTAAGCATAAACATAATCAATCTTGAAAAGTGATGAGATTGTTTCAATAAACGCTTCGCACATGGAAACAGGGGATAATAATCTCCGTATAATAAAAGGAAATTATCAGAAGCTTATGATATCATGATAATATTGAGACTGGTGATATATTATGTAAAATTTATTATTATAAACCTCAAAACTAATTTAGGCGCGTAACAAAACATGAGTCTCAAATATGGAAAACTGATACAACTATATTACTGATTTGATAACATTTAAAACAACAAAACCATGAAACATGTTTAAAAAATAGACATGTAAATACCCATAAATTTAATTATATTAATCTTTTATTACATTCATGGTCAGTATACACAACCCAAAAAATTATTGGGTGGTGAATGAATCGTGTAACTCACAGAAATAAAAAGTGAGATGAAATCCCCTTACATTCTGACTTGACTCTCATTGTACTTATTCAATACTCATTTATAATAAATATCAATTTATTATAAATCCTTCATAGAACCATATTATTACTTATAATACCATATAAGGGATTACTATGTCTATATATTACCCTCTTGTTAATGATTCTATGTTAACTTATCACATTGGGTAATATCTTCTTTGTTTTTTACATGTATCTTAATTTGTTATAACATTGGTCCTTATAATTATCATGATTTAAATAAGTTAAAAATTATTTAAATATAATTTATATTCTTTATATTTTTATTATAATATTAAATATAATATATAAGTATGAATCTAAATAAATTGTTCATTGATACAGTAAGTCTTACGTACGCATTGACACTACATCAGTTTATTTGTCATGTTGAAAGAAAGTAAAAGAAATAAATGTATATATATGTATATATATAATTATTATACTATCTATATTATATCATATATATATATATAATATATTTTCACTAAACCCGTCTTTAATATAATGCATCTAGTCTTTAAATGAATTTGACTACTTTGAGAGGGTGGTAGTCCACACATCCCAAAATGACATTATCGTATTAACACAAAATGGAACGTATAAAGACTTGTATTTGAAAAGAATTATATAAGATTAAATAATACATAAATATAATATATAAAATATATAAATTTATTTTCAATTATAATTTCCAACAAGGTAGGCAGTAAATGAAAAATTAACCATTATTTTATCCTGAGGTGGTAGTTCTCCATTCACAGAAACAGTATGTTCGTTTCCCATTAGATGGAAGTACATGTAAATTTATGTCAAAACCATAAAATAAAAACATAATAGTATATTTATCATACTATTTTTTTTATAATTCAATGTAATAAAGAGTGTGGAAGGGGTGGAGAAATAAAATAAAATAATAGAGCTTGAGACAATATGTTGCCTCCAAATCGGTCATCTCCTTTTGGTTTGTTCCAAAATACCTCATTGGATTTCTTCATTAAAAAGGGAATGATTTAATGAACAAGGGATTATTTTAGAGGAGATATTTTAGTAGATCACTGGTGAACCTGAATGGTTTTAGAGGTGTAATATAGAGGGATGGGTGATGTCATTTTATAGGGAAGGGAAAGGACACACTTGACATTTTTTAAAATAAGTTAGGTGTACCATTATTTTTAACCAATAAATTCATAAAAACCAAATAAACTCAATAATGTAAGGTTAAATTCTAAATAATGGCCATCAAATGTGTTTTGGACCAATTTTGAAGTCATTTTTAGTATCTAATTTGTGGTTTTGTTCTCAGTTAATAAAAATTTTACCTTAATCGGTGTAATTAATTTTAATAAATTTCACAAATATTTTATGGTAAAAAACATTATTGACCATATTTTACATTAAAAAATATTATTATTTATAATATTGGATCTATTTTTTCAATGTCTAGTCACATAAGTGGTATAAATTAATTTAAAATTAGTCTCATTGATGGGACAACAAAGTGGGTTTCTAGTGAGCCGTTTCACTGAAGGTATGTTATCGGTGTCCCAAATTGATATTACCCACTCTTAAACTTAGTATAGTGAATGTTCGGGGCCGATCCATAGGTAACATTGGTACGTTTGTGAATTCAGTTTAGTTTAGAATTAATTTGGTGAACTATGCTAAATTTAGAGTGGATTTTCTTGTTTTGGATTATTGAAATTGTTTTGTTTACATAAAATTGTGCTTAACAATTTAAAAGAAAATAGAATGAAAATTTTAATGTGTTTATCATGAAACAGATCATGTTTTGGCAATGGTTATTATAGAGATTTTATGCAGATTTCTTATATAGTTGTGTTGTTCATGATAATTCAACAATCCAGATCCTATTTATGACTATATTCCCTTGGTCGGGTTGATTTTGTCTTGGAATTGAAGAATTTTGACTCCTTGGTCCGGTAGTTAGTGTTTTACAATTCTTAATTTTAGTTTAGTCAATTTATGGATGAATGAATCCCTTCAATGATCACAAATTTGTTTCATCATTATTCTTCTTTTAGATCCTTGAGAATTCTATCCTTGGTCTGGTTCAGAATTCCATGTAGTAGTAAAAAAGGATTAAGAAGAATAAGAAGAATTTAAAAGAACCAACACAACCATATAAATCATTCCAACATACTAAAGTTCATTATCATCCACAGCCCCAACACATGGGGTGTTTAGATACACATATAGAACATTATAAAAAAACACCTTCAATACCTGATGAGATCATTAAATAGGTTTCGGGGAGAGGTGTCGGATGGTGGAATTGTGGAATAGTGGCACAACGGTGGCTTGGAAATATGGCAGCAGAAGTTCCTCTCTCTCTAAGTGTTTTTCCTCCCTCATGTCTGGAGTCCAAACCCTCTATTTATATAAAATTAAACTACACAGTGTGTACGAAAGTATATGTCATGTACTTAATTTCAACACATTTTCCCCCATTTTCTCCACTAGTAGGTTGCCTAACACGTCGTCTTTGACTTTGAACATGGTGCCTTCTAGTTGGTAAATCTACATGGCGTGTAGAGTCGCCATACACGGAATTTTGTCTCTTAATTTGGCCACCAACCACTTCTATAATTTTTTACACAACGTGTGTTAATGGAATACGGCATGTCTCCTTCAGCCGGCCACATGGGCATGTACTCTTCTCAGCCACCAACTACTTCAATGAATGAGGTACACGGTGTGTAGTAGTAATCTTCACTGCGTGTAGTGTCTGGTTTATGACTTGGGTATAAACTCCCCCTTTTTGATCTGTGTCCCCGTCTGAATATACACGGCGTGTATAAATGTACATGGTGTGTAGTTGAAAACATTTCACAGACTTCCCTTGATTTTTGTATCTTGACCAGAGATCTCTGAAAATAAACAAATTCACCAAAATCAAAGTATATATTCATGAAACATATATATTTTCTAAAAAAATGTTTTTATTTTTCATTAAAGTGTATGAAAATGTCTACACAAATCTGGTGCATCAAACTCCCCCATACTTAGTCTTTCTCTTTCCCTCAAGAAAATATCAACATCTAATTAAAAGATTATATATTTTAAAATAAAGGAATTTAGTTAATCATAAATGTAAATAATAATTGACAGGAGAAAATTTCAAAAAGAGTAACAAAGAACTTTTAATCCAGGAGATATTCTAATCATGCCTCATATATAATTCAACTAACTACTTCTATCCTATTTTAACACATATTTAAACCTTTCAAAAATAAGCAAGCCAGTTGATGATTTAACTCACCAATAAAATAATCAAAACTCAAGAAAATTTAAATCAAAGTTATGCTCATTCAAAGATATATACAACCTATCCATAGGTTTGTAAGAAATCTAGTTCTCCACTTTATAAAAATTGACTTTACAAAAATCATGATGGCTTCCCAATGAGGATCAGATGTTGCTGTGGCTAAAGGTTGGTAGGTAAGATGTGAAATTAAGTCCATGTATTGGAAGAGGATTCTAAATTCTCTAAATAATAATGCATGATATTCAAAATTATATCTCAATGTAAAAATATCCTCAACAAGCTCAAATGACCACACCCTCTCCTTTAGTTGAGTAGGAGTCACAAACCAATAAGTGTGTATAAGTCCCCTTTTTTTGTATCATTTTTTTAAGGGAACCTTTCTGTATTTCCAAAATAGTGGTTTGGAACTCCTTTCACCCCAAATTATCCAGAGTTTATCCCTCGTACTTCATTTCTTGACAATTCACAAATTTATACCATGTGTTGCCAATCCCTTAGTTTGAGATCAAATGAATAATCATGAAAAATCAAAAAAGAATTAGGGTAGGAAGGGAAATAGGCTTGTATTATGGCTTCCTCTAAAGGCTATTCATGGTATTTATGGGCCTCACGAAGATAAGATGTTGGGTAGGCTCAATATAAAGGGGTTAAAACAATCTTATGCCTCAATCATTTTAATGTAATTCAAAAATTCTTCATGTTTCGAAAAGAAAACATGAAAATTCTGGTAGTTATGTATATTCTAAGAATCTCTCAAGAAAGAGGGTATCAGAAAGAATATGGTAAAGGGGTTTTGAATACCTCTCGAGAGTGGGATAAATAAATAAAGAGACAATCTTGTCATGACATGCAAAACAATTGATTAGTCTAATCGATGTAATTGTCCAAAGACTACAAGTTGTAATTTAAATTATATCAGAAATCATTTTAGAATACCTAAGAATCAAAATAGGCATGCATTTTTTTAAAATTATCCACATTTAGCTTTATTAATTAAAAATAGGATTAACCAAAAATGTCTTCACGTTTTCAAATATATCTGCTAATAATGATGTCTCCTAGAATATGAAAAGTTAAAAGGCTAAAGAGGTTGGGAGACACCACCGCATTCTTAAAATTTCACATGGTCCACCAAGTGCCCAATAAATAACAAGTGAAGGGGGGAAAATAGTGGACCAGACTGAGGGGAATTAAGGAAAGAAGCAAACAAAGAAAGCAATGAAAACAATGGAAAAATGAATACTCCCCTCCTGTCTAGGCGTAGTGAAACGATATGTGATGGAAAAGCGTATCCCAAAACATGCCGGAGTACCTATGAGGGGGAAAGAAAGAGAACACTGCAAGAAGGGATAACAAACACAGGCACAAGGGTTCACAAAAATATATATACAAGGAAAAAAATGTGTCCTAAAACCAGTCATGGGGTCGCCTCAGAAGAGGCATCATCCAGTACTGGATTAGACAGAAGGGATGGTGCAGGAGATGTAGAAGCTGGAGGCTCGGACTCGTCATCGGGAAGGGAAGTTGGAGAAGTAGGAGCCGCATGGACGTGATTCGGTAAAGGAAGGTTGGACTCCCCCCTAGAATGGAAACAGTGGTGGCGCCAGTAGTAGTAGGAGCAGCAGAACCCATAGTAGAGATCATCATGGAATCCATGGCTAGTACAATGAAGGGGGTGGAGCAGTAACAGAAGGTCTAGGAGTCGTGACAGAGGCTGGTGGTGGAGCCAATGGAATATGTAGATGCTGAACAAGAAGCTCCAACAGCCGCTCCATCTCGTCCTCGTGGCTGGTAATATGGACAAAATGCTGCTCCATCGCGGTCAGGCGGAGGGAATGGGCGAGATTGACCGAGGGTATGGGGGTAGGCGGGGCTGGTGGTGTGGAAGAAGAAGGAAGGCTAAAAAAAGTAGGGTTAGTATGAAGGGGGTGGGGCGTGGAAATGGGTGGTGGGGAGGGAGGGAGGAGTAGGTGCATCAGCTGGGGCGGGAGGGACAGTAGGTGGGTGAGGTCACGTCTGGGCAAGGATGTAGGCACCCCATACTTCAGGAGCATTCCCATGCGAATGGGCATGAGAATGTCCATCCATTGGGGAGAACCTAATAGTTCATGACGTAAGGAAGGCTCAAAAACCCCAAAGTGGGGGGCGAGGCGAGTGGCATAAAAATCGTAGTTCAGGTTGCCCTGACGACTGGTAAACATATCATGGAAATAGGAGGCGGCTAGGTAAGGGAGGTTCAGGTTATCTTGTTACATGAAAATTTTAAGGAGATCCATGTCACAACCGGTCATGACCCCCATTCCTCATGGTAGGAAAAAATAATGGCGTTGAAGCACCGGTCGGTAAAACGAAGGATGGGGTCAATGATAAGGGTTCTCTTCTGTGAGGTGGGGGAATAACGGTGGTCAGGCCCAAAAATCTCCCGCCACATAGTCATGATCTCAGAGCGCTCGGGTCTGGTCAAGGTGGAAACAAGGGGTGGGGTAATAGAATGAGGGTAGAAAGCGCACCCTCCGCCAAACACTGTCATGGCGAGGGAAAATATTCAGCCGCCCAACCGGAATCAAACCACAGGCACCACATCACCAGGTGTCTCCCGGTACTCCGCTCCGTCAAAATCAAAGTAGGATGCGAACTCCAAAAATAAATCATAGAAGATAAGAGTACTGACCTGGAAAATGGAGAGTAAGGTAGTGTGATCAAGGAGATCCTCTAACTATCCCCTGATGCTGAGCTTCTGAGGAATGGGGCTATCGAGGTAGCGGCTGTTCATCGGAACCAGACGGCAAGAAAATCACTTAACCCTGTCATGGGCTAGATCGGTGATCGGGAACACCATGTAGGGATAGGGAATACCAACAGGTCCCAGCCCAGGTGGAGGTTCAGTAGCAGGTGTTGGCTCTGGGTGTGGATCGGCTGCAGTAGGTGAAGGGCCGCTAGATAGGGTGGTCGATGAAGTACCAGCTACAGAGGAGGATATCCCAGGTTGAGTGGCATCTGGGAGGGAAGGAAGGATGGTGCTCGGACCCACCTCGGTAGAGGGAGTGAGGGGTGGAAGGTTGGTCAATGGAGGGAGCTCGTAGACCAGAGCGTCTGGGTCTAGCTGTATCAGAGTTCAAAGTCTAATCCGCTGATAAATGGGGCTCTCGCCCTCAGTGGCAGAGGCCGGCCGCTTTGCCCGAGTAGGATCATGATCTTCCATAACCTAAAAAAGAAAGAAAATGAAGAAAAACAAAAATAAAACAAAACTAAACAAAGAAAAAGTGATAAAGTGGGAAAAAATGAAAGTACATGGCGTGTACATACAGGGTACACGGCGTGTAGCACAAGCTGAGCAGCTCCCCATGTTCTCTAGATAAACACGTAGAGGGTGAAGAATATTGACCATGTAAAGGTACACGGCGTGTACCAAACATAAATGTTGTGTTCATATAAAGTGGACATGGTAGTTTATAAAAAATGACACAGCCATGATTTTATTAGTTCAAAGAATAAAAGACACGTCATGTATGGGACAGACATGGCGTGTGCTGGTTTTGAGTAACATGGCTATGTAGGGGCTAGAAATGGGTCCGACCGACAAAAATAAACTACACGGCATGTATCGAACACACACGTCGTGTCATAGGAACATGGGTTGAGAAGTTGTGTAATGTACTACTCATAGAGGGGCCAAATGAAATTATATACACGACATGTACCGAACACACACTCTTTGTACATAAAAATAGTGTGTGAGGCTATGTTCAAAGGGTACTCAGGTACGATGGGGAAAGGTACACAGTGTGTATCGAACATACACACCGTGCATATTCAAATTAAGAAGCATTTTTTGTCTGGCCATGTAAAAGAGTATATGACGTGTGTTATTTAATTTTTGGTCATGTACCATGGATGCCGAGTGGTCTGTTGATCCCAAAACACTCAAAATTATTCTAATAATTTGAAATAGAGGGTGTATAATGGCGTACCTAGACAGAGGATCACAATGCATGATGAATCAGAGCAAAAAATTAACGAAATCGACCGATTGAGCGAGGTGGTTTAGGGTGGTGTTCGGGAGAAGAAAACGTGAAGAAAGGGAGGAAATGGGGGAGCCGCACGAAATGGGTTGAAGCCCGGTGGCCCATGGCTTATATAGCTTTGGTACACAATGTGTACTTTTGGACTACATGTTGTGTATCCCCAATTTTTTTTTTCAACAAATATAATTAATATAATAAACTATATAATAATTAGTATAAATTAACTAAAATAATTAAAGTAAAAATAGGTATATATATGTATATACAGAATTAAAAAATAATACTATACATGTAATTTAGTGGGAAAATACATGTTGTGTGTTTAAAAAATGTAAAAAGAGAAGTACAACATTTGGTCTGGCACTCGGGGCGAGGTTCGAACCGGCGATCGGCTGCTCCAAACAGAAGCCCTAAACCACTAGAGTGAAGGTTGTATTGTTTCCCATATTTACTATTGATATACATTTAATCTATACATCCTATACAAATGAGAAGAAATAAATGTGCGACATGTGGTTTTTAATTTTAAAAGAAGGGGGTGAAGTAGGGAGATAAGCTGAGTTTGATCCCGGGACTTTTGGATCCACAGCTGAGACTTTCCCAATCTGCTATCTACATCGGCATGAATTACTTTATATAGAAAAGTGATTGTTATATTTTAAATTTGGAAAGAAAACAGGCCGCACATGCTGTATTTTAGAAGACACGTCATTGTTTTTATTAAAAGGGTAAATAATGGAAATGGGGCGGTTGTCAGGATTCGAACCTGGGTATTTTGGAAACCGGGTTTCGATCTTTGCCAACCAATCTATCCCCACCATGGATTTTTTATAAGTATATATATATATATATATGAAATTTACTACACATTCCATGTATAAAACTACAAAAAAGAGGAATCCTGTGATGAAGGTACGTCGGGAGGATTCGAACCATTGTCGGCTTAGATAAACTCCTGTGAATTAACCATCGGCACCAACATCATCCCTATTTATTTCAATGTTACTCTATAGATTTATAATATCTACATAAATGAAAAAGTAAAAGGAACATGTCGTGTATATAGGTAGTACACGGCATGTAACCTCTAGGTTTCCTCCTAGAAACCACCTTTGTTTTAGGTTGTTGGCTCGACTGACCTACCTTTTCATACCCAAGGGTGGTGGTGGGGGATTGTTCCCACTACATATTCCATGTGATGGTAGATATTCATTCGTTGGCTTTTAACCTTGAAGAGTTGACTATCTTCCGTAGCAATTTCCTCCGCTCTGTGGGGAAATACTTGTATGACATGGAACGGTCCAGACCACCTAGACATGAGTTTTCCCCAGCAATGGTGCAAATTTTGGTGAGTCATTTCACCGAAGGTGTGTTATCAGTGTCCAAAATTGATACTACCCACTCTTAAACATAGTATAGTGCAAGTGTGGGGTCGATCCATAGGGAACATTGGTACGTGTATGAATTCAGTTGAGTTTAGAATTAATTTGGTGAACTATGCTTAATTTAGAGTGGATTTTCTTGTTTTGGATTATTGAAACTAGTTTGATTACTTAAAATTATGATTAACAATTTTAAAGAAAACAGAAAGCGATTTTTAATGTGTTTAGCAGGAAAAAGAGCATGTTGGGGCTATGGTGATTATGGAGATATTATGCGGATTTCTTATATAATTGTGTTGTTCATGATAACTCAAAATTCTGGATCTTATTTATGACAATATTCCCTTGGTCTGGTTAATTTTGTCTTGGAATTGAAGAAATTTGACTCCATGGTGCAGTAGTCAGTGTTTCACAATTCTTAATTTCAGTTTAGTCCATTTATGGATCAATGAATCCCTTCAATGATCATGAAGTTTTTTTATCGTTATTCTTCTTTTAGATCCTTAAGATTCTATCCTTGGTCCGGTACAGAATTCTTAGTAGTAGTTAACAATGGTTTAAGAAGAATAAGAATAAATTAAAATAGAAAACACAACAATATAAATAAATCCAACAAAAAAAGTTAATCATCATCCAAATCCCCAACACATGGTGTGTTTAGTAACACATACAGGACATAATAAAAAACACCATCGATACCTGATGAGATCATCGAATAGGCTTCGGGGAGAGGTGTCTCAAGGTGGAATTGTGGAATAGTGGCACAACGGTTGATTGGGAATATAGAATCAGAAGTTCCTCTATCTCAATGTTTTTTTCCTCCCTCATGTCTGGAGGCCAAACCTACTATTTATAGAAAATTAAACTACACTACATGTATGAATGTACACGCCATATACTTATTTTTAACATTTGTTTGCCCCCATTTTCTCCGTTGGTAGGAGGCCTAACACGCCGTCTTTGACTTTGAACATGGCGACGCCTGGTTGGTAAATCTACATAGCATGTAGCACCGCCATACATGGTGTATAGTCTCTTAATTCATCCACCAACCACCTCTATAATGTTTTACATAGTGTGTATTAATGGCACACGGTGTGTCTCCTTCAGCCGGCCACATGGGTGTGTACTCTTCTCGGCCACCAACTGCTTCAATGAATGAGGTACATGACGTGTATCAGTAATATGCATAGTGTGTAGTTTCTGGTTAATGACTTGGGCATTTACACCCCCTTTTTGATATGTGTCCCTGTCTGAATATACATGACATGTATAAATGTACACAGCGTGTAGTTGAAAAAATTTCACAGACTTCCCTTGATTTGTGTATCTTGACCAGAGATCTCTAAAAATAAACATAATCACTAAAATCAATGTACATATTCATGAAACCGGCGATATTTTCTAAAAACATGTTTTTATTTTTTAGTAAAGCGTAAAAAATGTATACACAAATTGGGTGCATCCATTTCTAAAGTAAAAACATTCAAAAGTTTACTACATTTTTATATCCAATTTCAATGTGAAATTTGTTCCAATGACCCAAATGGATTAATGGATAATGATATTATATAATTAAAATTTTAAAACAATCATTAATATAATTTAACCATATAAATAATTTTTTTAAAATGTAGATTTGAATTGAAATCTGGTGTTTTTCACTATTCATGCAAAAATGTTGTTTCTTAGAAAAATCCAAAAAATTCGCCATAAGACAATTCTAACATCCTAAAATAAAAAAATGATAAATTTATCAAATTAAATTTCTAAATGTTTTTAAAACTAATTATATTATTTTTCACAAAAGGTCAAGAAATGTATTTTGATTGAGAAAATAGTATTTTTAAATATATAAGGACTTTATCCAAAATTATATCATTCATTATCAATATGATTTTTCTATATATAAAAATTATGAAAACTATTTAATAATTATTTATTTCTACTCATAGTACTATATTAAACTTCATGGTTATTATTTTTTCATTTCAATAATTATTAAAATAAAAATACGTTTCTTGTAAAATCAATAATTCATGTAATGTATGCCAAGTCGGTGTGGAGAGTTCTGTACAACAAGTCATTTTTTAAAAGAATGTATTCCAAGTCGCATTTGATCCTGTGTGTTTCTTTTAGAGAAAGATAAAATTTATGTTGTTTGTATTATAAGATTATCACTGTGTTGCTGCAATGGAATCCAAACATAGTGATTTAATGTAAAACATATTATTTTAATTGTTAAAAGAAATAATTAATATTTAAAAGTATAAATTCATTCATAAAAATAAATTTGAAAAAACTTGGGGTATTATATTCAATCCCCTTAAATTGAATTCCTCCCAAACAAATTAGGTTACCAAATGATTAATACCTGAAATCATCATTCATAGAAACTCACATCATAAAAATGAATAAAAAAACATCCCTTAAAAGGGGAATTATGGTTCCATGAAGGTAAATCAAAGTAACATACAACTAGCTTTCCACATAAGAGAATATAGGTAGGGAGTAAATATTGGATATGGAGATAAAGAATAAATATTTATATGGAGTGATTGAGGTCGTCAATCAAAAACAATTAACTGATCAATGGAAAGTTGAGGGCCTCAATGTTAGAAATTTGGATGATTTTTTAAGGTAATCGGTTTAAAAAGAATTATGGTATTAGGGGAAAATGGTCATTATCCAATCATTGAATAATTCTTTATTTGACATAGAAGATGATAAATATACTTACTTGATATATTAATATAACCAAAAAAAATTATGTTGTTGTTTATAAAAATCTAATTCTTCTATTACATTGTAAAATTAACATCTATAAATTATCTTTGATGCTGGAGCTACTAAAATACACTTTTAAAAGATCATAAGGCGCACAACAGAATTAGAACTATATCTTTTTATATATAACTATTTTTAAAAAAAATAAATATAGTGAATAAATTGAAAACTAGTCCTATAAATTAAAAATATTATTGCATAATAAATAAATTTTTATCAACAATAATTAAAAACTAAAATGGACATTGCAAAGGCCATTAGTAGACATGATACCCATATCGTCCTTCGGTCATGCGTTCAATACCCATAGCACTATTGGACATTATTGGTTGTCACCCTATAGGAAAATTTTCATAATATAAAATCATACAAATATAATTTAAAAAATAAATAAGGCGTACATCCCTGAAATGAGGTAAATCACTAAATAGCCTTTTAACTGAGTTTTTCAATAAAACAATCTTTCTATAAATACTTCACCTGAATAAAAACATAAACATCTTATATATGGTTACCCTTATAACCATTTTGAAAGATTAGAATACTAAAAAAATAGAAATAAATTCACAAAATAAACATAAAATTGATCCCTTATATATTAAAAAGTATCTCTTGGTTGTCATATTCCAAAAATGTCAATACTATTGAGGTTGTTTTATGGAACATGGTAAAAAACTGAATTACCATAAATCCTATAGGAAAACATCTATTCTTCATTATTCACTAGATTAGTGTATATATTACATAAATCCAAGATGTGGTAAACATCATCCATGATAACATGAACTCTTTTTTAATAGGTCCATAATTAGTTCCAAGGTAATCATTACTGTTACATTTATTTATTCATATCCCACATATCTTTATCCTAAAACAATTATCTAAACCTAAGGAACATATTAAGGTTTAACATTCCCTTAATCATGTTTTTACATGGACATATCCTTTCCATTATATCAATTTTTAATTCCATATAATCCATTCAATGTGTTTTAGTAATTCTCTAGATAGAAACATAAACTGAACAATCCTTATATATTTCACCTTTCCTAAAACATGGTTATTGAAACAAAATACAATAAATATATTATTATTTCACTTAATCATTATGACATTAGGGATGATACCTCATCCTATTACACAAAAAAACTTTCCTTTCACATTTTATATATAGTCTCCTCATCATAGATATTGTAACCATTACTCTTACCACTTTGTTGATCCTCTTTTAGAGCTTTACTCTTGGGACATTGATTTTTATAATGGAAATTTATTCCACACTTAAAAAAATAATCATCAATGATTTATTTGGTATTCCAATATTCTCATCCATTTCATTAACTAAACTCATCATTTTTCTCTTTTATCTACTTTCTTTGAGTCCTTTTCTATAGTCCAAAAATCATCATCTTCTTCTATGAGATTCACATATGTGATTATTTCAACATTATTGACACAAAGGGAACCAAATATTCATTCCCCATGGTCTTAATTACTTTAACACTAAATAAACTCCCTCTTTCTCTTCCCTGGTTTTTGTGATAGTTGGATATGGTACACTTTTTTAATCATGTTTCATGAAGACTCATTAGTAATAATCATAAAATCATTCACCCGACTGATAATCCCACATGGCATGTCATCATAATATTACCCATCACATTCACCATTAATCTAGTCACTTTTGGTTCCCGCCATTGAATAATACTAGATGTATAGTGTTATCATTACATATCATAGAAGAAATCCCCATTTTCATTAAAATGATTAATTATATGATTTCAAAATTAGGAAATATTCTATAATCTATGACACCAAATGTTCATAAAAGTTTAAACATATCCAACTAATAATTAAATTTTTCATTATTTTTTTAATAGTTTGTGGATTCCCAAAGCATACCTCCTAGGAGTGTCAAACCAGGTGTATAGAAATGCATGTTTTCATGTACTATATTACTATTAGTCATGCCCAAAACATCTTATTAGAGTATATTCTAAAAGGAAAACCTATTCCAGAGCCAAATCCACTTGTAGTATCCATACATGTATATATTTCTAGTAATCCACTCACTATATCCATTACAAATATTCTATGAAATTTTCTGATACTTGTTTTTGATCCATATACATATTCTTATACATGTCATTAGTATTATCAAAATGTTTTTCTCATTCTAGCTTCCAAAGGTAAACTAACACTTTTCCTCTAATGCCAACTACAGAGACCTTCTCTTTTCATACATTAACATTACAAAAAATTAGAATACTTAAAGAATTATAATAAAATATGACCAAAGACTGTACTAGTCCAGTGCCTTCATAACCATGTAATGATAAACCCTAGTACAAAAATGAGATACATTATATCCTTCCAGGCTCTTCTTGACTACCACCCTTCCTAGACACGTCCATCATATTACATATCGTCATAACATGTGAGAATTAAACAAAATAATAGATTATCGTAAATGATCAGTAAGGGGAATAATAGGAGATATGTAATCATAATCATGAGTATAAGTGTATGATAACATGACCATGAAAACAGAATATCATTCCACGTATACCAAAGAAGATAAACCGTAATAATTTCTTAAATCATGGAAATTTATAGGACATGAATAATAAGTAAATAATGGACATAAGCCATGAATGCATAATATAGGAATAAAATATGGGATTTTGGTATAAATATAAACATATATAATGATTTTCATAGCATTCAAGGCCTTTCCATTGATACCATATTAGTAAAAAAATCCTTTACTATACTAGGTTCAGATCCCGTTCGATCCTTGTATTATGGAACTGAGTTCCCTCCTCATTCAATGCATATAATACTTAACTGATTTCATCTCCCATTATTTCTTAATAATACTGAACCAATTTAATTTCACATTCTGGCCATTTCTATCCCATTAGATATTATTCTTTACCCAATTCTTTTGAAGGAGATATAGATCTAACCCTTCTCATAATGGAATCATACAAACATGTTCTATAACATCCAAAATAGTAATATCATAACCAATGAAATAAAATGGGTTTAATAAATATGTAATCATATCATAACCTTTAGAAAAAAATACAGGTTTCATAATCACTTCATCCAAACCATAACATGTGAAAGATAAATGGATTTCAGAAACATATAACCTATGAATTGTAAATAAATTAAATAAATATATAACCCAGGAAAATAAAAAATATTTTATAAACATATAAATCCTGACTGACAAATGGGGTTTATAAATATCATGAATTTAATCATAACTCATTCAGAGAAATATCATGAATGGAAATATTAGATCATTTCCTAAAAAGTCATGAGTATCCTCAACTGATGTCATATTAGATTGAAGATAATTTGGAAATAACATTAACACAAATTTTTTGAGTAGAATATTCTTCTTTATATGAAAAAGGATTTTTAAATAATGAGACCATATCAAAGAACTATTCATTTAAAACGTTTGAAAATTAATGAAGTAGTGAAATCGTTTTGAATAAATGTTTCCTAGAGAAAATATAGAAAAATATTCAAAGCTTTTTAAAAACCTTTTTTCTATAAAAAAACTTGGGAAATTTGTTAAGAAATATTGAAAACATTATGAAACCCATTTCATTGAAAATACATTGAAGAATTATAAATAAATCATGAAAAAATTTTGACAAAAAATTTACTTTAAAAAATATTAAATAATCATGAAATTTTTTTGAAACCCATTTTAAATGAAATCATATGAAATAAATTTGAAATTTTTTAAACCCATTTCATTGAAAATAAATTGAAAACTTATAAATAAAGGGTGAAAAGAATTAATACAACTTTTCATGAAAATTATTTTTATAAATATTTATTTAAAAATGTAACCTTCTAAAAAATTAAAATAAAGATACATTAGAAATTATTGAGGATAAATATATATATGTTGTACTATATAAAAAGTATTTTCCTTTAGCACGGTAAAAAAGTTAAAAAAATGGCTTGTTTAGAATGAAAAAATAATATTACATTGAAGATAATGGTAAATGAAAAAAGGGGTAATAAATTATTTTATATATTATAGGATAATGGTACAATATTTTTTAAACCCCATTTTTTAAGACATGGTTTTTATAGAATTTAGATTTCAGACTGAAGAGAGAGTAATGTTGAGATTTCTTAAAAACATTATTAACTATATTATGTCCCAAAGAGTAGATAAATGGTACCAATACATGAATATATAATGAATAACTATAGGTTACGAAACATAATGACTGGTCTGGATGAATCGGTTATAATATTTATTCAAATGAACCATAAACATAAAAATTCCTGAAAAGTGAAGAAATTATTTCAATGAAATCTTATCACTTGGTAGCTTGGGATCATACACTCCATGTAAGAAAAAAAATTAAATGAATCTTATAATATAATTAAAACGTGTATATTCATGAAATATCATGTAAAATGGATGTATATATACATAAAAATGAATTTAGGTGCATAATAAAACATGATTCTCAATGATGGAAAATTGAAACAAACTATTTTACCAATTTGTATCTTTTAAAACATAAACCCCATGAAATAAAGGTCATAGAATGAATATGTAAATATGCATAAATTTAACTACAATAATAATTTATTACATCCATGGTCAGTATACAAAACACACAAATGGAATTTGTGGTGAATTAAACTTATATCTCATAGAAATAAAAAGTGAGATGAAATCCCCTTACCTTGTTTCTTGAATCTCATCGTAATAACTAAAAAATAATGTATAATAAATATAATTTTATTGTAGATATATAAAATAACCATATTATTATATATAATACCATATATGGTTTTGTTATGGCTTTATATTACCCACTTTTAAACAATTCTATGTTAAGGATTCACTTAGTGTAAAATCTGCTTCATTTTTCGCAAGTGTCTTAATTTATTATATATTTGGTCCTTATACATATATAATTATTTATCTAATTCTAAAAAGTATTTAAATATAATTTATATTAATTATATTTTTATTATAAAAATACCTATAATATACTTGTATGAAATGGAATACACCATTAATTGATATGGTAAGTTGTATGTTTGTACGAACGTTATTTCCATTTTATTTTCTTGTTGAAAGAATAAATGTAAAAGAAATATATATATCATTATTATATTATATTAATTATATCATATATATTCCTTGAACCTATCCTTGATACATTTCATGTAGTGTATGAACGAATCACATCGCTTTGATGGGGAAGTAGTCCACAGTTCCTCAAATGAAACTAGTGTATTGACACAAAATTGAATGTACAAAGAAATATTTTTTAAAATAATTACAAACTAATAAAAATTATATTTTATATAAAATATATAAATATTCTGTATATTAAAATTTCTACCATGAGATTTCATATTGAAAAAATCAACATTCATGATTTAATGAGATTGTTGTTCTTTGTACACATAAATGGTATGTTCATTACCCATTAGATGGATTTGTGTGTAAGTGTAGGGAAATCCCTTATAAACAAATCAATGTATATTAAAGATAATTTTTTTGTTTTAATATCATTGTATAATGAGATCTTAGTGGTTGGATAATGAAAATAAAATAAAGTAGTTTGAGAGAAGATGTTACCTCTAAATCGTTTAACTACTTTTAGTTTGTTCAAAAAGGATTCCTTGGATTTTTTTCCTGCATAAGGGAATAATTCTAGGAGTAAGGGGGGATTTTTGGGAAAATATTTTCAAAAAATATGTGGTTTTAGTGGTTTAAATTTGAGGTAGAGGTAATGGCCTTTTATTGGAAAGGTAATGGACACACATATCATTTTTGAAATTATGTTAGGTGTTCCCATGCTTTTACGTAAAAAAGTCTTAACAAACCAACCAAACTAAATAATGGTAGTTTCATGGAAGAATAATTTCTATAATAATGGTTTTTTAAAAGTTTTTAATTCGTTTTGGGTGTTAAATTTAATTTTTAGTCCTTCGTTAAGCTTAATTTTTCCTCAATCGATGAATTTAATTTTAACTACTTTCACTAACCGTTTTGGTCAAAAACGAAGTTGAACTTATAATTAATTATAAATTGTTATGATTAAAAATATTTAATCCATTTTTAAAAATTATAATCACATATGCGGTATAAAATAATTTAATATTAATCTCGGCGATGGAATGACACTACCAGTTTTTAATGTAACAACATTCAATAGTTTGAAATGTTCTTATATCCAATTTTAATGTGAAATTGGATAAAATGTCCTAAATTGAATTAATTGATAAAAAATCATCCAATTAATCTTTAAAACCAATTTAAAATATTTTTTATCCTTATTAAAAAATTATATTAAAAGTTAGTTTTAAATTAAAATCAATTTTTTTCACATTTCATTAAAAATGATATTTCTCAGAAAATTCTAATATTTCCCCCATAATCTAATTTAAACATCATTAAATAAAAAATTATTCATATTTTATCAAATTGAATTTATAGATATTTTTATAATTAATTGTATAATTATTAATATAAATACATGAAATATAATTTGTTTGAGAAAATAATATTTTTAAACATATAAGGAATTTACCAAAAATGGAATCATTCATTATCAATATATTATTATGGTAAACCATTATAAAAATATTTTAAAGTAGTTATTAATATTAATATTAAAAATTGTATTGGATAGTTTATAATTATCTCAAAAAATAGTTATAATAATAATAAGTCTTTTCATAGAAAATCGATATTGTGTGTAACGTATGCCAAGTGAGTGTGGTCTGTTGTGTTCACTATGTCATTTTTGAATATAACATATTCCACGTTTCAATATACCCTTCCTATTCCATGTAGTGTATGCTAAAATGTATGGTGTGTATAGTACACGATTAACTTGGTTTTATGTATAACATAAGAAGAATAATAGTGCTTTAATATAAAATAAAAAAATTTCAGTATTACATGAAATGAAAAATATCACAAAGGATAAATTAATTAAATAAAAAAATCACAAAATATCAGGTTGTGACATCATTTCACACTATAATGAGTTTATTTTTTTACGCGTAATAGAAAATTGAGATTTCATTAAAAGAAACTCTGAGTACAAGCAAAATGAAAAATATTATTAAAATATTATTATTTAATATAATAGTTAACACATATCCATTGGAATGGAGGGTATTAATAGTAACAAATAAATTATTGAAATTAAATTTATATATTTATTTGAAATTAAATAAGGATCATTTAAAATAACAGTATCTATTTTCTAAAAATATTATTCTTTAAAATAATCGAATAGTCCCTCATTGAGAATATAATATTAAAATAATTTCAACCACATTTATAAAATTAATTTTATAAAATTATCCTAATTTTTGAAATATTAATATCCAAATTATCATTAGGTGACTGTTTTTGGATTTCTCTCAAATAATTCATTTTTCAATAAATTGTGAAAATCTGGAATTTAAAATGAAAACTATATTTTATTTGAAAATATTTATATGGTTAAATTATATTATATAATGTTTTTAAAGTATAATTATTTCATTTTTTATCAATTATTTCAATTTAGGTTATTAACGTCAATATTTTATTATATATTGACAAAAAATCTTTTTAAACTTTAGAGCATTTTCTCTTTAAAAAATAGCATACTTATCATGTCTTCGGGATTAATTTTAAATTAAAATTCTCTACATCAATAAATTACATTTTTAAAAAGATATTACTTATTTAAAATCATTATACTCTAAAATTTATAATAAGGTCAATTTATTTTTTGACCCAAATGAATAGTGAAAAGAGTTAAAGATAATTACCATGGTTATAGTAAAAACTGAATTAACTTGGGTTATGTAACACCCCGAGCTTCCACGATACGCTTCTCATTTAATAATGCAATAGCTTGAATTGTACGCAACTTCGAGTTCTAAAACACCGCGACTAATCAAAGTAGCCGTTATGAATAGTAATAACGACATTTGAAAATTATAGAAATTTTATATTTCAAAATGGACTTCATTTTTGTATTCATAATATCGAAATTATCCTAAGTTGAATTTTTTGTAACTTTCTGAGAACTTCCAATTTTTTATGAATAGTGAAAAATACTTAAAACAACTTTTTTAATAAAAATAAGTTATTATGATAAATTATACGATTTAGTGGTTTTAAATTATAATTAGAATATATTTTTACCATTTCATCCAATGGTGGTCATTAGAATTAATTTAACATTGAAATTGGACATAAACAATTGCCAATCTTTTGATATAAATTGTTTCTTAAAAACACGCTATTTGTTGTGACAGCGGGAATTAATTATAAAATTAATTAATGCAACATATATTTTTGGAATTTTTTAAAATAGACATCATTTTTGAATTTGGAATATCAATTATAGCTTAGGGTGAAATTTTGACATTGTTCTGAAAAACATCAATTTTTGATGAATAGTGAAACCACTAAGTGGTAGTTAAATAACTGATTTTTCGTTAAAATGAAATATTACCACTTCTGTGTTTAGATTTTCAAAAATCCGACATACATGGTTGTCATTAAGAAGTAAAATGTGGTTCAATGAGATTAAAATAATTTTTTGGTGAATAGTAACTTTTATGTTCTTAATTGCGATTAGAGGTAATTAGTGTAGTTTAAGGTAAAAATAATGTTTTAATAATATGAGATGAGCTTGACACTTGTCCTACTCCTATTGGATGAGTCATGGCCGACCAAGACAACCCATGGGTCAACTTGGAGACCCCATGGAGCCACCTTAGTTGGAAAATGACATTAATATATATTTATTTAATGTTAAAATTAAATTGACACAAACATGAGTGGTTTTACTAAAACAGTTTTTAAGTGGGGTTACACAAGTCCAAATTTTGACTATAAATATTCATTAGAAATCTAAAAAGATTTCCTACATCATATTATTTTGTTTATAATTTTTAGACATTAAATAAATTAAATTATTTATGACATCATTATGATGCAGCGATGACCTCATTATTTAACGATTTAAATAAAATGGAAAGATAATGTAAACTCCAAAGCGTACACTTGTCAAAAACCTATTGGATGAGTAGATTTCGAACCCTTATCTTCTTATACTCGAATTATATAAGTTTGGGACCTCCAAAATCCGAAACTCATTTTATAATAAAGTGACTTTTCGTTACTTTCCAAGAGTGCCCCTCCTCTCCACTTATAAAAGGCCCCCACCTATCCCAGCTTATTCACACCTTCAAGCCATTTGGATCGGCCAACCTCTGGCCAAATACTCTCCCAACTACCCCTCTTACTCCTAGAAGCCTCAATTTTGGCAGAACTCTTCCCAAGGAAGCTTTTGGCTCAAATCAAAAAGAGTTACCCGATTTTGAGGTAATGTCTTCTCTAATGTTGTTTTGTTTTATTTTTCTTCTCCAACCCCCTAAACTCTTTTTATTAATTTCTTTTGTAACAACGCCAGTATCCTCAATATACTAGGATGTTTTTATAAGAAGGATTTGATCTACACTTACACACACCTACATCTAATGGTTAAAGAACATACGGTTTCTGTGGATGGAGAATTTCTGCCTCACGAAACGATGATTGTTCAACACTCATATAACACCTTCAAAGGTGGCCATTAAGATTTCACTATTTTTATATATGATATATAATATGTTTATGTTTTACTTATGCTTCTGTATTTCTCATTTATGGCATACTTTATGATTTCCATTATGGGTAAAATGGGATAATTACATTTTAGGAAGTGCGGACTACCGCCCCCTCAAAGTGATTTGAATCGTTAATGCCATATGTGGGATGTATAAAGGATGGATTAAATGGTATTATACACTATATTATACTTTAATTATATTATAAATTTATATCATTATGATTCCATTCCATTAAATATGAAATAGAAATAAAAGTAGCGTTCATGCGTACGTACGGCTTACCGTCTCCATGAACGGTGCATTTCATTTCTTACCTCTAAATGTTACGTGACATTATGAATGAATGTATATACTGGATATATATCATATATATGATATCTACATCATGAATATAATTCTGTATATAATGGATATATCACCACATGAACAACTTGTAATTATAAGAATGTTATTTCTGACTCAAGTACCTAAGATCGACAAAATGACCGTTATAAACTTAAATAATTACATAATGTTCGTAACATGGTAATAAGGGATATAAAAGGAATAATTAACATGAAAGATGTTCTTAAGTAAATAGGAATTAACTCTAGTTTATTATTCAGGAGGTTAAAGAACGGTCGAGTCAGGACAGGACGCAAGGTAAGGGAATTTCATAACCCAACTTCCATTCTTTGGGTTAATCTCCTACTTTCAAATTATGTCTTGATATTATTATGTAATTTTTTTATTTTTACGTTCTTTATGTGTACCTATAGTGAATACACATAATAGATCTATTTTATTTTAAAAATTATCTTTTTACGGACTTCGTCTCAATCTCCTTTCATTGAGGCATATTTGGTTTTATACACAAATTTCTTTTATTCGGTGTATAAACCCCTTTGACTTTTACATTTATTCAGAAGGAATCATTTTTATACGAAGCATTTTACTAAACGACAAAAAGGGAATGTTTTACTTTCCGTACTTATGCGGCGACAATGACTTCTCCGCTGCAGTGACCATTATTTGAGTTTCGGCTTCCTCTACAAGCCATCATTTTTTTAATGAAAAATAAATACAAAGTTTTAACTTTCTTTTATTTTGGTATTGAAAATGGTTTTGAAATCATTTTTATTATATCAATGTGTTGTATTTATATCTTGTGATTGAAGTGTAAAGATGTTATGTTTCCTTTATGCGTGTTTTATGTGATACGATTATGTTATGGTTTATGATATGTTTAAACCTATTCATATGAGGAATGCATTGGACTTAATAAGTGACGGGTGGAGCCCGCTATAGCTCCTCGATGTATCGGTAGGTCTCATGAGACAAACTAGTGTCTTGGAATGAGGCCTTGACAAAATCTTATTTGTGGTCTTGGCATGAGGCCTTGGATACGTGGTTATGATAGTCTGGCATTATGCATTCCATCATTATGAAAGTGTTTATTGATATTGCATTTGATTATTCGACCAGTAGAATATCCATGTGAATAAGTAAATGGCATTATCTCATTTTACTTTTTCCATATTATGTTGAAGTTCATGTTTAAAAGGTTTGTGTTTTAGTTATACATTGCCTTAAATGTTAATGTTTATTTATGAAAGCTTTCGCTATATTGTTAACCTTACTGAGCATCCGAGCTCACCCCTTTCAATGTTTTTATATTTTCCAGGATGTGAATAAGTATTTTATGAATGACCTGCAGGGATAGTCCTAAGAGGATAGAATTGTGGACTATGGAGACTATGTTATTATAGTTTTTCACTTTGTTATGTAATGTAACATTTATGAATGTATCTAGTGTTTCCAAGGCTAATAAAATAATCGGTCTTTCGAGACTTGATCTTTTGTGATCATACCAATGTTACGAAGTAATGCACCGGCTCTGGGTAGCTGGGGTCGGGGCGTTACAGGTTAAACAAAAAATAATTAATGGTTAAAAATGTCCTCCAAAATATGAAAAAACATTTTATGTAACTATTTTGACCTTATGTGTTCTTTTTTTTTATAATGGATAATTTTTTCAGATTTTGGAATTATAAAAATGTTTGTATGATTGAATTTTCTCAATACATTACAAGTGTGCCACTCACCTCACTTATAAAAGACCACACCCTCCCCTCTCTCCTTCACACCTCCAAATTCATTGGTTTTAGAAATATACTTCCCAAAAATCAACCCATAATAAAAAAAATATTATTATCCTTTATTTGGATTCAAATCTAACCTTGGAAGGCTTTGGTTAAAATATAAGAAGGATACCCGAAGAAGAGGTAACAATCTTTAAAGAGTTGTTTTAGATTAGATGTTTATCCATGTACAAAATTATTATTAAAACAATTTTATATTGTAACATTAGTATTGTAAATAAAATTTGATGTTATTTTCATGTTAATTACAATCAACCATATCTAATTCCATAAAATTGTTAATGAAATCATCATTTGTGTCTATGGGGGACAACCACCTTGATTACTAAAGTCATTCATTTGTCCATTACCACCATTCACATTTGTGTATAGTGAAGGATATAAATTTTACATATGATAATTATAACATAATTATTCCTATTTATTCATTATTTCTGATAATCCTTTTCACATTCTAATTTTTGTTGGATATGATAATGTCGCTCGTCTGTACGGAAGACTATAGCCTCACGAAGCGATGTGATTCATCTTTCACTAATTCATATAATGGAAGGTGATAATGATACATTTTATAATGATAAGTCATATAAATTAAATAATTATTATATTCAATAAATACTTATCAATATATATTGAATTGTTTTTTCATACATTTTCACTCACTTAATGATGACGACGTTATTCCGATTTGTGTGGACTACCGCCTTCAAGAAGAAATGTAACTCTTTTTTCATCACCAAACCACATTGATTATATATATAATATAATTTAAATAAATAATATGGTTATATTATTTTTTTATAATATAATGTTTAAATATTTCTGACCTGTTTTCCATTATGATCATTGAAATTGTGAATATTACTAATGTGTATGTATGGATTACCATCTCCATGGACGTAACATTCCATTTTTTGTAACCATATTTAATTATTGGTTTTAAATGAATAATTGATGTATAAATATAATTATTTTTGAGGATTATTAGTCTATTAATGATATAACTATTTAAAATGAGAAAGAAACTGATCATTCCTGAATAAACTTGCATGAAAAATTGGGTAAATTAACACCAAAAATAGAGAAAATAATTAAATATTATTATCATAAGGTTTAAAAGATGTTATAATATGCTCTTATATGATGTTATAAAAAATATTTTGGTTCATTTAGAAATTACTAACTTGTTTAAAATAATTATTCTTTATGTTAAATCATGTTTATTAATAAACTATAACGAGGAAAAGGACATCATCTCAATTTTATTTCATTAAGGATTATTGTAATATAATTCACATAATTTATTATATATGTTGCTTATAGTGACTCTTTGAAAATTAATATCATTGATAATTTATTCAAAATTTTATTTTTCATTTATAATTGAATAATGTTATATAAGGTAATTTGAAATAAAAGCTACCAATGGATAAGGAATTTCATAACTCAATTTCTTTTAATTGGTTTATAGTAATCCTTAATTTCCTATTATTTTTTTTGAATTATTTTTATAATGTATCTTTAATATATAGTGATGTATTTAGACATGTTTTATATAGAATATAATATGATAAAGATACTGTATTAATTGATTAATCCTTATATCAATGTTATGACCTTTGGAAGATTTTATTTCACAATCTCATTCTAATCATGATTGTTTATTATTTAATATCAGTTGAAGGAAATTATTGTTCAATTTCCCTAATAAAACCAGTTAATATTTTTCTATTATTTTTATTAATTATATTTTCACAAAATAGTTTTTTTCACTCACTGGAACTTTAAATGATTGATAAATAGTTTTTATGAAAACCCATCTTCATTTCTCACGTAAATTGGAAATCTTATTTCATCCAAAACCATTGTTTCTAAAAAAATATTATTAACCATGTATAAATTATTTATTAAATAATTTTTTACTAATTTTATAATTTTACTAACTTTTCTCTTAGGAGTTTTCTTTTCCTTTTCTAAATAACCAAATTTTATAATTTTTTTATAGTTTAAAGGGAATTTTATTTTGAAATTGTACGCCATTTATAAAATTACCTACTAAAATAACCATAATTCTATTGATGAATCCATTTAATGTTTATAGGGTTATTTTTAAAGAAAATTTAATTCATAATATCATATAATTCTTTATTTTTAAAACTTAATCTCAAACAAAAAAAATTCAAAAAGTTATATGTTTTAAAAAACATATTTTCAAACTGAAAAGTATATTTTTCTCCATAATGTTTTTAATGATCTATTTGTGGTGTTTATATTCATAAATCACATAAAAATATTTATAATCTAATTAATGTCTGTTTTATTGATATCGACCTTATTCTTCCTCAAATTGTTTTAGGGTCATTTTGTTCAAGGAAATTATTAGCATTCACCTTATTGATTATTTGTTTATATTCCATAACTTTTTCTTGAAATATTATCTTTATTTTAATAATTACAAATTAAATATCCCAAAAATATCTATATTATTTATCATGTAAATAATTATTTCTTAAAATATATAACATTTATACGATAATAATTTATTTAGAATTTAATGTTATGGATTATGGAAATTTTAATAATATTTTTTTCATTGATAAAAATATTTAACGGTATGGAAAATTGTTAAATAAATTAATAAATTATTTATTATATGAGTAAATAGTTGTACATGAATATTTGTATGGAGTCCTATTATAGATATCCCCTTTCTTCATTAGAAGTATCACAATTTAAAAAGTGGTCTAGCCCTAGTTAAATGGATTTCGACCCATATGTTTAAAACTATCTTGTGTATAGTCATGACAGTATAGTTATTATTTTCATGAGACATGAAGCCTAATGATTAAGATTTACCTTCATTAAAAATACATTTATAATTATCCATAATACATTAACAATAATATTTTCTGTCGATGAATTTCATTTTCGATTATTTATTAAAAGTCACATGTTTTTGTTCATTTACCATTCCATGTTGATTATTATATATAGAATTATGATAGAAAGGTTATCAATTAAATGGATGTGTTTTCAGTTATTTAACTTTACATATTAATTATGCTAATATGATAATGACAGTCATGTTTGTTATTAAATTGAGATCATTTTCACTTATTTAACATTCTCTGTATAATATTCTTATTTATTTGTAGTTTCATCCACAATAATTATCGCATAATAATAATTTTATCTCACTCTTATTTTGATTTCTTTACCAAAATTCCATGAAGTGTACTATTAATGATATACAACAACATTCTGGAGGTAATAATTACTTTCTAAAAATAATATTATATATTGATTTTTTATTCAAATAAAATATGTGAATCGTATACATGTCTTGTTTAACAACACTAATAATCTATTTGATCCTATATGAGATACAATGTATCTGACCATATAAATATAATTTTGACACCGCTTTTGGATACTAGTGTAAAGAACTCTGTAGTTCATATTACAATCAATTTTGTAGAAACCATAGGAACTAGATTTAGGGGAAAAGATATTACTATAAAAGTCTTTGAGGATATGTATAAAATAAAATATTAATGGTTTTCAAAGAATATTTTATGTGGTTTTTAGTAGAAATAAATAAATAACGGATATTATAAGTGGATGTGGTTCTAGGAAATAGATTCCTTGGGGTAAAAACTATGAAAATAGTGCATTGGGATTGAACAAATTATCACCTAGTAGCGGCCTACTTCTCCCATTTATCTAATCCCGATATCCTCCCCATGTTCCCTCGATGTTTTTTATGTCCCAAGGTTCTGGATATACATGATGGTTTCCCAACCCTTCAACTTTTGATTGCTGAATTCAACAAAGCTTCTCCCTCCTTAAGCTGACTTTAATCACTAGATTTTATTAGAGAAGGCCTTAGGTGGATTCATTTGAACACTTTTTCTGTGACTTGTGGGATTTATGGGATATGGAAACTGTGGGATTGATCGACAATAAAAACATCATGATTCGTTTTTCATCATAAGAGGACATAATTATATTCTAGTCTAGTTCTCCCCACTGCTGCAACAGTTCCTGATTTTTCTTCTTCAGATGGAACTATGACTTCCCAATTAGGCGCAATTCTCCATCAGTTGCGATTTGGGTTCATCTCCTCTATATTCCATTACCATTTCCAAATCCCTTCATAGGTAAGATTCTTTTTAATCGAGTAGGTAGGTATTCATGCTCTGATAGCCAAACCAATTCGGATTAAAATTCTATTAATCCATGGATTTTTGAGGAAGGTTATGCCTCAAGGGTGCCTCCAGACATTGTTTGTATTAAAGTATCTGAGGAGTTCCTTTGTAAATAGTAGGTTGTTTATGAAAAATGGGTTTATTTTTGTTAGGATTACAAATGTATGGGTCAATCCGTTGTGGCATGTAGGCACGACACTATACTTCTAGACTAGAAAGGTGGTGTGGGTTCAACGAGATGTTTAAGGACTCATGTGACCAGTGAGGTAGCGGGTGTGGAGGCCATAACTGAAGAATCTCCTTCCTAGAAAGACAGTCATATGGGTGTTCCTCAAGAGGTTGTGGAATCCATATGTCACCCCTGATTACTCCTTTGAATTGATAATGAGATCAGCGAAATAAGTGGTTTGGATGGTTCTAATACTTAATACTACTGAAGAAGAAGCATCCAGGATGAAGGGGATTCCATTAAAGATATACCTCAATGATGAGAAATATACCTAGATTAATAAAAAAGGTCTTCATTTAGTTTGGGGGTTCAGCAATGGGAAGATCAATCATGATTAATATATTCTGGTTTTGGAGAAGCTAACTTTAGAGTTTGAAGACCTAATAATAGAAGAACCAGTAATCCAAGTAAAAACATTTCTGGGAAATTATTTTGAGAGGCTAATTATGATAGGCTTAACTAGT
The DNA here is from genome assembly GCA_963277665.1 of Viscum album. NCBI lineage: Eukaryota > Viridiplantae > Streptophyta > Magnoliopsida > Santalales > Viscaceae > Viscum > Viscum album. The sequence continues at coordinate 696,261,044 of OY728135.1, forward strand.
TCTTAAATGGTTTTATATTTCTCTTTTGTTTTTGAACTCAGGGTTTATCACTTCTTCCTTAAAAGTGTTTTAATAATAAAAATATAATTTTCCATCAATAGATGATTTCAATAAATGGCCTAGGTTAGACCAATGGAATATTATATTGAATATAAGGTGTCTCAAAATAATGGTAAAATATTTTATTTGTGGGAAATAAGGGAATAATTAAATGAATTTTAGATAAAAATTAAATGTTTTATGGAATGAAATAAATTTAATCCTAAAAATTAATTTATTGTTTATTTTCTCAAATATGGATAAAATTGAAATAATACATATAAATTCACTCTTTTAAAGGAATAAACAATGACTAATAACCAATTTTGAAATAAAATCGATGATGTACTCATGAGTTGTGATTCAATAATAAATTTTAAAATTATTTTATAGGTGTTGTTTTATTTATAAGAAACGTGAAACCTATAAGTATTTTTTTTAAATATTACAAGAATATATCTATTCATTATATTAACAGTTATTGATACAACCATGGGTTAATGAGATTAATATTTAACATATTATAAATTAATAGACACCACTTTTTATGTTTTATGTGATGGTATTCTAAAAAAATTAATTACATTTTGTAGAAATTTATGGAATGTATATATTTCAGTGGAAAATTTAATTGAAAAATAATTAATTTACATAGTTTTATATAAGATCAAATATATTTATAAAATATAAATTATTGATATAATCGTTAATAAAATTGTAAAAATATAAAATATGATTATCAGACTTTATGGAAGAAAAAAATTATTTAAACAATTAATAAACATCTTATGATTAATTTTATTTCAAGTATCTGGATCATATTGTCTTGGAAAACCATATAAGTTATAATATTATAGGTAAGAAAAAGTACAACCTATAAGTTGGGTGAAAACCTAATTCATCAGGAAAGGGCCCGGGTCTTGAACCCATGAACAACATATAATAAGGGTTTAGAAATGACCTTTGTCCTATGTAATGTATTGTGGATATGTTACCCTTATTGGTTAAATGATATCAAAAATATAAATATTAATGGTCAACTAATTGTATTATTTTTATGGTTTAGAGATTAAATTATTATATTTTATACCTTTTTCTAACCATATTGTGTTTTGGGAAAATATATATAAATATGTAAATAATTTTCACTCCTTAGTGTATATTAAGATCCATTGAATGTGAATTTCAGTGTGTCAGTAATAAAAATTCATGTTTGGATATTTATATTTGGAGTATGTTTTGAATTGGATATTGATTGAAGAAAAAAATTATGACATTTTGAATGTGATATAGAAAATTTTAAACTATGAATATTTCTATATATTTATAGGGAGTAAAATAATTTTGTTACATTTGTAAAACGATCTTGAATCCAAAATGATATCCTAATAAATTGACAAACGATAAATCAAACAATTTATTAAATCATTATAGAATTATATATTTTAGTCCCTTAATATTACATTGATCATTCACTTTATAATAATCAATGACCTCAATAGTTATATATAATTATTTACACTTTTCTTCAATTTCCATATCTACACTGGCCACCAATGTCCACCGACATAGAAACCTAGTTTAGTATTATTCTATATGACTGACGCACACTAGTCATGGGGCATGGAAAAACAATATTTTAATTACCTATGTATAGTATTTCAATTAAACCTAGGTAGTCTACTAAAGTGGAGTGCACACAAAACAAGTTTGCAACATTTTGTAGATTTTCTAAAAAGAATTTGTTTTAAATGACTTGAATGACTATGAGAGAAAGAAACAATGTGAATTTGATGGTGTTAGCAAATGATAAATATGTCGATCTGATTGGGATAAAGAGGATTTGATTAAATTAACTTGATTGACTATGAGAGAAACACACAGATTGTATTGATTGATGTTGGAAAATGATAAAGACGGTGATCAGACTGGGATCGTCTAGACCTAGTGTTATGTCATCATGGATTCCAAATTTTGTCGCCTTTTTCTTCCATTAACTAGTAAAAGAGTGATTCATCTACTGAGTCCTCACTCTCCATTATTTAGACAGATCTGACGATAATTTTCTTATATAAATCCTTATATTGGTCTATCCTCCTTCCAATGTGTTTAGGGTTGATGAAGGTTTCTTGATTAATTAGATCAATCCATGACCTGGAATTGTTGTTCCTTAATAAACCAATATTCTGAAATACAATACTCCACATGTTCTTGACTACCACCAAGAACTCTCCACCCAACTCTAATGTCGTTCAACTGTGTACATTTTTGAATTGGGTGGATTGGAGATGTTATCATCGACCAAAGCAATTTATAATAACATAATCAAAACCTAAAAAACTGCATTTGTAACTAAAAACTGAATTATGAATTGAAACCAGAATAATAAATAAAAAAGAATTTGATTATTTTAAATCAAAATAACTCAATAACACACATAATTCCAGCCTCTACTATTCAAGATCATTCAAATTGATCTACCCCTCTATGGATGGGGCATGTAGGATGATGTATGAGAGGACAAACATTTTTTACGTAATGAAAATAAAAGAATAAAAAAATTAGGCTAAAGGAGATGGTCCCCGAGTGTCCCTTGGATTCATCCCATATTCAAGTTTGGTGTTTGACTCCCTCCTTAGAATGGGTTAACTCCTCATTATATAGGCTGACAGGGTTCCATCATTTGGTCTTCAAATTTAAGATCTTCAGAGTCTCTCATTAAGATTTCTTGCAAATTCTGTGCACCGAATGTTTGACCATGGTATGCCAATTTAATAGGTGAATATTAGAATGGTTTCTTCTCAAAAGATCTCCCAAAATAACTTTTACGTTTCATAACAAAATTTCATTTTTACCCTCACTATGTTGTATGATATATGGCCATTTAAATATGAGATTTAATTTTGGATTACAGTTTCCTTTTTTCTACCCCTTATTTTGAGTATCCATGTTCCACCTTAATGAAGTAAAATCATCATAATATTCAACTTATGAATTCCCCACATAATATTAGTTATATTCCTTTTTGAATCACCCTAATAGAATGTGTCTTGACTGATTTTGACCAATTCATTGATGTGGGGATCACGCAGTCCTCCAGAATAATTGTCCAACTGGACTGAATTTTTATGATCCTTTGATAGTTGAATTAAATCTTGGTCTAGAAGAAAGAGATAAAAAAAATATAAGAATATAATAAATAAATTATCACATCAATTATATTTATATTTTAAAATATATTCTCAAATTACCAAAGATATTTAAATCTTTATATATTTCCAAAATTAATCAGTTTTCACATTTAAGCTCAAAACACCCTATAAATCCAAAATTGATGTAAATGACACCAACTGATAAATTTTTAGTGATTAAATAATTGAATTACATATAAAAATGATGAAAATATTATCTCTATCAATTTTCCCATACTTAAACTCTGTTTTCTCCTCAAGTATAAAATCATAACATGGAATTCAATGGACAAAATGTTAGCAATATTCAAATTTAAATGAAATAAAATCAAACAATTATCAATAACCAATCAAATTTTTATGATCTACAAAAAATATCAATTTAATTTCCCATTTTTCAAAGAATCTATCAATTCATGATTTTTAACTTTCCCCTTTGAAAAATGATGGAGCTTCTCCTTTTATTCATTCAAGATTATCAATTGATTATTATTAAACATGCCAAATCATGATATAAATCTCGTTGAAGTATTTTCTCTCATCACTCATGATAAAATTAATGTGGATTTATACTAATATCAGGAGAATATTCTACTAATCCACAGTCTTGTAAAGGAACTACATCCTATACTTTGTAAAGACAAAAAGCACATAAAATCAGGAGGACTTGTTTGTAAATGCATTAATTATGAAGAAGATTTTGGTTTTTGTTCACTTTGTTGTCATCAAGGCCATTGGGCCTCTTTCTATTCTCGACAAGGGAGGAGAGGACACAAAGGATCGACAAATCATCCTAATTATACCCTTTCTCCCACAGTCCCTTAGGTTTTTATTGGAATGCCTCTATCTGGGGCCGAGATGAGTCCAAGATCCACGTCCAGTGGTCATCACTCCCCTTCGGGCGTCCAACAAGCTTCCACTCTAATACCTGGAAAATCCTCCTCATCTATTTCTAGCTTACTAGGTTATGCCGCTCATGCACCTCCCTTTGTGCCGAAGGCGATCAAGTCAGCGGGATACACGAAAGGTAAGGGAATTGATGATATGGTTTCTAGAAGTTCCGGTCCTTCTTATAAAAATGTTGTTCGTGGTGTGATAGCTGCTCCTGATGGGAGACGGTATGACCCAATATTAGAGAGTATCCTAATAGTCGATGGAGCCAAACGGAGTGTCACTGTTGTTGTCAGTTTGGCTAGGGAACAAGTGGTGGCCTTCTCTATGACCCACTTTCCTAATGATGTGTAGTTTGGTGTCATGAGGATTCAAGGTGAATTGGAAGCCTCGGTGGCCATCCATAACAAGTTTGATATCCTTGGGAACGTCAATCAACTAAAAATAAAGCCAAAAATACAGGGGAGGGCAAGAGAACTCTTCCACATGGGTTCTTCCTCACAAGTCATTGGCAGAAAGGAGGTGGGAGGCAGGTTGGGTAGGATGTCCCCTCGCTCCATCAGCCACCAATCTGGTCTCATGTCTGAGTCAGCTCTTCATTCTGAGATGGAACATGATGATTCTAAAGGTATGTATGAGGATGATTTTTGGGATTAACTTAGGGTTCCCATTCAATCATAAAATTGATCTATGGGTTTGTTTTGACTCGTGTTTGCAATGGTGGATACCCTTAGGCAGGTTTTTTCATATGTGGTTCTCGTGCAGATTCTCACTTTTTCCTTAAAAGTGTTTTTGATATAAAAAAATTAATTTTCAGTCAAATCATGATGACTTGAAAAATATATTCAAATCACTCAGTGGATTAGGTTTTGTGGTTAAATGATAGAAATAATTTAATGCTAGAAGTAGTATGTTTGACTCCTAAGTACAATGCAAGATTAATCAAGTGAAAACACAAGATGAACCTCACTAAAATCCCCTTGATAATGTGAAACACAACCCCACCCCCTTTTATGACATGGGACATTAGTCAATAAATTATTACAAATAATAATATCATCCATGTTCTCCCCCATTTTTTATATTTTTTTGTAAAGATACAGAACATCACAACATCATTTTTTCCTTTTTTTAAGCTCCAGACATGAACAACTTTATTTTCACATCATTTCTCTTTTGTAACAGAGAACCGGATGAAATGTAAGAATTATAATTAAATGATGACTCATGACCAGTTTTTAAATAATTTATTTCCCAAAATCATGACACATACCTCACACCACATACAAATGATACACATCCCAATTAACACACATGAAAGGCCCTTCCCCCACACTCAGACATGAAATTTCCATACAGAAATACAAAAAGTGTTTGTAGGTAATGAGAAATCATCTTGTAATGTGGCTTAAACATATATGTTATTTCATGGAATATATGGTATCATGAAGGATAAATGTATTGGTGGGTCTCAATTAAATATGGGGCTAGCCAATGTAGTACCTTAGTAATTTTAAAAGTGTTTTTTCACAATCATAGATTTAAAAAGTATGAATACATGTTCTGGAAGGTGGCATGTCCCATGATCACTCAAGAAATATTCTTGAGAAAAAATAGGAAATATTTGGTCCAAAAATCCTCTCAAGAATTGGAAAATGATATTGGAAAATTATTCATGGCATGATTAATAATAACTAATTAATTCACATAAATTTCAAAATTTAAAATCATGAAAAATGGTAAGGAAATTCCATTTACATGAGTCAATTAATTCCTCCAAATCATGAGTCTTCATTTTAATATTCGTGTTTCACTTTAATTATACAATTATCCATTATACTCATTCAATCTTATTGGAAGCGAAATCTAAAACATGGAATCACTAGATTCCTAAGAAACTCATGTCTCGTAAACAATTCCATTAAAACATGAATTCAAGAATGGAATTTCATTTTATAATTAAGGATATAAAAGACAAAAAAAATTCGGGAATATATTTGTATAATATATAATTGAAATTCTTACTCACCTTTCAAATGGATCCTTATCTTCAAGATGTGTAATCCCACATTAGCTTCTTTTCTGACATTCCACCTATCTTAAGGGTTCATTATTGGCCTGAAATTTTTTATCCTTAATGAATCATAATTAGTAAAACTAAAATATAATAATAAAAACAATTTATATTTAATGCATGTTCAATCATGCTGGTATATGATGAGGAGTACAAGTGTACAATGTGAAAAAATGTGGGTTTCCTCCAAGAAGCACTTTTGTTTAATGTCATTGCATCGACTGAAAATAATAATTTTTTTCCCATAATCGTAGAGTACAAAATTCCCTCCCAAAAATATAATTTATGCAGTGGAATCAATGTATATAAATTGATTTTTTTAGTATGTTTCAAAAAAGAAGGAGTTACTACATTTAATCAAGTGTAAAGGAATGATGCAACCTGGTAAGTTTTCATTTGTATTTAGGTTTAAGGAGTGTGATCTCCTCTACTAGTTCTTGAGGTATTATCCCACGGAAAAACTTCAGCCTCTACCAATTTATAGTGAAAAGGTTTCTACTTCCTTCTTAATCTTTACATCACTAATGGGGTACACCTGAATAACAGTAAAGGGGTCATCCAATCTGGAACAAAGTTTACCTGGCATAATCTATAATCTAGATTTGAAGAGTAACACTTGGTCTCCAGGGATGAAGGTTCATGGTTGAATCATCTTGTCATGATCCATCATTTTTCTCTCTTTATAGATCGTTGAGTTTTCAAAATATTCTTTTCTAATTTCCTCTACCTCTTTCAACTATAATCTTCTCTCTTTCCTATCTTTATCAAGGTCCAAATTCATCTCTCTGACTGTCCAGTAAGATTTATGCTCCAACTCCACAGGTGGGTGGAAACTCTTTCCATATATCAATACATAGGGGATCATCCATGTATATGTCTAATAATAAATTCTAAATTCCCATAAGGTATCATTTTTCAATTGGCTCTAGTCATTCCTATTGGGTTTAATAATCTTTTCTAGAATGGATTTGATTTCTCTATTGTAGACTTCTGCTTGTCAATTTTTTTGGGGATGGTATGGGGTGGAATTTCATTGGTGTGACCCATACTTCTTCAACAATTCTTCTATTTTCATATTACACAAACGAGTTCTTGTGTATGTGATGATTGCTCATGGCTCCCCAAACTTGCAGAAAATATTAGTCTAGAAAAAATCACAGACATCTTTAGCATCATCAGTTCTGGTTGCTTTTGATTCCACCCATTTTGGAACATAGTCTACATCCAAAATAATATATGAATATCTAAATGACAATTAGAATGGTCCCATGAAATATTTTCCCCATCCATAAAAAATTTCAAAAAAATTTATTGGGTTTTTTGGAATTTCAATACAATTAGATATGTTACCATAAAATTGGCATTTTTGACATCTTTTACAAAATTCATATGCATCCTTGAATAAGGTGGCCCAATAGTGTCCAGTTTCTAAAAATTTTCAGGAAATCTAATAAGGTCCAAAGTGGTCTCTATAAGATTATTTATGATATACTTCAAACACTGAATCAATATAACTTCTTGTTAATCATCTTTTTATGATTTGATCATTACAAATTTTCCATAAAACAGGTCTTCCCAATTATAAAATCATGATTCAAATTTCAGCTTATGTTATTTATGAGATATTAGATGAGAGGGTACCTGATATGTAACCAAATATTTTACAATTATTTCCTACCAGGATACATCACTATTGAGGGTTTTTTATTGTTCCCCAAGAATCTCATCATTATGTGTGTTCTGGTTTGGGATTTCTGCTTCAGTGGTGTGGGGTAGTCAACTCATATGATCGACCACTTGATTTTTAGTCCCCTTATTATCATTGATTTCCAAATTGAAATCTTATAAGGTTGTAATATATCTCACCAACCATGTTTTAGTGTCCACATTTTTAATTAAGTACCTATGTGATGTATGATCATAAAAAACAACTTTAGTCCCAAGAATATATTATCTGAATTTATCTAGTGAAAAAAATACTATAAGGAACTCATTATCAGTGATTGTGTAATTTATTTGTGTTGCATTATTGTCCCTTGATAAGTAGGAGATGACTTGAGGCTTTCTCTAAATTCTCTATGATAGAGAAGCTCCCACTTCTTGGTTAGATGCATCTCAAAGTAGCTCAAAAGTGTAATCCCAATTGGGTGGCTACATTATTGGTGGTGTTATCAGCCTTTCCTTTAATTAATCAAATGATTCCCTACATGAATAATCAAAATAAAATTCAGAATCCATTAAAAGTAATATTTAGAGGGGGAGAAATCTTACTGAAATCCATGATGAATCTTCTGTAAAATCATGCATCCCCTAGAAGGATCTAACATGTTCGACACAAGTACGATATAGAAATTAATTTATGACATCAACTTTGTATTTATCAACCTCAATCCCATTTTTTGAAATTATATTCCCCAACACTATCCCTTTTTCTACCATGAAATATAATTTTTCAAAACTTAAGGAAAGGTTCTTTTTGATGCAGGTTTTCCAAAAAATTTCCAAATTTCCCAAGAAATGATCAAATGAATTTCCAAAAACTGTGAAATCATCAAGAAACACCTCAATGAATTCCTCAATGTGGTCAAAGAAAATACTCACTATAAACCGTTAAAATGGATCTACGGCACTTCATATCTCGAAAGACATCCTTTTGGCGAAAAATGTCCAAAATGTATAGGAGAAGATCATCTTCTCCTGGTCTTCTGGTGCGATTGGTAGCTGAAAATATCCTGAGAATCCATCTAAAAAACCATAATGGGTTTTTCTAGCTGACCATTCAAGCATCTGATCAATGAAAGGAATAATAATGGGGTCTTTTCTTGTAACTTGATTTATCTTCCAATAATCTATACACACTCTCGAGTTGTTTTGTAAACTTATTGGGATTAGTTTATTTATTTCATTTTTAACATTTGATAAGCCCATTTTCTTAGGGACTACATAAAATGGGCTAACCCATTGAGAACCATAGATTCAGTAAATGATTTATTCTTCTAAACATTTCTCTATATATTTCTTAAAAACCTCCATAATTTTGGGATTGATTCGTCTCTATGATTGTCTAAATGTTTGGAAATTTCATTCTAAAAATACCCTATGAGAGCATACTTTAGGGATGATTTTAGGAATACCACCTAAACACCCTCCTACATCTTCTACATTTCTTTTGATTAGGTCAATCTGTGTTTGTTATTGTGAATGGTATAGGATATTGGATATGATTACTGGACATTTATATCCTTCTATTAGGTAATCTTACTTCATATCACATAAAAAAGTCTTCAGATCTAGACATGGGGGTTGTATAAGTGATAATATTGCATTTAGGTTTCCTACTTTTATGGTTTTATTCTCTGGTATATTCTCACTCTATTTTAACAAATCATGGAAAAATATGATTTTACCTCATCCTTCAACATGATATCATAATTTTCGGGTTCTTACAAATTATAACATTAAAATTAAAATTTCTCTCCTACTAATAATAAGTCATGAAGGATAACCGAGTATTCAATTGGTTTCACACATTCATCATGGGATATCACATAAAGTGAGTGATTTATGGATGGTTTTTTCATCGTATCATGAATGTTGAAGTGTATTGTACTATCCTCAAACTCTATGGTGATTATTCCTTCATGCACATTGATGATCGTCCTTGCTGTTTTTAGGAAGGGTCTTGCTCGGATGATGGGGGATTGGGCTGGTTCGTGGCCTTCCTCCATTGAAAAGGACATAAAAGTCTGCTAGAATGATTAATCATATCTATCCTACAAGTAAATCTTCATCGACATTAGCTGAGAAAATGGTGGATCTATTTGATAATTGTCCCACCACTCGAGTTGGTTTTAGTTCTCTGATCAGCAAAGATGAAAAAACTGAGTGAACCATTGTTTTGGTGGTGTGAGCTCTATCCCCCTTTAAGTGGTGATTTCATTAACGTCGTTTTTTGAATTGGAAATTAATTGTTCTGGAATCTTACCTTGGTTATTAGTGATAGAATCCACAATGATTGCAGATTGATCACCTAGCTTGTCTATCTTCTCTTCTATTCGCGCAACTCTTGTCTTCATTTATTGATCTTCAGTTGACGATGCACTTATGTATTTTTTCTAAAATTTTTTTTCTAGAAATGTGGTAGTTTTAATGTTTTTTGTTGTTGTAAGGGATGATTATAAGGAATTTGTAATGAAATCTTGTTCTGATATTACTACTGAAAAAGAGGTCTGGCTTGGTTCTATTGAAACCCATACCCTGTTTTTGTTTGAAGTTGGTATTGAATTTTTTGATAGGCAGCAGCACAACATTCTATCCCCTGTACTTTTGTACATTGATAAGTGTAACGAGAATTATAAGAGATTAAACCACACACCTGATTCGGTACTTTTAGTTCCTTCGCATGGTTCACAGCTATTTTTCACACTAAACTAGTGAGTTCACCCATTACCTTTCTTATTAAACCTATTGAATCTGATGTTCTAACCTCATGGATTCCTCTGGTGCTCATACCTCAAGTGCCAAACTGCTGTGAATTTTGTGCAATATTTTAAATCAGAACTCTGATATCTACATTTGATTTTTCAATAAGGGCTCCTCCTGATGAGACATCTAGTAGATTCATATCATTGTCATGTAGTCCTTGGTAGAACCAAACAAGGAATTAGTCCTCATCCATTTCCTGGTGTGGGAAACTTGCACAGAGCTTCTTGAAATATTCCTAGTATTTGTATAGGGTTTATCCAGTTGATTGATGTATGTCATAAATATCCTTTTTTATTGTTGTGATCATGGATAATGGGAGGAATCTTTGTAGGAATCATTTTTTCAGATCTTCCCAGTCATTGATATCTCCCGGTTACAAATTGTACAACCATTCCATCGTTGCTTCCTCTAGTGAGAATGGGAATGCCTTCCACTTAACGTGATCATCCACGACTCCTTGAGAATTTAAACTAAGCCAATCATAGGTATATTATTCAATATATCGATTCATATCTTCACCTGCAAGACCATGAAATTTTGGAAGCACCTTGATTATGTTAATTCACAGTTCAAAATCATTTTCTATGGAAGGGACAGCAAGCCTGGTAATTTGATTTAAAAAGTGAGGTGTGCAGATGTTGTGCAAGGTTCAGTTGTGATTTACAACCATTATTACATGTTCAATGTGTTCAATTAAGGTATAACTTGATATTGTGAGATTTATTTCACTGAAATCTATTATAATATTTTTCTTTCACAATTTGGTTATTCAAAATGTATTTTTTTAAACGGTTTTGAGGCACTTCATTAATAGAAATACTGCCATGTTTGATGCACACCTATCATTGGGAATGGAAAAACAATATTTTAATTACATATTTAGAGTATAGTAGTTGACCCTAGGTAGTATTCTGAAGAGGAGTTCATACCAATCAAGGTTGTCACTTTTTCTGGATTTCCTAAAAATGATTTTTTTTAATTATCTTAAATGACTATGAGAGAGACAAATAGCTTGAATTGATTGGTGTTAAAAAATGAAAAATATGAAGACCAGATTGGCTTCAGCTAGACCTATTGTTGTGCCATCATGGTTTCCAAATTTTGACTCATTTTTTATCCTTTAACTAGTACGAGAGAAATTCATCAACCGAGTCCTCTATCCATTGGTCAGATTGATGTGATGATAATTTTCCTATCCAAAACCTTCTATTGGTCTATCCTTCTTCCAATGTTTTTAGGTTTGCAGAATGTTTCTGGATTGATTATAAAAATCACTGACTAGGAATTGTTGTTCCCTAATAAACCAAAATTTCGACACACAATCCAACAAAAGTACTTGACAACCACCGAGCACTCACCACCCAAACCTAATCATGTTCCTCCATATACAGATTAGAATTGGGTGGATGGAGATGTGATCATTTACCAATTAAATTTATAATTACAGAATCCAAATCTAACACAACAGCATTCAGAATGTAAAACTGGACTAAGAATTGAAAACAGAATAAGAAATAAGACAATATTTGATTAATTTAAATCACAAGAACTCAATAACACACATAGGTCTAGCCTCCCCTCGTTCCAATCACTCGTATGAATCTACCCATCCATGGATGGGGCAAGCGAGATGATGTAGGAGAAGAGAGACATTTTTAATGTAATGAAAATAAATGAAATGAATAGAATGATGATGAAGGAGATGGTCCTTGAGTGACCCTTGGCATTATCTCATATCTGAGTGTGGTGTTAAACTCCCTACATATAATGGGTGAACTCCAATTTATATAGGCCAAGGGGGTACCATCATCTGGTCATCAAATTTAAGATCTTCATATTCGCTCTTTGAGATTTCCAACAGATTATTTCCACCACAAGACTGACCTTGGTATGCCAATTTAAAGGACAAATTTTGGAATGGTGTATTCTAAAAAGAACATCCAAAATAGAATTTACGTTTCATACCAAAATTTCAGATTGATCGACCCATTGAAGTATGATATATGGCCAATTAAATATGAGATTTAATTCTTGAGGAATGTTTCCTTATTTTTTGCAACAAAACTTGAGCATCCATGGGCCACCTTAATGAAGGAAAATCTTCATAAACATCACCAGATGAACTACCCATTTAATTTTGTTTCCATTCCAATTTTAATCACCCAAATTGAATGTATTTTGAAATATTTATGAACAATTCACTGATGTGGCATCCATGTAGTTGTCCAGAATAATTGTCCTACTTGATTGAATTTTTCTGACCCCTGCATGGGCGAATTAAATCCTGGTCCAGTAGAAAAAGATGAATAAAATAAATATTGGAATCCAATAAAAAATGAATCACATAAATTGGATTTACATTTTAAATCATATGCTCAAATTACCAAGGATATTAAAATCTGTCTATATTTTCAAATTAATAATTTTTCACATTTAAGCTCATAACACCCTATAAATCCAAATTTGATTTAAATAACACAGATTGATAAATTTTTAGTGATTAAATCATTGAATTACATAAAAAATGATTAAAATATTATCTTTATCAATGAACTTTGTACTTCCCATTTTATATTAATAATAGGATGTTTCTTCAACCCCTCTCATGATGTGCCATTTAAATAACTACATTTTGAAATATATAACCCCTGATTGTTGATATCATGTTTAAATTATAAGAACCAAGTTTTTTATGGTAGGGTGAATGTGACACCCTGAAATTATAAATGAATAACATTGTATTAAATTAAATATATGACATGAAACACCATAATTAGATAAAAATATAACAAACTACTACTTTAAAAAAAAAATTTAAATAAATTATATCTCTTACATATCTTACATTACACACAACATTGTGTTTTGATTGTGATACACACAACACCGAGTTCAAACAAAGTGTAAAATATTATTAAATTATTATTATTTTATATAATAGTGAACACGTAGCCATTGGAATTTATGATCTGAAAAATAATGAGTAAATTATTTATATTTGTTAATGAAAATTGTAATAATTAACATTTAATATAAATCCTAATGTTTTATTAAAACATTATTTTTTCTAAAATAACTAAAACATATTTTTTGGGCACATAGTTTTAAAAAAATAATAAATTTAGAAAAAATATTTTCTAAAATGATATAAATTTTTAAATATAATATTGAAATTTTCTGAAGAAGAATTTATTAATATTTTCCTAAAATATTTCTTTTTTCAATAAATAGGGAAAATATAAAATTTTAATTGAAAATTACCTTTTCATTCAAAATATTGATACAGATGAATTAAATTTTTATTTGTTTTTAAAATAAAATTACTAAAATTTTATTTAATTTAATAAAATTTACGTCATTGGAATAAATATCATATTAAATATTGATATAAACACACTATATACATTTTTAAAAAAAATATTTAGCATCCTGCTTTCTCGTCGCATCTCTGAGATTAATTTGTAATTATAATTTTACACATATGGGAAATGTATTCATATAAATGGATTTAATATTTTGAATCCTTATAATTTAATTTTTTAAAAAATATATATTTATATTTGACCAAAATTAAGAGTGAAAAAATAAAAAAATAATTATCATTGATAAGGTAAAACATTATTTATCAAATATTAAACTAAGATGATTAAAAATAAAATGTTCATCCTTCATTTAAGTAGCCCAATTAATTACCTATTTCTAGATTATCAATTATAGGTTCTAGAATATCCCATTTGGGATGATTTTTTAATAAAAAAATTGTTTTTATGATTGAATATTGTCAACAGAAATTACATGTCGTCCACTCACCCCACTTACAAAAGGATAAAAATATCATATATCATGTACAAGTTCATAGAATTTTGGTTCATCCAATTACTCCCCAAGTAACCCCGAAATATGTAGCCTTATCCTATATGTCACTATTTTTTGAATAAATCCATCCTATAAAGTCTTTTTGTGCAATCCTAAGGAAGATACAAGAATAATATTTTACATTTTTTCAACAAGAATTTTTATTTTATTTTTTTCTGAAAATCATTAAATTATTAGTAAACCTTGATGATATACAAAACTTATTATATTCCATATACTTTGAGTTTTTATAAAACTTTAATGACCTAAAACCATATTTACTTCCATAAAATGGGTTAGGAAGTCATTATCTTTGTCTATTGTAGACTATCTCCTCATGAAAAAATGTAACTCGTTTTTTCATTACAACCTTTAATGGTTTGGAATGATGATGCATATAAATTATATTTATGATATTTATAACATAATTATACATCTAGAGTAATTATATAATATATTTTCATTCACATTCCATTCTCTGGGGGATATAGTTACATTGCTCATGTGTATGGTGGACACTCGCCTCGCGAAGCAATATCATTCATATTTCACTAAAACATCACATTAATGTTCCTAAATATAAATTTATTGATGATATGTGATATATATATTACATAATTACTATTTTCAAGAATTATTTATTTTTTAAATATAAATTTATTTTAACATTTTCACTCTATTAAAGATAACAACATCATGTCTGTACATGCAAACTTCCACCTTCACGAAGCAATGTGAATCTATTTGCATCACCACACCACGTGAATGATATATATATATATAATATTATTTATATGATATTGTGTTCATTATAAAAATATGAAATATCACATACCTCTTTTCAATAATGATCATTAAAAATGGAAATGTTACTCATGCACACATATGACCTACCATCTACCTGATTGTAACATAGACCATTTTAAATTACCAAATTTCATGATTTATTCTAAATGTATAATTTATTTATTAATATGATAATTATTTCATCATTATTATTATTAATATTATAAAACAATATATTATACACAAAAGCTGGACCATTCATGATGAAACATGCATGATAAGACGTGGAAATTAACACCTGAAATAATTAAAATATTATATGATTATTAATATATTATTGATAATATTTTATAAAAGAATCATAAATGTTATTATAAAAATTATTAAGGTTATTTTTTCTTTAATAATATTCTTAAAAACACTATAAATGAGGTTGAAGAACAATAAACTAAAAGGAAGCATGATATAATGGATTTGGCCTCAATTACTTTTCATTAAGGATAATTATAATGTTATGAGCCTAATTTATTTTCTATGGTGTATATACTTCATCTTTGACATATAGTATCATAAAAACATCATAATTAATTATATTTCAGTTTAAATTTTAATTATTTATTCTAAATGGATTTGAATTAATTACTACTAAGTGGTAACAAATTTAATAACTCAATTTCATTTCATTAGGTTATATTACTACTTCAATATCTTTAAGATTCAATGATTATGTGTGTAACTAATTTTGAATATATACAATTTTTAACTTTTTTTAGTTTTATTTGTATTTTATAAACATAATCTATTAATTTATTTATCATTCGTCCAATGTTATGACCTCTGTAAAAGAATATTTCACAATCTCATTCTATTCAAGATAGTTTATTATTGAACATCAATTGAAGGTTCTTATTTTAACATTTCATAATTAAAAAGTTTAATTTTATGAACCTATGTTTATACATGATATTTTCTTGTAATTGTTCCATTTTATTACTCTCCATTGCGTTGAAATTGATAAAATGTTTATAATAAAAGTAGACATTGTTTCTCTCTTATATCAGAAATCACTTCTCTTCTAAAACCATGTTATCTAAAAATATATATTTTTTCCTTTCCATATTATTTTATTATGAATCATTTAATGATTTTTTATTTTAAACTCTTTAATTAAATTTCACTTATTTTATTTTTCTATATATATAATTTTATAATATTTTTATAATGAAAAAGGAATGTTCTTAAATTGTATGGAATATATAGAATAACTAACCAAAAATAACATCATTTTTTGGAGATTCATTAACCTGTTTAGAAGTTTAGTTTTTAAATAAATGATTTGTTATATTATTATGTAAATTCTTATTTTTTATGCCTTATTTAAAAAAATATGGTTTTAAAAATGATTTATTTTATAAAAGGTCATTTTTAAAATGAAAAGGATATTTTCTTCAAAAATAATTTGAAATATATCTTATGTAATTTCTATTAATTTATGAAACAAAAAATTATTATTAATCTAGTGTTTGTAGTATTGATACCATTATTATTATTACTCTTGATCATTTATGATTATGTTGAATAAAATAAATATTTAAAATTACCTTCTTAATTAATTTTTTGTGATAAATAATTTTACCTTGAATTATTAACTTTACTAATATCATTGTAAATTAATTCCACCTAAACATCCACATTATTTATCATAGATATAATTATTTATTGAACCATATATCATTTAAACATGTGGTTTTTTACTATGAATGTTATTTTATTTAATAGGGAAATATTGATATTCTTTTCTATTTCATCAATACATATATTTAATGGAAAGGAATGTGGTTTACGAATTGAATATTTTATTCAATATATAAGTAATGATTAGGAAATGTAGACATAGGTGGGTCTATATTATAGATATACCATAGATTCATTGGTAGTGTCATGAGATGAAATAGTTTTCTATCTATAGTTAAATGGGTTTCAATCGATCAATTTTGAATTGTCTTGTGACAGGTGTTTGTGGTAGACTTATCGAATTCCTGAGACATGATGTCCAATTATTATCCATTTCCTTCATGAAGAAATATTTTATTATTTTCAATGATATTTTCTCTATTATATCATATCTAAATTCAATTCATTATTAGTCATCGATTAAAGAAAATGTATGTTCGGTAATTTACCCTTCCATGTTAATTATTACTTGTCTAGTTATGATAGTAATGTTATTTATTAAATGGAATTTACATTGATGTATTTAAATAATAATATTTATTATGCATCATAAAGTTATTTTAGTCATGTTGTTGATAAAATGGAAGGTGTTTTTAGTTATTTACCATTTTAAATTGATTGTGATTATTATTTTATTATAGATTTATATGTAAATAATGCTTATTAAGAATTTGAGCTCAACTTTTTTTCATTCCGAGTTATCCTTGAAGTGTACTATGAATGATACAAAGATTAGAATAATGTGAATAATGAAATTCATAAAAAATAATATCTTTTAATTTGTGTCAAGAACCAGACTAGATACCATGGTAACCAAATACTCGAGCTATAAACGACATGCCCAAAAAAAGATTTATTTAACTCTATGTATTGTGGAATAGCACATAGTATCATATTAGAATATATATATATAATGAATTTTACAATAAATAGTATAAGATAAAAGACTATAAATCAGTAATCCCAACACTCCTAAGGGGGAAGTACCAGAAACAAAAGTTATAAAAAAAACCCAAAAAATTATATCATCAAGTACTCAGTATCTAACATGAATAAAAATTGATACTTACCATGGAAAACGTGGATAAAATCTCCAAAAATCACCTCCAATACTCCATGGGAAAAAGGATCAAGAACAGCCACCACCTCCAACTGGAGTTTTTCCGTTATTGAGACCTGGAATTTAAAAATCTATAAATGCATGAAAAAAATGTAGGAATGAGATATAAATAATATTATGGTCATAATAAGTGTTTTATAATACATAACATAAAAGTTTACCATTTATGTTATGCGATAAAACTAGAAAAACTGTGTCATTTCATTTTACACATATAAAACCAAAACCTGATTTAAATTCAAATAGATGGAAAATATAAGCAAAAAATTAAAATAGTAATAAATGTAAATTTCATATAAAATATTAAATATAAGTAAATTTTAATAAATAATATATTTAAATAGATCATATGAATGTATATCAAATCAAAGAACTTGTATCTCTATGGTTAAACACCATACGGTTTGTTTGTTACTGAGTATAGGATCCCCACACATCTGATCGGTGACCTTGACACAATATCCACTACCACTTAAGGGAAAATTACAAAAATACACTTCTAGTTGATATAAATTTAAAACCATCAACTCCCACTCTATGTTAAATTACAATCATCAACTACCACTTATGGTAAAATTAGAAACCATAATTTATTTAGTAATTTTTTCCTCATAAATTCATTTCTTTAGGATCAAGATCCTAAAATGCTTATCCCATCCCAATAAAATGTACCATGGATCCCATGTGATTCAGCCAATAAATCAATCATTTAGAACATTTTAAATTACAATTATAAAAATTTTAGTGGGAAAAAATCCTTATTTCTTTAATAAGAAATTCATCAGTTTCCATCATTTCATTATATTTCAAACCATATTTTAATTTATTTAGTTTTCTATTGATTGAAAAAATATAATGTTAATAAAAATTATTTCCAAAATAAATTCATCATTTTTTACAAACTCTCTCAAAATTTTCAATTAAATAAAAATTGGATTTCTTTTTCCCAATTTCCATACCCATTTTAAATCATGGTTCAATTAATAAGAATTACAAGTAATTAGTTCCAATAAACATAATTCACATTTAATCATTAAATTTGGGGTTTAAATTGTTGGGAAAATAATTATGGAACCACCTACCTTCAAATAAAATATCACAAAAACAACTCCCACAACAGGACTCACAAAATAATATGAAGTACAAGAGGTTCTAGTAACACAAACCAGAATAAATATTAAATAAAATGATGTTTAGATCCATGCATTATGGAATAATCCATCAAAATATAATAAGAATATAAGAACAGATCTAGAGAAACTATACATGAAGAGATCTGTATACTAGAGATGGATCAAATACTCAACCAACACTTTGACTCGCAAATAGAAGATAATGGAGAATCCAAAATCGGTTCATGGGAACCTTCAAAACCCAAAACTATCATGTTATCGATGACCAGGAATAATAAAACTCTTAAATAGAGGGTTGAGAATTTTTAAAATATTCTTTAGAAAAATTAAAACTTGTGTGAATGGTTTTTGGGATAGAGTCTCAGAATTAGACAACTCATGCACACAAACCATGTTCCAATACTGTTTGGGGTTCAAATTTTTTCAAAGGTGGTTCTATGTTTTTTCTAAGCATGTTATTAATATAAAAATTTTCACTATATAATAGTATAAGGGTTTTATGGTATAGCTACAATTTATAGAAAATCCATGTATACTTATAGAAAACCAACAAAGGGATCACAGTTTGTTATGAAAAAACATATAGTTTTAAATAATCATTTTATGACACTGAACAACCCAAAGGAACTGCAAAGGTCATAAAATATACATTTGAATCAAACCTAACCAAGACCCAAAAAAATTTGTGAAAAATAGAATGGTAAGGGAATAGAAGAAAACATTTTATAGAATGTTATAGCCTCCCCATAATAAGAAATTTATATCCCTATAAAACCTATCAAATGTTTCTATATCAAATAAATCAGGCCACTTAACTATAATCAATTCCTCCCACTCCCATGTATCACTATAATCATTAATATTCATCAATATAACATATAAAAAAGGAAACATCCTTCCTTCATGTACCTTTTTCATAGAATCCACAATCCTAACTGGATGCTCAATCTTGGATAAATTAGGCTCAAGATTATGATCCTACTATATTTAGGCATGATATGGTTCAAAAAGATCCCAATAGAGTTTTGATACATGGAACACATTATGTATCAAAATAAATTGTGGGGGATTTTTCAAATAGAAATACACTTTCCCCCACCTACTCATAAACATCATAAGGTCTCACAAAACAAGGAGAAATCTTCCCTTACTTCCCAAGATTCCATTGATCTAATTGAGGTGAAACTCACAAGAACACCCGGTCACCAATAGGGAAATGCATTGGTCAACTACAATGATCACTGTAATATTTATTATTACTCTCTTATATCAACATTTTATGACAAATCATTTTAATCTTTTTAATCATCTCATAGACCAGACAAGTCCCAACCAAAAATGTTTCACCAATATTTGAAAACATCAATAGATATTTACACAAACGTCCATACAAAACATCAAAAATATAAATTTTTTATGAACTAGTAACTATTATTATATCAAAACTAATACCAACCCAAATTTTCATCCCAATATCTACCAATGTCACAAACAAAGTCTCATATAAATTCCTTAAGTATATGTATATCACTCTCTATCAGACCATCCTTCTGAAGATAGTATGTCATACTCAACTGATACATTGATCTCATTACCTCTTAAATTGGTCGGAGAAACAAGAGGAAAAACAGAGATCTCTATTAGTGACTATTTAATATAGAACTCCATGAAAATCAAAAATATCTTTCACATAGTTATTTCCCAACTCCACAAATTTGGTTTTATCATGAATTATATGAATGAGAGATTCTGTTTTTATCTTATTGATTTCAATCCATATTGTATTATTCATTTGAGGGGCATGTATAAAATGAAGCTTGATGTATATATATATATCATCTAGATTCCAATTCATTGTTGTATGTGCAAGAATTAAACCTGAATGTATCTAGTGCTCATCCATGAACATTTTGAAATTATAATAGTAATAATCAAAATCAACTATGTCATGTCTCATACCTAGACACTATAATATTTTTTTCATATCATAAAAAAATTTGGTTCCTTAGAGAAAACACTATTGTGAATTATGAAAATCCCCAATAATTTCTTTATAGAAAAAACTATAAAAACGAGTTTTAAATAATAAAATACAGTTGTGAATAATGACCACCCAACAATAATCTCCCCACCCTAAAGAGATGGCCTAATTATAAATAATTATTCATCAACTTGCTTATCTGGATGAATCGTCTCGAGAAGAACAAATTTTTTACTGAACACTAGATGTGAAAATTGTGTCCTTTTCTTCTTGAACTCCTAAATGAATCTATGCAAAAATAGATATCAAATTTACCGCATTTTATGATTTATTCATAATTTTGGTTGTATGTTTCCTACATAAATCATCTATAATGAAAATTCATTTCCCTATGATATATGATATTCATAAATCGAAGTACTCTGTGTACTCCACCCAAGGAATGTGATAGAGATTCAAATATTTTTTTTGATATAATATATAACATTTAGACTTTTGGTCACAATATAAGGTCAACTATTCTCTGAAAAGGTAATTTTTCCAACTCTTATGTTTTTACATTACAACAGTAACATCATGTCTTTATGATGGAAAACTATTCTCATGGTCCCTATGATTTTAAGAACCATAGGATACCAACTAAGCACCATATATAATAATACCTCCAAAACTCTAACCTAATGAGTAATAGAAGACCATATAAAACATTTCATCCTCAAGAAGAGTCATACCTAATATAGAATTAAATATAAATTTAAATTTATCAAAATAAATATTATTTTAATAATATCAATGGAAATTTACTCCATTCAGAGTGATATTGTTCATTGGAGAATCCATATTCGAGAAATCCATTACGAACAAGTGATAATATCCATCTAGGACCAATAAGCTCTAATTATGAAAAAAATTGTGGTTGTTCCCAGGAAATAATATCTATTACCTTCTTTATGTTAACATAGATTCCATTTTCCATGAACACTTGTCCAAAGTAATTTACCTTCCAAATATAGAAGTCACATTATGATAGCTTGGCATAGATTAGGTTATTTCTCAATAATTAAAAACTCTTCTAAGATGACTCACATGATCCTCCCTAGAATAAGAGTAAACAAGTATGCCATCCACAACAAACTCAATGAATGTATCAAGAAACTTGTGGAATATAATGTTTATCAAATCCCTTCATATTATAAGAGAACTGGTTCAACAAAATGGAATGTTAATATTGTCATTATTTTCATAACTACTCTGTAATTTAGATTTTTCAATTTAATATTATTTTTTCTCAACTAGTGATAAGTATAATGATGATCAATATTAAAGAACCACATCACCCGTTTCAACTAGTCATACAACTAATCAATTCTTGGTAACAAAACCATTTTCATTTCTGTAACTTTGTTGATATTTTAAAAAAGAAACCCATAGGAGTAGTGACACATCTGATTTCATAGTAAATAATATTTCATCACACAATGGTACATGCTATATATTATAAAACATTTATTAATAGAGTCATTAAATAGGGTCTTTAACTATTTCATTTCAACTTGTTTCATGTGGTCATAAGGACTAGAGACAGGTTGATTACTAGGCATTGAATCAATAGATAACTAAACCTCTATTACTGGTGAAATACTAGATAAATAAAAAGTAAAAATGTTAGGAAACATGATGAAAAATGAAGGGATATAATTAACAATTATTCCAAATCTAGATCAAAATAAGGAATTGATATTACTATCCATAGCCTGAGAAAAAAATGGGTAGCTCTACTCGACCATGTGTCCCATTATCTCTAAAATATTAGACACACCCTATTGGGTGTATTAAATGATAACCATAAATGATAGTTGTAAATTTATGACTTATTAGAAATTATCTAATTTATCCCAAAATATACATCATCATATTTCATTTCAAGAACTATAAAATTCCGTAAATGATAGATCTCTAATAAAGAGGAAACACATGCAGGATAACAAAGACCCTTATCTCTCTTAGTTCCAAGGGGTTTAATAATTTCCATCACATAAAAAATATTCATAGGAATATATAATAGGTTTTTTTAAGAGTGAATATAAATAATTCGCATGCACCATTATCTACTAATGAAATAACTAATGATGAAGCTATAGTGATGGTACCTATCACATTCGATGTACTTATATCAGCTTCATCTGGAGACTCTTCCAATGCATGGAGAAACTTTGTTACAGATTCTTGTGACAGGAAACCCCTTGTTCATGAAGCATCTAATTTCACTAACATAATTTTTTTATCTGATGATCCTATTGCACTATATAAGAAAAATTAAACAGATGAATTTCTATAGGTTTCCTAAGTAACCATAAGAATTTCACATCTATAGTGATTAGTACAAACACATCCCAAATTCTCAAACATTCCACACTATTAGCAAGAAAAAGGGACACTTCATAGAACTAAATAATTTATAAGGGATACCTACTCTCGGTAACCACTATAAGTCCCATCATTCTTCTTATTTCCATTAAAGGTACTCATGGAGCTTCCACTGGGAGAAAATGAACAACCATAAACACTGACATACCAGCAAGATAATGATAACCCATTAGTACCATATACAATATGTTAGAATAAGAAGATATAATATATAAAAAACTAATAATTAATATCAGGTTAGAGTCCCATCTCAATCAATCAAGCCTTCAACATATAACTTTTTAGAATTTCATGTGAAAATTTTAAAATCTCAGAAAAGAAGTTTTTATACATTGTCAATGTCCTATCATCCTGTATGAGTTTGAGAAATTTAATGGCATTATTCATCACATTATACTCTTGACAGAACAGATCAGTGAAAATACCTATGACTTCCTTCTACTCTAATGACTCGTAATTATTTGTCGTAACCATCAAATTCCACCATCTCTTGTTAGATCACACTATCGTTGTTGTGGAAGAATTTCACCATAATAAAATCCTATATTTAAAAGAAATAAAATAGAGGATATATAATTATAAACTAATCCTAATAATATTGAGGATCATTATACCCTTAGAACACCGGTGTATTTCGATGGGGAAACTCTTGAGTATGATTCTAAGATTCATCCATTTCTAGTTCCAAATAGGAGCCTAAACAAGAATGGGTGCATGTTCCCATTCCCTATATAGGATAACATAGACAAAAATCATGACATGATTCTAGTCCATGGGAGGATATTCTCATTGTGGTTGACTAGAAGCTTCATCTTCTGGTCTATTTTATTGTATTCTAAAAGGCATGATGCTACAAAACATCAAAAAAAACACTGATGACATCAAAAGATTACATAGATCAACTACTCAAATAACTTCAAATGGAATATTTGTTCCATAAAATAATATATCAATATTTATAATTCAAACCATCCAAATAAAATGTAGTGGATGTACTATAATAATATCCTATAATTACCCCGAAGTCACATATCCAAAACATCCAATGGTGACTTAAGGCTCGTTTTGATGAGAGAGGGCCATGAAATGTCTTATTACTAACTCTTAAGTCCCAAAAAGATATCCCAAAATGTATATATACACATAGAAAATATGACTATCCTTCAATTAATACCTTTTTTCATGATTCATCCCATATAACTTGGTATCATAATACCCAATCCGAAGTGACATGGCATGAAGTGTGTCCTCAATCCTCAGTGGATAGAGAAAATCACATAGGATCCTAGAATTCCAAATTGGGAATAAATTTTACATGAAATAGAGGAAGAAAAAAGGTTAAAAATATTTACACTCGATGCTACCAAGGGATAAGGTACTATAAAAAGCGGTATAAAATAATCCAACGAAGTACATGCACATATTACATGGTATCTAACAGGATAAAAACTCACACATCCAATGATAAAATTAAATGACATATCAACTTGTCACCCCCATCATTCTATGAAACAAAGGATCAAGAATATCTTCCACCTCCTATTGGTGATTTCAAAATTACTAAACCTAGAATGATACTATATAAAAACACGAAAAGTAAATTGTTTAGTGTCAGCTATAAATACATGTAGTGTCTCATAAATTTTTCCTTAATTATTAGCATAAAAAATTAAATTTTATTATATCAGATAAAATAAAATAATCGTGTAATTTGGTTTTTCACATTTAAAACCAGAATATGATTTCAATTCCATTATATAGAGGAAATTTCCAAATATCTTTCAAAAACACTAAAATGGTATTTTCATAAAAAATATATTTACATGTGTCAATTGGAATGAATAAAACAGTTTAATATATCAGAGGAATGTATATCAAATCAAATAACACATAACATGATGGTGAAATGCCATAGTGAAGGATCATATCACGTCCTATTAGTGTAATTGAAAAAATATACACACCCCCATAAAATAAAATTACTATCATCCACTCCCTATTAATATAGGAATACAATAATCAACACCTATTTATCGTAAAATTACTATCATCAACTACCACTTAAGTGAATATTACTAGCCAAAAACTCATTTAGGTTGTATTTGTATCTTAAATCCAATTTAAGGGGTTCAAGATCATAGTGTTATTATTCCAACCACATTTTAACTACCCAGTCTCACGTCTTCATCAATTAAACAATAAATCAAATTTTAATTCAATCATTTTTAGAAACATTCAAATACATTTTCCCAATTTCTGTTTTCAAAATGACTTATTCATTTCAAAACCAAATAAATAGTTTTCATCATTTCATTGTATTTCAAAACATGTTTTGATATTATACTCTTTCTCAAGATAAACATTAAATCATTTTTGTAAAGGTAATTTACAACAACAATCCTTCATTTTTCAAAAAAACCTGCCACAAATTCAATTCCCTTAAAATTTGGTTTTTATCTCAATTTTAATAACAACATCTAATAAATGGTCATATAATCACAATTACATGTTTTTAAATTATTTAAAAAATTATTTAAATTTAATTATTATATTTAATTCTTGAATCAGAGAGAAAATAATTATGTAACCACCTATATTTATATCAACGATCCCGAAATCATCCCTCTCAAGGGGACTCACCAACAAAGATGAAGGCATAGAGGAACTAAGAAAAAAACTAGAATCATGATACAATAAAATTGAGTTTATATCAATCCAAAAAATGATGTTCCATTAAACCCTAAGGATGAAGGAAGGAGATATCAGAAGAAACAATATTATAGAAGATCCACTTTCTAGAGAGGGTTCAAATCTCCCTCGGAAAAAATGATTCACCAAATATTGAGATTATAGGTGCCAAAAAATACTTCTAGAGAGCCTTCACAAACCAAATTTTTTTGGTTGATAAGGTTGATTAAGAAACTCAGAAGAAAGATTTAAAATATTTTAAATAATATTTTGACTAATTAAATCCAGTGCACATGGTTTCCTTGAGAGGGATGTGTAGTTATGAAATATGTTTACCCCTACTATTTAGGGAGTGTATTTTATCCAAGGTGGGGGAATGGTTCTGTTAACTATACACCCAATGTGAAAATTCCCACAATTTTTGGATTCCTAGTTTGGAGGGTCTAGCTATACTGTATTATAAACCAAAAACCCCCTCTATATAACCATTTAAGGGTTCACAGTTTTCTCGAAAAACTGCATGATTTTCCCTTATCATGCACTGACCATGAAAACCCAAAAATGCATCAAAAATTTAAAATATTTTTCCAAAATAACCACTAAAAATACCGAATAAAAATGAAAAACAAAAAAGGGCATATGAATATTGGAAAAAATGCAACATGATATTAAAATTTTGTATTTAAGTGTAATATGGGACTCATGTATGTATCTAATTTACAAAAAATATACTAAACTATCCAGTCCTTTATGAGGAAATTAAATGTATCTTATTCCAATGTAATAAATAGGAAACCAAATTCGGGATAATGAGTTCGGGGTTGCATCATTTTATAAATAATTCCTTCAAATATTACGTCAATTAGTTTTCTATTATAATTGTAGATAATATTCCAATATATTCCAAGCCTATTGAAGAACATAATGAATATTATATGATTTCTTTTAATGACCATAATAAAGAATATATATTATTATAGATTTAGTAATTATGAATGTTGGATAAATAATGTAGAGTTACCATTATAATCAATGGTTCATCCATAACATACCAATTTTTTTTGAAATAAATTTAGTAATACAAACTTATGTAATATAAGGGTGTTTACAGCAGATGGAGTGAACCAATCCCAAAATATCATCATCCACCAAAGTTAAATACTACTCAATAGTCCTAAAGTACCATATAGTACTCATTTCCATGATTTATCCCATTGGTAGTGCATATGCCACTTGATTTTCTTATTTTTAGACATATGAATCAGTTAAATTGAGTATTATGGTTGGGTTGATAATTCTGATCCAATTAGGGAGATTTCCCCATTGGGTAATCCTATTTATTTTTTTCAAAAATTGATAGTCTATTATGAATCAGATTAAATACTTATCAATTTCTAGTTATGTAAATTATCATACATGATGGAATAAATAGTGGAGAATAATTTAGCTTCCTAGGTAATTCCAATCCTATAATGATATGGAAAAAACCTTTGACAGTTCCACAAGAATTGTGGAAAACCCCTATACAACTTGAGAGCCCGTAAATTCCAACGTCAACTTCATAAACATTAGCTTTAATAGATAGATATATTAGAGGAGTCCACCAAATTATATTTAAAATTGAGGGTCTCTATGGTCTACCTGAAATACCCAGTAATCGATGTGTGCTGATTTCCATGAAACTGTTATCCATGTCACCAAAATGAACACTGATGGTGGAATCAATATCTATGTGTATGAATAGTGACACTATTGGAACATATGAATGAAATTTTTCAAATAAGGATAGATTTCAAGATTTCCATATAGAAATGTAGACAACTACATTAGAAACCATAATGAGGTTATTTATCTGTGCACTTCTTCCACAGTTACTAATGTGAATCATCAGTTCATCTAGCAGCATGTACACACACAAATCAATGATTAATAGGATTCCTATGTAATTACATAATCTCTTGATAAAGGATAAACTAATAAAATTTATTCTAAATAGATGTATCATCACTGAAACATATTTGACACACTAAAATAATGTTATAGACAACCTTCATCAACTGGTCATGTATACAAAATCAGTTCATCAAAATTCTACAGAGAAGCAGGAACCATCATGTTTGGATAAAGGGTTCCTTGAAAATAAGAAGCCATACTGATGTTAGGGTGGATCCATCACACTATTTAATGTATAATTCCTTCGTATTTAGATGCCCATTTCTTTTTGTCCTCAAGATCAATGTTTCACTATCAATGAAGAAATAGTTTTTAATTTATATTACATATTGTTGAGTAATAATGTCACCAAGTTATTAAATCTGAATTTATAAATCAGATACGTCAATATCAAGCATATTTGGAGGCACATTTATACAGTTCAATGGGTTCTCAAGCCAGGGATATCGTAGTAATTTTGGGTTTACTATCAAGTAACTACCCACGTAGAGTTCTAAATTATGTGAGTGATAAAATTGTTGACTGAGAGAAAAACAGAAAAATTAAGATAATAAGGATACCCAATCAGAATATTCATCATGTACCTTCATCACAAGATAATAATAAAAAGGTCATTATAAGTTAAGGTACTCTATTTTGACATATTAGTAATTCTATCGTTAAAAATATATGATCCTTAATTCCATGGAATCCTATAAAAATGGGTTTAATAAACTCATTCTATGAAATAGTAATCAACTTATTTTCATTTATTGACATAGTACATATGAAGTTATTATTCATGCAATGGTGATTATTGATAAGGATTCCAATCCATCTATTGATACAGAAGAAATTCACACATTTTGATGTAATCACTGAATTAATATGGCATACACTCCCAACATGAGACATACCATTACCCTTCCATCTATCCATCTGAGTAATGATACCAGAGTTTATGGAATCAAGATATCACCTATGCACTAGGCCCCAAAACAAGGTATCTCCAAGAAAAATTAATGGGATAGATCCCTTATTCACAAAGAGTTTCCTAATTACCCCAAATTGTTTAAAATCATGAATTCCATCTCCAGACACAATGAATAATTTATTCCAACATATATTCTGATCAACCACTACCTCATAGTGAGAAAATAATTCTTTAATAATATAGATTGGTTTCTTTGATTATTTCTTGAGGAGGAGGAAATCATGATTATATAATAAGTGTGATGGGATGATGTATTGTCTACCAACATTAATCTACTTATATATTCCAATATGAGTGAGTTCATTAAATAATCTATGCATGTAGTCATTAGAAATGGAAAATAGGTGTCTTGAGATAGGGTCTCTCTATTTACACCTCTAATTCATTGGAATTAACCTCTATGGGATTCAATATAGAAAATAGAATATAATTGTAGAACAGATAATGCTACTGGTTATTTAGATACATATAATTGAAAATCCATACCTTTAGAGTAAATAATAGATATAGATCCACGTTAAGGTAATAGAGGCCAATGAGATGTCATGTTTATTGGAATAGTTCCCTTATCGGGACATCCTTACCAGTAAATTAATACTTTTTATATAGTGAAGAGAAAATTCGGGATGCCCCAACTAGGTACAAATCTCAATTTGTTTCAGGAGATGTGCTCCATTATAATTCCCCCAAATCTTGTGATCAAAATTTTTCTAATGATTTTATGGAAAATGTTCCCAATATCCACGAATACTTCAGTTCTAGATGCACTCTCTATATTTAAATAAAGTTGGGATTCCTTATTTTTTTCTTTGGAAGGGCCCACTTTGAGAGAATGGTTTTTATAATACTCTTTGAAAGGGGATTTATTGTCTATCATAATGTAAATTCTTTCCATTCCACCCTTTTGTTGATCCAAGTAAAATAATTCCCCACTACATCTAACATTTTACTTTCAAAGGTTTGGAGGCGTCTTTTTATATTTGTGGACTTTATTCCTTCCCATATCATTTTTCATTATGGAGTCTATGGAAGAATATATTGTTTTGGTCACCATACCTCATCAACATAATATGCAAGTGTTTTTGGTCCCACCATTACATAATAGTTAGAGGATCATATATTCATAATAGGGCTTGTATTTTCTCTCCCAAGGGGCTATTTTGATACTATTGTCTAAGCTGACATCATGACATATTTTCATCATAAATATTTCTCCCGCTATTAATGTTAGAGAAAGATATACCTCTCTAAAATCATAGTATTGTTTCTATATTTTTTTTTTCCTTCCAAAAAGTATATTTAAGTGGATTTCATATTGATCCATCCTCCCAACTACCATAATCACCACTATCCATCTTGGATTTAGAGGCCACCCTTTGTTGAAATGAAAATGGGGATGGGTAGACCTAACAAAATGAGAGGATATCTCAATAATTTTATGGTTATGATATGAGTGGTTGTTTTGTAGTATGTGACAAGAGTTTCCCAAATCAGCCACCCAATTTTCCATTTGAAGAAAAATCTATTAATTTTTCTGGAATACCATACATTCAATGTATACCTAATTTAGGTCTAATAAAACCCTTCGATTTTAACTTTAGTATGATAAAATTGATCAATTATTGATGGAAAATACATTGAATCAATTCTCCTAAAGATAGTCTGATTTTTTTCCTTAGGACTTAGGATAGTGTTGTAATGTCCCTTGATAACCCATTTATGTGTCTCATTCTAAATGATTTTCTCAAGATTAACCAATTTGTTTCTTCTTATGATGTAATATGGGGATTGAAAAACAACTGATATTTCAAAGATATAGCCTAGATTGTTTCATGATATTGAGGTCCAATTTTTTTCATTACTATTGATAGAATTATAATAATATCATTCTTACAGACCCAAAGATAATCCACGTGATATCGATTATTCATTTTTTAGAGAAAAAGTTGTAACCCAGAGATTACCTTTTGAAGACCCTCTATTTAAAAAAAACATTTTTTTCAATTCCAAAAAATAATGGTTTTTTAATAAGAACATAATTTTTAAGGGACTTGGCCATTGGGATGTTCCAAATCCCCTGAAAATTCAAATAAAATAAGTTAATTTTAAAAGTAATAGGATCCTTTTCAAGGGACCCTCCTCCTTTTCTACATCCCCATGGCCTTTTCCTTTCCTTACACATCCTTTATTCTACTTTTCACTACCATGTGGAATAGTACCAAATTAATTGTAGTTGCATACTTCTCATTATCATCTTGTAAACCATTAGATTCACCTACCTCAATATTTGGATAGGATAAAAGCTGATCAGGTAGCTATGAGTGCTTAGATTTATCCTCCCAAAAAGATCAATTTATAGGTGTGAATATATTCTTATAATACATGTGATTTGGGTTACGAATCACTTGATATTTCCTTCTAGAATCATTGAGGGGATTATCTATATAAAGGTCCCATCCAAATCAGTTCTAGTAGAGGTTTTATCATTAAACATACCTATCTAATTAATGGGAAGGGGTATACATAATGATCCAACTGATATATTTCTATCAGCATCCATTTTGTGAGTGGAATCAATTAGATCACAGTATTCAGGACTAATCACATTACGTGTGTGATACACATGATCAATTAAGGAAGTGTACCTACATGGGAAAGGGATTCAATGAATCCCCCTATGGGTTTTCTTCTAGAGTGGCCCATTCCACTCTAGTAGAAATCTATAGGCTGTTTCCTTAACTTATTCTTGGATGAAAAATATTGGGAGTGGGGATTTTATATATTATAATATCTTATATTTGTGTATTATGCTTTATTTTACAACCAAATCATATGAATTTATGGGCTTCCCATATTTCCTATCATGTACATATTCTAGTGTGGGCTCAGTATTCCCAATCGAGACCTTTTTCCTCACCACCATTAGAGGTATCAACATTGATGTGATTATGTGAATCAATTTATAAAACAGTATTTCCTCCTTTACTTAGTCGAAATGTGGTTTCATTATGGCCTTTCACCTAGATAAATATTCACTCCATGTCCCATTTACATTTAGTAACCAAATACCCAAATAACTTCATTTCGAGGAAGAATTTTGGTTTTCTAACATTTAAGATCCAATTTTAGGTTGTCATCCATTTTCATAAGAACCACCTATTCAACCAAGGGGTTGTAGATTTCCACTTCCTCTATTATCTATAAATAGTCCCATAAAAATTAATTTCATGTCTGTTTATCCATTTAAATGGGGTTTTCCACAGATGAAGCAATGTTATATATGATCATCAGGTTACAATATTGCCAATTCAACCGACAAATTTTGTTCCATATCGGAGAATGTGTATTCCAGACATTAGTAGGATTGAAATCCTATTGAATTCATGTATGTATAGAAGTCTAGACATTTGGGAGATAGTTCATAGTTTCCATGATCTAATCTTATATTCATCATAAAGAATGACCACATGGTATTACCCTCTTCCCTTCGTTATCTTTCTCCACTCTTCATATCCATAAAATTCCATAATTCTTCTAGTTAGGTTACTAAATTTTAAATTTTATTTTATCTTTTTTAATCAAGATATGCACAATAATTGAGTACATTCATAGGTCTAATCATTCTTTAACCTCATAATAATTTACTGATACATGAGAATCTTTTCACTTCTTTATTTCTCATCCATGTGGAGGCATATCAAAATCAGAGAATGAGATCTCATAAGAAGCCTTCAATACCTTAGAAAAGTTAGTCCTCAATGTGACAACATTAAAAATTAGAGATACTATCACATTTATATTTTTTTCACATGTTAAAAAACCACTTTATACCCAATATGATCATGTTGAGATATCATATGATCATCTCTATTTGGTGTAAGTATGTAAATCATCTTCCTAATTTATCATGGATCTTCAGGTGTAGGTTATTTTCCTGATTCCACGTGATATTCCATTACCACCTAAAAAATATAATTATTATGTCATATAATCACATCCAATGGTTTATCTAATGATTATTTATAAAATAAATTATTTAAAAATGACTAGAAATAACTATAGGAGTTTAGATCTGCAGTTTTCCTATATTATATTGATTCTATAATTTTATTGGGAGAAATATCAAATAATTATGAAATACAATATCGAACATAACATGGATGTTATTCCAGATTCTTTGTCCAAATAATGTGAGGAAAGTTTCAAGGAGAATAAGAGAAGTTTGGTCACAACACTAGTGAATACACTACATGGTAGTAAATAATGTTTTTTATATATAGTGAATCATTATATAATTTCATTGGTTGTGGATTTAAGGAAAAATATAAGGTGGAATATTATTTTTAACCTTAATTAAAGTTATATGTGTGATAATAAACATATGTTATCTAGATATTGTAGGAGTGATATTTGAATAAAATATTTGAACACAATATCTCTACGGTGAAATGTATACTATATATATACTAATCATAAAATTATGTGGTATATAATCTAATAGAAAAATGTTAAAATTTTCTAAAGGAGATGGTTCGAGTTTGGTATGTATTATGATTTCTCATTAAATTTACACCCATTGAAGTAAATGTTATTTGGTTAATGTCTTAAATAGAAAAGATAATTGTACAATATCCTTGAAGAGTATTGAGAGAGAGAAAAACATTATATACCCGAAAAAGATGTACATAGAAATCAAGAGGCAATGTGTGAATACATAATATTATCAAATAACTTATCAATAATCTATTCATGTGAAAATAATTTAAAAAAATGATTATATAGAGTTATAAAACAATATACAATATATTTTATACTTTCTCCTTGATAGTTATGAAGTTATAATATTTAGAAAATTAATATGTGATACATTCATATTAGAACTAATTGATGAAATTTGGAGGTTATTTATATAATATACTTATCAATTAGTCTATGAATAATATAGATATATAGAAATAATTATATGAAAATATGTTAATATTACAAGAATAATGAGATTGTATAGTATACATCATGATACTCATTCTATCAGTAAGTGAATCCTAGAGTTTATATGACTATGGGAACGATAACACCATTACTTATAACTATATTAAATTGGGAAAATCGACATATATATCATTTTATGTCTTTCTATAACCTATAAAGATAAAATTTATAGTTGGGTTATAATTGATCAACTTATAATGTCAACACATTTCATTAATTTTTGAGAATATTTTTCTCTTTCTAAACATGTAAGTTTATACAAAATAAAAATTATAACGTTTCATCGAGTACCAAATTAAATTTTACATTTCTGAAATTTCATAGTCTTGTAGAATTTGTATATAATAATTCAAGATGTATTGAATATGGAAATGATAATCAATAGTAGATAACATCCTTAAACTAATGGTTAATCTGAATGTTCTATTAAAAATTTAGAAGATATTTTAATGTATTACATCATGGTTTTCGATGAATTTTATGAGCAATATCTTGCATTGGTTGAGTTCTCAAACAACAAAATATTCCACTCAATCATTTAAATTGAACCATATAAGTATTTATATAGAAAAACATATAGAACACAAATATATTGAGATGAAATCGGAGAGTTGGTCCTATTGGGAATAGTTCTATCCTGTGATGTTTTAGAGATGGTTCTATCCAATCAACAGTATATCGAAAAACTAAAAATATGATAAAAGATTTATTATGATGATCATTGATGATATTCATAGTTTCAGGTTAATGAGTAACTATATATTTAAATATCACCATGGAATTGGGTTAGGGGATTCATGAAGAAATGAAATTTAACCCCTAGTCATATTTTTCCCTATTTTATTCTTCATTATGTGGGGACTATATCTTATCAACTTGCACTCCCACAAAACCTATAACAAATTTAGGATATGTTATATGTATAACCTTAAAAAAATTGCATAGCTAATCCATCACATATATTAAACTAAATCATTATATAACTAGAACATGATCCCTATTATGAATAAAAACATGTATATTTCTTTGATTATAGTGATAAAAACTGATGAAAAAATACCACACATGAAGTGAATGTTCTATAGTTGAATCATATGTTTGTGGTAGTGACATGATAATCATATAATGTAACTTGGGAAATGAACCCTCGTTAATTTTTCACATGAATGATGAAATTTCCTGAGGATATTTTTTAATAGAGTAGAGACCCCATATTTTTATTTTTTTAATATGCTGAATATCATATTTGACACAAAACACAAAACTAAAATGAAAACAGAATTATTTCATTATGGTATAATATAATAGTATGAAATTTAAACAACATTGATATTAAAACAAAGATAAATTAAAAATAATTAAGCACATTAAAATGTGTATAAGAGCACTAGTAAATACTAATAAAATTGTATTAAAGAATTTGTCTTTTTAGTATCCTAGGAAAATCTTACCTCTAAGTACAATTATAAAAAAATTGAAATATTGTATAACTTTTTAGAGATAAATGAAGAAGTATGATAAATGTTATTTAGAAAATTTTATAATACTATATATTGTAATGAAGACTGTTAATATGTATTTATATGATCCCTAGGTATATATCTGGCCTTTGGAAATACATATATCCAATTAAAATATTTAAAATATTAAATTGGGAATATAATCCAAAAATTGGAGGGAATGATGTATTATGAACCATATATTAAACGTGTATAATAAATTATTTTCATCTAAAAAATATTATTTAATGTTAATAAATAAAAATATAATCAATAATTAAATAAGAAATTGATTTTATTTAAATAAAATATTTTTAAATTTATTATTAATTTTCATTATAAATTTTATTTTTAATAATTATAGTTTTCATTTAATAAAATGGATTTCATATTATAAGTTCGTACATTAATATTAGGTCAAATGTTCAACTTTATTTCATAAATTGTTTTAATATAGTGAATAGTGAATTGCATTGGTAAATATTAAAAATAAAAAAAATTATATGGTAAATTGAAGTAGAAAACACTAAAAAATCAAGATAACTTGTTAATAAAAATGGTTCCTCGTTATAGTGTATGTGTTCAAAATTTGTCTAGTTTTTCTCATAAATATCAATGAATAAATTAAAATAAATTAATGACTAAATAATAGAATTCCACAGATGGGATCACACATATATAATTTATAATTACTATAAATTAATAATTACCCCATCTTTGGTACTCTTTTCATTATTACTGTTCTTTATTATTCTTCATACATTCTTGTTATTATGGTGAATCTTAAAAGTGATTCATTGAGACATATTTACATTTTATTCATGAATCTCTATACAACGCTAATCATATCTCATGAGTTCTACCAAAAAGTATCAAATTATTTATAAAATCCATCATCAATAACAATAATGTTCTATTTTTCTCTCCTATATACTTTAGAGTGGGATGTATGAAAAATATATCTAGAGATAACATTATATGTGTTTTTAGTGTGTCAAAACATTCATTAATGAAAAATGATCTATTTTTTAATATATTATTTGGTTAAATAATTATAATTTCACAATGACCCTTATCATTTTATATATTATATGTTATTCTACAGATCAAAAATACTAATAATATCATTATTATATCACATGGAAAGTACCCATTCTAATTTCAATTCATTAAATAAATAAATAAATAATTATTTTAATGATGTTAAATAAAATATATAATTTCTATCATATCATTAAACTCAATCCATATCCTATAATAAAATAGTGTATTCACTATCATTGAGAGTGTATATTTATTTTAATAATAACATAACATTAATAAATTCTTAGGACTTATCCTAGAAGGGCCCATACTATTTCTAACCCAAGATTTCCAAGATAGGATATGGGTTGGTGACTTGCACCGAGTAGGAATATCCAAAAAAATGGGAGTCATTAGCCTAAGTACATAGACACAAACACACACACACACACATCTCCAAGCCCATGAAATGTTGAAATGTAAAAACACTATGTAAAGAAGCATCCATAAGGATATGATACCAACAACATAGTATGATAGTAGGAAACTAAAAGTAAATAGGGCTATAATACATGACCACCAAAAGAAAGATTCTACCATGTGAATGAAAATGTTCATGATGCTCACTTGTAGAAAAACCTACCAAAATTGTAGGTGTAGGGTAGATATCTGTAGTCGTAGGACCACTGCGGGTTTATCTAATGACTCTAACCACCACTTGGTCATAGTCTACCTAGGACTCTATATAATTGTCTATCATTTGGACAAGACAATTCCTTTGCGGGAAAAGTCTGTGTATTGGTGAGTAAAAGAATACTCAGTATGACAACCCGAAATGAAACAGGTAATACATATAAGAAATACATGAATTATTCCACAAGTTGAACACATGATGTGCACAAAATAGAAACATATGAAGTATGCCATGAAGAAAATACACGAATTACACCATAAAAGAATCACACAATGTATACGAATAAGAAAACACATGAAGTACACCAAAAAGGAATCACACAATGTATATTTAATATTGTCATCTCACAGAGGTAAAAGTAAAAATTATGAAGAGATGGTTTTCCATTTGTATTCTATTGATCTATCAGTATCTACCACACTATAAGTGTCAGAAGTACTTGGAGTGTCGATGATGCACGGACCATCGATGGTGCATGAAGCATCAATGTCGCATGGATTATCGATAGCCCACAAAGCGTCAATTGAAACTGAACCGGGGATAGTGCATAAGGCTTCAATGGTTAACAGAGTATCGATGTTGAAAATAGTTTCAATGCCACAAAAAGTTTTGGTGGATCATGGAGTGTCGATGTTGCATGGAGTTTCGATGGTGCATGGAGCATCGATGGTGCACAGAGTGTCGATGGTGCATAGAGCCTCAATGGTTCATGAATCCCCCAATACATGTAGTAACCATGATTACATAGTAATATCCAGTTGATGAGTTCTACTCGTATCATGATTATTCTGAGAGAACCTACTCCTCTAGACATTATATCGTAAACCAACTTCCATACAAACTAACTTTGATTATCTCAAAAGGACGATATCATTGATAGTATCCCAAAACCAAAAATGGATCATCAAATAAACACACAGATTGAAATACATGGACAATTTAGTAAAAAGGACATTGTACAGTATAGGAACGATCCATCCTAGTCCAACTAACCAGACCTTACCCAGCCTGGTTGACTAAACCTGAACCGTTTCGGGTGACCAAAACCAACTCAGTCTGTCTAGGATGACCTGTCCCATTGGGCTGTTCGGCCACCAAAGATCCCATGTTCCCCATCTCATCTCACATCACACTGGACGATTCTACACTTCTATATGTGTCCCTCCATTTTCAAATCCCTCTGATCTATGTGGTCACCCAACGACGTGGCCAGTCAGCTCTCCCAATCCATGTGGCACTGGACAACATTTCACGTGTCTGGCCTGCTTCATCAACCTGGTCATATGGTCCGACATCCCCCAGGTTCTCTATCTGACACAACAATGGGAATCATCCTATATACCATGGTCGTGGCCCCCTGTTGTGACCCATGGTCACCACACACATCTTGATTCTCCCCAATCTCTTCCTCTAGAATAGTCCATCCTTGACTGTAGCTATGCGCCCCACCGCCAGAACCCAGCCTCCCAATGGGCCATGGGATTACCTAGCTCTCAGAAGCCTTCTGTTTATCATTCCCTCCATCGTGAGCTTCCTCCTACCCACTTTTCTCTTTTAACTCCTCTTCAAATCCATTACATATCAAAAACAGTTGTCTCGGATCATCGCGATAGGGATTTTGAGTGCACGTTTTGATTGATCATGTAGGGTTTCAAAGGGAGAAACCCCCAAAAGTAATGTCATATATTTAGGGAGATAGATTAAGAACATGAAAACCCAATGGACGTATCATGTCCTTTTTCATCTCTACATTGATTCATTCATGATATTGGTATCACAAAGAAACAACAATATATAAACCAAGAGGATTTAATACCCCTTTTTAACCCACAATAATCTAACCATCCCACAAGAATGATCGAACTAAGGATCACACTGTTTTTTGGTTGGTCTGCATTCATCGTTGGATCTATGGGGGAATAAGAAAT
The DNA here is from genome assembly GCA_963277665.1 of Viscum album. Classification (NCBI taxonomy): domain Eukaryota; kingdom Viridiplantae; phylum Streptophyta; class Magnoliopsida; order Santalales; family Viscaceae; genus Viscum; species Viscum album. The sequence continues at coordinate 696,300,507 of OY728135.1, forward strand.
CATAAAGAGATCAAAATCCTACCTCGATGTTGGATCAGTCATTGATGAAGATTGGGGCTATGTGACATCATTGATCCATAATCTACCGGCATTCTTCATCGTTTGTTGGAGTGGTTTCTGTCTCTTTCTCTCAGAGAAAATCCAAGGGTTATGGTAAAAACCATGGATTCCGGACAATATGACCTAATTAAAATAATACAATGCATCATCAAAAAAAATATTTTTATTAAAATATTTTAGTGATGGTTATGTCTGATTTCTAACTTTAATATTTGACCCTTGTTGGTCAATGTGAGGAACCACTTTAGGTAGTCCCACATCTATTTACACAATGTTTCCCTGAGATTTTTTATATATGAAACTATTTAGATGTTATTACCATGTAAAGAATAAACCTCCCACATGCCTGTTTAAAAACATTAAAATTTTAACCGTATCATTCCATGCATACCAGGCCTCAAAATTTCATGTCGTCACAGTTCCTAGCCCCATAATTTTCCAAATTAATTTAAAAAAAATACCGAAAAAAATTTGTGTCATTAAATCCTCCCACCTAAAGTATTTTGATAACCAAAAACTAAAACAAGGTCTACTAAACAAAAAATGAGTGTTCTCATCATGAATCTAAGCCTCTTTCTCCCAATTTCACTCGTAGAGATTCCCATGTTACCATTGAATGCACAATAGAGGAATCGACCTCCCAAGAAGGATCCGCTCATGTCAACCCAAAATCTATACTAGGTTCTTCGCAAAATTGTCCCCATAATCAAAGTGCATCTCACCCCAAATCGATGACATGTGATAGATCATGAATATACCTCCTCAGCTACGATACATGGAATATATCATGCACCTAGTGAAACTACATGGGTAGACCGAGGTGGTACATCACCATTCCATCTCTACATAAAATATAAAAATGGTCAATGTATCTCAGAGAAAACATGTCTTCCCATTAAAATATCCATAGTCCCCATTGAGGTGAAACCCTAAAAACACATGGTCTCCCTCATTGAACTCAGAAAGCCCCCATATCTTGTTAGAGTACATCTTATGATGGGTCAGTGTAGTCCTCTTCTGCTCCTGGATGATATGCACCATCTCGTCGATAGACCAAACCAACTCTGGACACACGAGTGTGGACTCTCCTGGGTTGTCATAGCATAGTCGAGACCTACACGGTCACTTGTAAAATTCCTAAAACAACTCCATTCCAACGGTGTAGTGGTATATATTTTTAAATGCAAAATCCACCAGAGATAGGTGGTCCTCTCAACTGCATACAAAATCATGGAAGCACATGACATATATTCTAGAACATGGATGGTTCTCTTTATCTGGCCTTCTATATGGGGATTAAATGTCATGCTCATATGAAACACAGTCCCAAACCCCACCTACAATCCCTTCCACAACCAGGATGTGAAACGAGCATCATGGTCCAAAATGATTGTCTAGGGCACTCCGTGAAGACAAACAATATATTGTACATAGAATCATCCAAAACTCTCTACTAAACTCTACTCCCAATTATGTAGTAAGTGTGATGACTAAGTGAGTCAGTCAACTATCAAATAGATATTATCATGTTCTATAGATATGTATAATAAACCCATAAAAAAGTTCATAAATATCCCATCACACATCTACTCTAGAACCTCAAGTGGTTAGATCAAGCCTGCTAGGTCCTAGTGCTCAACCCTCACATTCTGACTAGTGAGGCATCTAAAAACCAAGTCTTCCAAAACCTTCATCATACCAAGACACCATAACTAACATCAAAAGTTTTGATACATATTTACCACTCCAGGATGTACTGCCAATGGGTAGGTATTGAAATCACTCAAGTTATCCTCATGAAACATCACTGGGACTATTTTTCACCCCTGTATAGAGAATAGCATGCTCCCACCATTCAGATATCCACTAGGGGCATGCCCTGTGGAAATATTAGCAAATAAATTCTAAAATCTAGTGTACCTAAGATGTTCCTCCATAACTATGACTGAAAATTATTTTTTATTTTACTATAAAATCACTTTTAAGGACCAAGTGAGAAACCACCATATCCATAAAAACAACCAAAATAAATAGCATAGAAAAACCCAATCAAATTACAAGTTACACCTCTCCCCAGAAGCTATATCATGTTAATGCACCCCACAAAAGAATGAGAACTAGAATAATAGTCTCATGAAAAGATGCACAGGATGGAACTGATGGCCAAGACATACCCTTTCAGTCTTTCACTCCAAGTGCCATCTAGAAGTGACGACCTCATGATATGAACCCCATCTGAAGTGGAACTAGGTAACAAGCGGGAAACAAAACAATCAAATTCCCCTAAAAACACATAAACCGATAATGAACTACCTCATTTCAAATTATTTAGCTAAAGGTGAGATACCAATCATTGTCTTAAAATTTATAAACTAGAAACATTGGAGAAAATATTAATTCTACCAGAAACCGTATCTCTAAACAAAATCCAGGATATAATGGTTACCTAGATGTGAGGTTCCCCATTTAACAGGTATTCAAATGTAGAATACATTTTATCTGAACCCTGTATATACTCCTATATACTAATCAACCCCTTCTTAAAACCCCAAACCAAAATCATATCATATTTTTCAACACAATAATATTGTTCCTTATTCAGATTCACAACATTGACTCGACCCATTATCTTAGCCACATCCTCTTCAGTGGAATTGAGAAATAGAACCTGCTCTATCACATCATCATCCAAACACAAAATCATATACAAGGAAAAATAGAGCTGACCAGATGGTTTCAGTTGACGCATGGCCTCCCTATCCAACTTCTTGTCTATTTTCTTTCATCCTGACTAAGTCTTCAAAGGGGGTGTTAAGGTGGAGTATTCCATCCTTCCCCTACACCTCATGTTACTCATGTTAGTCCTAGAGCTAATTTCCCCTACAGATTAATTCTTACTAGTTTCAATGGTGTCCTCCTCCCAGTCCCCCATCTTATCTTTTTATTTTATCACTAACCATGTCTCCATAGGGGGTGGAAAGTATTTGTAGTCCATTCTTGGTTTTCAGTTTCCCTTCTGGTTACTACCCCTCCTCGGATATGATTGTCCTTCACCCTGAACCTAGACCTCTCCCTCAACATCATCCACCAACAGGCTAGAACTGTCATCACTAGACTTGATGTCCTTCTTCGTATATTTGGAGAACCTGGATGGCTCAAGCTCATCTAGAACTAGGTCCACCAGGGACTCCTTCAATGTATCAATAGTCTAAATATTAAATGACATGTGCAGGAAGATCCCATGAATGGGTTATTAAAATAGTACTTAGTAGGACACCCTGAAAACACAATGGTAATACCACTAAAAAATAAATGATATATACCACTAATAAAACACACAATGTACACCACAGAAAAAACATGAATTACACCCCAATGGAAGCACATGAAGTATAGTCTATACATTCATCTCAGATAGGTAAAATTCTAAAGATCGAAGAGAATTATTTTTAGTATTATTCCATAGATCTATCAGTATCTATGACACTATAAGTGTTGGAGGCGCACGGTGTTTTTATGGAACATAGAGAATCAATGAAGGATGGAGTATCAATGGAACACATAGTGTCGATGGTACATGGAGAGACGATGTGGCCCTAAGTTGCGATGGTTCAAGGGGAATCAATGGAGCATGAAGCAAAAATGGAGCATGGAATTTTAATTATTAATGGAGCCCCAAAGTCATGTATTCACCAAGATCACATAGTAACAGCTAGCTGTAGGATTCTCCTCATAGCGCGCTTCTACTAAGAGAACATACACCTCATGCAATTAGGTCATAAACCATCGTCCATAAAACCACGCATAAGGTATTTAAAAAGTTATATCTCATCATAAGGGTCCAAACTCTGCAAAAATCGAATAAAATGGATACAAATTTTGAATGATATGTCCAATTTAGTAAAAATGGAACTATCTTGTTCGGGTCTAACCCGACCTAGTCTGGTTGATCCGACCTGACCTGGTTTGTTTGGAATGGCCCGAACCAGCCTGTCCTAGTGGAACTATCCTGATAGGATGCTGGAGTAGTCTGGTTCTCCCGCACGACCCATGTTGCATGGGCTGGTTTCACTCCGTTGGACGTGGCCTACCCGGGTCGCATCCCTCTAGTCCATGCAGTCACTCAACCACATGGACAGGCGACTATCCTAGTATATATGGTATCGGACAGTGTTTCATGTGGTCGACCCACCACTTCCACTTAGTAACAATGTACTTTTGTATCAGGGTCCTCTTTCCAACACATATCCATGCCGCATCCTTTCTTTTTCCACCGCGTCATCCTGTCACAACCCATGGTTTCCACAGCTGACTCCTCCTTCGACGCAGTACCACCTGGGTCACGGCTGAATTCTCCGCCACTTGGACCCAGCCTCCGTCTAAGACATGTTCTGCCCTCACCATCGGTTACCCTACCAATGGCCCTATGTCCATCATGACCTCCGCCGTGAGCCACCGCAAACTTGTTGTGATCCTATAACACATCTATAATGTTGTCGCGAATAAAAAAACATCAGTATTAGATCATTGCATCATGTATCATGGGTGAAATGAGTGATCTTTCATGTATGATTTCAAAGGTCGAATAACACACAAAGAACATCATAGATTTAGGGGGGAAATTAATCACATGAACACCCACATAATGGATCTTGTACTTGTTCATGTCAAACATGATCTTTTCATGTTATCAAGATCACAGGGAAAAATAACTGATAAATCACATGGATTTAATACCCCTTTTTAAGCTGCAATAAATTAAGAACCCCACAGTAATGATGGAACAATAGATCAACCTATTCATTGGTTGATCTGTATTAATTGATGAATCTTTGAGGGGAGAGTAAATCACAAATTGGTCAACATCAGACATCGGGGTTGGATTAGTTGATGATGAAGAATGGGGTTACGTGTCGTTGTTGATCCTTGATCCGTCTACATTCATTTGAGTGGTTTTTGTCTCTATGTCTCTGAATAATTTCCAGGGTTACGGTGATATTATTGGATTCCTAAAAATATGCCTAAATTAAATGAAACGAGCACAACATCAAATTTAATATTTTTATTAAATTATTTTAATGATGGTTGCATCTTGTTTCTAAATTTCACATTTGACTCATAACGGTCACTATTAGTCCTTTTTCAAGGTAAATTCGCTGCATTGAATGCAACAGTTCCCTATTATTTTTAATACATAACCTGTTAAAATTTTATTACCATATAATGAAGAAGACACCCACTATATTTATTAAAAACATAAAATTTTTTACTATATCATTCCAGGCACACCGAGAATTTGAATTTCACACTGTCTCAACACCTGGTCTCAGAATTACACCAATTTATTTTAAAAAAACTAATGAAAATCCCATTCAATATGTTAATAATTATTTTACTTTTTAAACATAAAATTTAAATAAACATGCATTACATTCATTACTTGTTTACAAATAAAAAATAGATAAAATTAAAATCACATATTTTAAACTAAATATATTTTGACTAAATGTCTATGATTAATGAAATTCATGATAAATTATTTTCTCCAATAAAGGGAATAAATTTATTACTAAATTTAAATTCAATAATATAAAATTTGATTATGAATTAACATACATTGGGATATTCTCAGACCAATTATCAATTGCAATAGGTGAATGTAACTAAATTCAAAGATAAGAATCTAGAAAATTGTCAAGGATCTGAGATCGAGGGAATTTAATATTGATTCTAAAAAACACATTCCATTAATTATAATTATAACATAGTTTGGGATATTCTCATTCAAAATAATTTCATTATAATCAGCATTCTAATGATATCATCTTCTATTAATATGGAAAGGACATGTTATTTCTTGCAAATAAAATTACTATTACTTGACTTTTGTTGAACCTAATATATACTACCCTACTACAAGATTATTCCATAAGGATTTTCATCTATACACTAATGATTATGATTTTGGATACACATTAATAACAACCTAAAGTATATGATCAATTCACATGACTTTGAATAGGAATATCACATGACAAATAAAATATTTATAATACATATTTTTGGGAATCTCCTCATGACCTCCCTTCTAATAGATTACCTATTCTGAATTTCAGGAGAAGAAATATCAATTTTTATGATCCCAAGCACCCTATAGTCAAACAACAACTTTCTATCTTTGAAAATATGTTTCTTGGTCATATGAAAAATTTATTGAAGAGTATTTTTATAGAATACAAATGTTTTTGTTATATTATGGAGCATACTATAACCATTTAATGAGATATATATATTAACACATTATCAAATTAATTTTGTGAAAATAAAAAATCAATATGGGATAAGAATAAATATATATATTCTATAAGTACAATGTTCGTTGCCTCTAAGGAATCATCTCTAATTGACTCCCACTTGTATTAGAGCCATCCAATAAAAATGATTAACCTAATATATCTCACATTATATATATTCTTATGATGATATATACCTATATTTAATGGGTCTTCCACATTTTCCAAAATGGTTTATATACTAACTATGACATTGTCTCTTTGTATTAAAAACTTTTCAATAGATGATATCCTCATGTATATAATTTTATAATTTTTCATATACATGAAATCATGCCTATTACCATGTTCAGGAGAATATAATAATATATAATAGGTAAATAGTTTAATTTATTAGAAAAATTTTCAAAATTAAAAAAATACATTGCATATATATTATTTCTACATTAGTTTCATCATATTCAATAACAAACTCAGTATTTGTAGATAGTGATACAACATTATTCCATATGCTTCTTTTTTCTTATATTCATACACTAACAATGATATTAGAATAAATTTTACTATAGTAAGACTATTTTAATATCCCCATGATAACTAGTTTTTCTTCTTTTCTATATACCAGGAACTTATCCTTCAAACAATTTATGTACTGTTGAAGGGTTCTTACTACATCCAATCAATTTTCTTGTAGATTTGTTTGATATTTTCCAACTGTGAATTCTGAATATGCTATATAAAATTTAATAATATATCATGGAATATCTGACAGATAACATTTCATAAGAATATGAAGTTAGAATTTTCATATAAATTTACCAGTGTATCTAAGAAAAGCATCCTCAACATATTTTCTCCCATGTGACATCGAAAAAAAATCACTCATGATTTTTTCTATCTAGAATTTATTAATAATTTTTCAATTTATTTTTTATGAATTGGTCATTGAGACCCATATATTAACTTTTTTAAATCCTATTTCTTTTATGTCACAACACATCCCAAGCTAAGGCTTGAACCACAATTACCTGAAGCCTTCCTCTATAGGAATGGGGCTGGTGGCCAAATCCAAAGGCATAACTAACATTGGGAGGCGTTTTCCAAAGTAACTTTACACTGATAGACAACCATCATGGTGAAAAAGTTATGATAATAAAAAATTGAAATAAGAAAAGTACTATGGGAACAACCATGCATACAAAACCTCTATAAAATACAATAGTAAGATCGTGTAAACTGATAAGTAAAGGGAAACAGTACACTAACAACCAGAAAGATTTACCAACCAAAAAAATTGGAAATGTAAACTACTAACACATCCTAGATCCAAATATCCAAGCTACGACCACCCTACATGGTAAATATAACATAGAATACCTAAGATCCTATTAATTCAGCATATTTCTCTCCATCATCTTAGTAAGACAAAACACATGTGGGAATACCCCATATAGGTGTGGTTATATACATAACAAGTAGGATTCTCTGAAATATGGAAGGGGAAGAAGTAAGTGATATAATAGGATAAGGAAGATAGTTGAATATAAAAAAGATGCAACTCAACCCATGAAAGAGAAACTGTAACCTTACCCAAGAAAGAGGGGCTCAAAATGGTGTGTACATGGAATATATATCTTATATTTTCCACCTATAGAATGAGAGGGAACACATCTAACCATGATAGGATAAACACTGAAAGCAAATGGCTTATACCCAGTGCCTTTGAAACTCATTGATTGGGAGATAAAAAATCATAATTCATGGATACAACTAGGTGTGTGTATATTTATATATTTATATATTCTTAGTCAAAGAAACCCAAATAAGAGAGAAGGGGTATCTGTATATCAATACTCATCCTAGTAAAAAGAGTCATTAGCAGTTTCAAAATACTATTAGTAATACAAATATTCTCTCGTACATTCATTTAAGTGATCATCTAAGTCAAGATACTCATCTCTAATTTTTCACACAGCTTATGGGTTACAATATCTAGGAATAGTAACCATGACATAGTACAACAGTGGGATTCCACTTGAAGTGTTGATGGAGGATCCACTACCCAATTTATATGGATGGTTACACATTGATAGTTGATCAAGAAACCACTATCTATCTCTGTAAGAGGGTACCACATTAAAAGGTATCAAGAAACCACTACACATCTCTAATGGAGGGATCCACAAATAAAGTTGGCGGGGACCCACTGCCTAGATCTATTAGAGGGTCCCACTAGGAATGTCATCATGGACCCACTAATCATATCTACTAGTGGGTTCTACATAAATATATATTGGAGGAGCCGTTTCCCATCTATAAAAGAAGGAACCTCTTAGAAAGTCATTGAGGTCCCACTTCCAAGATCAACTTGGGGATACCACTCATAAATCCATCAAAGACCCACTAACCTACACTACTATAGGGTAAGACTCAAAAAGTCTCTGGTGGCCATGAACAATCATTGTCATCATCGAGTGACACATAACCAAGTGTCATGCCTTGAAAACTCAATATCATATCTTGAAATCAAAAATAGGGGTAACCCCCATGTTCTATGTAGATGAAACTCTAGATAAGATACTTGCTAGCCAAAATATGAGTTTCAAATATGGGGAATAAAGGAATTGATGTTTCCTCAAATGAAACCATGTAGTACACTACGTGTGAGGTGAACCAGATAATGTACGGTCCCACTTCTCCACATAGTCATGTCATTGAGGTAAACGACTCTCAAATATTATAGGAATACATGTAATTTAGGTGTAAATACATGACATTACCTTTCCACTTAGATTCTTGTCATGTTCTTGGTCATGTCTGTGTACCTGACCCCTTATCTATTTGCTTCAACCTATGTCCATGTACTCGAGCACATGGAATGTTTTTGGAAATGTGATTCATCACAAAAATCCACCACATGCAGATGGTGGTATATAGAGTGTGGAATATTTAAACGTTGCTGAATATTTATAATTTTATGATACCATAGCCTCCACATCCAGGGGATACATGGCATGTGTCTATCACTTTACATAGCTTGTTGTCAAGAATTTCCTAAAAATCCATAACTAGAATCTGTTCCACAATTCTTGCATCACAACTTTTATTCCATCCTCATTTCCCCCCATTATCTTCAAATATAGGTAGAATTTTTCATTTTGATTCATCTGATTGCAAAAAATTAGTTCTTGTTGATCCATAAGAGATACGTCATTCATCCGGAATGCCTCAGGCTCTTCATTTGTTGATTATTTGATCATATATTATTGATATGATCATTCATAACCCATAATGATCCTACGTTTACCCATAATACATCGATTTTCCCTTCGTACATGAAATCATTGTGATTCTTGGGGTCTGGTCGGTCTTGGTATTTCCCTACAATGTTGAACTGGGGACACGAGGTCCAATTCGTGAGTAACATGAAGATAAAGATGGGGGAAAGAATAAGTTAAATTCTATAAATTATTATTTAAATTTTCTATTGGAAAACGATAAATCATGGGGAATATAACGTTAGAAAAAAATGATAATTGATTAAATCTCGTATGTGGGATCATACCATGGATCAGAAATTGACACAAATCAATAGAGATGATTCATCTTCCCAAAAAAATTAATCAAAAGGTAATGAACCTAATATTAAAGAGTCCTACAAAGAGATTGGATTGTTCATCATTGATGATTGTTCCCACCAATAATAGAAGGAATTCATTTCATTCAATGTGTCCATGTCTACACTGATTTATAGTTTCATCATCGAACGATGTGATCCACCAAAAGAAGGGATAGGAAGCAAATTATGGGTGATTCCATGATTTTGAGACTAATACTAGAAAATTATCCATAATGATTTATTTCTTGTAAAACAGTTTAGGATGAATGAGTGAATGAATTATTTAATTGATTAATTAATCCATGGAAATTTCTTCCAAAATGGAGAGATGTCTAAACGCCCCGTGAAGACATACATTAGATTGCATCTAGGGTAAAGAACATTTTACAGACTCAACTGTATTTTCATATATCTAATCTGATCTTCTATTTGAGAGTTATTACATTTTCATTACGAAATTTCATGCAAGTAATATTTAATTTTTTTAATATTTTTTTAAAATTTATTTCAGGAACACTGAGCCTTTGAGTCAGATTTTGTCTTAGTGCTTATCTTTGGAAATATATATATAAATATTCCAAATTCTCACATCGAATATCTAGTTCAATAGATCATTCCCTCCTTCAGGATTTTTATCCCTTCAAATTAAAACTAAATACAAATCTTGGAATACTATGATTACATTAATCTCTCTTTCTCCTAGGAGGTATTTTGCACATTCTGATGCTGCCACAACATAAAAACCCTTGGGATGGTCCATCCATGAAGGTTCCCCTCATTTTGATCTATGTCCGTAACTAGGTTCTATGAAATGCTTGATTCTTCCTATACGTATAGATCACTAAATTTGATTACATGTGTGGGGAATTTCAATAATCTCCTTAGTTTTCACACATGGAAGACATCGGGAATCCTCTCTAGCTGTGGGGGTTGAGATAAGTGGTATGCATACTTAAGACCCTTCTACAAGATCTCAAAGAGAAAATTCGTCCTCGGGGATAGATATCATGCCCAGTTAATCATCAATAATCTTCATCATAGAGAGAATCTCTTGAATACATGGTCTCCCATATGGAAATACAAGGGCCTATGTAAATGGTCTACCTATAATTAATGCTTTCTCTAGCCTCTCCTCATCCACTCATGGATGAAATAAAACTTCTCCATCATCACCTAAACCATATCTGTGTTCACAATAGATGTATGATAGATATCTATACACTTAAATGGTGACATGTAGGGTCTTAAATACATACAACAACCCAAAACTCTCCACCAATCATTGTTTCCTAATAGCAAGGATGTATACTAGTATCTTGAGTTTGTAAACTATCACCTAGTTAGCACAATGTAAATTTGTTTTTTGTGGATTCCCTATCATGATTTCCATGGATATTCACTACCACTATCACTCAATGATCTCAAGGGGTTACAAATATCTTACCATAACATGCTTCTTAGCATTCACTAGCTGATCATTGTGGAATCAAGAGACAATATCATCTGCGCCCCGCCTCATGTCTATCCATAAAAATTGTTGTTGAAGGCCTTTTTATATATTCCCCAAACTAGGCTATAAATCATGTGAATATGTGTCATAATATCTCACATCCACCTCCCATATCAAGACTAGAACCACTTTCCATTACTATAAAAAGATTATGTGATTCCCTCCTTCAAAAAATCATCTGGTGAATCCAACATGGGTATCTGGTCACACAATACCACATAGTAAATTTATCCCATCTAGGAATCTCTCACATTCTTGAGAAGTGGAGGAGTCAACACCATCAACTGTAGAATATATTTACCCTTATGATCCATGAGTGTCAACTATAGGGATGAATACTTCTCTGAAGTCACAACACCAAGTGAGCTTGGGACTTCCTTCTAATGTAATATTCTATTATGTTTCCCTTCCCATAGAGTATATAATTTTTTTATGTCATGTTCCTACAAGAACTCCAACCAAAATCATTGTCTTAGGTCCAAATCACTCGGCATAAAGACATACATGAGACTCGGATGGTCTGATTAAACAACAAATCACTCTAACAAATGGTACTTCCTCCACATCCTCATGTAAAATACTACTACTTTCATCTCAGGTAATGATTTTCCAAGATTCTATCATGTTTATCAACTCTATTGACCCATATGTGATAAATTTTTATCACTACATCAATACACCATTGATCCCATCGCCTAAGGTGTCATAGTAGACTACATAGTTTATTTCCATCTATGTTAGTCTCAAAAAAGGACCACTCGTCAGCTGTAACCTCAACTACTCGAAGGCCCTCTAGAACAACACATACTAGGTAATATACTTTCCACTCAATGTTAGGTTGTATAAAGGGGATGAAATATGAGATAAGTCTACCAAAAACCTCTTGTAGTGCTCCACCAAGATAGGAAGTCTCTTAACCTCGAACACTTTCATGGGTGGTTCACTAGATAGCATTGCATCTATATATTATGTCTCCACAGATAGTCCATTTTCATAAATTAATTTTCATATATTTTGAACCTCATTAATCTATAACTATCAATTCTAGAGTGTCCCATAATGATGATGCTCTCAACAATATTCAAGAATCATCTACTTGTTCATTTTATGATACCCCTCAGATATAGAGTAGATGAGTATGTCATTAAAAAAGAATTTTAAAAAATGTTCTATGTAAGGATGTATATCCTGGTTTATCCAATCTACTAAAATAGTGAGGGAATTTATTACACAAAACGAGATCACTGGGAACTCATAGTGTTTTTTGTGATAGTGGAATGCTAGATTTAGAAAATCATCTTTGTGA